>CM043456.1:14024687-14643228 GCA_023864065.1 Camelina neglecta
ATACCCCAGATCCGGATATCCACCTTTCCAAAATCTTTGTACCATGTACTATTTTTTTTTAAGACTTATAGTATACATATATAACAGCTTAAAAGTTGGACCCTATTTTATAACTATTTCAAAGTTTTGGGCTTTAAAATAGAAAAATAAATAATAATAAAAAAGAAACACATTTCTTTTGCACATCCGGCACACCCTAAGAGATGGCACTGTCCAAATCATCCTCAATCAACAAAGCAATCATCTCCACTTTTCTCTGAACCCTCTCCGGCTATTCAAGGTTGTTTACCATTTAATGAAGCATTGTCCCTACATGGTTGAACATTTTTTATTGTAAGACACACCTGATAGACACCATATGACTTTTCCATTGTGAGAAGTTTGCAAGCTGTCGATCCTTACTGAAAAACATATGCGGTGGGCACCATAGAGTCTAGCAGGCGCTTGCAAGGCAATGTAGAGTCTGGCAGACATTTGCGAGGTAACGCAGAGTCTAGCAGACACTTGCGGGGTAACGCAAAGTCTAGTAGGCACCTATGGGGCGACGCAGAGTGCGACAGGAAAAAGTGGGGCACCACATAGTCTGGAAAACAATTTGGGGGATAATAGAGTCTAGGTGACATATGTAGTGCCTTGTAGAGTGTGAAAAACACATAAAAAGAAATGGAGAGTCTGGCTGACAATTACAAGACACCGCAGTCTTGCTGACATCTATAAGACACCACAAAGATTGGAATACATCCGCAAGACACCACAAAGTCTAGTGTAACCATATCTGCTTGTGATATGCCTTGTGTCTTCAACCCTTCGATTGACAAACACAGATCTGCTTGCGATGTGTTCTCTAACCATCTGACCGGAAAAAACAAAACTACTCGCGATGTGCCCCTCTTCAACTCCAACAAGCAAAATAGACATGCTCTGTTGTATGGTGGGGTTATTTGGTCTGAACCATAAATTGTGCCTATATTGATGTTTAGCCCATACATGATCCGAGTTGTGTATTATGCAAGGTAAACCGACATAAGCTCTAGGGTTTCACTATAAAAGGAAAGCTAGAGTTGAAGAAACAGAAACTCACTGAAGGACAAGCCGAATGTTGTACACACGCTGGGTTTAGCTGCAACAAGGCAGAAGCAAGAGCGTAGCGCAGGGTGCAGTGCAAATAGCATGCATAGGGTGTTGTACGAATAACATGCAACAGTGCGCAAAACCATGATAAAGGAGTAGAAGCTAGGCTGGGACCAAAGGGCTGAGAGTGGAACATAGCCTAGTCTAGGTTTAAGATCTATTCACGGCACTTTGATGAGAAACAAAGGTATGGCTCTTTCACTACAATAAAATAGTGTTATTGCAACAATATTTTTGCAACGATTGTATCCATCAATAATTTGTAACATTTTTTGAAATATTTTTGCAATAATTAATGCATGTAACAATTTTATTACAAATTTATTGCAAAATAGCGACAAGGTTGTCCGTTGCATTTTTTCATTACAAATTACCAATATTATTACGCACACAAAAATGGCTTGCAAATTTTGCAAGAAATATTTAACGGTTATGAGTTGTGGCAATTTTGCAAGAAAATTTTAGTAAAAATATGTGGCAGGATATATAACACCTTTATAACTGTATTTACAACAAATTATAACTCTTTTGCAACACATTTTTCTATAAAATTACCTTTATATATATATGTATTCACATCTGTATTTTTGGATAGGTGTCAGCTCTACAATGAACACACTAAGAACGCATTCTCCTTATGATATAAGAACGTGTTCTCCTTATGATACAAGAACGTGTTCTTCTTAGGATATAAGAATGCGTTCTTCCTACGTTATAAATGTACATTCTAGTAGTTTCCTTATATAGACTCCATTGTATCCCTATAAATAGTTTATAACTAGGTCATTATTATTCAAGGAATGAGAATCTATCCTTCTCCTCTATTCTAACCTGGCCGCTCTCTCTCTTTCTCTCTTTCTCTCTTGATCATTCTATCTCACTCTCTGTTCTTCTCATACTCACTTGTTCGTAATTCTTACATGGTATCAGAGCATTAACGCTCCTATTGTGTTTATTCTCAAATCTTCATCTTCTGCACCAGAATCTCATCATGGATCTCAGCAAAACCCAAATCATCCCTGTTACACTCAAAGGTAGAAACTACTTGCTATGGGCAAGAACCACAAAGACAGCACTGTGCAGTCACGGGCTCTAGAAGCAAACTGAGAGCAATGAAGCTGTGAAGGAGACGACGACAAAACAAGAAGGAAATGAGATCGTTGTGTGTGACCATGACAAGTGGTTCCAAGAGAACCAAAGTGTTTTAGCCTTCATCCAAAATTCCTTGGATGCTCCGATTATTAAGTCTTACTCATATTGTGAGACAGCTAAGGATCTTTGGGATACCCTACAGAATGTGTTTGGTAATGTCTCTAATGTGATTCATGTGTTTGAGGTAAAGAGAGCAGTCAACAATCTTAACCAGGAAGACATGGAGTTTACTAAATACTTTGGGAAGTTCATATCTCTTTGGGCAGAGTTGGAAATGTTAAGGCCTAACTCGGTGGATCCAGTGGTTCTAAATGAACGCCGTGAACAAGACAAGGTGTTTGGCTTGCTCTTGATGTTGAATTCGAATCATAATATCAATATGTGCACTGAATGCAGCAGACTCCCCAGGAGATTTTAATGGTAGATAAGTAAAACCATGATATATCAATTTGATTTCACAGTGATCTCTTAATGTGCTTGCCCTCAGACTCCCCCAGACTTAGCCTTTGCTTGCCCTCAAGCAAAACATAAACTTAGACCTGTGAAAGAGGTTTGAAAACTGGGAACTCATTTTCTCTCTAAGGTAATGCCATGATCATTCAAATCATAATCCATATGCTTAGCAAACAAATCCAAATTGAAGCACCATGTACTTCTCCATTGACATTCGTAGCATCCCAAATTCAAACCAAATTCCACTACTTCCTCCATTAAGCCTTCATCGGTGGGTCTCATCAATTTGATCAATGTCAAGAACCTTTTAGACTTATTCCCGTACTATACCATAACAAGCAAGATATAACTTTTACCACATGTTACTCTTTCTCTCCCCCAGACTTATTCTATTCTTATCTTCCTTTGAGCTTTGTTTTGCTGTTTTGTTTTTTCATTTTTTTTTTTCTGAGGTGTAGGCGAATACTGGGGTCATCAGTAATTTACCTACCCCTCGCTTCCAAACTTTGTGTGATCATTTGACTCAAGAGTAGAATAATGAGGTCACAGGTAATTTACCTACCTCTCTAAACTGATCAAAATCATCTCATCTTTTATTCACTCTTTTTTTTTTTTAACAAAACTCTCAGGGATACCTTTTTTTTTAACTTGAATAAGGGAGAGGAGTACCATTTCCTTTTGAAATCTTACTTGTCAGATATGAACAAGGAGTCAAGCTCTATGAACATCAATCTCCTTGATGAAGTAAAAAGAAAAGTGCAGAAATTATCTCAGGCTTTTATGGATTCCGTTGGAAATTTGGATGTCTCTGGTTTACTGGTCAGCCTTTGGATTTTTCATTAGTCGGATTCTGGATTCAATCTGCAGCATTAATCAACCAAGGCAGTACACTAAAAAGAAAAATCATAGTTCCCAACACAATTTTGAAAAATTTGACACAATAAAAACAAAAATACGGTTTTGACACACTAAAAACAAAAACTAATGTTAGTAGTTAGTACTAACCTCCCCCAGACTTAAAGGACACTGTCTCTAGTGTTTTCAAGAAAGAGGAAAACTAAAAAAACAAAAATTTACGGAAAATGTATGAAAAATTTGAACAGTTCTCGGGTTACCAATTAGTGTCGACCAACACTATTTTAGTGTCGATCGACACTCATCACGAATGGTGTTTCTGGCCGTAACTCCTTGTTAGTTGCAGTTAGTTGTGTTGATGTGTTGTTGGATCAATCCTTGGATGATTATTCTGTTAGGAGACACTCAAACACAAGTTAAAAGCAACATGATAGATAGTTCATAAATTCAAACAAATTTCAAACAAAAACTGACTCAATGCAAAAAGAAAAAAAACGACTCAAAAGGAAAAGAAAAACCTAGAAGTGGGTTACCTCCCACTAAGCGCTTGGTTTCAGTCATTAGCTTGACTGTTTTGAAGCTCAGGCATCGGGTGGATCAGAACGTGGCAGTGAATACCTCCGAGAAAATGACCTCTTCATCCAAGATGGTGTATAAGCATTAGAAGAGTGAAGTCTACCAAGGACATGAGGAACAGGACCAGGGCGAGAATTGGGTATGGTTTTGCTTCTTTTATGTCCTGCAAAATCATCAACAGAAGAAACAAGCGCTCTACGATAATCTCGTGGCTTGGTTAACTGCAAAACAATTTTTGTATCTTTGAAGGTCTTACTGATGATAGGAGGGGGTTTGGGTGAAGAAGATGCATACCTTGACCTTACCTGAGGACTATGCAGTGTGGAATGGGGAGGTTTCTGTTTGGGAACAGTTTTCTGACTTGAAGCATAGAGAATGTCCTGCAAGCTCTCAAAACTGGTCAAGTGTGGGCTCGGTCGTCGAGGGGTGTCGACCGACACTGATGGTGTGTCGATCGACACTGAGCATGATGCTCGAATATCAGAAACTTCCTCAACAGAAAAAGTCTGTCCATCAATAGTAGGAGCCCTCCTTAGCTTATCCATCTCAAAGTTCAGACTCAAATCTTCCACATTCAGTGTTATGTGTCCCTTCTGCAAATCTATGATGGCACCAGCTGTAGACAAGAAAGATCTTCCTAAGATGAGAGGATCTTTAGGCTCTTTATCATACTTTAACACCATAAAGTCAGTGGGAATCATGTAATCTCCAATCTTAATTGGAATATTCTCTAAAACACCTTCAGGAATTCTTCGGTATCGATCATCTAAGATAAGAGAAATCTGAGTTGGCTTGAAATCTGTCATCCCAAGTCTCACAACAACAGAATGTGGCATCAAGTTGATACTAGAACCAAGATCGTAGAGTGAGTGAGGAAATCGTCCTGCTGAGATAGAGCAATCAAGTACAAAGCTTCCAGGATCAGGTAGCCTCTCTGCAATTCTACTCTGGATCACTGCACTCACATTCTCAGAAACAACCACCTTCTGTTTCCTCTCTTTCTTCCTTTGAGCAGGCTGGTTCAACAGAATTGCACTGACATCTTTGGTAAGTAGTGCTCCTTCTTCAGGGCTCAAACCATTTCATACGATTCTCTTAACATAGCGCTTAAGTGGTGGTGAAAGCTTTATTGCATCTAATATAGGTAACTCAATCATTACCTTATCCATCATTGCCTTGCATCTAGCTTCCTCCATCTCCTCCTTGGACCTTCTTGGTTTAGGAAAAGGAATCTTAGGTTTGTACACCCTCTCAGCAGCTGAAGCCTGAGATTTTGTGTTGTCCGGTTCTGTCTGAGATTAGTGTCTACCGACACCCAGTTGGTGTCGATCGACACCATCATCTGGAGTCAACATCTCTGTCGATTTTTCTCCCTGTTCTGCAGAAGCAATTGCACCATCATCTTCATCTTTCACTGATATGGCATTGCAAGCATGCTTGGGGTTTGACTCAGTTCTTCCAGGAAGAAAACCCTCTTGTCATTTGACAGACCCAGCAGTCTGCGCAACTTGATTCTCCAACTGCTTAACATGTACATTCAGTGCATCAATTCTTCCAGTAAGCTCATTGTAGACATTATCAATCTTACCATTGAAAGTCACAGTTAACTGCTCCTGACTCTGAAGAAGCTGCTCAAGCATGGCCTCCATTCTACTCTCAGAAGGAGTCTGTGGAGGTGGAGACTGATAAGATGAGTTCCCATATGTTCTTGTATAACCATTGATCTGTTTCTGCTTCTGAAAATCAGGCTTAGGAGTGTAGCCTGAAGAGTTCCCACTGTAAGGCCTGTTGCTTTGCTGATTACCGAATCTCTGACCTTGATTCCCAGCTCCATACACATAGTTGACATATGCTTCTTCATTCCCTGTCTCAGGTTCAAATGTCTCAACTTCAGCAGCAAATTGGACCGATGCTTCTTACCCACAAGAATATTGTTGACATATGCTTCTTACCCACAAGAATATTGTGCACTGAATCAAGCTTAGCATTGACTAAAGCTAGTTGATTTGCATCAAATCCTCCATGTAACCTCTTTCTTTCAACATCAGCTCTCTTAGTGCTATGGTTGGAAGCCAAATTCTCAATCAAACCTTCAGCATCTTCTGGAAATCTTGTTTTTAAATTTCCATGGCTTGCAGCATCCAAAGCTAACTGATACTCCCAATCACACCCTCTGAAGAAGATACTCAGCAATCGCACTCTTGAAAAGCCATGGTGTGGACAGTCTCTCTGATAAGCCTTGAATCTTACCCAAGCTGCCTTGAAAGCTTCATCTGGTCTTTGCTTGAAAGAGGACAGCTTCACTCTCAGCTCATCAGACATAGCATCATCATAGAAGTAGTTAAGTAAAGCCACTTTAATTTGTTGCCAAGATGTCAAAGATCCAGCTGGCAACTGTTTCAACCATTGAGATGCTTCTCCTGCAAGTGAGTATGGAAAAAGCTTGCAGTAGATGTAATCTTCAGTCACTCCATTAGCCTTGATACTAGTCAAAAGATCTTCAAAATGTTCAATGTGGTCCAAAGGCTTCTCATTGGGCAGGTTTAAGAAAGGTCTCTGCCCAACCAGCTGGAAGTAAGCAGACTTTAGCTTAAAGTCATTCCTATGGAATGGAGGAGGGACAATAGCAGAGCGGTTCTCATACATCAAATCAGCCCGGTTAAAGTCAGCAATGGTCCTGATCAAGTCCCAGTTCTATTCCTGTCTTTGAACCGGATTGTTTACGTGGTTTGCAGCTCCACGTCCGTCTGTTGGAAGGTGGCGTCGATCGACACCCAGGTGGTGTCGATCGACACCATCGTCTTGCTCGTCGAAGACAACAGCTTCAGCAATCACATTGCCTTCTGCATCAATCTTTTGCCCCTACTCGTTGCGCAAATGGCTCTCTTGATCCCTCAAAGCACCATCCTCATCAGGTCTCGGAATGATTGTGTTAACCATCTTCAACGATTTGGCTGCTTGTCGGTTTTCACGCTCAAGTTTTCCCAACTCCTGATTTGAAAGCTTCACAGTAGGACCAGTCTTGTTGTTCCTAGTGTTAGGCTTAGGAGGCATTCACCTGAAACACACAAGAGAAAAGAAACAAAAGCGTGTTAGTAGAAAATAAAAAGAAAAATTTAGACAAAATTAAAAACTCAAATCTAATGGTAGATCAAAGAGTGCCGGGCAACGGCGCCAAAATTTGATATGCTCAAATTAACCCTAGAGCTACTCTCTCAAATTAAGAGATCACTGTAGTCTTTAGGGGTCGAATTCCACAAGGACTCAATAAATTATAGAGTTTTGTTATTACGCTAAACAAGTTGATTTAAATTAAGAAAAGTAATGCAAAATATTAAATAAAAGCTGTGTAAATTCAAGGGATTAAAAAGCTAGGTCTAGGGAATTTCTCAGGAAATTATGAAATATAAAATCAATCAATAAATTAGGATTCAAGCAATTAAAAATCAGGTCTAGAACTCTAAACTCTTTTGTAAAATAAATCAGTTCTCACTGCAAATATTATCTAAATTTTAAACCAGAAAATCCAAATTTCTTTGTAAAATTCTAGGTTAAAAATCAGCTTTGAAAACAGGTTTAGATTGTTCACAAAATCACTAAATCAAATCTCTTTGCAAGAAGTAATTTTGCTCATCAAAAGGTTTTATCAGGAAAATCAATTATATTCTCATATCAATTTATTTTCCTAAGTTATTAATTCTAGATGGCCAATCAAGGATTAATATGAAGAACAACCTATGATGAAGATCTAGAAAAAGAATGAATCCTAAATAAACAGATCTAATAAATCATAAAATCCCTGTGAAAAACCCTGAACCTAACAAGCAAACTACTCAGACATGTTTGATAAAGAACAAAACATAATTCTTAATAACATGCAATAGATATTAAATAGTAAAAGAAGGAGTTCAGGAATTTTCTCTCAAAGAAGTTCAGATCTCTCTCCAAAAGCTCTCAATATCTCTCAGGGTTGCATAAAATAAAACTTGCTAGAATAAGTGTGCTTTCTCAAATTAAGAGTCTGGGGGAGTCTGATATGCTAAAATTAAACCCTAGAACTACTCTCTTAAATTAATAAATCACTGTAGTACTTAGGTAGATCAGTGATCTACCATTAGTCAGACTTGGGTGTGAAACCAGAAGAATTGCCCTAAAAGTTACTGCGCTAGCTGTTTCCACCGTAAGGCCTGCTACCTTGCTGATTTCCAAACCGCTGACCTTGATTGCCATAGACATAGTTAACATCCTCTTCCTCTTGGTTTCCTTGAGTAGGTTCTGGCTCATATGTCTCAACTTCAGCAGCAAAATGAACAAATTTCTTACCCACAAGGAGATTGTGCACTGAATCCAGCTTAGCATTAACAGAAGCTAGCTGGTTTGCATCAAATCCTCCATGTAATCTCCTTCTTTCAGCATCACCTCTCTTAGTACTGTTACTGAAGGCTAGATTCTCAATTAAATTCTCAGCTTCATCTGGATATCTTGTCTTGAAGTTTCCATGGCTTGCAGCATCCAAGGCTAGCTGATATTCCCAGTCAATCCCTCTGAAAAAGATACTTAGCAATTGCACTCTTGAGAAGCCATGGTGTGGACAGTCCCTTTGATAGGCTTTGAATCTCACCCAAGCTGCCTTGAAAGCTTCATCAGGTCTTTGCTTGAAGGAGGACAGCTTGACTCTCAACTCATCAGACATAGCATCATCATAAAAGTGATTAAGGAAAGCCACCTTAATTTGTTGCGAAGATGTCAAAGATCCTGCTGGCAACTGTTTTAACCATTGAGATGCTTCTCCTGCAAGTGAATATGGGAAGAGCTTGCAGTAGATGTAGTCTTCAGTCACACCATTGGCTTTGATGATAGTCACCAGGTCTTCAAAGTGCCCAATATGATCCAAAGCTTTCTCATTTGGCAGGTTAGAGAAAGGAAGTAAGCAGGCTTCATCTCAAAGTCATTCCTTGGGAATGGAGGTGGAACAATTGCAGAGCGGTTTTCATACATCAAATCAGCTCTGTTGAAGTCTGCAATAATCCTGATCAGATCCCGGTTTTGATCCTGTTTTCGAACCAGATTTCAGACGTGGTTGGCAGCTCCACGTACGTCTGCTGCAGGTGGGTGTCGATCGACACCCTGTTGGCGTCGGTCAACACCATCGGCCTGCCCGTCAACAACAGCTGCTTGCTCGTTGACAACAACAGCTTCAGCAATCACATTGCCTTCTGCATCAAGCTTTTGGCCCTGTTCATTGCGCAAGTGGCCCTCTTGATCCCTCAAAGCACCATCCTCATCACGAATCAAAATGATTGTGTTAACCATCTTCACGGATTTGACTGCTTTTCTGTTCTCACGCTCAAGTTTTCCCAACCCTTGGTTTGAAAGCTTCACAGTAGGACCAGTCTTGTTGCTCCTTGTATTAGGCTTATTAGGCATGTACCTGAAACACCAAAGAGAAGAAAAACAAAAACGTGTAAGTAGAAAATAAAAAGAAAAAACTCAAATCTAATGGTAGATCAAAGAGTCCCCGGCAACGGCGCCAAAATTTGATAAGCTCAAATCCTCAGAGATCCTCAGAGACTCAAGATCAAACACAATGGATTATGGAGTTTTATTATTACGCTAAACAAGATGGTTTAAATTAATAAAAGCAATGCAAAATATTAAATAAAATAGGTTGTGAATTCAGAAAATCAAAAAGGTTAGGCCTAGGGAATTTCTCAGGTAATTATGAAATATTAAATCAACAAATTAATTAAGGTTCAAGCAATTAAAATCAGATCTAGAACTCTAAACATAATTTGTAAAATAAATCAGTTCTCACTGCAAATATTATCTAAATTTAAACCAGAAAATCCAAATCTCTTTGCAAAATTCAAGGTTAAAAATCAGCTTTAAATTCAGGTTTAGATTTGTTCACAAAATTACTAAATCAAATCTCTTTGTAAAAAGTAATTTTGCCCATCAATGGTTTTAATCAGGAAAATCAATTATATTCTCATATTAATTTATTTTCCTAAGTTATTAATTCTAGGTGATCAAACAAGAATTTATGTGAAGAACAACCAAAGATGAAGATCATGAAAGATAATGAACCCTAAAAATTACAGATCTAATAAATCATAAAAACCCTATGAAAAACCCTAAACCTAACAAGCAAATTACTCATACATGTTTAATGAAGAACAAGTCATAATTCTGAATAACATGCAATAGATATCAAAGGTAAAAATAGGGAGTTTAGAAATCTTCTCTCTACAAAAGAATTCAGATTCGTCTCTCCCAAAAGCTCTCAATATCTTTCTCTCAAAAAGCTGCTTAGAAAATAACTTCAGGGTTTCTAAAACCCCAAAAACTATATATACATGTCCTAAAACACGTCAGGGACTTGTGTTGCAATTGTGGAAAACTTCGGGCAAAATTGTAAAACTTTCAAAACTTGGTTCTCTCGTCGGATAAACAGGGGTGTCGATCGATGCTGCAGAGGTGTCGATCGACACCATTACTCTGGTATGACTTCAAGTCGGTTTTCTTCGGTTAAATGCTCCAAAACGATCCAAATTGCTCCACTTCGCTCCATCCGTGCCAAAATCCTAGAAAACCTGTAATGACTCTAAAACAACCTAGAAAACAAATGAAAAGACTCAAAAAGCACACTTATATCATGGTTAAAAACCGTAAAAACCATGATATATCAACTGATGACACTGGAGAGCACCTGATTTACTGATCTATAGTAAATTTTGGCGACCAGAAAATGGTGATATACTGATCTACAGTGATCTACCATTAGTCAGACTTGGGTGTGAAACCAGAAGAATTGCCATGAAAGTTACTGCGCTGGCTGTTTCCACCGTAAGGCCTGCTGCCTTGCTGATTTCCAAACCGCTGACCTTGATTGCCATAGACATAGTTCGCATCCTCTTCCTCTTGATTGCCATAGACACCGTAAGGCCTGCTTCCTTGCTGATTTCCAAGCAGGTTCTGGCTCATATGTCTAAACTTCAGCAGCAAAATGAACAGATTTCTTATCCACAAGGAGATTGTGCACTGAATCCAGCAGACTCCCCAAGCAAGACAAGGGGTTTGGCTTGCTCTTAAACATATGGATTATGATTTGAATGATCATGGCTAAGATTGTGCCCTAAAGCAAAACATAAACTTAGACCTGTGAAAGAGGTTTGAAAACTGGGAACTCATTTTCTCTCTAAGGTAATGCCATGATCATTCAAATAATAATCCATATGCTTAGCAAACAAATCCAAATCGAACTGAAACGATCCGACCCATTTTTTTTTTATAACTAGTAAATAGTAAATAATAAATAATAAATTATAATAATAAATAAACTACAACTAGTGGTCTCATACCCACTAGCCTCCTAACCACAATCACAACCAACAGCGGAATAACAAATACCAATAATAATAAACCAATAATTATAACATAGACAATATAAAAAACCAACCAACATGAATCATAGAACCAGCAATCTAGCAATGTTTCTAATGACCCAACTCTAGCAACCTAGTAATGCCAGACAACAACCAATCAAGTCCCTAGAACATCCTCCTCTTCATTGCCTTGATTCCACGATCACACTTTGCCTTTACTTGCACCACAAACACACATTGCAATGCATGAGTATTTTATAAACACTCAGTAAGGCACTCCTCCCATCTACTGGGCTATACACAAAAGCAATAGAGACATCTCTAACCATCAACCAACAATCAACAATCAACAATAACAAACCAGGACTCTGCATCGACCGACACCAAATATGCATCGGCCGACACCAGTTGGGGTAGCGTCGACCGACGCAAGATATGCATCGACCAATGCATACTCGACATAGCACGAAAACCCTAGGTTTTACGCCCCATCCTCACACTTGCATCGACCGACGCACAAAGTGCATCGACCGATGCACATGCTGAGCATCGTTTCCCCGAAGCTTCTCGTCAGATCTTCGTTCCTACAAGCACAAAACTCGATCCCAAGCCACAAGAAAGCTTCCTAACATCCCAAATAACAATCTAGCAAGCCTATCAATACATAACAAGCAAATCAGAGAGATCTCCAGCTTAGATAAGCCATGGTCATGCACTTACCTTTGCCAAGAAGTTTCTGAACCTTAAACAAGCAAGAACACGCTCCTAGGAAGCTCCTACAACGATCTCAGCTACAGATCTCTACAAGAAACGCCTCCAATCACCAGAAATCACCAAGAACACTCAAGAACACTTAGGGAACTTTTTCTCTCTTTTCTTTTCTCTCAAAAGCGGCTAAATACGACTAATGAGACAAAACTTGAGTTAAGGGTTTTCCTAACCCAAAACCCAGCGTTTAACTTAAACTCGTCCGCAGAAAACCAACCTTGCATCGACCACTTTTGGAAACTCCTAATTCAGGAAAATTTCCTCCAAAAACTCCGCCTCACGGAAACTTTGTACCCCGAGCACCACCTCATCTTGTTACTTAGTCGCACAACCAACCACCCCTAAGCGACCAAGTAAACAAGAGAGATGAGCTGGAATACTCCATTCCCGCTCCAGCCACAGATTACAGATGGGACCAGGCTAGACAAGCTGAAGTCGCGGCTTGCTTCTCATACCACTTCTTAAACCTTGCCTTCATCCTCGCCTCAGGCTCCCAAGTCTGCTCCTCAACACCATCACAGTTCCATAGGACTCTCATCAAAGGAATCTTCTTCTTCTGAAGTTCCTTGATCCTCCTCTCTAGAACCCTCACTGGTCTCGCCTCCACAATCATGTTAGGCTAAAGATCCTCAGGAATCTTAGCTAACAACTGATCATCCTCACGGAGACATTTCCACAACATAGAAATATGGAAAACCTTGTGGAACGCACGCATAACCTCAGGCAACTCCAGCATATATGCTACCGGTCCCACCCGTTCAATCACTCTGAACGGACCCATAAACCTCGGACTCAACTTAGTCTCTGTCAATGACCTGTTCAGACCCTGCAACATGGCCATCTTGAGTTACACTCTATCTCCTACCTGAAACTCAAGATCTCTCCTCCTCCTATCGGCATAACTCCTCTACCGATCCTGAGCTTCCTTCATGTTCAGGTTGAGAACCCGAATCTTCTCTGAGGTCTCCTGAACAAAATCTGCCCGTACATGCTCCTCTCCCCCACATGAGTCCAGCATAACGGTGTGCAACATGGCCTCCCATACAAAGCCTCATAAGGAGCCATCTTAATACTCGCCTGGTAACTGTTGTTGTAAGCAAACTCTACCAAGCTCAAGTGATCTGCCCAATGGTCTCCCCAATCCAACACACACATCCTCAGCATATCCTCCAGCGTCTGGATCGTCCTCTCCGACTGTCCATCTGTCTGGGGATGATAAGCTGTACTCATATGCACCTTAGTGCCCATCTATGCCTGAAATGCTCTCCAGAACACCAAAGTGAACTTAGAATCCCTATCAGACAAAATGCTCGCTGGCATCCCATGCAACCTGACTATCTCCTTCACATACTTCTTAGCCAAGACCGCTGTTTCATCAGTCTTCTTAATAGCCAGAAAATGTGCCGACTTAGTCAACTGGTCCACAATGACCCAAATAGCATCAAACGTCCTGGACACTGGCAAACCCACCACGAAGTCCATAGTAATCATATCCCACTTCCACTCTGGAATGAGAAGACTCTTTAGTAATCCTCCTGGAACCTGATGCTCAGCCTTCACTAGCTGACACACATCGCACCTCGCGACCCAACTAGCTACATCCTTCTTCATCCCGACCCAGTGATAATACCTCTTGAGATCATGGTACATCTTAGTCACTCCTGGATGAATAGAAAACTTGCTCGCATGAGCCTCTCTCAGATCTCCTGCCTCAACTCCTCATCCTTGGGCACACAAATCCGACCGTGCACCAAGATAGTACCATTATCTGAGACCTGATACTCTGAATCCACATCCTTTAAGGCATTCACCAGCCCCAAGTCCTTCTCCTGAGCCAACCGTACCCTGCTCAGAAGATCTGCTCTATCAACCGCCTCCAAACCCAACGGTTCCTGAGAAACAGCACACAATCTCAATGCACCGATCTCTCCTACCAGAGGCTCCATCTCCTGCTCCTGAGCTGAAACTACCCTCTTCCGGCTCAGAGCATCTGCAACCGAGTTAGCCTTACCAGGGTGGTAGGCTATCTCCAAATCATAATCCGCCACCAGCTCCAACAACCGCCTCTGCCTCAAATTCAGCTCGAGCTGAGTGAATATATACTTCAGGCTCTTATGATCTGTAAACACCTGCACTTTTGCACCATAAAGATAAGATCTCCAAATTTTCAGGACAAAAACTACAGCACCCATCTCCAAATCATGAGTAGGATAGTTGCCCTCATGCTTCTGCAACTGCCGCGAAGCATAGGCAATTACCTTCCCATGTTGCATCAACACACATCCCAAAGCAACTCTAGATGCATCTATATAAACCACATTAGGTTCTCCCTGCTCAGGCAAAGCCAACACTGGCGCAGTAGTCAACATCTCCTTAAGGCTTGCAAAGCCCTCCTCACACTCCTGTGACCAAACAAAAGGAACATCCTTCCCTGTCAACTTAGTCATAGGACGTGCTCTGCTCGCAAAACCCTGCACAAATCTCCTGTAGTAACCTGCCAACCCAAGAAAACTCCTGATCTCAATGGCATTCTGCGGTCTAGGCCATTCCCTGATAGCCTGAATCTTCTCCGGATCTACAGAAACTCCATCTGCAGACACAATATAACCTAGAAAACCCATATCCCGCTGCCAGAAACTACACTTGCTCAGCTTAGCAAACAACTTCTGCTCACGCAGCTTCTCCAGAACTGCTCTCAAATGCACTGCATGCTCCTCAGGACTCTTAGAGTAAACCAGGATATCATCGATGAAAATGATGACAGACACGTCTAGAAACTCCTGAAACACGCTGTTCATCAATCTCATAAATGCTGCTGGTGCGTTAGTCAACCCGAAAGGCATCACCACGAACTCATAATGCCCATACCTCGTCCTGAATGCAGTGTTTCTCACATCTGCCTCATCTATCGGTATCTGATGATAACCCGATGCCAGATCTATCTTGGAGAACCAAGTAGCACCCCTCAACTGATCCAACAACTCATTGATCCTAGGAAGAGGGTACTTGTTCTTTAGAGTGACCCGGTTAAAACCCCGGTAATCAATACACAACCGAAAACTCCCATCTTTCTTCTTGGCAAATAACACCGGCGCTCCCCATGATGATACACTAGGACGGATGAATCCCTTACTCAACAAATCCTCTAACTGCTTCTTCAGCTCTGCCATCTTTGCTGGAGCCATTCTGTAAGGAGCCTTGGATAACGGTGTCGTCCCCGGTTCTAGTTCAGTCGTGAAAGGATCAGACCGAGATGGTGGTAATCCCTGCAATGACTGAAACACATCCTTAAATTCCTCAACAACCGGAATACCGCTAACTGTAGACTTCCCCACTGACTCTGGCATTGATATAGTAACCAAATAAGCCTCACGACCCTTCTCGATCATCTTCCCAGCCTGAATGGCTGAGATCACGAGACTCCCCGAAGTCGGTCTGATACCCTGAAAAACCAACTTCCCTCCTGGACGCTCAAACTCCACTCTATCCCGATGGCAATCCAAATGCACCATATGTCGATGCAACCAATCCATCCCAAGAAAAACATCATACAACTCCACTGGGCTAATAAGCAAATCCGCTGGCCACGACTCTCCTGCGATCTGAATATCAATACCCCTCGCCCATCCAATAGCTCTTAGAAATTTGCCTACAGCAACTCTGACCACTCCCGCTCGCTCTCCGGGATCTCCTCTGATAGCTGCACTCTCTGCACACTCCAGAGTAATGAAGCTATGAGAAGCTCCAGAATCAAACATAACGTAGGACTTAAACCCGCCCGCCAACAAGGTCCCTACACAAACCTCATGTGTTGAGAACCTAACACTTTATCACAGGAAAATCATAAAATCTGAACGCACTGAAATTCACAAAGCTTAAGTACCAGAAATTATACATGTGATCGCTCCGGCACTGGTTCCACCAGTCTCTGCAGTCGTGTAAACCCGTGGTGCCTGCTCAATCCGTGCCACCTGCTGCCCTCCTGGCTGCACCTGCTGCAACGCTGCCACTGCCACCGGCTGCAACTTGGGACACAAGGGCCTGATGTGCCCTGGCTCCCTGCAATGATAGCATACACGAGCTGCTGTCGTCGGAGCACTCCGCTTGGGACAGCTAGCAATCTTGTGATCCTTGCTCCCACAACCAAAGCAACTCGCACCACTCGGCCTCTGCATAGCCTCCCACCTCCTCTTGGTTCCCTGCGTAGGCTTGCCGCCCTTGCTAGAACCTCCATGATGCTGAGCCTTACTTGGCTGAACTGCTGGACTAACCGTCACTGACTGTGCCCGGATATCCTCCTCGATCTCTACCGCAGTCTCAACCAGCTCTCACTAACCGCTGGGACTATGCCCCTACTACGACCACGTCCGCGTCCTCGACCACGACCAGCAACAGCACCCCCTCTAACCATCTGCACTACCAAGAACAGAAGGCTAAACACACAATTAACATAACACAAAAAACATAAACTCACTGTGGAATCACACTTTAGGCTTGAAGAGGATGTTCTAAGACTTCATGCCACACACAATTGACAAACTCACATAATCAATCAAGACATGCAATCCCAAACATCTACAGCACAAAGCCTAGTGAACCCAAACCTAGAACCGTAAAGGCTCTGATACCAAACTGAAACGACCCGACCCATTATTTTTTATCAATAGTAAATAATAAATAATAAATAATAATAATAAATAAACTACAACTAGTGGTCCCATACCCACTAGCCCTTTAACCACAATCACAACCAGCAGCAGAATAACAAATACCAATAATAATAAATCAATATTTATAACATAAACAATATCCAAAAACCAACCAACAGGAATCATAAAACCAGCAACCTAGCAATGTTTCTAATGACCCAAGTCTAGCAACCTAGCAATGCCAGACAACAACCAATCGAGTCCCTAGAACATCCTCCTCTTCATTGCCTTGATTCCACGATCACACTTTACCTTTACCTTCACCACAAACACAAATTGCAATGCATGAGTATTTTATAAACACTCAGTAAAGCAATCCTCCCATCTACTGGGCTATACACACAAGCAATAGAGACATCTCTAACCATCAACCAACAATCAACAATCAACAATAACAAACCAGGACTCCGCATCGACCGACACCAAACATGCATCGACCGACACCAGTTGGAGTTGCGTCGACCGACGCAAGATATGCATCAACCGACGCATACTCGACATAGCATGAAAACCCTAGGTTTTACGCGCCATCCTCGCACTTGCATCGACCGACGCACAAAGTGCATCGACCGATGCACATGCCGAGCATCGTTTCCCCCGAAGCTTCTCGCCGGATCTTCGTTCCTACAACCACAAAACTCGATCCCAAGCCACAAGAAAGCATCCTAACGTCCCAAATAACAATCTAGCAAGCCTATCAACACATAACAAGCAAATCAGAGAGATCTCCAGCTTAGATAAGCCATGGTCATGCACTTACCTTTGCCAAGAAGTTTCTGAACCTTAAACAAGCAAGAACACGCTCCTAGGAAGCTCCTACAACGATCTTAGCTACAGATCTCTACAGGAAACGCCTCCAATCACCAGAAATTACCAGGAACACTCAAGAACACTTAGGGAACTTTTTTCTCTTTTCTTTTCTCTCAAAAGCGGCTAAACACGACTAATGAGACAAAACTCGAGTTAAGGGTTTTCCTAACCCAAAACGCAGCGTTTAACTTAAACTCTTCCGCAGAAAACCAACCTTGCATCGACCGATGCAATCCCTAAACCGGGATTTCGGTTCGCGGATGTTACACAAACCACCATGTACTTTTTCGTTGACATTCGTAGCATCCCAAATTCAAACCAAATTTCACTACTTCCTCCATTAAGCCTTTATCGGTGGGTCTCATCAATTTGATCAATGTCAAGAACCTTTTAAACTCATTCCCGTACTATACAACAACAAGCAAGATATAACTTTTACCACATGTTACTCTTTCTCTTCCCCAGACTTATTATATTCTTATCTTCCTTTGAGCTTTGCTTTGCTGTTTTTTTTTCATTTTTTTCTTTTTTTTTTCTGAGGTGTAGGCGAATATTGGGGTCATCGGTAATTTACCTACCCCTCGCTTCCAAACTTTGTGTGATCATTTGACTCAAGAGTAGAATAATGAGGTCACAGGTAATTTACCTACCTCTCTAAACTTATCAAAATCATCTCATCTTTTATTCACTCTTTTTTTTTTTAACAAAGCTCTCAGGAATACCTTTTTTTTAACTTGAATAAGTGAGAGGAGTGCCATTTCCTTTTGAAATATTACTTGTCAGGTATGAATAAGGAGTCAAGCTCTATAAACATCAATCTCCTTGATGAGGTAAAAAGAAAAGTGCAGAAATTACCTCAGGCTTTTATGGATTCCGTTGAAAATTTGGATGTCTCTGGTTTACTAGTCAGCCTTTGGATTTTTTATTAGTCGGATTATGTATTCAATCTGCAGCATTAATCAACCAAGGCAGTACACTAAAAAGAAAAATCATAGTTCCCAACACAATTTTGAAAAATTTGACTCAATAAAAATAAAAATATGGTTTTGACACACTAAAAACAAAAACTAATGTTAGTAGTTAGTACTAACCTCCCCCAGACTTAAACGACACTGTCCCCAGTGTTTTCAAGTAAGAGGAAAACTAAAAAAAAACTAAAATTTATGGAAAATGTATGAATATTTGAACAGTTCTCAGGTTACCAATTAGTGTCGACCAACACTATTTCAGTGTCGATCGACACTCATCATGAATGGTGTTTCTGGCCGTAACTCCTTGTTAGTTGCAGTTAGTTGTGTTGATGTGTTGTTGGATCAATCCTTGGATGATTATTCTGTTAAGAGACACTCAAACACAAGTTAAAAGCAACATGATAGATAGATAGTTCATAATTTCAAACAAAAACTGACTCAATGCAAAAAGAAAAAAAATGACTTAAAAGGAAAAGAAAAATCTAGAAGTGGGTTGCCTCCCACTAAGCACTTGTTTTCAGTCATTAGCTTGACTCTTTTGAAGCTCAGGCATCGGGTGGATCAGAACGTGGCAGTGAATGCCTCCGAGAAAATGTCCTCTTCATCGAAGGTGGTGTATAAGCAGTAGAAGAGTGAGGTCTACCAAGGACATGAGGAACAGGACCAAGGCGAGACTTGTGTATGGTTTTGCTTCTTTTATGTCTGCAAAATCATCAACAGAAGAAACAAACGCTCTACGATAATCTCGTGGCTTGGTTAACAAATAATTTTTGTATCTTTGAAGGTCTTATTGATGATAGAAGGGGGTTTGGGTGAAGAAGATGCATACCTTGACCTTACCTGAGGACTATGGAGTGTGGAATGGGGAGGTTTCTGTTTGGGAACAGTTTTTTGACTTGAAGCATGGAGAATGTCCAGCGAGCTCTCAGATCTGGTCAAGTGTGGGCTCGGTCGTGGAGGGGTGTCGACCGACACTGATGGTGTGTCGATCGACACTGAGCCTGATGCTCGAATATCAGAAACTTTCTCAACAGAAAAAGTCTTACCATCAATAGTAGGAGCCCTCCTTAGCTTATCCATCTCAAAGTTCATACTCAAATCTTCCACATTCAGTGTTATGTGTCCCTTCTGCACATCTATGATGGCACCAGCTGTAGCCAAGAAAGATCTTCCTAAGATGAGAGGATCTTTAGGCTCTTTATCATACTTTAACACCACAAGTCAGTGGGAATCATGAAATCTCCAATCATAATTGGAATATCCTCTAAAACACCTTCAGGAATTCTTCGGGATCGATCAGCTAAGATTGAGTTAGCTTGAAATCTGTCATCCCAAGTCTCACAGCAACAGAATGTGGCATCAAGTTGATATTAAAACCAAGATCGCAGAGTGAGTCAGGAAATCGTCCTGCTGAGATAGAGCAATCAAGTACAAAGCTTCCAGGATCAGGTAGCTTCTATGCAATTCTACTTTGGATCACTGCACTCACATTCTCAAAAACAGCCACCTTCTCTTTCCTCTCTTTCTTCCTTTGAGCAGGCTGGTTCAACAGAATTGCACTGACATCTTTGGTAAGTAGTGCTCCTTCTTCAGGGCTCAAACCATTTGATACCATTCTCTTAACATAGCTTTTAAGTGGTGATGAAAGCTTTATTGCATCTAATATAGGTAACTCAATCATTACCTTATCCATCATTGCACATCTAGCTTCTCCATCTCCTGCTTGGACCTTCTTGGTTTAGGAAAAGGAATCTTAGGTTTGTACACCCTCTCAGCAGCTGAAGCCTGAGATTTTGTGTTGTCCGGTTCTGTCTGAGATGAGTGTCGACCAACACCCAGTTGGTGTCGATCGACACCATCATCTGGAGTCGACATCTCCGTCGATTTCTCTCCCTGTTCTGCAGAAGCAATTGCACCATCATCTTCATCTCTCACTGATATGGCATTGCAAGCATGCTTGGGGTTTGACTCAGTTCTTCCAGGAAGAACACCCTCTTGTCGTTTGACAAATCCAGCAGTCTGCGCAACTTGACTCTCCAACTGCTTAACATGTACATTCAGTGCATCAATTCTTCCAGTAAGCTCATTGTAGACATTATCAATCTTACCATTGAAAGTCACAGTTAACTGCTCCTGACCCTGAAGAAGCTGCTCAAGCATGGCCTCCATTATACTCTCAGAAGGAGTCTGTGGAGGTGGAGACTGATAAGATGAGTTCCCATATGTTCTTGTATAACCATTGATCTGTTGCTGCTTCTGAAAATCAGGCTTAGGAGTGTAGCCTGAAGAGTTCCCACTGTAAGGCCTGTTGCTTTGCTGATTACCGAATCTCTGACCTTGATTCCCAGCTTCATACACATAGTTGACATATGCTTCGTCATTCCCTGTCTCAGGTTCAAATGTCTCAAATTCAGCAGCAAATTGGACCGATGCTTCTTACCCACAAGAATATTGTTGACATATGCTTCTTACCCACAAGAAGATTATGCACTGAATCAAGCTTAGCATTGACTAAAGCTAGTTGATTTGCATCAAATCCTCCATGTAACCTCTTTCTTTCAGCATCATCTCTATTAGTGCTATTGCTGGATGCCAAATTCTCAATCAAACCTTCAGCATCTTCTGGAAATCTTGTTTTGAAATTTCCATGGCTTGCAGCATCCAAAGCTAACTGATACTCCCAATCACACCCTCTGAAGAAGATACTCAGCAATTGCACTCTTGAAAAGCCATGGTGTGGACAGTCCCTCTGATAAGCCTTGAATCTTACCCAAGTTGCCTTGAAAGCTTCATCTGGTCTTTGCTTGAAAGAGGACAACTTCACTCTCAGCTCATCAGACATAGCATCATCATAGAAGTAGTTTAAGGAAAGCCACTTTAATTTGTTGCCAAGATGTCAAAGATCCAGCTGGCAACTGTTTCAACCATTGAGATGCTTCTCCTGCAAGTGAGTATGGAAAAAGCTTGCAGTAGATGTAATCTCAGTCACTCCATTAGCCTTGATACTAGTCACAAGATCTTCAAAATGTTCAATGTGGTCCAAAGGCTTTTCATTGGGCAGGTTTGAGAAAGGTCTCTGCCCAACCAGCTGGAAGTAAGCAGGCTTTAGCTCAAAGTCATTCCTATTGAATGGAGGAGGGACAATAGCAGAGCGGTTCTCATACATCAAATCAGCCCGGTTAAAGTCAGCAATGGTCCTGATCAAGTCCCGGTTCTGTTCCTGTCTTCGAACCGGATTGTTTACATGGTTTGCAGCTCCACGTCCGTCTGTTGGAAGGGGGTGTCGATCGACACCCAGGTGGCGTCGATCAACACCATCGTCTTGCTCAAAGACGACAACAGCTTCAGCGATCACATCGCCTTCTGCATCAATCTTTTGGCCCTACTCGTTGCGCAAATGGCCCTCTTGATCCCTTAAAGCACCATCCTCATTAGGTCTCAGAATGATTGTGTTAACCATCTTCAACGATTTGGCTGCTTTTCGGTTTTCACGCTCAAGTTTTCCCAACTCCTGATTTGAAAGCTTCACAGTAGGACCAGTCTTATTGTCCCTAGTGTTAGGCTTAGGAGGTATTCACCTGAAACACACAAGAGAAAAGAAACAAAAGCGTGTTAGTAGAAAATAAAAAGAAAAATTTAGACAAAACTAAAAACTCAAATCTAATGGTAGATCAAAGAGTCCCCGACAACGGCGCCAAAATTTGATATGCTCAAATTAACCCTAGAGCTACTCTCTCAAATTAAGAGATCACTGTAGTACTAAGGGGTCGAATTCCACAAGGACTCAAGACTATACAATAAATTATAGAGTTTTGTTATTACGCTAAACAAGTTGATTTAAATTAAGAAAAGCAATGTAAATTCAAGGGATTAAAAAGCTAGGTCTAGGGAATTTCTCAGGAAATTATGAAATATTAAATCAATCAATAAATTAGAATTTAAGCAATTAAAAATCAGATCTAGAACTCTAAACTCTTTTGTAAAATAAATCAGTTCTTACTGCAAATATTATCTAAATTTTAAACCAGAAAATCCAAATCTCTTTGTAAAATTCTAGGTTAAAAAGCAGCTTTGAAAACAGGTTTAGATTGTTCACAAAATCACTAAATCAAATCTCTTTGCAAGAAGTAATTTTGCTCATCAAAAAGTTTTATCAGGAAAATCAATTATATTCTCATATCAATTTATTTTCCTAAGTTATTAATTCTAGATGTCCAATCAAGGATTAATATGAAGAATAACCTATGATGAAGATCTAGAAAAATAATGAATCCTAAATAAACAGATCTAATAAATCATAAAATCCCTGTGAAAAACCCTGAACCTAACAAGCAAACTACTCAGACATGTTTGATGAATAACAAGACATAATTCTGAATAACGTGCAATAGATATTGAAAAGTAAAAGAATGAATTCAGGAATTCTTCTCTCAAAGGAGTTCAGATCTCTCTCCCAAAAGCTCTCAATATCTCTCAGGGTTGCAGAAAATAAAACTTGCTAGAATAAAACTTAAGGGTTTCTAAAACCCAAAAACAATATATATATATATATATATATATATCCTAAAACACGTCAGGGACTTGTGTTGCAATTGTAGAAAACTTCGGGGCAGATTTGTAAAACTTCCAAAACTTGGGTCTTCTTACGGCTAACAGAGGTGTCGATCGACACCATCTCTCTGAATCGATTCTAAGTTGATTTCCTCTGGATTAATGCTCCAAAACGATCCAAATTGCTCCACTTTGCTCCATCCATGCCAAAATCCTAGAAAACCTGTCAAGACTCAAAAACATCATAGAAAACAAATAAAAAGACTTAAAAAGCACACTTATATCATGGTTAAAAACCATAAAAACCATGATATATCAAATTTGTCATACAATGACCTCATCAATCATATCCTTCGTTAGGACAATCTTCCAAGTCTCGACGATGTGTGCAATCAAATTCAAAAGGAGCATGGTTCCATTGGTATGTTTGGAGCAAAAGGCGATCTTATCACAGCCAACAAAGGAGAGGTACCTGTTGCAAACAAGGGCTACAATAGAAATGATGGAAAGAACCGGTTCATATGTGATCATTGCAAGAAGCCTGGACATCTTAAGGAGAAATGTTGGGCTCTCCATCTGCATCTTCGGCCGAGAGGGACTAATCCAAGAGCGAATCAAGCGAGTGGATATGGTGAAGCAGAAGCTTTGATGATTCCTCAAATCACTGAAGGAAACGGATCAGCGTTAGCAGCCTCCTCGGAGTTGGTGAGCAAAACTGATTTCGATGCACTCATCAAGGCTCTAAAAGAGTCTTGGTAACGCTTATCTTACTCTCAATGCTATGAAACCTCTTATTGTTGATTCTGGAGCCTCTCACCATATGATTAGTGATTCTAAGCTAATTAGAGATATAAAACCGGCTTTAGGAAATGTGATCATAGCCAATGGAGATAAAGTACCTATTGAAGGAATTGGGAACTTAAACTTGTTTGATAAAACCTCTAAAGCTTTTTATATGCCTAGCTTCACCTCTAATTTGTTATCAGTTAAAAGGGCGACTAATGATCTCAATTGTTATGCAATATTTGGCCCTAATGATGTTTATTTTCAGGATATTAAAACAAGTAGAGTGCTTGGCAAAGGAACCACTAATGATGATCTTTATGTGCTTGAGGATTCAAACCTATCTGCTTCCCTTTCTTCATGTTTTAAGTCAATAATTGATAAGGCTAATAGTTCAGTGTGGATTGCTAGACTTGGTCGCCCCCATTTTCGTGCTTTGGAACTATTGTTGCCTTGTATTTCGCTTAAAAATAATGATTGTGAAGCTTTCATCCTTGGTAGACATTGCAAAACTGTTTTTCCTAAGTCTTCAACTATATATGAGCATTGTTTTGACTTAATTCATTTTGATGTTTGGACTTCACCTTGCTTATCTCGTGAAAATCAGAAATATTTTGTTACTTTTATTGATGAAAAATCAAAATATACTTGGCTAACTTTGCTTCCTTCTAAGGAAGAGTTCTTGATGCTTTTCTAAACTTTCAAACTATGTGACTAACCTATAATGCCAAGATTAAAACTTTGAGATCAGATAATGGTGTAGAGTATACAAGTCATGCATTCAAACAACATTTGGCCAAACATGGGATTATTCACCAAACAAGTTCTCCTTATACACCCCAACAAAATGGCTGACCTGAAAGGAAGAGTAGACATCTCATGGAGGTCGCTCGATCTATGATGTTCCACACAAATGTACCAAAGAAGTTCTTGGGAGATGCCGTTGTAACAACATGCTACCTGATCAATCGAACTCTAACAAAAATATTGAGTGATATCTCTCCATTTGAAGTACTTAACAAAATTAAACCGTCTATCAATCACTTACGTGTAATTGGATGTGTGTGTTATATCTTACTTTGTTTTCACGACGGGTAGATTTTCCAGCAGTACCATCTCATTGTATGGCCAAAATCCGATAATGTCGAAGGTGAGAGAGATGCCGATCATCGGAGGAACGGGAGCTTTCAGGTTCGGAAAAGGATATGCACAGGCCAAAACTTTTACGCTAAATTTTACGAGCATAAATGTTGTGATCGAGTATAATGTATATATATGGCATTAACTGTTGACTTCTTAATTTGGTGCTTTCCCATGTTTACGTGAAAAGATGAAAGTTTTAGTTTGAAGAAATAAAAAAGTTGGTGGAAGAAATGTTTTTTTCTTTCTGTTTTTAATCGATATTGTGTTTTTTCATGTTATTTTCTTGTAAGAAATTATGGTACCGAGAAATAATTTGACGAAATGTAAACACTTTATATTTGGTATTTGTTGTAAATCGATATAGAATCGCCTGGAGTAGTAATGAAACAAGTCTTGAGATAATTGAAAGGTACCACGACTCTTGGTCTGTCTTATGGAAGATCGATTTTGATACCTAAGTTGGTTGATTAAAGTGACAGCATACACAATGTTGATCCAGATTATGGGAGAGGTACTTCAAGGCACATCTTATATCTTAGAGAGAGTCCAATTACTTGGTGTTCACAAAACAAGATGTTGTAACTATGTCCTTGTGTGAAGCAGAGTTTGTTGCAGGAACTGAAGCAGCAAACAAGCAATTTGGTTACAGGATTTGTTATTTGAGCTTACATGATCTTCAAGTGAGAAAATAACTATTCTAATTGACAATCAATCGGCCATTGGTCTCACCAAGAATTCAGTTTTCTATGGTAGAAGCAAGCATATACACAAACGTTATCACTTCATAAGAGATTGTGATGAACTGGACAAATAGAGTTAGAGCATATTCTGGAAAGTGAGCAAAAGACAGACATTCTTACAAAGGCTTTCGAAAGATTCAAATTCAGAGAAATGAGGGAGCTAATGGGAGTACAGGATCTGGCAAAATTGGATTTCAAGTTTAAAGAAGAGATTGTTGGAATAAGCCTGAAAAAAACTTAAAATAGAAGTTATCCTAATCCTACCGAGATAATGACTTAGGATTAGTCGGTTTGATAATATGTTAAGTTGCCTATTTGATTTAGAAAGCTCAACAGTAGATTCTAGAGTGTTTAACTCTTAAAAACATTGATGGGTCATGTTCTTTAACTTCATTTGGATTTGTTGTATTGATAAATATCTTCCGTTTTTAATGATGATGGGACTTGACATACCCTCAGAAGAATATGAACTAACAAATGCTTTAAAACTATACAGAGTAACACATATAAGTATATAGCCATCCAAAATTAAATCTACAGATATGATGTAGACAATATTTGATTTGATTTTTTTTTTTAATTTTGCTACTATGATGTAGACAATATTTTGGTTTTAGCTAAACATTAAATTCTTTTATATTACTATCCATTTTGTTATATACTTAACAATAAATAATTTTTAAAAGCTAAATTCAGTTACGCAGCCGATTTGTTTCTTTCCGTTATCAATCGATTTACGTTAGCACGAGCATTATGTTAAATTTGTAAACAAAAATTATTTTGATGTTATTTATGAGAATTGATCTTTATTACATATTCATGATGCAACAAAGGTGTACATCTTGATTTCCCTACTTTATATAAAGTCATAAAACTTTGTCCCAAAAAAAGAAGATAAAAAGTCATAAAATATCCTAAAAGCAAAGGTGAGGAATAGGGCTAGCTAACAAGTAAACGAGAGATTGTGACCTTTAAACGAAGATTATGTCCACATCAGTGGAGGTCTGTTTGTTACCACGTTGCATGGCTAGCTGTAGTACATCGAGAAAATATATTATCTAAACATTTTTGTGCTTTCAGTCAATAATTCTGTGTTCTGTATAAATTATGCGATCACTTCCACAAAGACACAGTCCCTTCACTCATAGCCTGAAAGATAAGTTGACACTCTCTAGAGCAGCCAGCGACCATCTTCTCCATGGCTAGCCTTCTTCTTTCTCTTTTCTCAACTCTTCTTCTGGCAGCCACCATTACAGAAGCTTACTCAAAAACAGTGAAGGCACCATATCCAGGACCTAAACCAGAGAAGCTAACTCACCTCCACTTCTACTTCCACGTCATTGACTCCGGAAACAAACCAACTGATGTGATCGTCGCTACAGGTCCCACAACAAACTCCTCTGCAACCAAATTTGGTTTGGTTGCAATCGATGACGATCCATTGACCGATGGGACCATACATAACCTCAGAGGAAATTGGGAGAGCTCAAGGGATGTATGCATCGGCTGACCAGAACAAGTTTGGTCTGCTTATGGCATTTAACTTTGTTTTTACCAAGGGTGAATTTTCCGGGCGCACCATCTCAATGTATGGCCGGAATCCGATATTGTCAAAGGTGAGAGAGATGCCAATCGTCGGAGGTACGGGAGCTTTCAGGTTCGGAAGAGGATATGCACAGGCCAGGACTTTTGTGTACAATACTACTAGCGGAAATGCTGTGGTCGTGTATAATGTCTATATATGGCATTAACCTATTGGCACTTTTTTATGCGTTTTCACCACTTTTTATTGAAAATCAGATGAAATAAATAACCTGTCGGATAAATGGTTTCTGTTGTTGTTGTTGTTGTTGTTGTTTAATTGATATTGTGATTTTCGTGTAATTTGTATTGTGAGCGTTATAAAAATTCGTAGTTTATGTGACGAACTCTTCAGAATATTGTTTTCTAATCGCAAAATGGTCAACTTATAATAATATTATATTGGTAGTTAACATTTTTAATGTTTTGCTTAAAACATGACTACTACGGATTTGAATAGTTGCAGCCGTTAGAATAAACATATTCGTTTGTGGATTAGATATAATTATGTAATGGTGTAGTCCAATAAAAATAGAAAGATAACCGACACAACTAAGTATACGTTAAGAATATGTTAAGAACAAAGGTTTAGAGAATTGTTCTTTTGTATTATTCCTCTCTTCCATATGATATAACATATATATAACGATACATATTAGGGTTTACAAATCCATTAATAGGCCGATAATGGGAATCTATACTATAATAGATATATTCATAACACTCCCCTTTGGATGACCATTATAAAAATGTAGTTCCAAATGCGCATGTGAGATGCTGCCTCATTAAAAACCTTACGAGGAAAACCCAATGGGAAAAACCATGGTTAAGGGAAAAAGAGTGCAGCGCGCTTTTACTCCCCCTCTTGAGTACATCACTTGAAATATTTGAGATGACCGAACCAATATGATGAATTAGCTTCTTGAAAGTAGTGGTTGGAAACACCTTGGTAAATGGTTCGCCAAATCTTCACTTGAACAAATTTGTAGGACATGTATATCACCGTACATCACCATTCTTCTACAAGTTGTTGGTCTCTTAGATGACTCATCTTGATCATTATCTTCGTCTCTCACAATCTCATCAATGTATGTCAAAGACTTTGAAGATGATAGTCTTTCACCATTGGAATCATAATATTTCTCTTCAGGTGTTTATATTTCGCGTGTTCTTCGTTGTCTCGTTAAAAACCTTTCATGCAAAAACCCAATGGGATAAAAACCATGATAAGGGAAAAAGAGTACAACCACGCTTATGATCATATTTTTCCCCCTGAAAGCATCATCTTCAGGTTATACATTATGATCATATATATCATCTTTTCTGAACTGTTATAAACAGAACTCATATGATCATCATATATTCTCTCGGGTCATTGAACTTCAAGTCATTTGAACCCCTTTCATATAGAAGATCTATTTGAACTTTAAGTCCAAATCATACAATCTTCCAAACAATCATCTTATACATAAGAGTTATTCATACTCTCATTGTAAAACTTTCTCTTTCAAATCTTCTTCTTAGTATGGTACTACAAGACCAATTTTCTATGTAAGATAATGTAATCATCTTGAGATAACATCTCTCTCATCAGATGTCAAATCTGTAACCTCAAGAAATTTCATGAAATATTTGATCTTACACAATCTGATTTCTCCATCTTTCAAGAGTAATATTTCATCACTGATTATTTCTTCATATATTCCTTGGTATTGGTATATGAAATCTCTACTGGAGATTAGATAATCTTTTCATGATCAACATATTTCGCACTTGTTCTTTTACCTTTCTTTTAACAAGAACCACTTGTAAGTGCTGAAGAGACAAGAAACACATATAATTTTTCTTTTAACGAGGTTCAGTAAAGGCCTACGTCCTTAAACTTTCTTGAAAATACTTCTTGAACACAATCACAATGAGTGTTCAATCTCGGATTTACACAACCCTAAGTTCTTCTCTTAGCTTGTTCCCGATTTATTTTCAACCCACTATGAGATCCCTAAGATCAACAACAATGATCTACACACAGGATTCTCTCATAGAGATAAACTCTCACCTTTTTCTCTCCAAAGATGTCAAAAAGCATCAAGACTTTTTTCTTGCTTTTACAATATTCTCGAGAACTATAAAGTATTGCTTCTAGCAATATAATTAGCAAGATAATTACTTTAAGGGTTATTTTTTTATAGTTTGAAAACCTTATAAATAGACTAATCAAGTCTTGCCTTATTTTCAAACTCATAAGGGATCTATAAAGTTGCTTCCACCATATGAGAGTGCATTTCTCATAATAAATATCAAATATTTATGAGAATCATTGTACTACTACATGTACTTTCTCATAAAGATCCTCTTATGTCCCACTCATTTTACACTTTCAAGTGTAAGGACTACAAGTCCAAATATTATCTCTTTAAGAGACTTGAACTATTTTATAGTTACTTCTTTCAATGATTAACCAATCATTCTGGGAACACTTTTCAATAAAACTTTCTATTAACCACGGTTTATGATCCTCGATTTTTATCAATACAATTATCAACTGCAACACTGCATGCAAACATATTACGACGTCGATTTGCTTATTGGTTCCTTTTCATTCTAGACATGACTCAACTTGTTGAGATTTCCTTTCATTATGATTCTCAGGTACTTGAATCTCTTTCTTACTCATGTCTACATCTCTTCGAGAGATTTGCCATAACTCTTTGCTTCCTCGGTGCCATATTAAATTATGCTCCTTTTCTTTTCCGAGGATGCTTATATTTGGAACCATAAGTCTATCACACTTCATGCAATCTTTAGACTTACTAGCAGTTGATCTTATCATTTTAGGACATTAATTGGAGCACAGCTGGTATATGTGAGTTTTCACTCAAGGTCAGAAAATGGCTCTTGCATGCTTTTAGCATCTTTGCAAACTTTGCCAATAAATTATCTTTTCAACTTCTAGCGCACATTTCTTAGTACGAGGATCAATATAATTTCTTCCAATATATTTCTTCAGCTGTTTATTTTCTCCCCCTGATGTTGGAAAGACTGACTCACTAAAACAACAGTCTCTGCATCTCGAGCCTCAAATTCTCGAGATATTAAATCTTGGAAATATATTCATATCCAACATATTTCCAACATTCTTTCAACTTCCATCTTAATAATTGTGGTGGAGCAACTTAACATGTATAAACACATTTAGATGGAATATATCTGGTTTCTGACCCAAACCAATTATAGTGGGGAGTAATCATGATTATTCGTTGGCATGATGCAAATTACTTGACATATAGAGTCATTTATGTCAATTACTTGGTTTCACCACCATTGTCAATTAACCAAATACTCTCGCAAACTCCATGTTGCAAGTTAATAACAAATATATATAGTGGATGATCAGTCCACAATATCGCTTTGTATACGTACCAGAAAATTGACATTATCCAAATTCATGGGGTCCGTGAAAGCCATATAATCGGCTTGCTTTGTAAAGCAGCACACATAAGAAATCACTACGAAAACTCTTTAGGTTCTCTAATGAATCTTTTCAGAAATTTCTGATTATTCTTTCGCATCACTACTGAACCGGAATGGCTTAACCGGTCATGCCAAACAGTGAGATTTTCATTAAACCTTCTGGTTTATTATAAGCATTTTATCTTCTAGATAATGCATGTAATCTCTAAAATACTTTTTTTGTTTTGGGTAATACTTATGATTTCAAAGTATTCTTCCTTCCTTATTGTCTCAACATTATTACTTTTCAAATCCTTAAGATTTGCTTTATCATATGAGTGATTAAACTCATTTTGGGTGTGAACATAATCTTATATCTGTTCCATCACCTCTGTATGTGGGATTCATTAATTCTCCCCCTCGAGATGATGACACTTCATGTCTATCAATCTCGATTTGAATCCCACTGTAATCAATAACATTCTCACATTGGGTCATGTATTATATCTTGGACCCTTTTAGCTTTTGAGACTTGGGAGACTATAACACATTAATATCAAATTGTGTTGCCATAGACAATAATATATATACTCTTCTAGAGCTTTAAATACTTTTTCTACTACTTCTTAATATTGTAGTAGAATAGTGGAAACCACTTATAGCATAAAGTCATATTCATTTCAAAGAATAGACCAGCCCAATAGGATGTGATTCACATCAACATCTCATAATTTTACTCATTCACAAATAATAAGATTATAAAATTTTAAAATATATTTTTCACTATATTGTGTCTACATGACAACAATATTTTGTGACAAATAAATTATGTATTTTCTAATATCTTTCCATAAATGATATTATCTTCTATTATAACTTTGATTATAAGTGGAATTAAGTTGTTTGTATATATTCTCTTATATACTTTTAGTCATTTACGTTTTTAAAATTATTCAAAAAAATAAGTGAATTTTTATGGTCATATACTTGGACTTAAACCTCCCCATAGAGGTGATGCCAAGAAAACATGACCAATAATTATTATTTAGTAATTTGTTACTAAATTTTCAATATATTCACTAAAAAGAAAGGTTGGAGACATGATTTAAAATATTTCAGCATGATATTATATCTAATTTTAATTAGATTTAAATTTGTGATTAAACAAATAAAGTAAATCACAAACATTATAAACAATCATATAAATGAATGCTAAATAAAGATTAAGCATCATATCTTTATATATATATATATACTTTTCAACCGTTTTTTTTCTTAAGATTTTCTTATAAAATCTAAAACGTTTTATAAAACCATTTATATATATATATATATCTCTTCTTCTTTTAAACGTTTTTTTTTCACTAAAGATTTTATTATAAAATCTAAAACGTTTTACCAAAAAAAAATATAATTATATATTCATGGTAATAAATTATATATGACCAATAGACAAGAATGAGATATCATGTCTCATGAATTTTTTTCTTTTAACTTTTAATGGCAGATTAAAAGTTTTTTTTTTTTTTTTAGACAACAGCAGATTAAAAGTTATATCAATAATTTATCACCGTTAATTTAATTATAGGTATACCATAGATATACGAAGTAATAAAATCTAACTAATATGCAAAAGAAATTTAGTTGTACTTATCTCGGTAACAAGACGTTGTCAAGAGGATGAAATATTTGAAACAAATCGTAGACGTCTCGATGAATGATGTTCCTAGAGACTGAGCTGAATACGTAGATTTTTACTTCACCATGAAATATCTATCATTTCTTCAAACAAAAGACACTTTTATCAAACCAATAATATACCTACCAAAACAAACTTAATAACCAATAAATTAAATCCAAATAATCAAAAACATGTTCTATTATGAACATATGAGATGGTGTTAGAACTCAAACGGTCGAACCCTAATTACTAAACTGACTTTAACCCAACGATGGACAAAACCATATTACCAAGCTAAATAATAGAATAATCATGCGTTTAGTTTGAGAATTAACCTCATGAAACCAAACGATAAAGCAACAAGTGATAATAATCAACAATAATATACCCTAACAAACAGATCCCTCTTCACAATAACGACTAATTAAAGCATGATCCACATAACAGTATTAGAGCATGAATCGATCACAAGTTTAAGTAGATAATAAAATTATTAATATGTGAGAGAATCTATAAATCAACCGATAATGGGTATATCAAAAGTATAAGGTTGAATTCTATATACATAAATTATTCATCCCACTTTATAACGAAACATGCAGCCATAAGTGTAAATAATCCATATATACTTATCTTGTTAGGGGTGGAGGATCGTAGACGTTGTTGGTGAAGGTTTCGACACAGATTTTAAAACTCAGACGGCTAGGGTGACGACGGCTGCTAGGTTTTCTTTTTTTTTAGGTAGCTAGGGTTAGAGCGTGCTGATAACGTGTTAAGAACAAAGGCTTAGAGAATTGTTCTCTTATATTATTCCTCTCTTCCATATAATATAAAATATATATAAAGATACATATTAGGGTTTACAAGTCTACTAATGAATTGATAATGGACATCCATACTATAATAGATATATTCATAACAGTATAAATCGTTTTTATATACAAATAGATTTGGTTCGCGGTAGTTTATTGTCCATCCCAAAAGTTGAGTAAATTAAATCGCTCATGGATTAGTTTGCCTTGACTGCAACATTTTTTCGAATCTTTACGTACCTGTTATAAGAGCAAGGCCAATGGTGGGTTTTAAATTTGAGCCTTTTATGTATTGTTTTATTTTTTTATGAATATGTTAAGTACTGTTTGTAAAATAACAACCCTTAAACTCTTAATTAAAATTACCCCTCTAATGGTAGTATATAATTTTGAGTCTCTTATTTTTTTTAATATAGTTTTTGAAACAGTCATTGAATCACCTGATGAATAAGAATACACTATATCAGTGAGTTTTTCGACACTCTCAAAATGGCAAACAGAAATCCGATTTAGCTCTTCTTCCCTGCAGCGGCTTTTGTACCAGGAAGTGTTCCAAAGACTTTGTCCCAGAAAGATGAAGTGATTCCATATCCTTTGTCCTGAATCTAAAGTGATGATTCAGGTGGTATTTCTGTTAAAACGTATACCAAACCTCATCAGAAAGAAATTCAGAGGAGTAAGTTTGAATGCTACAAAGGTGGGAGATGTTTAGAGATGGGTTTTTTTACCTTAAGATGTTTAAAGGTTGGTTCTTGAGGTTGACCATGGTGTAGATAGTAATGAGTAATATCATACATCAGATAGCCAAACAATATGCCTCCAAGCATAGCAGGAGCTGTAGCAGGAGTAGCTACGAGATGGAGAAGCTTCCACAGCTAACAATGGGAAAATAAGAACATCGATAATAGTTTAGAATGAATAAACAAGATTCTAGATTTGGATCAAGAATACTTACTGGAACCAAGAGAATAGTTGTCGCGGTAGGAGAGAAAACAAGACGAAGGCCATCTTGTGGGTGCTTGTGATGGCATCCATGAAGAAGATAGTGTGCGGTGTTTGCCCTACAGGAAAAAAAGGGTTTATAATGAAACAAAATCAGCTTCATGATGAAACTCTGGATATGTTTTTGCATAATCATGAATCTACCAAAACAGCTCTGAAGATTGTGACAGAGAAATCGCCATTTGTTACATTCTCTTGTCAAACTAATATGATTGAGCGCATCATCACCTGAAAGACAAGTGTTTTATTCAAATCGACTGTGAAGCGTTCTGCAACCATCTTTGCCCACTATATGAGACAGATTGCTTATGCAAAAAGAAGAGCCACAAGCAAAAAATCGTAAATGCGTATATCTAATCTATACAGAAATATAAATCTGTTGATCGAGTCCATTAACGATTGCCAAAAAGAAAACTAGGCCTAAACCAGGTGCAATGCCTCATCAAAACTGAAAATTTCAACCTCAAAGAAAAATTTATTTTTATTAATGAGAATCCAAAAAAAAACTGCATTTGGCATCTGAGGAATTGATTAATAAGCTCAATTAGCAGAAGGGGAACACAAACAAAGAAGAATCTCATCAAGGGTCATTGATCCAACAAAGAAAGTTATGTAATTGGAAGATTCACATCATTACCTAAAGACAGAGCCAATAAACAGAGAGAACCTCGACAATGTAAATAAAAAGGACGAAATTTTGAGAAGGATTGAATCGAACCAGAACATGAGATTTCCTCAGATATCAAAACAAAATCATCAAACCCTTCCCCCCACGAGAGCTAAAGACACCTTTTAGAAAAGAAAAAAATAAACATTCTTCGAAATTGACGAACAAAATCCCAAACTTTTCGCAAGAAATTTTAAAAAGAATAAGAGGAAATGATTATGGTAAAACAATGGAGAAGAAATCGGAAGAAATAGATGAGAATGCGAAGAAGAGATCTGAGGCTTTTGTTTTACCTTAAAGAGGAAGACGAAGAAAGACCCTCAGCTTCGCATCTCCTTTGATTCCATATCCTTCGATTTCATCTCCTTCCTTTGTCGATTCGGGACTTCGATCGAGAGAGAGAGAGGAAAAGAAAGAAAATTGGATCGTCAATAATTTTTTTTTTTCTTTTCTATTAAACTGTTTGGCCAACAGAAACGTGACATATATGGTCTCCTAGATCAAATTTGAGTATACTATATAAGAAGCTCTCTTATCTTTTTTCTTTTTCTTTGAATTAATTTTTTCCTTCAAATCACTTAAAACCCCTCTAACATTCTGGAAAAGGTCTAACAAGTTTTGTTGTAACACTTTATTACTGTTTAAGAAAAACAATATTATAACACTAGGATGTTGACTGGTTTGACTCACACACGTGTTAGTAATAAGTTTCGTTGTAACACTTTATTACTGTTTAAGAAAAATAATATTATAACCTTTGGATGTTGACTGGTTTGACTTGTGAGTTAACCTTAGAGCATTTCCAACGGAAGAGGAGTTTCTTATTAAAAAGGCTAAAAACTAATTCAAAAAGAAATAAAATGTGAAGAATCGTCTCTGAAAAAGGAGCTTTAAGAGATGGTAAAAGACGCTTATTATGCTTTCAAAAGAGTCGTTAGCTGATCTAGGAGTCAGTGGTACAATCTTTAGAGGCACCATTTACCGGCTTCGCCGGATCGCCTTACGTATAAGGATCTGTGATAAAGAACCTTTGCACCTTTTCCTCGAGGTTAGGGTTTCGGTATGCTTACAGGGGTTTTAGGGCGGAGTAAATAGGAATAGAATCGTACAAAATAGCTGTTAGCAGGGCTTGCTCACGAGTACCTAGTTGACAAAGGAGGGCAGTTGTTATTGCTAAACCAAAGGAGAACACTAAGACTTCTCCCCAGACCCTTCACAATCTTGTCCAAGTGTTTAATTGGCTTCGACGACAAATGGAAAAAAATTTGGACGATCTTCTTCGTCTCTCTCGTCTTCTCTCGTCTCTTTCGCGTGGATGAAAACAATGACGAGGTTGCTGTTATTGTCTTCAAGTTTGGCAAGCTCTTTGAGTTCTCCAGTAATGGGTATTTTACTTCTTACCACTTTTTAATTTTGATTTTGAATTTGCATGTCTTACAACTTAGTAGAACGATTGCATTGTTGCTTCTTTTATTTTGGTTCTTTCGCATTGGCTTCATGTCGATTTCAATATGTTTTCCATTGGTGGAGTTGTTGTGCTTGCTGTATTGACTTTGATTTGCCTTCTTTATAAGAAGAAACGAAGAAGAAGATATGATGATGAAGCTGCTTTCTATGTTCCTCCTCCTCCACCAACTCCTGGTCCCAATGGTAAAGCAAAGATCTCAATTTCATGAAATAAAAATCTAATCTTTAAATATAATTGTTCATCATCTCTATAATTATGTACAATTCCGAATTTAGAATCATACGAAATTTACAGAGATTTGATGTTGGTTTCTCAGATTCATGAGCAGCAGCGGCGGTTAGGACTACTCGGAGTGGGTATGGAGAGATAGAGTTTCAGGCTGAGGTTGAGATCATTAGCATAGTTCCCCACAGGCATTTGGTTCTCTTATCGGTTACTGCATGGCCGATTGGCCGGTGCTTAGAGATTGCTTGTCTATGAGTTTGTCCTCAACAACAATCTTGAGTTTCACCTTCATGGTTAGACAAAATTCAATTCTTTCTTCTGCTTTTATTACATTGTTTTTAGTTGTTTTCAGTTAGTGACAATTTTTTTGGGAATTGCATTTGTTATAGAGAAGGGAAGGCGTACGATGGAATGGAGACTAGATTTTATCATGAAAATTGTAAGTCTAAAAACTTATGTACATATGTTTGATAAATACAGTCTTTGCTTGTTTATGAGGGTATATATATGTCAAGACGCCAAATCTATGTCTTGAATGTGTTTATCAACACTTAATCAGAAGTGGCTCTTCAGTCGGATTTGTCGTCTCTTCAGTCTGACCTCGAGAATTCCCTTCCAGATGACATAAATAGATGCATTAACGAGTTGTAAGTCCAAAATCCTCATAACATCCCTCATTCTCCTTCAAACAAGCATTTACGAGCCTCATATATATATCACTATTGCCTCTTCTCTATTTCTCAGGTGTACCCATATTCAGAACATGCAGTAACTACTCTTTCAAATAGTTAAGTGATAACTCTCTAATTTACATGTTTTAGACACCCTTTTTCATCCATGTTTTACATTATAAATACTCTAACCTTAGCATTTTTAGGTCCTTATCCTTAGGAATTTGCATTTAGGCCGTTTAGGGTGCTGCATTGTTGCATTTGTGCATTTTGGATGAAAAAGGTGCTTTGGAGCCCAAAAACAGGAAGAATGAGGTAAAACCCGAACATGTACCCGATGGAGTGATCGTACGAGAAGAACAGTCCCAACCTTAACCCCACCAAAAAGGATCTAAGAGCAGGGAGAACAACCCGAAGACATACCCAAGCATCCACACGACTCGAACCTCGTGCAGAACCTCGTGCAGACCTTCGGGCAGAGCTGGGAAGCTAGGTCAAAGGGGTTTCCATATATTAACCGCCTCCTTATTTTCTCGCCACCAAACGGCAGACACTCACAAACCAGAGAGCGAGAGCTTCAGAGAGAGAGAGAGAGAGAGAGAGAGAGAGAGAGAGCGATTTACACATTTTCTTACTTTGTTTGGATTCGATTTTTACTTCTTTTGCTACTCTTTCAGTTTCAATTCTGTATTCTATTACTTTTATCTTATTTTCAATTCAATGCAACTTTCATTTGTTTGTGTTTTGTTGCTATTTACCATGAGATATGAGTAGTGAATCAAAGTTTCTAAGGATGGGATAGGCGAGTATGTGTTCTTGATCGATTAGGATATCTTAGCTTGATTGTTTTTTTTATAAAAAATCCTTTCTAGATTGGTATACTTAATGTTATTTTCAGACCGAGAGGTTGAGATTAGATCTAGGGTGTTTTGCCAATGAGAGATGTTGTTGAAATGCTTGAACCAACCAATGCTAGAGATTTACTCACTGAGCTTAAGAGATTAGATGTGTAAAGAGTTTATTAACAATAATGATTCGAATTTTAATGCCTGCTTAGTCATGTTTCTCCAACGAGAGTTGGGTAGGGGAGTGACTAAGGTTGATTGTTTCTATCACGAGAGTGTTTTTGCAAGGTTTAGAGATTCATTGTCTAGGGAATATTTGCTTGAGGCATGTGAGATACCCCAAATTGATCAGGAGCACTTATGAGTCGATTACCCCATCCTTAGGAGCTTTCGTACTTGATTGTTTAGCCTTTTACTTATAACTCGACCCATTACCCGAACTGGTACTCGATCACCAGCCTCGTGTATACCCTCGAGTTGTTCATATTTGTGTTCTTGATTTCTTCTGTTATCCGATTACCCACTCGATCCAGTACCCGAATGCTTGCATCGTGTGCTTAGGTCGTGTGGTTCTTGTTTTATTTACTTTTTTTTTTTCTTATTTTAGGTTGTTAGATAAAACCCCCATTATTACTTGGCTTGACTTGCATTGTTCTGATCACATCTTATCTGCTAGCATAACAACCATTTGGATTGATAACCCTTTGTACTACAACTGCATAGGGAATTGATACCCTGGGTGAAAATTCTGTTATCATTAAGCTTGACGGGGAGTGTGAACATGAACACACTAGGAAAGCGTTCTCCTTATGATATAAGAACGCGGTCTCCTTATGATACAAGAACGTGTTCTGCTTAGGATATAAGAACGCGTTTTTCCTACGTTATAAATTACATTCTAGTAGTTTCCTTATATAGACTCCATTGTATCCCTATAAATAGTTTGTAATTAGGTCATTATTATTCAAGGAATGAGAATCTCTCCTTCTTCTCTATTTTAACCTAGTCGCTCTCTCTCTTACTCTCTTTCTCTCTTGATCATTCTATCTCATTCTCTATTCTTCTCATACTCACTTGTTCGTAATTCTTACAAGCTACCTCTTCTTTTCCAATCTCTCCCACTCAAAATATTGAATCAGACACCCAAGAGTTAAGCTTACTAACCGTTGAGCTAGTGCGGCCCCGGGACACGCCCTTTTTCCTAACCTGAACGTTATTAGTTTACGACTCTCTCCTTCTTTCTCTAACCTCTCTGGCTTGAAACTCGCGGGACCATCCCATAGCTTAGGATCTCTATGTATAGCCCACACGTTCACTAACAACATTGTACCACACGGCATATCATATTCCCCTACTTTACAGTCTTCTGATGCGACGTGCGGGACTGACATTAGCCCGGCAGGGTATAACCGCAACGTTTCAGAGATGATGTTCTGAAGATAAGGAAGGTTTGAGATGTCTGATTCATCCACAAGCCTGTCTAAGCCAACTTTATAATCGATTTCATCTCTCGCCTTCTCTAATACTACAGGGTGGTTCACTAAGTTCGACAATGCCCGTTCCAATGTTACCGCTGATGTATCAGTCCCCGCAAGTATAAGAGACTGCACATTACACACATACACAAAATAAACCAAATGTGACCACCATTGACTTAAATCAATGTATGAACTTGTTGTGATTAATTACGAGCATGGTTCCTTTGATGGTGTGGTCTGTGTAGTACTCAGGTTGGGATTCTTGCAAAGAAAGCATGTGATCAATCATTGTATTCTCCTTCTTCTCCTTTGTCGCTTGTTTCTCATCCACCAATCCTTGGAAAAACTCATCAATCCTACCAGCAATCTTCTTTACCCGTCTCTCGAAATCTGTAAACCATCTCAAGACCGGTAAATGATCAGCCGCATGTCCAGCACAAAAACAACTCATCGCCTCTACGATAAGCTGCCTCACACGTTTACCCTCCAAATCATTCTTTGCACCATCTCCATCGTAACATTTTCCATCCACCATTCTAATGATATTGTTGAATGCTATGTTAGATAATATTGAGTTCAGCTCAACCTTACCAAATTCCTGCAAAATTTGATTATATAATACACTAATGTTAAATCAATCACACAAAATTATAAAACGTTACATATAAAGAGATTACTATTAAAATAGACTTTGCCAATAGCATAATTAGTGACTAAGGCCTAAAACTATACAAATCTATCTCAATAACGAGGGAAGAGCTCTAAATTAGTGATTAAGGCCCAACCTTATCATAAATTAATGATGATTAAACCCTAACTTTATCATTAATTAATGATTAAGTCCTTAATTTTCTTAAATTAGTGATTAAGGCCTAAATTTAAATCCTAAATTAGTAAATTAAGCTTCAATTACGAGTGAAGAGTTTTGAGAGCGAGAGAGACGAGCGATAAGTCGGTGGATCTCGTTGCGGCGGATAGAGGAAAAGCTATTAAGATAGTGACTCAAAAAAATCTCTACGGCGCCGATACGGCGGAGGTTTCTCCAATGTTCACTATACGGAGCCGAGACCATAGACGAGTAATTATACGTGATGTGTTTCGAAGCCATCCTCTGGCAAACACATCTGCAGCGAGAACAGATGTGTTTCTCTCAGAACAGACGTATACTAAGGATCTACTTGCTATTGCAGGCATGACTGAATGTGCCCCAATGCCAACTCCATTGCCTCAAGCGCTCAATCAGGTTCCGCATCAACAACCACTCTTTGAGAATCCCACTTACTTTCAAAGTCTGGTAGGTAAACATCAATACCTTACTCTGTCTTGACCAGACATCCAGTTTGCCGTCAACTTTGTTTGCTAGAAGATACATGAACCGACGGTCTCTGACTTCCATCTCCTGAAATGAATACTCAGATACATTAAAGGGACAGTCACGATGGGTATTTCATTTAACAAGAATACGGATTTCAGACTACAAGTCTACCGCGACAGTGATTATGAAGGCTATAAGACTACAGTTTGATCTACTGGTGGATTTTGCACCTTCCTAGGCAGTAACTTCATCTCTTGGCAATCTCAAAAGCAAAACACTGTCTCCGAAAGTTCTATAGAGGCAGATTATAGAGCTATGCCAGAAGCAGCTTCTGAAATTACCTGGTTCTGCAAAATTATGAAAGAGCTGGGGATTCCTCTTAATCACACTCCAGATCTCTACTGTGATAACCTTTCGGCTGTATATCTCTCGGCGAATCCAGCCTTTCACAAGCATACCAAGCACTTCCTAACCCATTATCACTATGTCCGAGAACAGGTTGCTCTTGGTAACGTTTTCGTCACTCACATACCGAATTATCTTCAGATCGCGGACATCTTCACCAAATCGGTACCTCTGGGCCGTTTGCTACTCTTTGCTCCAAACTCGGCATCGATGTGCCATCCACGCCAAGTTTGCGAGGGGCTATTAGACAATCTGAGACTCACCACTCGGTCAGCTTGAAGAAGGAGGAAAGAGAATCGAAACTGAGGAATGAAACCCTAATTGATTTCTCTTCCGACAGCAACAACACAAAACCAAAGGATAGTGGACTGAAGATGGTTTGGAAGCCCAAGTCTATTATGCATAAGCCAGAGGCCATTAAGGAGTTGAAGTCCATTAAGCAAGTCTCAGCCCCACCTATAAAACAAGACAAAGAGAAGAGTCTAGATAAGAATAACGAAGTTGCACAACAATTTCCTAAAAGCAAAAGCAATTACAGTTGTTCCAATCAAGATATTATGTTGACCACTAGGTTCAAATGTTTAGAGGATGAGGTAACATGTTAAACCTAATCCTACTAGTATAAATATGAATAGTGTTGTAACCAGGAACCTTAAGGAGAAATAATAATAAAGTCATGAACTTATCTTCTTCATTAAGTGTTAATCCTTTTTCATGGTATCAGAGCTCAGTAGATCCATGGCTAATCAATCCTTGGATCTCTATTCTTTTCCTGCATTAAACATCACAAACTGTGTTACTCTCAAATTAACGCAGAAGAACTACATCTCTTGGAAAGCTCAGTTTGAATCCTTTCTTTTTGGGCAAAACTTACTCGGTTTCGTCAATGGTGCTCTTCTTGCTCCGCCTGAGGTGATTCCTGTGTCCCTTCCAACAAGCACGGCAACCACCGTTCCGAACCCAGATTATGCTGAATGGTCCAGGGCTGATCAGATTGTGCGTGCTTGGCTTCTCGGTTCGTTGTCCGGAGATATTCTGGCTGAAGTCACTGACACCAAAACAGCTCAGGATCTATGGTTAGCACTTGCAAATCACTTCAATAAGGTATCATCCTCTCGTCTCTTTAAGCTACAAAGTAGGTCACAGTCACCTGAGAAACTAGAGAGGCCTATAGGTGATTACCTTAGAGATATTAAGAACGTGTGTGAACAACTAACATCCATTGGTAGTCCTGTTCCTGAAAAGATGAAGATTTTTGCTGCATTAAGAGGGTTAGGTAGGGAATATGAACCCGTGAAAGTTTCGGTAGAAGGAATGATTGATCTTCATCCATCTCCTACCTTTGATGATGTGGCCTCTCGGTTGAGTACATATGCGGACAGGCTATCAAACTACAACACCTCTATTGAACTCTCACCTCACTTAGCATTCTTCACTAACTATTCTGGTCGAGGAAGAGGAAATGGTCACTCTGGTGGTTCCAAAGGACGTGGAGGATACCATTCCACTATAGGCAGGGGCTTTCACCAGCTAATCACTCAAGGATCAGCTTTTGGTAGTTCCACCAACACAGACACCAGAGTCATCTGTCAGATTTGTTGAAAACCTGGTCATCCGGCTCTGTCTTGTTGGCACCAGTACAACAACACCTATCGTCAAGAAGAGCTTCCTCTTGCCTTAACTGCTATGAGAATCACTGATATTACTGATCACTCCGGTAGTGAATGGGTGCTTGATTCTGGTTCTACTGCTCACATCACAACCTACAACAATCAAGTCCATATGTTGGGTCAGATACTTTTATGGTTGGGAATGGTGATTTTCTACCTATCACTCACACCAGATCCACCAGTTTACCAGCAAGCTCAAGTATGCTTACTCTCAAGGATGTTTTGGTTTGTCCTAACATTGAAAAATCCTTGTTATCAGTTTCGAAATTTACCAGGGATTATCCATGTTCTGTTTTTTTTTTTTTTTTTTTTTTTTTTTTTCTTGAATAAAATGTAAAATTTATTCGAAAAAATCGTTTTACAGCAGCATTTGTTTAGAACTTTGGTCAAAAAATCATCTAAATATTGGAATTGCATATCAGAAGGGTATCTTGTTGTGAGCCACGTTGCCATTGCTGCTTCATATTTTCCTTTGCTGAAAGTGTAAACTGATAGGAGTTTGTCCCTGATGTTTCGGTCCAGCTGTTTGAGTAGTAGAGGTGCAGGGGTTGGGGTTTCCCCATGTCTTCTACCGTTCCGTTCTCTCCAAAGAATATGGATAGTGGCTTGACAAGCGTAGCGCAGTAAGTACAAGGTATCAGAGCTTAATGTCGCCTCAGAGATGAGAGTAAGGTTCTCCTCCCAGGTTGTCGAGAAACGGCTACCGAGGAGCTTTTGTGTGAGACCCGTCCATATTTCAGCCGAGTAAGGGTAGGAAAAATAGAGGTGATCTCTGGTTTCAAGTTGATTAGAACAGAGTACGGAGGAGGTGTTGATGGCACCACCCCATGTCTGCATTCTTTCCCCCATCGAGAGCTTATTCAGTGTTGCTAGCCAAACCATAAAAGAATACTTTGGTGTAGCCTGAGAATACCATACTCCTTTGCTCCAAACTTTGTGTCCACGAGGTTACCGCAAGCCCTCCCATGTCTCTTTGGTTGTGAAACTCGTCGTAAAACGACCTCCTTTGCCTTTCCAGAGAACGATGTCTTCTGCATCCCCTGCCCCGCGTGATCGGATCTCCTCAAGAGCATTCTCTATATGGTTGAGATAATCTACTCGATGTATTCTTCTCCTATGAGCGAGAGCCTCATGGACCGTGGCATGTAACGATATTCCCATATCAATGAAGCCCCGCTGCCCTGCAACCTCCAATAGACAACCCAAATTCGACCAATCATCATGCCAAAAGGATGTAGTTTTGTCACTCTGCACCTCATATTTGATATAACCCGATGCAAGATGTCTATACTTTAACAGTTTTCTCCACATCCAAGAACCTGCTGTTGTATTAGCATTGATCGACCAAAAAGACCCTTTTTGCAGCAGGTAGGTTCGCAACCACCTTGTCCAAAGCGAAGTTGTAGACAATAGCCACCAGATAAGTTTCAAGCAGCTGACCATGTTTGCTTCTTTTAACGACCGTAGGCCTAACCCTCCTTCTTCTCGAGGAATACAGACATCTTTCCATGCCACCTTTGCCTTCTTTCCTTTGCCTTCTTTGCGTTCAGAGTTGGCCCTGACCAAAGGAAAGCAGAGCAGAGGCCATCAATTTCATTAATGCAAGCATCGGGGAGGCGGTAAGCAGACATCCAAAAGTTTATCAAACTGTGGAGGACTGAACAAATTAACTGCAAGCGCCCTGCGAAAGAGAGGTGGCGTGCCGTCCAGCTACCAATCCTTTCTTTTATTCGCTGAACCAGTGGGGCAAAATCTTGAGCTGTCATTCGCTTAGTCAATAACGGCAAACCGAGATACCTCACCGGTAAGGTGCCAAAGGCAAAGGGGAACGCGGAAAGGATGTCTGCACGATCCACCTCTCTCACCCCTGCCATATATAAAGTCGATTTTTCAAGACTTATTTGTAGTCCAGAGTAGGTTGCGAACTGATCAAAAATGCGGAGGATTCCTTCAATGGATCTCTTTGTGCCATCCGTAAAAACTAGGAGATCATCTGCAAAACACAAATGAGTGAGTTGCAGATTATGACATTTGGGGTGGTAGCCGATTTGTTGTTCCACAGCGGCCTTATCTAACATTGCGGACAGCACTTGCATACAAATTACAAAGAGATACGGGGAGAGAGAGAAGCCTTGCCGGAGTCCTCTAGCACTACGGAATAACCCTGATAGCTCACCATTGACCTGAACTGAGAAAGATGCCGTGGTAATGCAGAGTTCGATCCATTTGATGAATTGTGAAGGAAAATCTAAAGCCTTGAGAACAGTCAGAAGGAAGGACCATTGAACTGAATCAAATGCTTTAGAAATGTCTATCTTAACTGCACTCCGAGGGGAAACACTTTCTTTATGATAATCCTTGACTATTTCAGAAGCGAGGAGGACATTTTCCATTAGCAATCTATCTTTGACGAATGCAGACTGGTTCGGAGAAATGAACTCTAGCAGGATCTTCTTCAGTCGGTTTGCAAGAAGCTTGGATATAACCTTATACATCACATTGCAGCATGAGATAGGGCGATAATCCTTCATCTCAGTCGCCACCTTTTTCTTTGGTATCAAGGCCAAAATTGTCGTATTGATACCCTTAGGGAGGAAACCATACTTGAAAAAAGATTGGATGGAGACAACAAAATCATGTTTGAGGATAGACCAAGTTTCTTTTAAGAATTCCACTGTGTAGCCATCAGGACCTGGACTTTTCTCCTTTGGCATAGAGAAAAGTACAATTCAAATTTCACTCTCTGTAACATCGGCCTGTAATCTTGCTTGCTCTTCCTCTGGACATCGGTAGGTAAGTAAAGAACGAATATCATCCTCATATAAGCCTATAAAGTGATCTAGTTTATGTCCCAAGAATTCTTTAAAGAACCGTTTAGCCTCCTTATTTACTTTGTCTTGCGTATCCACGACAGTCCCATCCGGACACATGATTTCCCGAATAGCATTTCTCGCTTCTCTAGCCTTAACTGCATTGTAGAAAACCTTGTTATTGCTATCCCCTACCCGCAGCCAGTGCAGCTTTGATCTCTGCTTCATAAACCTCTCCTCCAACTCTGAAACATGCAGCCAACGATTATAGGCTACTGATTCATTCTGCATATTCCTTTCTGTGGGATTATTGAGCGTAGCCGTTTGGCATTGGAAGAGTCTAGTATAGGCCTCTCTGGTTTTCTTCGTCAAGTCTCCCAGCACCTCCTTACTAAGCTGTTTTATTTTTGGTTTCAGAGCTTTTAGTTTCTTAGAGAAGCAAAACATTGCGGAGGTAGAATGAAAGATATCCTCCGTGCCATCCCAATAATCTTTTATCAATGGCTCCTAAAGCTTGCTAACAAACTAGCTAGAATCAATGTCCAAGTTACTAGTACTATGATGCAAGTTGAATGAGCTGTACCTTAAGATTTTAGACAAGCCTATCACAACCTTTACTGATTTGAGCCTTGATATCCACATGCATTCAAATCAACCATTTCCTTTAACATTCATTAAGCAAGAACATGAATCAATCTTATGCAATGCTTAAACTCATTTGGCTTGGTAATAAAGGTTTAGAGACAATGATGGTCTCTGTTTAGAGTGGGGCTTATCAATATCAAGGTTCTCTCATAAAAAATGGATTGAGCTTAAGAAGAATGCTAAAGGTAAGAACACTTAGACACATACAAGAACAAAACCTTGTCTACCCAAAAGTAACCCAAGTGTTTGATCCTATCATTCTAAACCCAAATGATCTTAGTTCTACCTTTTATCTTCTTATCTTCTCAAATACCCTTTTCTCTTTTGTTTTCAAGCCTTAGGAGAGGTTTCTTATTTGAATCAACTAGTGGAATGGGGCTTTCTTTCTTATTGCTATGGTTCCCTTTTCTTTTTATTTCTTAAGACATACAAGCATTTTGCTGTACTCCTCTTTTCTTTATCTAGAACCATCTTTAACAATCTCATACTTCCCATTTTTTCACTAGAGCTTAAATTTACTTAAACACATTCCCCTCCTAAAGACTTTAACCTTTTCTTTCTCTTTTTTTCCTCTTTTCTTTTTCTTTTTCAAAACAACCAAGTCTCAAACCCAAGAATTAAACCACCTAGTCCTATCTAGTTTGAAAATTGCAAACTAGAACTACACAAGGCAATATTCTTGTCAGCTCAAACCTAACACTTTCTACCAAGCTCAATCCCAAAAAAGCCTCACACACACAAGAATAAACATGGCTTGAAAGAAGGGTTGGTTAAGGGTAGGGAAACTGATTCTTAATGAGGAAATCAACTACTTGGATCAACAAGAGTGATAAAAAGGAGAAAGATGATCCAAATATGTATATGGTATCCATGAGTTTAAAGCAATGCACAAGTTGATAATTAAGAGTCAATATTAGGTTCTTATAAATAGGAAATGACATCAAATCACAACATGCTTCAATTTAGACCAAATGCAATGCAGGAATTCAAGAGTTGGTTCAATCTTATGCTTCTAACTACTCAACTAGCATCAAAGTACTATTAACTTGGGCATTGATCCTAGTTTAGTGAATTAAGCAAGCTAACAAGGCAAACTCATCATAGATCCCTAATGCAAATATGAAACACTCCTATATGAAACAAGCAAAACAAGATCCTAATATGCAATGCAAACTACATGAACACTCTGTTTTTGTAAAGATTTTTGCAAAAATTTTCAAATTTTTAGGGTTTTTCTATGCCATAGATGAAATGCAAGTACTAACATGATTATGCTAAAAATTTGAAATAAGAAAACAAAACACAGCATCAAATACTATCTCAAACCCTCTCCCAAACTTAAATTACACAGTCCCTTGTTAAGAGAAATTTGAGAGAAGATTCAAGACTCAAAATAATATAAAACTAGAGATGCAATGGTATGTACAAGGTAAAGGTTGATGTTGTTACCTCATAGATTGTGGAAGAAGCTGTCCACATCCTCATTCATGCTTTCATATGTGTAGTGGGGATCTTGTGGTGGACTTGGAGGTGGAGAAGGAGGCAACTCGACTATAGCCATCGACTGGTACTCGGTCGAGTGCCTGGTCGAGTGGGGGGGGTCGAGTTGGTTGCCGAGTTGAAAATTTCTCATCTTGCTGCTGGTGGAACTGGTGCAAAAGTGCTGGATCCATGAAGTAATGGGGTGGGAAGGGAGGGTAACCTGGATAGCCTGGATAGCCTGCTGGAACTGGGAAGCCAAAGGGAGATCTGGGTAGGTACTCGGCCGAGTGAGCCGGGGGTACTCGGTCGAGTGCCTGCTCGAGTGAACCGGTCGAGTGCCTCGAAGATTGTTGTTCTCGGCGACTTGAACTTCTCCTCCTCTGAATTGGCTCGTGCATTGAAGCCCTAGCTGGTTCCATTGGGTTTTCAGCTCTTGATAGTGCTCTAGTTGAGCTACTCCTCCTCAAAGGGCTAGATGGTGTTGGTGATGAGTTTCCTCTCTTCAGCTCAACAATCTCCTTCTTTAAACCCTTGATTGACTTGGTCATTCTTCCTACCTTCTTCTTCAGCTTCTCAAAGTTCTTCCCATGCCATTTGTTCCACTTTTGTAGGAGTGTCAACCTCTTACTATTTTCTCTTACTCCTCTACTATCTCTTGGGTTAGGCTCATAGTCTTCAAAGTAAAATTGCTCTTCCCCATCAGCCATTTCCACATCTCCAGCTTCATCCACTCTTACTTGTGTTGTCCCATCAAACAAGAACTCAGCAGCTGGCCAAAAATCAATATTTTGCCCTTCACTTATAGTAGTAAGTTCCTTGTTGGGTAGAATAAGCTGAGTTTTCCCAAGTGTTGGAAGCTCAAAGTTGAAGAGGTGATTCCCTTGATGCATCTCCTTGGCTAGTATCAGGGTAGAGGTGAGGTAGTTGGTGTCAATCCATCTTGGCATGGCCTTCTCTCCTTTGAGTGGTACCTTGGCAGCTAGTAGCATTGGGGTGATGATGCCTCCAATGGTTAGAGTTCCCCTTGAGCCCTTCTTGTAAAGCTTGCTAACCCAGCTTCTCAAATAAATCATGTGGTCAATGAGAACCATTGCAAGATCAGTCTCCACACTGCTCCCAAGGATGATGGTTCCATTCCTTGCTTGGAGGATGATTCCATTGAGAGCCATGTCAATCATCTTGAGCTCTCCCTCATTGAGATTTCCAGTCTCATTCCTAGCAAAGAAGGTGTTTGCTACGGCTTTGTGGAAGTACCTCAAGACTGGGCTCCTTATCCTTGAACTCTTGGACATGGAGGATGAGTAGAGGTTGCTATCTCCAATGGTTTCCCAAACAGAGAAAAGCTCTTCCCTTGGAATCATCATATTTCTTTGACTACCAACTTCAAAACCAAAGATATTGGCTATCTTTCTAAATGAAAGCTCATATTTCTTCCCTTTGATGGTGAAATCACAAAAACCTGGTCCAGATTCCTTGTCCATTGTTGAGTAGAAGTGAGACTTGATGGTGGCTAAGAACTCACAGCTCTCTTCTCTATACCCCTCCATGCACAATCCCATGAACTTGCTTAGGTTGCACTTCTCAAAAAGAAACTCCACATCTTCAGCAATTCCTAGCTTCTCCATGGTCTCATTGTGTGGATATTTTGTTCCTTGAAAGCTCATCCTCATGAAGGCTTCATAGAGTTCCCTTGAGCTCAAATTGCCAGACTCTTCTTCTTCTAGCTCCTCTTCTTCTTCTCCTTCTTCACTCTCACTTTCAACTTCTTCTTCTTGTTGCTCAGCTGGCCTCTTTCCTTTGGCTTTGTTCCTGCTCATATGTTCTTGAAGAGTGAACTGCATCTCTTCCTCACTTTCAGTTTGCTCAGGATCCTCCTCAACTGGCTGATGTTTTCTTTTCGGCATGCCACTCGATCGCCTACTCGAGCCAGCACTCGGTCGAGTAGTTGGTCGAGTAGTACGTCGAATACTTCCACCAGCTTCTTTTCTTGATGCATTTTGTGCATCACGTCGGCTCAAGGAGCGTTCAGCAGCTTGTTGAGAGGCTCTTGTAATCCTTGAAGACATTTTGAGAGAAAACTGAAAGGAATAGACTCAAAGCTCAAAGTTAATAGGTTAGTAGCCCAAAAACCAAAATAACAAAGCTTGAGCAAAGAAATGAACTTGAGAGAAACTTTAAGCTAGAATTTGATTGTTTTAAGCAAATGAGAGAATGTGAGAAGCATATGGTCGAGTCTTTGTGCTTATAAAGAAGCTAAGGGGACAAGGAGACAAGAGGGGAGCGTCCATACCATTCAAATTTGAATTGGGAATCTTTGACTTACTTTTTGCTGCCACTCGACCCCACACTCGACTGCAAGTGGTCGAGCTCCTTGACCAAAGTTTGAAATTCAAAAAATTTTCTTCTTTTTTCTCCCCCCCACTCGATCAATCAAGAGAAATGGAAATCGAGTGGGCCTTAGTTTCTTCACAACTCGGTCGAGTACCTCTCGTGAGCTGGTCGAGTGGGCTTGCGAGACTACTTCCTCAAGTCCAATTTCATCCAAACCCATCTATATTTTCATTAAAAAGCCTGCCCAACACAAACATAAAACAAAAATATCAAAACTACAAGGAAAATAAAGCATATGTACAATGATACCTTAGGGACTTCCTCCCTAGTGAGCTTGTTTAGAGTCACTAAGATTGACTTTTGATGCCTTGTCAGGCTTGGTTTAGAGACCAAGGAGGTGATGAAATCCTCCTTGATCACTTCACCCTTAACACATAACCTTTGTTTCTTCTTAATCTTGAGCCTTGGTCTTGCCTTCTTCAAAGACCTCTTGTTGAGTTGCACTTGGAGATCCTTCACCATATCAATCAACCTTTGAACTGAATCCTTGAGCTCTTCAACAGTTTCCTCATGAAAAGAGAGCTTAGCTTTTGGAGTTTCCACTTCACTTGAGATCTCTTGATCTCTCTTGTCTTTAAAAACAAAAGGCTGACCTTCGATAGTAGGTTGATGTGTTGAATCCTTGATGTCAAACTTCATAGTAAAGTTTTCAGTTAGGTGGAGCTTGATGGTTCCCATCTTGACATCAATTACAGCCCCAGCTGTGGCTAAGAATGGTCTCCCCAAGATGAGAGGATCTTCTGGCTCTTGATCCATATTCATGATCACAAAATCAGTTGGAATCCTAGCCTCCCCTATCTTGACCAGAAAGTTTTCAATTACTCCAACCACATCCCTCTTTGATCCATCTGCTAAACCAATATAGAGATTGCTGGGCTTAAAATGTTCATACCCCAACTTCTCAGCAACTGAATATAGCATTAAACTCACTGAAGCTCCCAAGTCACATAGACACTTGTTGAAGTGCATATAGCTGATGGAACAAGGTAGGTTAAATGACCCTGGATCTTCAAGCTTTGTTGGGATAATAGCTCTCCCAACCTCCTTCAAGTCCTTCATGTCTTGTTCTTGAGCTTTTTGTTCTTGTTGAATGGCCATCACCTCTTTCTTCTCAATTACTTCCTTTTCTTGTAAAGCCAATGCTTCCTTCTTCTCAATTATTTCCCTTAATTCCTTCAGCTTTTGTGCTTTGAAACGTCCTGGGAATGGTAGAGGTGGTTTATAAGCAGGAGGAATGTACTTAATAGGTTTAACAGCTGCAGAGTCTTCAACTCGATCGAACACTCGATCACTCACTCGATCGTGTGTGTGTCTAAGTGGTTGGTCGAGTTCCTTGCCGGATTCAGTATTCTTTGCAAAAACTTCACTCTGGGCTCCAATAAATGGTGAATCCTCCCCATCTTGAACTTTACTGTCCTCAGTGACAGCTTCCTCATACAGATGAACAGCTTTAGCACTAAACTCCCTTGGGTTTTGAATAGCTTTTCCAAGAAGTTGAGTAGGCTTTGTAGCTGAAGTAGAGGCAATGTTGCTTTCCATGTACTTCACTCTAGAGTTCAGACTTTCAAACTTGATGTTGAGATCATTATACTGAGAGGTTATCTTTTGGTTCAGCTCAGCAAACTTCTTTGCATCCTCAATCTGCCCATTTGCTTGCCCAAGCAACATTTGTTGCATCATAGCTCTCAAATCTGGTTCTTGGCCTTGGTTAGTCTGAAACCCTGGAGGGGGACACAATTGAGGCTGGAACCCTTGATGTTGCTGCTTGGGTGCATAGTTGTTTTGCTGTTGAGGCTGTTGAGGTGGGTAGACTTGATCTTGAGGATTGGCCACATTGTTGCTTCTATAGGAGAGGTTGTTGTTCTTAAAGCCTCCTCCTTGAGTGTAACCTTTGAATCCTCCTTGGTTCTGCATGTAGCACAACTCAGCAAACTCTCTCTCCCCATCTTGAATTGAAGAATCTTCCTCACCAATGAAATGAATTGGCTTTTGCTGGCTGAGTAGGATTCTATCTAGCTTCTCATGGACCATTTTCAAGTCCTTCTTGTATTTCTCCTCTTGATCATTGGAGGTGAACCTTACTGTTCTGTCATAGTCTTCATTATAATTCCCATCTGATTGAGCTAGATTCTCTACCAACTCCCAGCCTTCTTCCACATTTTTGTTGAGGAAGTTACCATTGGAAGATGTATCAAGTAGCATCCTTATCTTAGGTAGAACTCCCCTATACAAAGTGCTGAGCAAAGACTCATTGCTGAATCCATGGTGAGGACACTGAGTTTGGAAGCCTTTGAATCTCTCCCAAGCCTCACAAAAGCTTTCATTGTTTCTTTGTGCAAAACCAGAAATCTCATTCCTCAACCTTGCAGTTCTTGCATTGGAGAAGAACTTGGCTAGAAAAGCTTTCTTGCAAGCATCCCATGTGGTTATTCCTCTAGTAGGAAGAGTCTTCTCCCAGAGATGAGCTTTGTCTCCAAGGGAAAAAGGAAATAGTCTTAGCTTGAAGTCATCCTCACTTACTCCATTGATCTTGGTGAGGCCACAAATTCTGTCAAACTCATCAAGATGGTCTAGGGGGTCTTCCATTGGCAAACCATGGAACTTGTTTGCTTGAATCATAGAGATCAGTCCACTTTTGATCTCAAAGTTATTATTAGCAACTGTTGGAGGCACAATACCAGCTCTTTGGTTATGTGTGTTTGGTGCATCACCAGCACCAATGTGCCTTGGCCTTTGAACTTCATTATTTTGTTGCTCCATTAGCAACTGATTCTCTTGTTCTTGTAAAATTCTTGTTCTCTGCTGTCTCAAATCTCTTGGTAGTCTGTTGATGTAATCAATGTACCTCTGAAGATTCTGATTACCCTTGTATCTTGTTTGCATCAACGGACTCGAGCACGGACTCGGACAGGCACTCGGTCGAGCACAGGCTCGAGTGGATGGTCGAACTGACTGAAACGAGACGTCTAATTATATCCGGGTTGTGGCTCGATCGGGTACTCGATCAGCAGATGGTCGAGTAGTGGTCGAGCAGTGGGTCGAGTGGGGTACCTGAGACTCAACACAGACAAACAGAGGAAGAATTCGAGTGTAGTAGTGAACAAGGGAATGAAGGAACTTAATCTTAGACTTATATTAATCCTAAATGTCACAAACAAACACTCAAATGAGCAACGGCGCCAAATTGAAACTCACTTTTTTGTGTAATGATTGATGATATGGTATGTTGAAAGAGATGGAATGATATGATGATCAGGTGGAAGAGGTTTCAATTACTCTTATGCAGTTGTAGTATAAGAGATGTCAATCCTAAATGAGTGTGATGCAAGCAATCAGGATGTGGATTACTTGTCTAAGTCAAGCCAATTATAAAGGATGTTTGTCACTAACAACCTAATGATGAAAATAGAATGCAGAATGTAAAGCAACTAGAACAAGATACTAAATGCAAGTAAACTAAATGATTAAGTAGTAATGTAATGAGACAGAAACAGAAACTACAGTAATGCAAGACAAGTAATTAAACAGGACTAAGCAGAAACTAAATGAATGTAACAGGAAATAAAGTAGAACAGATGCAAAACATAAACAACAAATACTGGAGGGAGCTCGAGCAAGCACTCGATCGAGCACCGATCGAGTACTAGGTCGAGTTGGTTAAAATCCCAGAACAGAAACAGAGCATCAACTAAACAGAGCAGAACGAAAGTAAAGCAAACAACAAACGATTAAACAGGTTTCAAGCAGGTAAATCAATAGATAAGGAAGGTCCTAAGGATGGATTCATGGGCTGGACTCAAGCTATGATTATCTAAACTGGTCAACAAACCTCAATCAAACATGAGCTATCTCTAGACAATGATCTCCTAATACAAGTTAATCCAATCTCTTGGCAATAACAATCAAGCTAAGATAATCCCAATCTAGCTCTCACTAGCAAAGTTCATATAAAAGCAGGCATTAAACAACAGATCATTAATGTAAAAAATCAACAAAACATCTAATCTCTTAGCATGCTTCATGATAATCTCTAGTATTAGCTTTATCTTGCAACCTAGACATTGGTATGATGCTAAGAAGCTTAAGATCTACCCTTACCCTCTCAGTATAAGAATAGCATAGAGCTCATCTAACCCAGAAGAGATATTAAACAATCAAGCTTGACCAATCTAAACAACCAAAACCATCATCCAGCCTAACCCATCCTTAAGATCCTAAGCCACTACTCACAAACACAAAACATGATGAACAAAGTCATAAACCCAGAAATCAATGAAACTTGCATGTTTAGAAAGATGAGATGAAGATCTACAATATTGAAGAAGAAATCAAACTCAAATTCTTAATACTTTGAAAGTAATGAAACCAACAAGTATCAAAGATTTCTAAGAAAAATAAGAAAAGTGGTTAAAAGATCTAATGAAAAAGGCAAAAGGAATAATCCCCAAAAAGGGTAAAATACTAGGTCTAGATTTATTGTACTCTAAAAGGTCTCTCTTCTTTTTTTGTGGTTGCAGGGTACAAGGCTTTATATAGAAAAAAGAGTGGAAGCCCTAAAAATGCTAAAAGACAAAATAGGTGGACGGCTCGGTCAACTCGACCATGTGCTCGGTCGAGTGCATGGTCGAGTGGGCTCTTCTCATGCTTCTCCCATCCGGTCGAGTCCTTTTCCGCACATGGTCGAGTGCCTGGTCGAGTGGGCGGTCGAGTGGACTTCCGGACCTTGATTCTTCAGTTCTAACTCCCTTGTTTCCTTCTCTTGATAGCTTCAATCTGCTTCAGCATCACTTCCATGCTCCTTAGGATCCAAAATCACCTATTTATGCAAGAAACTATGCAAATGCAATGCAAATCTACTCTAATGCATAAACAGTTCTAAAACTATGCAATAATGGACAAATGAGATAGAAAATAATGCAAAAGATGTGAATATACTAAGGGAAAGCAGGGCAAAATATATGACCATCAACGAGTGGTCTTCGTGATGGTCCTTCGAGATGATTGGTCTTCGTGACAGTCCTTCGGGATAGAGTTCTTTGTGACGGTCCTTCGGGACTAGTGGTCTACGTGACGGTCCTTCTGGACAAGTGGTCTTCGTGATGGTCCTTCGGGACGATTGGTCTTTGTGATGGTTCTTCGGGACGAGTGGTCTTCGTGACGGTCCTTTTGGACGAGAGGTCTTCGTGATGGTCCTTCGGGACGAATGGTCTTTGTGACGGTCCTTTTTAGGACATTTGTTTGGCCTTGGTGGCGGTCTTGGGTAGGAAATTTGTAAGCCTTGGTGGCGGTGCTTGTGGCATTTTGATGTTCCTTGTGTGGTCATAAGCTATTCCAGTGAGGGGATATGTGGTTGGTAGGACATTGTATTGTTTTACGTGAGCCACGGGAAGGAAACCTATATAGGGATAGATCTCAGACATATTCAGAATTGTTTGCTCGCGACTCTTGGGGGATTTTAGTTCTCCTGGCTCCGCCATACTCTGAGACTTTGTGGCTTGTGAGTAGGGATGGTATATCGACTTTGGATGACGATCCGGGGACGCACTGTAGGGTGGCAACCCGAGAGACGAATTGGATTTCCTTATATGTTATGACATGCGGGCCTAGGCCTGATGAGGAGCCAATAAAAACTCAAGGTCGAGACCTATGAGTAAAGGAAAGTGATAACTCTCTAATTTACATGTTTTAGACACCCTTTTAGTCCATATTTTGCATTGTATATACCCTAACATTAGCATTTTTAGGTCCTTAACTGTAGGAATTTGCATTTAGGCCATTTAGGGTGCTGCATGTTGCATTTGTGCATTTTGGATGAAAATAGGTGCTTTGGAGCCCAAAATGGGGAAGAATGAGGTAAAACCTGAACATGTACCCGAAAGATTGATCGTGCAAGAAGAACAGTCTGAACCTCAACCCGATCAAAGAGGATCTAAGCGCAGGAAGAACAACCTGAAGCCCTACCCGAGGAACTACCCGACTTGAACTTCATGCACCGCCTCGAGCAGACCTTCGGGCAGAACTGAGCAGCTAGGTTAAAGGGTTTCCATATATAAACCCCAAACACTTTTTCTTCTTTGTTAGGATTCGATTTTATTTATTGTTTGCTATTCTTTTCAGTTTCGGTTTCGATTCTGTACTCTATCACTTTTATCTTATTTTCAATACAATACAATTTTCATTCATTTGTGTTTTTATGCTTCTTACAATGAGATCTGAGTAGTGAACCAAGGTTTCTAAGGATGGGATAGACAAATATGTGTTCTTGATCGGTTAGGATGTCTTAGCTTGAATGTTTATTTTATTAAAGTTCTTTCTAGATTGGTGTTCTTAATGCTATTTTCAGACCGAGAGGTTGAGATTAGATCTATGGTGTTTTGCCATCGAGAGATGTTGTTGAAATGCTTGAATCAATCAATGCTAGAGATTTACTCACTTAGCCTAAGAGATTAGATGTGTAAGGAGTTTATTGACAATAATGAATCGGATTTTAATGCATGCTTGGTTATGTTTCTCCAACTAGAGTTGGGTAGGGGAGTGACTAAGGTTGATTGTTTCTATCACGAGAGTCTTTTAGCAAGGTTAGGAAATTCATTGTCTATGGAATATTTGCTTGAGGCATGTAAGACATCCCAAATTGATCAGGAACAATTATGAGTCGATTACCCCATCCTTAGGAGCTTTTGCAACTTGATTGTTTAACTTTTTACCTATAACTCGACCCCTTACCCGAACTGGTACTTGATCACCAGCTTCGTGTATACCTTCGAGCTGTTCATCTTTGTGTTCTTGTTTACTTATTTCATCCGATTACCCACTCGATCTGGTACTCGAATGCTTGCATCGAGTGCTTAGGTCGTGTGGTTCTTATTTTACTACTTTTTTCGTTCTTCTAGGTTGTTAGATAAAACCCCCATTATTGCTTGGCTTGACTTGCATTGTTCTGATCATATCTTATCTGCTAGCATAAAGACCATTTGGATTGATAACCCTTTGTACTACAACTGCATAGGGAATTGATACCCTGGGTGAAAATCCTGTTATCAATTTGGCACTGTTGCCATTTGGTTAAATTTTGTTTGCTAGGTTTAAGATTTCAGCACTTACTAGATCAAGTTCTTTTTCTATCAATCGGTTCGGTACTGACTTGTTTACTTTCATTTTTGTTTGTTTTGCTATCAGGTAAACCCCGAGACCCACCCGACCTGTCACTCAATCACTTGGATCGGGTAGACCTTCATAGAGATGATTCAGAGTAACAAGTTTCTTGGACTACCAATGGAATACCCATTGGATCATCTGGATGAGTTTGATAGGCTCTGCAGCCTCACAAAAATTAATGGAGTTAGTGAAGACGGATTCAAACTCCGGCTTTTCCCATTATCTTTGGGTGATAAAGCACATGTTTGGGAGAAATCACTTCCCAAGGAGTCCATTACCACATGGGAAGCATGCAAAAAGGCGTTCCTTGCCAAATTCTTCTCCAACTCCAGAATAGCAAGGCTCCAGAATGACATCTCCAGTTTTGTTCAGAAAAACAACGAGACATTCAGTGAAGCCTGGGAACGTTTCAAGGGATACACCAGCGGATGCCCGCATCATGGATTCAGCAATGCTTCATTGCTAAGTACACTTTACCGCGGTGTAGTCCCTAAGATTCGGATGTTGCTGGACATCGCTAGTAATGAAAATTTTATCAACAAAGATGTTGATGAAGGTTGGGGCCTAGTGGAGAACTTAGCCCAATCTGATGGGCACTACAATGAAGAGTATGATCGCACAATACGATCTTCTGGAGAGGACGATGCCAAGTACAAGCGAGACATGAAAGCCTCAATGAAAAATTGGACAGACTCCTCAACCAGCAACAACAGGTCCATTCAATCTCAGAGGACGATCAATTTCAACAACAAGATGGGGAGAATGCTCAGCTCGAGGATGTGAACTACATCAACAATCAAGGGGGTGACAATTAAGGGTACAACAACTACAAACCAAACCCAAATCTCTCATACCGTAACCCCAATGTTGCTAATCCTCAAGATCAAATCTACCTGTCCACAGTCCAAGGAAATTAGGGCCCACAAAAGCCTTTTGCCCAATACAATCAAGACTATGCTCCTACGCAGCAGTACCCCGGCAATTACCACCAACCAATTGCACCACCTGGATTCCCACCGCAACAAGGATCAAAGAACCAATCTCAAGAGGCTGACCTACGCTGATTAATTCAACAGATGATACAAAGTCAGGCATCGACAGCAATGGACAAGGTAAAACGATTTGCGGAGATGAGCAACAAGATAGATTCTGGGTACAATTACCTGAATGCTAAGTATGACTCCCTCAATACTAAGTTGAGATACCTAGAGGGCCAAAACATCGCACAGTCGACTCCAAAAATGGGCCAGCTTCCAGGTAAAGTTGTTCAGAACCCAAAGGACTATGCTATTGCACAGGTAATCTTTCTTGAAGATGTTGATGATTACCTCACTAAGGACAGTGATGTTCAAGATGGGGAGGATATGGATCACAGTGGGATGTATGAGCACCAATATTACTTATCCGAGTATGAACCCGACCCCTCACCCGAGGATACCGATCGAGTTGGCGATCGAACACCAACTCGAGCATCGCTAACCAATGCACCACTCGAGGCTGAACCCGATGACGTACCCGACGATGGTGATTGGACGATCCATTGGGTAGACGTTCAGATGACGGATCAATCTCAACTTCCTGCAGCCGAGGAAGGGGAATTAGAGGATATGTTTAGAGCAGCTCTTGATATCCAATTAGAGGCGAAAAGCCCCCCCTCTTAAGCTCTTGCCACCACACGCTCTCCGAGATGAAATCATCAAAGAGACAGCTCAGCTGGAGATGGAAGTAAAGGAAGTTGTTAAAGAAATTGGGAATACGATCCTGAGGAGTGGAGTGTGTGTAGACCCTGAACTGAGGAACAATGAGAAACTGGAGGATCCCGGCTCTTTCACGTTGCCATGTTCAATAGGCTTTCGGATCTTCACCAATTGTCTATGCGATTTGGGAGCTTCAGTCAGTATCATGCCACTTTCAGTTGCCAACAAGATGGGTTTCAGCAGTTTTAAACCAAGCAGCCTGTATTTGGTCCTAGCTGATATGACAATTAGGCATCCCATTGGTATCCTGGAAAACTTGCCTCTCAGGATCAGAAGAGTGGAGATTCCTACCGATTTCATGATCCTTGACATGGATAAGGAACCAAAAGATCCACTAATCCTAGGAAGACCATTCTTGGCAACAGTAGGTGCAGTGATTGATGTGAAAAAAGGACAGATCAACATTGAGCATGGAGAGCTCATGAAGATGAGAATTGACATCAAGAATGGAATAAAAAGGCCAACCATCGATGGCCAGGTCTTCTCCATTCAAACGATGCCAAGGACAATCAGGCGTCGCCAAGAAGTTCATGCTACATTTGCAGTGGAACCAGGACAAGAACCGGAAAATCCGTTGAATCAGTCTGCTACAGTGGAGAGGATTCCAAAACCTCTCCCTCCCAAAAAATAATGCTTAAAGAGCAATGAAAAGTCAAGCTTAGTGACTTAAAACAAGCTCACTTGGGAGAAAGTCCCAAAGGTATCTTTTATTTCGTTTTGTTTAATTTAGATTTTACAATAATTTTATATTTCCATCAGTTTTTTTTTTTTTTTTTTTTTTTTCAAAAAAAAGAGAGAAAAAAAGAAAATGGAAATTTTGGGGAACCCGAGGCTGTACCCGAATACGTATCCGACACGCCTGATCGTGTTTCTACTCGGGTTACGAGTGAAACCATAGCAGCAGCCGTTTCTATTTAACGGGGCAAAACCTTCTTTTTTCTCCCAACACCACAAACCGATAAGTTCTCCCTCAATCTTAAGAACTCTTTAGCTTCCTTCTTTCTATTTTCTCTCAAAAGGTTAAGTGTTCTTAGATTTTCGGGAACTAACCCTATTAATCTCGGCTTAGTCTCTGTTTTTCCTTTCAAGGACTCACCAATGGCTCCAAAGATCAAGATATACGAAAAGAAGGGAACCAGGTCGACCTCTGCCGCTGCCAGAACCGGAGGAGACGTCATCGATGCCCGCAATTCCCGAGAAGGAGTAGACGCTTCACATTCCCAGCCGCTGAGTGGCCGTTTCCAATCCCTTACCCGATGCTCAACCCGATCTGTCACCCGAGGAGGCACTCGAGCACCCGATCGTGTAGACACCCGAGTTCGCTCTCCAAGCCTGGTAGCGAGTGCGATCCACAGATCTCCTCCATGTAGGGACCTGTCTATGTCCGAGAGAACCGTCAGTGATCCGATGGAGGTTGACTTAGACGCCGATGGAGGAGAACCGGACGAGAACCAAACCTCCCAGCTGAGAACCAGAGCCGCGGTTGCGAGGGGGAAGAGACCAGCTTCCGAAAAGGCTGAGAAGGTAACTGAGAGGGCGGCGGAAGAAGAAGATCATGATACCGAGGGTGAGAGCCCTGCCAATGAAGAGGAGAAGAGAGAATGGACCCGGTTGGCGTCTAGGAGGCTGAAGCAAAGAGAAGTGGAGACACCAGCCAAACTCTTCAAGGTCCTCCACAAGATAAGCTTCGTGGGAACCCGCTACCCCCACCGCGAGACGATGAAGCAGATGGGGATCGCTAGAGATGTCGAGTTTCGCTTCGACATATGCCACCTGGGCCAGATGGTGCGAGCCAACCTCGAAGCCTACGAGGAGGAGACGGTCCACTTCTTTTCCACGCTGTGGCTACACTATTTTGAAGACCACCCAACCCAACTACCTTATGGGGGATCGGGTTCATCACCTTTTCTTGCACAACAAGGAATACCGGCTCACTTTCAAGGAGATGGAGGAGCTATATGGTTTCAAGGCTGGTCGTGGAGAAAACATGGAGGTAAACAAGGAAGAGATGAAATCCCTATGGCTGACAATAGGGGATAAGCTTCTTTACAAATCCACAAGCTACAAATCTGCCCAAATTAGGAGCCCTATCTTGAGGTATTTTCACAAGTCCCTGGCTTGCACTTTATTCGCTAGGAAGGAAACTGGAAATGTGAATAATCATGAGCTCCAGCTGTTAGACATAGCCTTGTGTGGAATCCTGGATAATGCTAGGGATGGTAGACCACTAGTAGGGGATATTGCGGACACCAGCATGGTCTTTGTTCTGCTTGATCAGTTCTTGTATTTGAAATCCTGGGCCATGAAAACTGAGAGGCGAGAAGGATCTGGCGAAATCTCCATAGGAGGTTCAATCACGCCAATTTTGGTAGCTTGTGACGTGCCACTGAAGGGAGTGGTACATGAGCCGAGATGGCTAGATATTGACTACCTCACATTGGCGAGATTCTTGGCTTATGAAAAGCCAAATGATAGGTTGCTCTTCAAGTTCATCCATCCAGCAGTCGGAACTACTCAAATGATTCTGCCTAACGTCGTGTTCACAAAAATCCGGCTAGGGGCAAACATAGACTTCATGCCACCATTAGAGGAGATGTACAACCCTGAGGGGAAATCTGAAGCTGAAGAGAGAGAGAGCCAACAGGGCAAGGACAGGGAGATAGTTCGGAGGATTATATTTTGAGGAGTATGTCTGCTCTCAAAAGCAACCAGTAGGAGTGAGAGAAGCTCACAAGAGGATCGGGTGGTTGAAGAGGATGAACAAGTTCCTAGCAAGGAAAGTAAAAGATCTTACGGACACAGTCAAGGTGATGGAAGGTCAGATTAGGGAGCTACAAGACAAGGCAAGTTGTGCCTCAACCCCAACTTCAGCATAAACACCCACATGGATGGGGAGGAGCGGATCACTAGGAGGAATCCGAAGTTTGGCACCTGCAGAGCCTCATAGGGCATCATCATACGAGCCACAAGCAGAGGAGGGTGCAACCAGATTTGATAGATAACGAAGGAGCCACTCGGATGCCTATCCGACACTTCACCCGAAGGGATACCCGATGCCATATCTGATGCCCCCATCGAGCACACATTCGGCTGACCACTCGGGTCCTTTCCCTTAGACCTACCAAATGCCATATACAATGCCTTACTCGATGCATCCTGCGAGCAGCTACACGGGTGACCATTCTGGACCTTTCCCACCATATTCGTCGTACTACCCGATGCCCTACCCGGTGAGCTACGCGATGTCTTACCCGATCAACCCCTCGGATGTTGGTCCAAGCAGGTCATCTGTGCACATAACCGAGCTTTCTGATGAGCAAATCCCAGTACCTACTGAAGCCGGCGACGATCCTGGGTATACTTTAGCGAGCATGGAGGCTGCCACAACCTCCTTCTTCACCAACCCATGAGGTACCACTTTCATCCAAACCATTGTCTATACCATTGCATTGTGTTTTATTTTCTTTGTGTGATTCTCAGATTTCTTTTTCAGACTTTTATTTACACAAGGGACAGTGTAATTTAAGTTTGGGGGAGGGATTGAGAATGTTTTTAACATTGTGTTTTATTTTCTTATTTCAATTTTTTGCATACTAGTTTTATTCATTTGAGTGTGCATCTATTTGCATAAAAAACCCAAAAAAAAATTGAAAAAGTTTATATATTAAAAAAAGAAAGAGTGTTACATATTAGGATTGAGTCTAGATTGCTTCATATAGGATTGTTGCATATGCATTTTAGGGGAAAATGATTAAAACCACCTTGTTTAAAGTCCAACCTTAGGATTGAAGTTGCTAGATCATTGTTGCTAGATCAATCATTCAAAAAAAAAAAATGAAAAATCTTTGTTTAACACCTTGTGTCTTTTGAAAGCTTCTTCCACTTGTGTGAAACTTAAAAATCTAGCTCTCTTTTTAAACATTTTTTTTCTTTCTTTGCTATACTACTAAATTTTTTTTGTTTTCTATCTCCTTTTTTTCTTTCTATGAAACTTAAAATCAAGGTTGTAGGCAGTTTTATTCTAAGGTGTTGGATAAAAAGAAAGTGAATGAGAAAGGGGTAGATTATCAAGAGTTAAGCTTTGTATGCCTCAATTGTTCTTAATCTTAGATAGCTTTCACAACTGTCTAGCATTCCTTCTTTTGAGAGTAAGCCACCTAAAGATGTTGTTTGAAACCTACCTACCAAAAAACCTTACCCTTGAAACCGATTGAGCTTGATTCACTTTTCCATTTGCAAGAATTCGCCAAACACTTTAATGAATGTGAAAGAGATGTTCTTTGGAATCGCAAGTCTTTACTGATAGTTGGAGGATGAACTAGATCGATGCATGGTGATAAGCATAGAAAATTTTTTGTAAGTATGTTGATTGATCTTAGAACCGTTAAACTATCTTTAAGGACTATAGCTTGAACCCTTCGCTTAGTGTTATAAGGTTATGGGTCCCCATTTTCAAACCTCATCCTCCTACTTCCTTGCTAGAGGACTAGAAAGAGATAAGTTTGGGGGTGTGATAACTCTCTAATTTACATATTTTAGACACCCTTTTTTGTCCATATTTTGCATTATATATACCTTGACCTTAGTATTTTTAGGTCCTTAACTGTAGGAATTTGCATTTAGGCCATTTAGGGTGCTGCATTGTTGCATTTGTGCTTTTTTGATGAAAATAGGTGCTTTGGAGCCCAAAATGGGGAAGAATGAGGTAAAACCCGAACATGTACCTGAAGGATTGATCGTGCAAGAAGAACAGTCTGAACCTCAACCCGATCAAAGAGGATCTAAGCGCAGGAAGAACAACCCGAAGCCCTACCCGAGGAACTACCCGACTTGAACTTCGTGCACCGCCTCAAGCAGACCTTCGGGCAGAACTGTGCAGCTAGGTTAAAGGGGTTTCCATATATAAACCCCACCCCTTTTCTTCTTCGGGGAGACGACCGCAGACAGAGAGAACAAAGAGCGAGAGCTTCTAAGAGGCAGAGAGAGCGATTCAAACACTTTTTCTTCTTTGTTAGGATTCACTTTATTTATTTTTTGCTATTCTTTTCAGTTTTGATTCTGTACTCTATCACTTTTATCTTATTTTCAATACAATGCAATTTTCATTCATTTGTGTTTTTATGCTTTTTACCATGAGATCTGAGTGGTGAACCAAGGTTTCTAAGGATGGGATAGATAAATATGTGTTCTTCATCGGTTAGGATGTCTTAGCTTGAATGTTTATTTTATAAAAGTTCCTTTCTAGATTAGTGTTCTTAATGCTATTTTCAGACCGAGAGGTTGAGATTAGATCTAGGGTGTTTTGCCATCGAGAGATGTTGTTGAAATGCTTGAATCAATCAATGCTAGAGATTTACTCACTTAGCCTAAGAGATTAGATGTGTAAGGAGTTTATTGACAATAATGAATCAGATTTTAATGCATGCTTGGTCATGTTTCTCCAACGAGAGTTGGGTCAAACGCGTCGTCCTCGCATTTGCATCGACCGACGCACAAAGCATCGTTATTCCCCGAAGCTTCTCGCCGGATCTTCGTTTCTACAACCACAAGACTCGATCCCAAGCCACAAGAAAGCTTCACAAATTCCCAAATAACATTCTAACAAGCCAAACAACACATAAACAAGCATATCAGAGAAATCTCCAGCTTAGAAAAACCATGGTCATGCACTTACCTTTGCCACAGACGAATCTGAACCTTAAACAAGAAAAGAACACTTCCAGGAAGCTCCTACAACGATCCCAGCTACATATCTCTACAGGAACAGGCTCAAATCTCCCAAAATCCTCAAGACACTCAAGAACACCTTTTCTCTCTTTCTTTTCTCTCAAAAGCGGCCAAAAACGACTAATGAGACAAAAACTCGAGTTAAGGGTTTTTCCCTCACCCAAAACACAGCGTTTAACTTAAACTCGTCCACACAAGACCGATCTAGCATCGACCGATGCACATAGTGCATCGATTGATGCATCCCTTAAACCGGAATTCCGGTTCGCGGATGCTACAGTTAGCTATCCATGATAAGATCTCAATGCTTAAATCCAGTTTGATTTAAATAAAGAAAAGGGTTGGTGTGTCTTTTACTTCCATAGATTAGCTGTCTCTTGTGCAGGGAATACGTATTTGTAGAGATGATAAAATTTGTTGTCATCTCATAGGAAGGAAAGAAACTCTGGACTTTGGAAATTTAGTATTTGTTTGGGGTAACAAATACTCTTCTTCTACACCACGAAGAAAAATATTGTATCACTATCTAATGAAACCACGCAGTTACGCATTCTTGTAGACATTCAAGAATGCATGAGGATGGGCAGAGCTTAAACCATTGGAAAGAAAAATACATCAAATCATTTGCACCCAAAACACTAAAGATGAAAAGTTGACGATAGGCTTTTCTCCTATAAGCTTTCAAAAAGCCATTCGAAGTTTCCTTCAGTACGTCGAATACTTGATGTGAGAACATTAGAACATTGTAAGGTATACAACCATACATGTCAAAATGTACAATCATAAGTATATTAATGAAACTTTTTACATTTTATTTTTAAAAAATAATGTAATGATATCATTTTTTACGGTAACTTTGACTTCACGTATTAACACCATAAAATCTATCTAAACATTTGGGTATAAACATTCGACAAACGATATTATAAACGAAACAGAAAAAGTTATAAACACTTCGGCGAACTCCCATATTTGAAATTAAGGATTGACAATTGACCCTTTCTTTCTGACAAGGTAAATTAGGATACTTTGTACTACCACCCCATGCATGATCTTGAGCAAGAGCGTCATAGCTTATTATCACATCTTCTACATTGATCTTGAGTGTTGCAATAGTGAAAAACACCATAACAAGCGCCACATATATAAATATAGCCTTCATAGATTTCTTAGACATACCCATATTTTTTTTTAAGGAATTAAGAAAATAAATAAAAATCGTATATATTTATCTATAAAAAAATTGGATTTTGACAATATTGTTATATTTCTTTCTTTTTTTGGCATACAGTTTTGGTGTATCGTTCTAAAATACTGATATTGTTATTTTTACAATTTCCTTCCTAAAGTTATTAAAAATTAGTTTCACGTCTTAACTTTTAAAGATCTTGTTATGATCATTGCAAGTTTGCACAAAACTACTCAATGAACAGTTGAAGAAAACTGAATCACTTTAAAAAAAAAACCAGAATTATACTTTTGTTCTTCTGAATGGTACAAAAAAAATAAGCTGCCAATTACAGCCAAATTATGTTTTAACAAATAAAAATATAGCTTTGTTCTTCAGTTGGTTCATAGTTTTGTAATTATTATATTCTATGATATTGGGTTACCCCTGATAAAAAGGAACACTCTTACTATATACTAGATTAAGACCCGTGTTAGAGCACGGGTTGAAATTCATTTTATTTACATTGTAATTTTTTTATAAAATATAATTGATGTGATTATTTAGATAAAATATTATGCAATAAAATTATATGCTAAATATGATGACTTGAAAAAAACACTTATTTTGTAAGTTTTATATTGTTAATGATTCTAGATAAGTATTGTGCTATAACACTGGTTAAGTTTTATTTTATACAAAATTTTGTATATTTTCTATTTTAAAATAAAATTTTAATATGTTGTATTGGTTTATGTATGTAAAGTTATTTCAACAATGTATATCCTACCTCATGACTTGGATGTCATTATAAGACATAATTTTGTGAATATGGTTTTTAAAAAGCGAGTTATTATGTTATGAGTAATTTAATATATTGTTATACTTTTTGTTTTAATATACTTGGTTTTTTAAAATTCTTGCATATTATAGTAACATATTATTAACAAACCAATTTAGAGTGTTTATAGTTTCTAACTTTAATATCAAGTTTCAATATTTTAAAAATATTTAAAAATAAATTATTTAAAGTTTATTATATTATATAAAATTATAAAATTCAACAAAAAAGTATGAAATTGAATTTAAATATTCAAATTTTGACCCATTACTCAGTAGAATTTTAATTCAATAGATATTATTTTTCAAGAATAATATTAATAAATATTTAATATTTTATAGATTGAATCATTTATATTTGTTTTTAAAAATTTAACTTATGGTATATCCGGAAATAAAACTATTTTTTAATTATAAGAAATAATATGATAATTTATTTGTTTCACAAAATAGACTCATATATAAAAATGAGAGGTGAAGTATAATAATAATTAACAAATTAAGATGTTAAGTTAAATATTAAATGATTTTATTTGATGAATAATTTAATAAAGAAAATTAATATGGTAAATTAGATGATATCAAATGATTTTTTAGAATATTCTCCTTAACATTTTTGGAAACAATAAATCCAGACTATACAAATAATATAAAATTAATCTATAACCTATTTGTAACCAATTTATTAAAATTATATAGTTTACAAAACAATGTTGTGTACTTCCGTTTTATTATATAGGGGACGTATATATCTTTTTTTCTATTACGGTTTCCATAGACTACACCAGTGAAAAAAATAAATCTGTTACACACAAATATATTGTAAGCAACTGTGACGCATATGAATCTAAATTACAAAAACAAAATAACCTGAAATGAAGTGAAGAAGCTATCAGTGAGAACATAAAAAGCAAGCTTGATAGTTTTCGTTGTTCAAACCTCGAAAAGGTTCTAATGAAGAGCAGCAATGTTTTCAAAAAAACATCATCCTCGAATGGAAATGGGGGAAATTGATTAGCCCAGGATCGGTCATCATCCAACAAATAATCGTTGATATCACATTCTTGGTTCATGATATGGTATGTGTCATCTTCCTCCAATGTAAATGCTTGGTGGTCAATTGTTGCGAGTTGAGGCATAACCGATTCAGACACAACTTTGTCGAATTGGATCATATCTGCACCATATGTATCATCATGAACTGCAAAATCCTTACACGTGTTTTCCCACATAGGTGGTTCTGTAGACTGGAGGACTATCTTTGATCTGTTGCACCTGCTTTGTAGCTTTGCAGTTTTGGTCTTTTGCATAGGTACATCGATAGTAACACCTATAAATATCGTGCTTTAATCTATCACGACTAGGGGTGTCAAAAACTCAAAATGTTAAACCCAACCCAACTCAACTTATTATCCAATGAGTTTAAAGTTAAATGAGTTTCTGAGTTAACTCGACTCATTTAACAATTGAGTTGGATCAACCCATGAATCCATATAGATAAATGAGTTAGATGATTAATTGGGTTAATCCACTATAATATAAATTAATTAATATTTAAATATTTAAATTAATTAATCCACTATAATATAAATATTAATCCACTATAATATTAAATTAATTATTATTATCACCATCAACATCACATAACTTTAAGTGGAAATTACGGATTTGCATTTCTAGCGGGAAAATTACGGATTTACGTTTTTGGCGGAAAAATTGTATGTTTGAGATTTTGGCGAGAAAATTACGGGTTGGTGTTTTGGCAGGAAAATTACGGAATTGGCAAATAAGATTCACGGCTTTATAGTAGATAAAAACAACTAATCATTTACATGTCTTTCATAGAACAGAGAAGAGCATTAACTCTGTTTTTAAAAACAGAGCCAATGCAATGTTTTTTCGAGTTTTTCTAATAAAATAACCTCTTGTCCATAGAATCTTTAATGGGGTTTTGTCCATATTTCCTCCAGGTGAAGCCATCATTTGGGCGTGGAGTCGGGGAGTCGTCTCTGTAATTCTCTATACCCTCCATTCCGCAAAACTCTCTGCAATGTTGTATGTGAGGATTCATCAAAAATATAGAAGATGCTTGCATGGTAAGACATATAACATATAAAAACATTTGCTACTTCACTTTCGATTAGAATCTCATTTAGATTTTTGTTAAAAAAACTTACTTCTTTGATGATCTCCGGGGCACAAGACCTGCCATGTTTTGAGAAGAAGACTCATGGTGTGGTGGAAAACTGGGAGAATCCACGAAAGATAGAGCAAGTGAGAACGAATCAAGAATGGTGTTGATCAGTTGTTCTGTTGAAACTCAGCTGATTTCGCCGTTTTCGAGTAGAGTCTTGAGGTTGTTAGCACATCCTTGGCCATGGAGTAGTGATGCCACAGCCTTGTGATCAATGCTAGAAAACATTTTTGTTTGTTTGTTGTGTTTATGGAATATTCTTAGGTTAAGTTTTTCTTTCTTGTTTTGGCTTGTGCTGGATAACATGAGATTTATATAGCCCAGACCTACGTTACAATAGGTACGTCATAGTGTACGTCTTACTGAACGGTCATAATATCTTAATATACTTTTTTCCAACGATAATATTGTAGTCTATACTCTATTGTGATATCTTTTACGGCTAGGAGCCGGACGTTTTTAAACGTGTCTTCATACGTTAAAGACGTATTTAAACGTGTTATCTATCATATGAGAAAATTAATAATCACAATGAAGTCAAAAATGTAGGCCCTGTGGAAAAGACAGGTTATCAATTTTTGTGATGCTGATGAACACTTAATATAGTAGTTTATCATTAATCTTACTAGTGGATTCATTGTTTCTTATCTCTTATAAAAGAGATGAGAAATCTTATCACTGAATGTGTTTGGGAGAAATCTTATTATATAAACTACTGTTTTTCCCGCCAATTTCCTTCTTCATTTGACTGCTGAAAACATGTTTATTTAAAGAAAAAGGCCAAAACAGTACTGAAACTTGTTCTAGAATTTTAAATGCTTTTTTAAAAGCCAAGTAATGTCTCCAATTTCTCAATGTTTTATTGTTAGAACAAAATATCACATTGTTAAACCTAGCTTGTTTGGAACGGAAGGTAATATTTTTTTTTTTTAATGAATCTAAAATTATATTCAACCCAAAAAAATGTCCTTTTTACAATGAATGAATCTTTATATCAAATTAAGTTTGAAAAAATCAAATAAAAAAGTCTGAAAGGTTGTAGAGTTTAGCTTCAGGAGCCAACCAAATTTGTAACCCATCGACAAACTTGGCCAAACGTTGCATTAAGAGGAGTTTGTTGCGAACTAACCGGTCCAGAAACTGGATGAGTTGAGCTAGAGAGCTTGACATATCGTCGTGTATGCGTTGATTATGTTCAAGCCAAAGAATATGTAGTTGCTTGAAATACAAGTCTCAGAAGGAATACATGGTTATACACATTTATATGAAAAGTCTCATATTGGTTCGATTCAAGATAAAGAGTGTGTACATTTGCTTGAAAGACAAGTCTCGGAAGGAATACATGGTTATACACGTTTATATGACAAGTCTCATATTGGTTCGAGTCAAGCCAAAGAGTGTGTACGTTCAGTGGATGTTATTATTTTGCTGAGTTATTCAAATTATCAGTATTCTGAAAAGTGGTATAGGCTATCATCTAGGCCTCGTATAGGTGCTAGACGCCTAAGTGATAGCCTCTCATGTGGTGCATAGAGGATCGTCTCGGCCACCTAAAATCACATGAGTCTTGTTTTAATGTATTAGCTTTCAATTTCCAACTACATAAATTTACTTCATAAGTTTTATGTTCATATACATAGTTATAAACGTTTATATGTTTGTTTGATATGAATTAAGAATTTTTTTTGTCCAATTTTTGTTTACGATTTAATATTTTTATGATTTTAATAGATAGTTTTATATTTTTTTTTTTATATATAGTATCATATTTATAATGTTTTATTTTGTAACGCGTAAACGGTCGAAAATCCTAGGCTCCAACAACCAGCTAATATCATTTTTGCATTTATAGAGCTTTCTTGAACATTGCAAATTATCCATTTCAATCTTAAAATTTTGAAATGTACTCATAATTACCTAACTAATTAACATATATCTACTAAAAGAGAATACTTCATCCTCTCAATCTAAGGTAACGTCTCTCCAAGACGAATTGATAACATGCAGCAATGTTGATGGTGTTTGGAATGAGAAGAGAATTCATATATCATGATTTTTGGGTGTTTTTAGTCATGATATAAGTTTTATTTATAGTCTTTTTGGTGTTTTTAGAATCTTTTTGAATCTTTGCAGGTTTAGGTATGTCTTAAACTTATTTATAGATTTTGGAGTACTTTGGAGCATGTAGAGAAGTTAAACCAAGGAAACGAATTCAGAGAGCAAAATTGGTGTGGTGAATCGATCGATGCAGACCCAGTGTCGAGCGACACATCATTCAATTGAAAATCTTTTTTTTTTTAATTTCAGAAGATTTCCAAATTTGGCCTAGAATTTTTCCTTATTTGTAATTAAGGCCCAAGACGGGTTTTACACTATATATATGATTTTTAGGTCATTGTTTAAACATATGCTTTATTTTTCTCCTGCAACTTCTGAGAGAGAGATTTTTAGAGAACTTTTGGAGAGAAGAATTAGAGACTACTTCAACTAAGATTCAGAACTCATTTACTCCTTTTATTTATTTTTTAATGATATCTATTTTGTTCATGATGTTTATTTCATTCACCATGTTTGAATAGATCTTTTGTTAGGTTTAGGGTTTTCGAAGGAATTCATAAATTGTTACGTTATCGGATTGTTAGGATAATATCTAGAGTTCTTCATCTAGATTGGTTTATTGTTTATTTAGAGTAGCGAGAGAAACCTAGAATCTGATCTTAAGTTAATGGATAGACATGAGAGTGTTATTGATTACCTGAAATAATCTTAGATGAGCAAAATACCTATTCACAAAGAGATTTGGTTTAGGGATTTTGTGAACTTATCAAACTTGAATTTAATGCTTGTTTAATCTTTAGGATTTGCAAAGAGATTTGAAATTCTAGTTTTTAGACTAAGATAATTCTCACAGCGAGAGATGGTTAATTTTACCTTTGTGATTTGAGTTCTAGAACGGTGACAATTATTTTATCTGCAATTCTGAATTATCTGAGAATTTCACTGGGTCTATCTTCTCTCTGATTGAATTCACACTTGTTTTAATTGCTTTTCTTGCTTTTTGTTTTAATACAATTTATTTGGTTTAGCTTAATTCATGCTTAATAATCTATTGTATAAATGAGAGTCATTGTAAAATTATATCTCTAAGTACTACAGTGATCTCTTAATTTGAGAGTAGTTTTACGGTAAATTTGAGCATATCAAGAATGAGTTAGATAGAACCTTAGAAGCTGGAAACAATTTCGGATCAGTTCTTTGGGTTTGGGTATCAAGCTATTGTAAAGGTTTTGATCGTCCTTTAATTATGAGGTAGATGCATTAGGATGGACAGTGCTCTACATACACAATCTTAAAGTATTTATTTTTTATAAAGAAGAAAATAAGAAAAAAGGAAATAAAAAATTCGAGTATGTATGATTAGAGACTAATTTGGTAATTTATACATTGAACTTTAAACTTTAAGGTTTGGCTCGCCCTTTATTCGAACCAGAAGTTTGGAATTGGACAATCCAACAGATTCATGGGTTTGGTTGAGTACATTGTTATCTATAATAGTATTGTTGTAGCAGTTTTTGCTCAAAAATCGGTTTTATAAATTTTTTACATTTAATGTATTGATTTTAATATTAGTTACCAAAAATTTCAAAATTAATTATAAATAAGATTTAAAAAAAATAAGGAAATTTTTCTATCTCATTCAAACATAAATATATGATTTTTTTTCATTTTTATTTGAATTTATATTTAAATTATCTTGAATTATTCTATAATACATTTAGTTGATAAAAATTATGATTTTTTCTTGCATATGATGTAATACAAATTTTTAAAAATGGACATATATTACTTAATTTACGGATACAATATCCCACATCGCCTAAAAAAATTGGGCAATGGTTCATAGTCATAATATAAAAGAGACCAAAATGATCCATAATACAAAAAGCTTGATTTATCAGACATTCAAACTTAAAAAACTTTTATTTGGTTTATTCCAGTTATTTATTAAAGATTTTTAAAAAGTTAAATATTATAAATATTTATATTTTATAAAAACTATATATATTATAAATATTTATATTTTATAAAAAGTAGAAATATTATAAATATTTATATTTATGTTAAAAATATTAATAATATTTAAACGTTTATGAAGTTTCAAATTTATAAATTTTAAATATTATAAATATTTCAACTTTTAAAAAAATTTAGAAGACTTTTAAAATATTAATAATATATTTAAACTTTTACGAAACTTCAAATATGAGAAATACTCAACCGTTTTAAGAATTCTAAGTATTATAAATATTTAAACTTTATAAGAAGCGTCAATCTTATTAAATGTAAATGGTTACAATCTTAAAAAATAACATATCAACTCAAGCTCATATTTATAATACAAAACAATAAATATTAATAATTAAGATAATATAGTGCGAGTTAAAATATCTCGGGACGAAGTTATATAGCAGGACAGGTTTGTCGATATTTATATAAATTTAAAATATCATTAATTTAGTTTTACACGGATAAAACATCATTTCATTATTTTGTTAACACAGTATTAGAGAATAGACATATCTAATTAAAGTGATTAAATAAATATTATGTAAAAAACAAATTATAATGCAGTATTATATGGTTTAAACCAAAGTAAAGTTAACACTTATTATATAATTATAACATATTTAACCAACAAATACAATTTATAATTTAAATGTTTTAGTCATAAGTAATTTGTCCCGCGGTGTACCGCGGGTCCTAATCTAGTTAGATATATAATTAGAGACTAATTTGGTAATTTATACATTGAATTTAAATCCAATGGAAAATCAATATGGAAAACTGCTTAGTGCAATGGCTTATGGAATGAATGATCCCCTATATAATAAAACAGAAGTACATAATTTTTTTTTATAGACTATATAATTTGTATAAGTTGGTTACAAAATAGGTTATAGATTAAATATAAGTTGGTTACAAAAAAAAAAGGTTATAGATTAATTGGTCAATCTGTGTGCTATATGAATACAATTAAGAATATCCCAAAGAATCCTCTCAAATAGAATATTCCAATGATTTATACAATTTCCAAAATAAAATATTTAGTATTTCATGTATTGTTACAAAATATATACTTTTAGGCATAAAAATATACGGTTAGGCGTAAAAAGAAATAAAATCTTGGCAATTTATCACACTTAATCATGATTTCTGAGATTTTATTGCAATTAAAAATAAAATATTTCCTAAGCACGGGTCATATAAAAAAACTTTCACCAAACATGTTCGAAAATTAAAATAAAAACAAACAACAAACATAACCATTTCTCATATATAAAATGACAAAATTAACAATATAAAACTTACAAAATAGGTGTTTTTTTCAAGCCATCATATTCAGCATATGATTTTATTGCATAATGTTTTATCCAAAAAAAACTTTTAAAAACAATCATATAAATTATATTTTACTAGTATTTGACTCGTGCATACGCACAGAATTTAAACTGCTGAACTTATATAATAAATTCTTAATTGCGTGCTATTTTAATTACCATAGAGATAGTAAATTCTTTGACACATTTGTGACGTAGCAAGCAAAATTTTGCAGTTAAACTTCAATTGATTTTTTTTTACTACGTATGGTTACTGTTGGCATTAATTTAAATTTTAAAATATTACTATTACTATAAACTTAGATAAAGTAAAAAATACAGCAAAATATTATAATTTTATTAACAAAAAATAAATATATTTGTAATTAAGCCGATGCCATCAGACGGTATAAATAACTAATTTGTCCATGTTTATTGTTGCAAAAAGGAGTAAAAAAACAACGGACTCACCAGGCACCAGCCAGACTTTGGTCTTCCAATTTTTTTTATCTACTGTATGATCAACTACTTTAACATGTATTTTGTACCTGTTGATCAAGAGAAAGAAACATCATTCTTAAAGTCTCATACTTAGCTTGATAAAATTGTTAAGCCGAATGGTGATAGCTTACTTGTCGATGTTTCTTGTTTGTTGCAAGTGTCGCATGAAAGACTATGTGTCAAAATTCTTGCAAAAGTAAGGCAAGTACTTTCCTAGTGTTGTGAAATAAAAATAAGATAAGTTTATCGACCCTTTATACAAAACAGAGATGAATATACAAATTAATACCTCAGATTGTAGTAATCTGATCAATAGATTTCCAGCTGCTTAATGGGAATGAATCTTTTAGGTTTTGGCTCGGATTAGGTGTCATGAGTTGAGAAACTCTAAGAGCATTGTTAGAATCACTATGGAGCATCCTGCACGTTTTAAGAGTAAGTAAATATATTCATAACAATTATAGTTATCAAACAAAGAATATGCTTACTGCATTTTTAATTCATAAATATGGAGTTTTGGACAGATAATTTACCTATAAAAGAAAGATGTTTTGTTACATGGTGACATACAAAAGAGTTTATATGATAAATTAGTTATACGATGGACTTTGTTACCATTATATTTCTTGGTCTTCATAAGAATTCCAAGAAAATTATTGGCCCTGCACAATTATTATTTTTTTACATAAGAATGGACATCTTCATCATGAAAAAGTACAACATTCAATGATAGTTTGACTGCAAGAGAAATCAAAGAATGAAATATTTAGTAATTTGAAATAACCATTTTATCATAATAGTTATGATATGACTAACCTGAGATCTCTAAGTTGAATACCAACAACTTCGACATATTCCCTGAACAATCTTTCTCAGTAATCTCACTCATACCAACAATTTCTCCAATAATTTCTGAACAAAAAAGAAAAGAAATTACACATTACCCCTTCAGTTATCCTTTATAAATATGCATAATAATTTATTTCAGTGTAAAATGAAATGTAAATATACAGAAATAAAACATACCAATGAAAATGTGCGGGAAACAAATGTAAACACACCCAAATGTTTATGTACCTTTCATCTGCAATAATAACTTCGATGCCGAGAATTATTCCAGGTTTACATTTTGACTAAAACAATCCATATCATTGTCAAGGATATTAGATGTGATCTTCCATTCTTTTTCTATAGAATTTAGATGTGAAACATGAGATCATCCAGAGGTATCTTCCAACTCAATAGATAAAATCCGAAATAATATGAGTAGAGAAAATGAATGAATATGAAAAAAAAAATTAAACATTTACATTTCTGAGAATTTTAACTGTAGGTATAATGGCAACCACAAAAAAAAAAGATGGAAAGCAATATAGAGAAAGATTAAAAAAAAATAGAGAAACAGAGAAGAAATCGAACTAATTGGAATTAAATAAGAGATGAATCAGTTATAAGTCAGATTGAACGTGGAGGTACTAATGGGAGTAAAATTAGGGATATAAAGATGATTTACAGTTTTTTGTTTATAGAATTCTCGATGAGCAAAAAGACAATAAAAACAATAACTAAAAATATTTGGTTTAAGGTTATTCGTTTATGGACTTGATAATATGGTTTACAATTGCCGTTTCTATCCTTTTTTTTTGTCTCCGTTAAAATAGGATATAACTTTTTCGTTTGTTTTTTTTTTTCCTACTTTTTCGCACGATCTCTTATTTAGTTTAATATGTTTTTTTTTAATTAATTTATAAAATAAAAATCTATGTGTCAGATTTTGACTGGTCATGTGATTTGTGTTTTATATGATAACGGATTCTAAAATTATAATATAAATAAAAAAAAAATTAATCCGTGCTCTAGCACGGGTCCTAATCTAGTAGGCATATAAAAATCGCATTAGAAATAGTGTAAAGACATTTACACATTTGTTGTCTATCCCACATCTGTTAGTCCTAAGCCGCACTCGTTTTATAAATCTTCAGCCAAAACTGTGTAGATATAACGTTCTTCTTTTTCTTTATAAAATTTTCTCTTACATATTACTTACTTAGACGCAGTCGCCCAGCTCGACGATTCTCTCGCCGCTTTGATGCAAAACTCATTTATCGAAGTCGATATTTGGCTCAATACGGCTATTAGCAATGGTGAGGCTTGTGAAAATGCTTTGAACGATCGTGTCGGTAATGATGCTGAATTTGCTCTTGTTGAAGCTTTGCAAGGATGCTCTTTTCTTTAACACTATTTTAACACCCTAAATTTAAATTTGTTGCCGACTAATTATATATATTTGTTCACTTGTTATACTTTTTTAGAAAAAATGGCTCGTTGATTTGTACTGGGTGTAAATTTTAACGATATTTGAAAAACTTGTTTTTGAAAATTTTGGATGAACATGTTAAAATATATATATAGTTCATACAATAAATATACGAATTTTCTTGTGACATTCCACAAGTAGTAACCAGTAAATGTAATCAAATTGTGTATTTTCTTTTCCCTCCTGGTAAAATACAATTTAAAAAAAAACGTGATACCATACATTCCTTGATATAGGATAATAGATTAGGACCCGCACGATGTGCGGGTTTTAAATTGTCAAATAAAAATAAATAAAATGATATATTAATATTTTGCTATAAATAAAATTACTTTTCGGAAGTAAATGTATAGAAATATTTTTAGTTAGGGAAAAAATCATATTCCCGTAGATGAAATTTGTTTTTTCTTCATTTCTACATTAATACACTAATTTATACTTTTATATTTAAAACTTATTATATAAATTGTTAAAATAATCTAAAATTAAATTATCATCAACCAAAAGTTTTGCCAAACATTCATTATTATGAATATCATTATTGCCAAATTTCAAAAAAATTCCACAACTTATTCATTGAAAATTTCGCATGCAAACAACTCGTCAAAGCGTCATATTATTAACATCCACGTACAATTTAACTCTTTTACAATAAAGAATGTGTTCATACACCAAAAAAATATTTTATTGTTAAAGTATACTTATTATCACCATCAATAAAATGTGTCTATGAACAAATTGAACCAATTTTATGTCCCTTTGCTTTCAATTTGTCATAGTTTCTTTAACCACTAAAATTGTTTTGTGTCATAGTTTCTTTAACCATTCAAATTGTTTACTTAAAAAAAAAACTTAGAAAAAGTATCTCCATTATTGCAATGATTTTATAACCAACCCAATAAAAATTGAGAAATTGAAAAAAAGTTTATTTGACATAATAAAAATAAAAAATTGAAAGTTATAAGCACAATGACATATGAGACTTAGGGGTTGTAATTCAACAAAGGTTTTTAATGGATTGAAAGTATTAGTAGATTTTAGAGTCCAATGGTTTTGTAAATGCATTGAAAGTGGATTTGGATGTCATTAGTGGATTTGAAAAACATTACTGGTGGTTTTAAAAATCATTACTGGTGGACTTTTTTATTTTGGAAGGTAAATAAAAAAAATAGAACTTATCCATAAATTATGTTTGTGAATTAAAACCACATTAATAAACTAAATTATTAAAAACTAAATTATTACATTGGTATTGTAACTGTTAAAATATAAAATTAAACTAATAAATTTAGTAAAACCTTACGTTAGAAAGTAAATTCATAACAAAATAAATACTTAAACAGCATAAATCATTATTCTCACTTCTAGTTTTCATTCCTAGCTAGTTGCATCCCTCCACATTTGCTGAGCCATTGCTTCTCTCTAGCCCTGGAATTTTAAACCGAACCGAAATAACCGAACCGAACCGAACCGATATTTTTGGTGTTTGGTTCGGTTTCGGTTATGGCGGCTGAACCGATCGGTACAATTTTTTTTTTTCAAAAAAACCAAAATATTTCGGTTATTTCGGTTCGGTTTTCGGTTAACCGAAATTTTTTTTTTTGTTTTGAAATTTTTTTTTTTAATTTTTTAAAAAATTTTTAGGAAAAAATTAATAAAACCGAAATTTACCCTAAGATAACCGAACTACCCGGAAAAACCGAAACTGAAAAAACCGAAATATTTGAAATAAAACCGAAAAAAACCGAAATTATCTCTAAATAACCGAAAAATCCGATTTTTCATGTTTTTAATCAAATTTCGGTTAATTTCGGTTTTGAAATTTTAAAACCGATTTAACCGAGAAACCGAAATAACCGAACCGAAATATATTTCGGTTCAATTCGGTAAGATTTTCAAAACTCAAAAAAACAGAAAAACGGAAATAACCGAACCGAATTCACCAAAATAACCGAAGTCCCAGGGCTACTTCTCTCCATATATTAGCACTTTCTCTTTCTTGATCTTGTGTCTCAAAAACTTTTTCATTATTTTGAGAACCATCTAATGGAGTGTTGTCTTCCATGTTTTCTTCATCAATAACTCTAGATTCTTCTTCAAATAAAGGAAATTCATCTGATCGACAATGCTTGCATAGAAAATTGTGTAAGGCTGCACAAGCCAACACTAATTTTGTCTGTGTTTTATAAGAAAACGGAGGAACGGTATTAAATATAACAAACCTTGATTTGAAAACTCCAAAAATTCTCTCAATCACGTTTCGTAAAAATGAATGACGATGATTAAACAATTCATGAGGAGTTTCCGGATCGCAACCTTGGCCAGTAAAATCTTGGAGGTGATACTTAGTAGCTCGAAAAGGAGCCAAAAATTTGCGTCTATTCGCAAATCCACAATCAGCTAAATACAATTTTCCTGAGAAAAAATTTATAATGAGAGAAAAATTATAATATGTAATAATTAGCTTATTATATGATACATAAAATTATTAGTTTATCATAAATATAAGAATTACCTTGTGGAACCACAAATCTATTAGTCCTTCTTGTTAAAGCATCATATAATACTTTTGAATCGTGTGGTGAACTTTCTCATCCACTGAGAACGTATATGAATTCCATATCAAAATTGCAAACAACTAATACATTCTGCGATATTACTCCTTTTCGATTACGGTAGCTTGGAGCGTTACTGCTAGATACCATAGCAGGTATGTGTGTACCATCAATTGCTCCCAAACAATTCTAAAAGAAAAAATAGGACTGAGATTTTAGTTTTAAAAAACACAATAGTAAACAAAAAAGAAAGTACATTAATGTATAGTATTAAAGTAGCTTGACTACTACGGTATAAAAGGCAGCTACGTTATCAAACGATCAACAATGAATTATGTGGCTCAAAGTTTGGAAGTCTATTGGATCTCTTCTTCTCTTAAGCCCTCGTACTATTTTAAACAATAATTATAACCAAAGAGGGAATGTTACTGTGAGCCACACTTCTTTCATCCCCGACTTTAGAATTTCATTCAATGTATCAAATTCAATGTATCAAAATGAACATTTTCCTCCAAATCAGAAATTTCTTTAATAGCTTCCCATTAATTTGTTCTTTTTCTTCTCAGCTTCTCTGGAGATGGCTTCTCTTTGTTGTCTTTCCTCTCTTTGTTGTATCAAGCTAACAACTTGATTGCTTACCTCAATCATTTCAGTGAACGTCTTTTCCATACAGACACTATCCATGCTTGAATTCGAATTACCAAAGTCTTCACCATCTCCACTTTTAGCTCTTTTTTTAGGAAGTTGTTTATCTCTCTGGCCCCTTTGCTTTGTGGCATACTTGAATCTCTCGACCCTGATGAAACAAGAAAGAGGTAAACTTGAAGAAAGTCTCTTGATCAAAATAACGACGACGATGACGACGAGGACGACAACGACGACGATGACGACAACGACAACGACGACGATGACGACAACGACAACACGATGACGACGACGACGATGACGAAGATGACGACGACGATGACACGATGACGACGATGACACGTTGATGACGAAATCACCGGATGTTATCGGTCTCGTCGGGAGAGATATTCATGAGAAGTCTGAGAGAGATGAAATACTTCAAAAAATTCTTAGGATTGTATTTGTTAGTGTTTTGGACGTAAAATACATTAAAATCTAAAGTAAAATAAAATCCATTGAAAATATAATAACAACAATTTTACAAGTGCTTGAAAATCATCCTACAAATGTTTAATCCAATAACACCAGATTTTATTGTATTTTTTAGAATGTCTAATTGAATAACACTGGATTTTGAAATACACCTAATTCTATTAAAATACAAGGTTGAATAACACCCCTTTAGATAATTTGTAGATGTAAATAGAAACTAAAAATACTACAACATAATAATTTGTTTTTCAAAACTCATTTTTTTCCCTTAGCTTAAAAAAATATTACAAAACTTTATTTTAAATCATCACAGATTTCTAATTTGAAATAAAATTGAAGTAAATAATGTAAAATCTAAAAATACTACATTAAAAAATTAAAAATATTAAGAAGAAGGAATATAATCAAATACTAATAGTTCAAATCCTTAACTGAAAACAAAATTTGAATAAAAACATATAAAATTTTAATTTACATCATCAAGGATTTATAATTAATAATGAAATTGAAATAAATAATATAATATTTTACATTAAATCATGATATATGTCACAAACGTTTATACGTGTTGTAATCTCTTTAAAAATATTTTACGATATTGTGTGTTTAATCTCGGATGAACAGATTCATTGAGCGATTTATGAATAGCATCGCCGGATGAAGAGTATTGCCGGTGTTCTAAATTTTTTTTTCCTTTTTAGTGGCATTTTTGTAGTTAAAAAGGTTTTTTTTAAAAAATAGGAAAAAAAAAAAAAAAAAAGAGGGATAAGTGTGGTTAGAAGAAAAGAGAGAAGAGAAAAAAACTTTTAATAGACTAATAAGAAATGTTATAAATTTAATTTTTCATTCCACTAGGTCTAGGTATACTGATTAATATAGCCCTTGATTTATTCGGCTATTTCATAATTCAACTACATTGTGCTATTCAACTGCGTATCTAACATACTACCAGTCAAGCACATAATCTTTACCATTAACCTATGAAAACACATGATTACAATTTTGGGAGAAAAGAAAAACTTGAAGATTATATATAAACCAAATATGCTTAATAGTATCCCACTTCAAACTAATAATATAAAAAAAATTAAAATAATATCCAACAACATTCGTAAATAGAAATCATAGATTCAAGATCACAAGAATTAAGCTAAAGTTTTATGGTATACATAGTCACACCGTCTCTTATTTCCAAGCAACGATCCCATGACATACCCCTCCCGATCCGTCGTGAATTTCACCGGAATAGTTGGACAAGCCGCAAACAAATAACCGTTTAAATACGTAGCATCTGTATTCATACCAAGTATAACCTCAACCTGAGAATCCCAAATCACGTCGCAACTAGCTCCCGGCATAACCACCTCCTCGAAAACAACTTCTGTTTTGTCTCCGGTGACGAAATAACCGGACAAGGGAGATGATGATTTGGAGATAACTTGGCCGTGTCGGAGTAAACGCGAATTGAGTGTATGTATAGAGACTTCACAGCCGGTGACTGAACTCCTAGCAACGAAACCGATCCTCCAATCAGCGGCTGAAACGTTCGCGTTTGCGTTTGCGCTTGTGACGGAAAACTGAATTGGCAAAAAGTTCTACGTAACAACTGTCTCTTCCGTCAAATTTAGTCAACCCTATAATCACGAGATAAGAAAGGATGAAGGAAACAATTATAGAAAAATAACAAGTGCAGCAACAAAGTGGAGTAATATCCATGGGTGCGTCGGCTGGTGTGGCTGCAATTTGCTGGTTACATTGGCCGCCGGCTTCGTGGATGAGGCCACAAGAGGTACAATGAGATCTTGTCATTATGGAGGTTCTAACACGTTCTAACGAAAAAAATAACAGGTTATTTATATTTGTATATATATATTAGGATAATATTCTAATCCCTTTTCTTTTATATTTAGCCTTCAATTTTTCCTAAAATATATATATATATATATATATGTTACTTAAGATACTTTATTTATATACTGTATTTTGATTCAAAAGCTAATCTACAGAATATATATATCTATTTTAACATTTTTGAAGTACATTTTTGTGTCATCCTCTCTTTATCTTTGTATCCAAATAAGTTTCAACTAAATTTTCTACAATCCTTACAACCAAACACAATCATTTCCTTATTTGATAATATTAATTTCATAAAATATATCTCTAATTTAAATAAATATGTTAGATTAAAATATAATTCTCCTTTCATTTTTATTAATCTTATATTTAATTATTTTAATTACTAATCAATACATAAAGTTAATAAAATTTTAGATTTTTTTAGCATATAATATGATTTGAATTTCTATAAACGGATATATATATTTTAAAAATTGTCTTACTATATTTGTAACCAAACAAGTATATCCACATATAGAGCTCATAATACATTTTTGGAATACAATAGGGTGCCATCACTTTTTGCCAACTTCGGGTCGGGTTTTTAACTAAAATTATAACCGATTCAATTATCCGGATCCTCCTTAAGATTGCCGAATATTTTGGGACGGTTTTTAATCCATAGCATACTTATTTACATCCAATTAATGCCAATTAATGCCTGTTGTATCTTAGAAAAGATCTAATTTGCATGCCGAATTTTTAGGGCCGAGTTTGACAAAAAGAATTGATAACCCAAATTATGTAAGATTGTAATCACATCCTCTTAATCACATCCTTATAATATAACAACTAATTTAAAATGATTACATCTTAGGAAATATCTAATTTGCGTTTAATAAATGATTACATATATGGTAAGATCTTATTAGCTTTAAAAGTATACTATTAATCCAATAATATCAATTGAGAATCATAATATGAATATGTCAGATCATTCATTCCTAAATCATAACTAACAAATCGTAAAATGTATATTCTCAACTTGCGAATCAAGATTTTCTACAAAACTCTACCTACAACCGTTAACAGTATATATATATATATGCAATTCACCATCGACTACAAGCACCTCTAAACTATTACAATATCATATCAACAAAATAATAGACTTGTGGTGTACAACGGGATAAAACCTAGTATATATATATATATATTTTTTTTTTTGGCTCAATCAAAGGGATTTCTATGAGAAGCCTTGTTTATCTACATTACTCGAAACAAACCCACAGAAATCAGTTGAGGCTATACAATGGTGACAAAGTCATCGCGGAGATTAGGAACTCTCTATTAGTATCCGGACTCCGGAGAAATACTATATTGTGAAGTGTGAACCGACGACACAAAGACTAACGAAAGAAAGAATAATTCCGTTGAATCATCATACAAATCATCCATGATCATGGCAATAACCGTGTATCGGAAAATAATTATAAACTAGATTTTAATTTGCGGTACACGGCGGGATAATTTTTGTACTAAAAAATTATAATTTTAACTTTAATTTGTTTGTTATATTTGGTTTGTTTTGTTTAGTGTTTATGATTCTATTTAGATTGTTAATTATTAGAAAAAATAATAATTAATAGAAATAAATAATAAGTAATTTATACGCTATTATTTGATTAAGTCACAATATTGCTAATGATTAACTATTTTACACAATCTTAGTTAAATCAACTTGATTTGATATGTCAAATATTTTAATATTCGTAGTATAAACCAAAATATAAAATGAGGATTTAACCCGTATTTTAGTACCAAGTTAATGGTATTTTAAATGTCTATTAATGTCATTTCAAACCGTCTTCTTTGAAACTCGTACTGCCATATAACCACATTTTATAGTATTTTGAATATTTTTATAAATTTACATATTCATAATATTTTAAAGTTCTTATTAAGTTGATACCAATAATAATATTTAAAATTTTAAATTATAATTTTGTAAGATTTTACAGGTTTTTAGTTTTAGTATTAAAACTATATGTATATAATGATAATGTTTTCAGGATTTAACCCATGATACATTAAATCTAAAATATACAATTATACTAAGTTTATTTTTTTTAATCAAACCCATTAAGACAAAGCCCAATAATGTACCATAATACTAAAAGAAAAGCCCAATTAACCTTTGTCATCTCTTTCCAAACTTTTGACGCCTCTGCACCTTCATCTCTGATTCATCCCAAAAAATTGATCGTCTCTGCAACAGATGAGGTAGTGTATGTGTCCTTCGTTGAGTAATCGACGGAATTGGTGTAAGATCAGTAATTTTTTGATGACGTTGGAGGATTTCTAATGGCGGTGAAGACAAAACTGTGTGTGGTTGAGCTCGTGAAGAGTCTTAGAAAATCTAGAGATCCATTATGGTGGAAACTTGAAAAATGTTTTCATCGATTAAGAGCTCAAGCTTAATTCAATCTTTTTCCTCTGTTCGTATTTGTGAGATGCAAGACTATGATAAGTTTCCCATTTTTCTACCTTACTTTGACTCTTTTTTCGTGGGAATCGCGTGAGGTCTATAATCACTTTCGAAATGGAAAGTGTATCTTTTTGGCTCATCTTGTACTCTATAAAGCTAATAGTCTTATGTACTACTTTGTAAATAATTGCATTTTGATGAATGTGGACTTCATGGTATAATTCTTTTAACCATTTTAAGGTAATCAACTACTTTACTCCACTAAATCCAACCATCATAACTGCTTGTATATCAAATCCAGCTTCTTCGTCCTTATGGGTCTTCTTGATAGTCTTTTGCTTTGGAGACTGCAAATTAAAATCAAGAGACCAATTATTATAGTTTAATTGGAGTTGCAATAAGTCATACCTTTTAGGGTCTGACTGGTTCAATCGCTGCGGTTGCGGTTGTGGAAAATTGCGGAAGCGGGTGATTGCGGTTTCAAGCGTTATTAAGCGTTTTGAACGACTAGTTTAGCGGTTTAAAATTGGTGCGTTTGCAGAATGTTTACGACTGGTTGACCAGCGGGTGAAATAGCGGTTGGAACATAATAAATGTGATATATAATATATAAATGTTTAAAAACACAAAAGTTTTAATTAAACTTGATTTATAATTTAAATTTATTAAAAAAAATACAAAAATAATTATTCAAAAAACAAATAAATTTCATATTGAAATACTTATTCCTTTATGCATTTGGCTTTTCACCAAAAATTTAATGAAGTAATTTGATAAATGACAAAACATATGCTTTAGATCGTAGATCTTTTCTCTTTTCTCTTAGATCGTGGGTCAGTAGTTGCATCGGTAGGAATGGTTAAGTGAGAGTTGAGAAGAGTCACTTGTGATTTGTTTTAATATTTTTCACAAATAATCTTATTTTTTAAAAATTTCTGATGAAATATTATATTTATTTAGATTTTTTTGAACTTATGTGCGATGTGTCATTAAATTTACATCAAGTTTTCCGGGTTATTGTTAATTGGAATATTATTTTCTTCTAATTGTTTATTTTATAATCTCTGTAATCGTATCCGTACTTCATTTTCTCACATCCTTAATGAGTAAAATGGTTAGATAGAAGATATAACACAAAAGAATTTCATTATCATTGATTTTTTTTAAGTTTTTTATTAAAAAAAAAAAAATTCCAATCGCAATCGTCCGCAACCGCAAACGCTTGCGGGAAGCAGCTTTTGGAATTCAGTGGTTTGAAGCGGTTGGGAGCGATTAGGAGCGATTGGGAGCGTTTTATGTGATTGGTTCCAATCGCTAGCAACCGCTACCACCCGCAAACGCAGTGTTTGCGGGAGGTAGCGGAAAAACCAGTCAACACCTTAGTCATTGTTTTGACATGAGCATTACCCTGGTTTATTTCCAATTAAAGAAAAATTGTTCTAACTAAGAGGCTACTTCAAAACCAAAAAGTACATATATCATCACATAATGGTCAAAATTTGGTCTTACATAAAACTCTTACGGAAATTCAGGAGGAACATATGCAGCCGTTCCGACAAAAGTGCACACCTTATCCATCTGCATAAGTCACAAATTTATAGACATGCTTAAAATCCACAATCTCAAAGAAAGACCTTAAGCTCAAGACTATCGAAAAATATCATAGATCTCATATTACCGGCCGAAGCTGCATAAGGAAGTACTGTGATTTGGCTTGTTATAGACTAATGGTATGACTTATTTCAAGAGTCTCCTTCTTTGTTTTTTTAGTGAATACAGGATTTTTACTTGAACGCACCATATGGCTATGTAAGGCTTCAAGTCTCTAAGATAGGAAAATGAAACAGCCATATCTCTAACAATGTTTTTAGTATGTGTTTGTCGCTTTAGGTGCTGGTGTGTTAAACTTTGTTTCAGACGTATATATATAGATGTCGTCGGGTTTAGATATGCTTGGTGATCAAGTAGGTTAAATGATTAGTGTTTGATCATATTTCCAAAAAAAATTGTGATTTATTTGATAAGGTTTTTTGATAACGATTGTATGTAAAAGGTAAATGTGGTTAATGTATAATATTTTCAATTAATTATACTAAACGACAAATAGAAGCAAAGATATTCTAGTTTCTATTTTTTGTGTAAAATATTTTAAATTATAATTTTTCTTAAAGTTATAATTTCATAGAGATAATTAAGGAAAAAATGTTATTAAGATTTGGGACAATTGCATTTTTTGTACCTTTATTTGCATTTGAATGAAATCGTAGTCCCCATATTCGATTTTCGAGAAACATAACCACTAAGGGTGCTAAAATTACAGTTGACTCCCTTACGACCAAACAAAAAACAGAAGCCGAAATGACAGATGTAACCCGGAAGAAGTCTGCAATAGATACATTTAAGGGAGACTCCAATTGACGTCAACGAGTAGACATAAAGATATGTCTACTCGTTAATTATAGTTTAAATTTTAATTTTAAAAATTATAAAAAAATGATTTGGTAAACCTATTGACCAAATAATAACCACATAGACTTCCTGCATTGAAATAAAATAAATTTACATATAAACTAGTCAAATTAAGGGAGGAAATGCTGATTAGATTAAAATTATTTGATTTAGGGTTTGCTTAAGTAGACTTCTCTGTAGACTATTGGTGGTTGACTTTGAATGCCATCAACTATTAATATTATATTATTTTAATTTCACAGACAATTTAACCAAACCAATAGCTGAACCTAACCGAATGCGTACCGATTCCTTGATTTTAACCTAACCGGATTCAGTAACCATATAAATACTTCTTTCTGTAAGTCAACCCTAGTTTGTATGTGCTTTCTCTCTCCACAATTTATCTCTCTAAAATTCCAATATTGTTGCTCTCGAAAATTCAGATTCTATCCTCATCATTTATCGTCTTCGAAACTCAAGGACATCTCAGATAAGTATTCTCATCATTTATCGTCGGCTATTTGCTTTTGTAACGCTTTAGCTAATTTTCTTCGAAAATATATATGTTCTCATAGTTTTTTGTTCATTTTGCACTCAGATATGGGGTTACACAGCTACACTCAACCATCTTCTAGTTCTTTGCAAGTATGGAGTGAAGGTCCACCCGAAGTAAACTTTCTTGGCCTGACAGTTGGAATTCCTGACAAATGTTTATGCGGAAGGGAAACCGTTATGAAATGTTCCACCACAGTCGACAATCCTGGAAGGATTTTCTTTGGATGCAATAACCATGAGGTTGTTAGATTGTATGATGGTTTATTCGTTTGGTATAATTATTATTTGAGTATAGATAATATTCTTATGGTATATTTATTTATGTGGTACGGTATAGGATGGAGAGGACCATATTATGAAATGGTGGGATGAGGCTATTATGCAAGAACTTCAAGCAATGAGAGGTGGACTTGCTGACCAAAGGGATTCTATTACAGCCATCCAGGAAAATGATGAAATGCTATGGGTTCAGTAGGAGCTAGACAAGGTGAAAGATCAGATGAAGGAATTACGTCAGTCAGTCCGTCGTGTACGCGCGGTGGTCGAGAATGTCTTAATCGCTGGTATAATCTAAATTATTGTATTAATCTCTTTTGCTTCGTAGATCTTTCAATTAAAATCTGTGAACCTCTCTTTATCGTGGCCGTTTGTTTGAATGGCGTATTTATGTCTGTAATCTGTGAACTTGCTTCAGTTTCTGTAATATTTGGACGATATCGTTGACTTCATTAGATGACCTATTTAGTAGACTTCCCCCGTTTACATTAAGAAGTCAGTAGACGAAGTCTACTCGTTTATGATTTACGACACGACGGTTTGCGTTATTAATTATGTAACTGTTCATTGTAACCGTTTCGTCTCGTATATATAAACCAGCACGGGCCTTTTGATTATTTTAAAACTGCAACCAAAAAAGTTATCTGTAAATCATTTCTTTTCTCTTTAAAAAAAAAATAGTACGTAGTTCATCTTCACGACGGAAAATTGGTGATTGGTCAATATACTTGTATCGGTCAATATAAATCATCCACGCTTAATTGGAGACTGATCATGGTTGGGTAATTGAAACTTTCTCTATATCACTTCACTTCATCATATAAGTGTATAATCATCTATCATTCACGTCTGTGTAACTCTTAGAAAGTTTCTATATCATATCACTTTATACTTAAAAGTGTAGAATTCTATATACTCGCAACTTTTGTCCCTATACCATAGAAACTCGTTCATCATCGTTAACGATGTATCAATTATTTTGATTTGATGGATTTGCAGTTTAAAGTATGTTTTAGTTTCCCCAGAAAGAAGTCTACTTGATAAGTCTTCAGCATAATAGTACAAAAATTAATTTGATTTGATGGATTTGCAGTTTAAAGTATGTTTTAGTTTCCCCAGAAAGAAGTCTACTTGATAAGTCTTCAGCATAATAGTACAAAAATTAATTTGATTTGATGGATTTGCAGACGGTCCAGTTTCCCGTGGAGAAATCTGCCAGAGAAGTTGTCAACATAATCATTACAAGGTATAAACTGATTTGACATTAGTTGGCGGTAATATTTATATGTTTAATTTACCGATAAGCGGGAACCGGTTTTAACCGGTTTCTTTATAATTTCTTCCTAATTTTCTGGTACTGTTTCTAATAAAACGATTTTGGTTTTATAAAACCGGGATTATTATAATTTTATATAACTTAAAAAACCGAGATAACATAGGATAGTTATCTCTAATTCTTCCTCATAAGGAACTAGAAAACGATTTCCTTCCACTTATCTCTTCCGCTTATCCTTCCGCTTATCTATATCGCTTATGACTAACGGTTGATTTTCCCATTTTTTGTTCATGTTAAACCTAAATCTCTATCTTTCGGATTGTCAGTTTACTTACTTTGTTTAACTTATTTGTACCAGATCTCGACGAACTCTGTATTCTTCAACCCAGCCGCTTTATCTTCATCTTTGCCGCATCTTCGCCGTCGTTGTCCTCTTCGATCAAACCGAAGGTTGACTTCTTTTGCAATTCGATAGTAGCCTTCTTTTTCAATTTGACGCATAGACTTATTGTATTTGTCTTCCTCTTTCTCAATCTCTCGTTTTTTAATTTCACCGCCAAGCCTAATCTTATCTTGCAAAATGGACGAGGAGAGAAAACCAGAATTTCCTCGGAGGTTTTACACGAAAGGTGATGAGCCGATTCCAATAAAAAGCATCGGCTATTACAGCAACGATACGAAGCTGTTTGATGAACTGTACAAAGCTCTCGAGCCGGATGAATGGGACGAGATTTATCAATCTCGACTGGGTGTCTTGTTACAGTTCTACAAGCTCGAATTCGAATGGGCTTCCAGACTGGTTCACCATATGCTCACCTTTCAGATACTCTGCAACAAAAAGTACGAGATCTGGAGTCTGGTTGGATCTAACCCTTTACGATTTTCTTTGAATGAGTTTGAAGCCATCTTTGGACTTAACTGTGATGATGTCGAGTCGTTGGAGCAGCCACAGGTTGAGGTTTCAGACGAGATGGAAGAGTTTTGGGAGAAGCTTGGAGTCAATTTAGACAGCGGTCCGAGTATTGAGCAACTGGTTGCAGCATGTAAGAACTCAAACGATTGGGATAGAATAGAGCGTATTAGGTTGGGTTATTTAGCTATCTACGCTGGGTTTATAGAAGCTAGGAAACCATCAACGCCCACCCGTCTAAATATGGCTAGGCTAGTCATGGATTTAGATGCATTTCTTGATTATCCCTGGGGAAGAGTTGCTTTCAAGAACCTGATTCTGTCTGTTAAGGAGAAGGACTTAAACAAGCAGAGTTACACCATAGACGGATTTATCGAAGCTCTGCAGATATGGGTGTACGAATCTATGCCTGATTTTGGCAAATCAATTGGGGAACCGTTGGCGAACAATCCAAGTCAACCGTTTCTTGCTTACCGCGGTTCTCGCGGTAGAAAAAATGTTAAAGAGGGAATTCTAAAATAGGTACGCACCTCTGTGATTTGTCTATAATTTATCTACGATATTAGATGAGTTGGTAACCATTATTGTGTTAGATTTGAACTAGTACACTGTTTTATATCAATTGTAGACAAACTTCAGACACTTCAAAACCATTGGTGGCATGATTAGTCCTGTTTGGGAAGACGATGAAGCAGATGAGAAGATTGATAACATTTTGAGAGCATTCAATGGGGATTTTGGTCCATGGAGGTGGGGGAGAGGTTTGTGGCAGACAGATGGTATTTATGAATCCAACAATGCGAAGGTGAAGGTGGAGGAAAAGAGTGAGAAGAAGAGAGCCGGTACATTTGATGAGCCAAGTTGGAAGAGGCACTGTCGAGGTACTTCAACTGCCTTGGAGTTCAATATCTTGGATTCTATTAAAGATGAGCTCGGCATGTGGGGAGTAGCTCTGCTCGATCAGATGAAGGAAGGTTTCAACATGTTGAATGGGAAGATTGAAAGCCTGGCTTCGGATCTTACCAAAATGAAGGGAGATGTGAATGGTACGAAAGAGGCTGATCCTTTATCAAAGGAACAGAAGGACTCTCAGGCAGCTACTGGTACGAAAGAGGCTGTATCAAATGAACAGAAGGACTCTCACACAGAAATGGTTAGTTCTGAATCACAATACCAGGTACAAGGCGAGGAAAAAATAGACTTCCAGAAGTTGTCAACTTCGAAGACATAAAAACAACTGTCTTCCTTATGTGAAATAGACTTCCTTATGTGAAGTAGACTTCTATATTCGTGTTTTTTTTGTTTGTTTTATTTGAGACAAATTAAACATATGAGGCGACTTTAATATTATCTGTTTCCATCAATGACCATGTAACTTTTAAACCGGAATTTGCAGAACAAGCCAGGGCAATCTGAGACTCTGAAACCATCTCCATCTGTTACTCGTACGGATACAAAGGTGCCAAAGAAAGTCAGCTCTGAATCATCTGACACTGAGTCACACCCACCTGTATTTATTCGCACAGAAATCCCAACAGCTGCCGACTTGACTGCTAGAGCCAAGAAACAAGAACCAAGGGAAGAAGCGGCTAGGATTGCGGCACATGGCAAGGCTGAAAGGGTTAAGAGGTTGGCGTCAAGTCAACGTTCTCCTTTCGTTGGTGATAACACAGCCAAGACTATCATGGGTGATAAATCAGCCACGTCAGCGTACAATCCTTTTGATAAAGCAGACATGGAGTTGAAGAAGGTTTTCCTTGATTTCTTAAAGAAAGATCCGTAAGTCTACTAACTTTTATGTTATGTTTCAAAAATTCTATTTGTCGAAACTCTAGTAACTTATATGTATCCAAATCATTCATCATCCGTAGGACGTACAAGAACAAGGTCCCAGAGAAATCCCGATGCTGTCTTTGGTGGTACGAACTGCAGACAAAAACAGCCTGGCTACGAGATTCGGTAAGTCTACTAGAAAACTTCATCTCCAAGTATACTAGAAAACTTCGAGTCGGTCTTCAATATTATATAACTTCGTTTTAAATCCATGTGGTTATCCAACACATGGATGCGGGGTTGAATCTATTGAGACATCGACACGCGCAACATCCTCAGATATTTAGAACGAGTAGATTGGCTTTCCTAGACGCTATGTTCACTCATCTGTGGACAACGAAGTACCTTGACTTTATCAATTCTGAGGCACATGCTAATGGATCTGGGAAACTGTTGCCGGCCGGTGCCTTCAGCTACCATGCAGGGGAGTATCCACCGTATGCTCAGACTAACAAGCAATGGGGTCTGGAAGTGGACGACTTATACGCGCCTTTAAACGTGAAATCGACGCACTGGGTAGCTATGTGGATCTCGATTCCCATGAGACACATCGTCGACTGGGATAGCATCCCGAGTGTCACCAACGACGAAGAGCTTGCATCTGCCTTCGAGCCTATTGCCGTCTTGGTTCCCTACGTGCTGCGGAAGTTAGCCAGCCCTGACCACAAGCATATGTATTCGTACGAGAAGTTCACTCATGAGCGGGTCAAAAAGGGAGTGCCTCCGAACAAGAAGCCAGGTGACTGTGGTGTGTATACTTTGAAGTACATAGAATGTCATGCTCTTGGGTTAGACTTTCCTACTACTTTGTGCGACGCAAACATCACACCGATAAGGGAGAAGATGGCTTGTGACTTATTTCACGAGATTGAATGCCGTGGACCAAATGAGGAAAACTACATAGACGACTTTGGGCTCTATGATCCTCCTCCAATCCGGGACTAACTATAAACTTTGTTTGAAAGACTTAAACTCTTGTTTTAAGTATGTATGACTCATTAGGATGATGTAGGGTTGATGTTTTGTTTCTGTTTGGGGGATCTTTATATTTTGTGGGTGGGATCCTACTGATTAAACTCTGATGATGGGCAGGATCTTGATATTTTTTGGGTGATCCTCCTTTTAAACTCTAATGTGTAAGGATGATTGTTCTTGTTGTCTACTAGTTATACGTGGGATATTGGTATTTTTTTGTCAGTTTTTCGTAACATATACATAACTTCAAACGTTAAACGTTAATAATAGCGTACACTTGTCTATTCCTTATTAGTTAGTTATTAAAATATTAATTACTTGTAGTCTCTCTAAACAATAGCATACAGCGAAAGCCTAGTAGACATATTTCTGAAGTTAACTTGGAGACTTCGAATGGATATTGTTGTTCAATAGACATGTAGAACTTTTGTTCTCGTAGTTAAATTTTTTGTTTAACTATGATGATAGGCTGCTATCCATATATTTTTGTGGAATCCTCTCACCTAACATCTCAATACTAAAACAGTGGTTCATCTTTTTGATGTCGGACCTAATGCCAATCCATCTACAGAGTTTCAATAAAACCCAACAAAGTGCTTTTTTATCTGCTCTCCCGCCGATACTCTACTCTTGCAGTCGGAACCAGAGAAGCAACATAAAATAATATAAAATGTGACAGAGTTATAAACTTTATCGGAAAATGTGTTATTTTAAATTTTTATTAAAATATTAATAAAATAATACAGAAAAGAGAGAGAGAGAAGAGAGAACCGATGCTTTTTTTTTTTTTCTTTCTTTTTTTTTTTTTTTTTTTCGACTCTATTTATTTTTACACTTGTCTGTTCCTCATTAGTTAGTTATTAAAATATTAATTATTTGTAGTCATCTCTAAACAATAGTGTACATCGATAGCCTAGTAGACATATTTCTGAAGTTAATTTAGAGACTTCGAAAGGATCTTGATGCACATTGGACATGTAGAGTTGACCGATAGAAATAGAGAAATAGATATTCAGAATGCATACATTAAGTTTAAAAATAAAATACAAATAGGAGTTTGGGTGATGCAATTAATCGTCGAGACGGACATGAAGTTTGCCCCAATCAATAGGGGGAGGAACCACACACTGTTTGACATCAGCTTCCGCAACCTCTCTCATCTCCTCTAACCTCTTGTGCTCTGCCTCGAAGTTGACAAGTTGTTGACCCAATATTTGATTCAGTTGGGATAGTTGAGCGTCGATCAGATCCACTTGATGCACAAGGGCGGTAGCCTCTTCCTTCTTCTTCATGTGATCTCTCATCATACGAAGAATGGCTTTAAAGTGGTCCTTCGTCTCTTCTTCAACCACGACTCTCGTCCTCTCAAAAGCGTCTTTCATGGCATCTATTACTTCCTCTTCCCACTCGAAATCGGAACTGCTTCGCTTACGCTTACTGGAACTCTCTCCGACCATAGCTCGTAACCAACTTATTCTCTTGTTATCGAAGAAGGAGATTCAATAGATTGAGTGGAAATTGAGAGGATATTTATAGGTGAAATTGAGACGGCAACGATAAAATGAATGTAGAGAAATCGAAAGGGTACAACGAATGTAGAGATATCGAAAGGGTACAACAAATGTAGAGATAGCGAAACGGTACAACGAATGCAGAGATATCGAAAGGGTACATTAAATGTAGAGAGAAACGCATCATACATCGAAAGCTTAGTAGACATCAGATTGAAGTTAACTTAGAGACTTGGTACACATCCCAAGACACATTGCGATGACAACAATGAAACCTATCCAAGAGAGAACCATGAATTGTCGAAGCATTTTTTCCCTTTCATTGGCTGCCAGTAAATCACATTCAAACTTCTTCTTGTCTTCCTCATATGTGTTAACCACCCCTGAGTTCACCAAACCGTTAACAACTTGTTCTTTCATTTCTCTTACAGATTCTTTAAGTACCTTGATTTCTTCTCTATGCCGATGGATCTCATCCCTCGCATCCAATAAGCTCCGCCTTTGCCAACCACGTGATGGTTCTGCGTCTGACCAATGGGAAAACCCATGAACAGTGCATCTGAAGAAATTTCTTCCCGGATTTGCATCTGTCCATGATTTCACAATAATCGTTGATCTACCGCAGTAGTTGCAGATTGGACCAATTATTTGTATATGCGAATTTGTATCAGAAACTGACCCCGAAATTTGGCTCATCATTCTTTAGCTGATTGTAGTTGTTCAAGAAGCGGAGTATCATAAAATAAAATGGTCTTATGAGTAAATGATAGTTACGTACTAGTCTTTAATAATGTCGACTTGAACACGTGGGATAATCCCTGAAAATTACAGAGACAAATTATAGCTAGGGAAATTCTATATAGCTAGGGAACATGCCTTTACCTGCATCACAAACACAAATTGCAATGCATGAGTATTTTATAAACACTCAGTAAGGCAATCCTCCCATCTACTGGGCTATACACACAAGCAATAGAGATACTCCAACCATCAAGCAACAATCAACAAACAAACCAGGCTCTGCATCGACCGACACAAGGCTTGCATCGACCGACACCAACAGGAACAAGCATCGACCGACACAAGGTATGCATCGGTCGACACAAGGTTCACTTGCATCGACCGATGCTTCCACTTGAATCGATCGACGCATGCTCGACAATACGCGGAAACCCTAGTTGCATCGACCGACGCCTCCACATGGCATCGACCGATGCTCCTAGGTCAAGCCGCGCCGTCCTTGCACTGCAACGACCGACGCACATGCCGAGCATCATTTTTCCCCGAAACTTCTCGCCGGATCTCCGTTCCTGCAAACACAAGAATTGATCCCAAGCCACAAGAAAGCTTCCTAACGCCTCATACAACATTCTAACAAGCCTAAAAACACATAAACAAACAGATCAGAGAATCTCCAGCTTAGATAAGCCATGGTCATGCACTTACCTTTGCCAAGAAGTTTCTGAACCTTAAACAATCAAGAACACGCTTCTAGGAAGCTCCTACAACGATCCCAGCTACAAATCTCTACAGGAAACGTCTCCAAACACCAGAAATCACCAAGAACGCTCAAGAACACTCAAGAACACTTTTTCTCCCTTCTTTTCTCTCAAAAACGGCTGAACTCGTCGAATGAGACAAAAACCCGGCTTAAGGGTTTTCCCTAACCCAAAACGCAGCGTTTAACTTAAACTCGTCCGCAGAAAACAACCTTGCATCGACCGATCGACCGATGCAATCCCTAAACCGGGATTTCGGTTCGCGGATGTTACACATTGGGTGTTATTTAAGCTCACAAATCGGGTTGTTGAAGCATTAAGAGCTTCAAATTTAGTTGTTCATGGTTGTTGGAAAATTGATGGCGGTGGTACAACCGTAAATAAGACAAGAAGATGAGGATATGGATGTAATAAACATTTTCGCAAGAAATTCAAATAAATTAGAAATAATGGCATTTCTGTGAATACAATGAATGGCAGAGGATTTAGTAGGCATAAAGTGGCAAATGTTTGAGAGAGAAAAAGAGGAGTCTAGTCTTGCAATTGACTCAAGTTAGGGGTCTAATTTTGCAAGTGTCCCTTAAGATTTTGGCTATATTTCCTTAACAAATCGACATTGAAGTCCAATTTTTACTATTCATTAACAACTTGAATACATTTGGTCGACGACTTACCATATTGTTATTATTGAGTTTTGTGCAAATTTATAAAGATTAACTTTGTAAATAAGTATAATTTAAAGGTAGAACCTAAAATATACTTCAAAAATGTATATATAGATCATCTTAAATGCGATGATTAAATTCTCAAAATAATTATAAATCCACTATTCTTTTTTAATACACTTCTGTTTGATAAATATGTAAACATTAATGAAATCAAATGTTATATAGAAAAAAAAGATCTTGAGCAAATAACACAGAAAAAAAAAAACAAGAATACCGTATGATGAAAAGGCCTAATTGTTATAACGACTTCCTTGCAAAATCTTCAATTTCATGAAAGAAGAGTGACAATGAATCTTCTCCACGTTCTCATGGCTTCGGGTTAGATTATCACACCTTCTCTCAACATGTCCAGGGTTATCATAGTCGTCTCTGAAACTCTTATGCTTAGCCCTTAATTTGATATCTAATTGTTCGGAAACGACATCGTTTGGGTTACCCTCCGCAACGAAATCCACTGAGAAAGCCGTGTGACTTGGGGACTTACGTTCGTGAGAAGTATTTAAAAGGGCAGCGGTTAAGGGGCCGAGACTCACGGCAGTTTCATCGCCTTCGTAGTAGATAGAAAACCTGATAGACCATGAACAGAAGAAGCCATGGCTTCGAGCATCAGATTCATATGTATGAAAATAAATTGAAACTATGGGAAGAAATTAAATAGATATATAATATTCGTTTGGACTACTAGCTACTCAATATACCTAGAGCTAGGGTTTTTGACGAGAAAATCAATATGCCACGTAGAGGGAGAAACGGAGATTGATTGGATTGAGAATTTGGCGTCGCAGAGAGCATTGTCGATGAAGTGTAACATATATACCATTACAGCGAGGATGGTGAATATTGCGCCGCAACATGGTGAAAGGCAAACTGTAGTTTCCGTGCAAGTGGGTTTACGATCATTACTTGCCGCCGGCACAGTCACTATTGGTCGTGACCACCAACTAAGACGAGGAGGAGGAGGAGGAGCGTCAGAGGACGGTGGAATTGGGTACTCGTTGTAAGAATTGGTTTGGAAAGCCATTCATATATTGGTTTGGAGAGGAAAAAAAGATTTTGATATTAACCTAATCGTTATTTTATAGAGACGCGTGGGGTATCATCATGGTTGTAATTCTGTTATTTCCGCGATACATCCCTATATGATAAAATAGAAGTATACAATTTTTTTTGTAAACTATATAATTTTAATAAATTGGCTAAAAAAAAAAAGTTATAGATTAATTGGTCAATTTTTATTGTGCAGTTACAAAAGGTTAAGAGAATATTCCAATGATTTATACAATTTTCAAAATAAAATCTTTAGTATTCCATGTATTATTACAAAATATATACTGTTAAGCATATAAATAAATAAAATCTTAGCAATTTTTTTTTTTTTCCAACCAAACATTAATAAATTAAAAGAGAACTCTAAGATTGGTTGCCCAAACAGGAGGATAAAAATTTACAAAAGTTGATTCAGAAGTTAAACATCTTGAAGATCGAGCAAGACAATCCGTCCTTACGTTGACGTCTCGAAGGATCCTGACTAGGGTGAAAGAAGGGTAAGAAGATCGGAGCAATACAAAATCCTTCAACAAATTGGAGAAAGCGGGCCAATCGTCCGGCGTCTGCACCATCGCAACTAACTCTGCACAGTCCGTCTCAAAGGCCTGACAAACTACTCCAGCCTCCAATAAAGAACCCATAGCCCAGATCAGTGCTTGTAATTCTGCGTGTAAGGGAGTAAGGCCTCTTTGGTGACTCCGTGCTCCCAAGAGGAGCGTTGAATCTTCTCCACTGCAACACCACCAGCCCATACCCTGAAAAGGATCCGTACTTTTCCATGAACCATCAATCTGACACCGGGGAAAGAAGCCCCTGTCCTCCACTAAAGGCAGCGGATCCAAATAACGCGTCGAGTATGAGTTGGCCTCCTCCCACAATAATTTATCATTAGCCGCTTGATTCAAGATTTCAGATGGTCTACCTCGATACCTTGTTAAAACCTTTTTGTTCCTATCTTTCCAAATTGACCAGACAATCCAGGGGAGACGAAGGGCTATATCAAAGCCCCAGATTGGGAAGAAGCCCGCCAGAATATGAAATCTAAATTTGCATAGATCGAGTCATATGGAAAACCTCCCTGGTCTAGCACTACTGGGGACATCTCCCAAATGCACCGCGACCGAGGGCACTCAAAGAGAGCATTGTTTATAGTCTCTACTGCAGAGTCACATCTCTTACACAGAGCATCACACCGGACACCCCGATACGCCAGCCGTTCTAACACGGGAAGAGTACCCGACCCAATCTGCCAGAAAAAGTTTTGAATCCTCGAGGGAACATCTAATTTTCATGACTGAGCCCGCAAGGGCACACATGTCGGCCCATACTCAACATCCGCAATTAGTTCTCGGGCCAACCGGTAACCTGATTTGACCGAATACTTCCATGATTTAGTAAAATTCCATACTAATCTATCCGGCTGAGAAGTTTTACTGACCGGCATACTCCGAATAAGAGAGATATCCGCTGGATCAAAAAACTCCTCAAGGATAGGCAAATGCCACTCCTTCGTAACTGGATTAATTAAATGGTTAACCATTAAACTCGGCAGCCACAACCTCCCCCGACCATTCACTAGTCTTGGACGAATATCTGGCAACCATGGATCACGCCAAACCGTAATCGAACAACCGGAACCTACCGCCCATCTCGCTCCCTGTTCCACCAATCCCTTAGTGGAATAAATGCTCCTCCATGCAAATGAAGGGTTTTTTGGTTTCTTAGCCATAAGAGGATGTTTGTTCCGGAAATATCGTCCTTTCATCACCCGGGCCATTAAGGAAGTCATATTATGAATTAAGCGCCAAAACTGTTTGGTCAGCATGGCTTCATTGAATTGTTCCAAAGCTCAGAAGCCTAACCCTCCTTCACATTTATCTTTACACAATCTATCCCAAGCAACCCAGTGCATACTTCGAGCCTTATCATTAGACTTCCACCAGAAGGTAGCTATAGCACTCGTTAATTTAGATGTCAAATCCTGAGGTAGTTTGTAACATGACATAACATGGGTGGGGAGAGCCAAAACCACCGATTTAATCATAATCTCCTTACCACCCTTTGATAAACACTTGGCGGACCAACCATTTACTCGATCGTCCAATCAATTCTTAACGTAACTAAAAACCTTAGCTTTCGAGCCTTGCAGGTTTTCGGGGATACCCAAATAAGAACCCATACCGCCTTCCTTAGAAATACCAATAACTGATTTCAACTGGGATCATATATCAGCAGGAATCTTTTTGCCAAACATGATAGAGGATTTAGCCAGATTAACCTCATGTGCTGAGGCTCTACCATAACTGCAAATTATGTCCATTACCGTCCTACATTCATTCGCCTTTGCCTTACAAAAAAACAGGTTATCATCCGCGAACAACAAATGCGAAACCATAGGACTATCACGGGCGATGGTAATACCCGTTAATTTCTTCTCCCGTTCAGCCTTTTTAATATTAGCTATCAAGACCTCTGTGCAAAGTATAAATAAATATGGCGAAAGAGGATCCCCCTGACGTAATCCCCTCTGTGGTCTAATAAAGCCTCGGGGCTGACCATTCAGAAGAACCTGATACGACACCGACGAGACACACCACATGATCCATGAAATCCATTTCCTGTCAAATCCTAATTGAATCAAAACCGCCTCCAAAAAATCCCATTCAACCCAATCATACGCCTTACTCATGTCCGTTTTAAATGCCAAAAACTCCGAATTACACCGACGGTTAGTATTTAGCCCGTGGAACATCTCTTGAGCCAGAAGAATATTATCTGTAATTAAGCGACCAGAAACAAAGGCTGATTGTGTTTCTGAAACCAGAAGAGGCAATAGACGCTTCAGGCGAAAACACAATACTTTAGAAATAATTTTGTAGCTCACATTGCATAGACTAATCGGCCTAAACTCCGCCATCCGCTGCGGGCGTTCGACTTTAGGAATGAGACAAAAATTAGTCTCATTTAAAAGTGGATCAAAACTACGAGTTCGAAAAAATTCCTTAACCAAAGCCACTAAATCCTCTTTGAGAGAGGGCCATAACCTCTGAAAAAACAGCGACGTCATCCCATCAGGGCCTGGGGTTTTCTCCGGATGCATAGCAAACAAAGCCTTTCGGACTTCCCCTTCCGAGATATCCCGAATTAAAGCTCTATTCATACTATCTGTAATAATTGGGTTAATTGCTTGTAGCAATTCTGAAATACCCCCACCATCAGATTTCTTAAACAGGTCCTCAAAATATGTTGTAGCAATATGCTTCATACCCGTAGGTGATTCAACCCAAACGTTATCAGCATCAAATAAACCAACTATCCTATTACGCACCCGACGTTGTTTGGTAGATGCATGGAAATAGGTGGTGTTTTTATCCCCAACCCTTAACCAAAACTTCCTACTCTTTTGTTGCCAATAAATCTCTTCATCGCGATATGCCTCTTTCAATTTCCTCTCAATTCCCTGAATTTCCTCATGCGTAATCGAATCATCCATCTTCGCATCTTGTAGCGCCGTCTTCAAAGACGAAATAATCGAAGGGCCATTGCTGACATTATTTTTCTGCCACCAAGAAATCGAATTCCTACAATTCCTTATTTTGTCGACGTAGCCCGGAATCCGAAAATTCCTTGTCCGATTCCACCCTGACTTAACCGCACCAACTAATCCCTCATTCCCCAACCAACGCTTATCAAACCTGAACTGCCTCTGCCGTCTCCGGACAGTCGTTAAACATGTAGCTAGAATTGGACAATGATCTGAACCGATCATCTCCAGATAATCAACTTTCGAATTTGGAAAGAATCCGTGCTAGTCCTCGTTACCCAAAGCCCGATCTAATCGGCACCGAACCACCTGATTATTACAACGGTTCCCTCGCCAGGACAATTGTTCCCCATAACAGGGAAATTCCAGCATCCCACAATGTCGAAGCATATAAATAAATGGCTTAAAGGAAGATGCTGAGCGCAAGACACCCCCTTGCTTCTCATGATTTCCAACTAATTCATTAAAATATCCAATTATAAACCATGGATCAATGCGGAATGAACCAATATCCGTTAATTTATCCCAAACTTTGTCACGGTGTTGGGGGACCGGATCCCCATAAACAAAAGACATAAATACAATTTGTTGCCCAATTGAAGCTTGTGTATCAATAATGCGATCGTTATCAAAAAGGATAGAAAGATTTAATTCATCCTTAAAAAACAATGCCAAACCACCACTAGCCCCGCGGGGTTCAACAGTAAACAATTTATTATAACCAAACTTATTTTGAAATTTTTTTAAATAAAAAAAACATTTCTTAGTCTGTGATAAAAATAAAATGTCTGGTCTATGCTTTCTCCACAAATCACCCAAATAATTCTCTGTCAGATCAGCCCCAATGCCCTGACAGTTCCAGCTTAGAACCTTCACGTTTGAGCCGGTGGTTTTGGGAGAGCCACCATCCCTTTCTTAAAAGGCCGACTTCCGCCACCCACAGAACTGCCATCTTTTGCTTTTTGACCTTGTTTTCCCACACCCGCCTGTTTTGTGCCCTTACCTACAGATTTTAGAGACAAAGCTTTAGCCATGAGTCGTTTTTCAGGTGAAGCCAAAGGTAAAGTACTCTTCTTCAAACCGTAAATCCCTTTCCTAGTCTGTGGACTACCCGCCTTAGGTTTAACCTTGATCTGCTTTCCCAAAGAAACTGCTGCCATAGCAGAATTCATATCAATCATACTCGCAGATAAAGAATCAGAGACATGAGTACTCTTGATAGAAGTGCCCTCCACCTCAAGACCCGATTCAGTACCCTCCTTGAGCAATAAATCCGACTCTAACCTTGAATCCTCAGGATTAGTGTCATCATCAAACTCTCCATCCTCCAGCAAATCATCAGTGCTCTCATTAAAACCCTGATCCTGGAGATCCTCGTCCCCCTCATCTGCACCATTCTCCACAGAAACCTCTACAGAGGTATCCTCAGCCATTGCAGAGGAATCACCAACATGCACAGGTCGTTGATTTTGTTTCTCACCGGAAGCCTGCTTGGCTTTATATAATGGTTTTGGCCACACTGGTCGAATACCCTTCCTCTGATGGGGAACAACTGCGGAATGATCCACGACATCACCCCTAGACCCCTGCGAACCAGAATGATCGCCTCCGAAGCTAGTTCATGATCCACCATTATGATATCTCGCCTTTTGTCCCCAAACTTGGCCCTGATTCCTCACTTGCAGAGGGAAGCCGGAAGAACTAGAAACACCACCCCGAAACTGAAGTTGTCTCCTCTCATTGGACTGCTCAGATTGAAAATCCAAAGCACGCTTCACATGTTTCTGTGGTTTCTCCCACCCACCATCGTGTAGAGCAGAGCCTTGTTTGGTCATGCCCTGTTGTCGCTGAACACCCCTGTTATCCGCAGGATCAACCAAACTTTGATTAACTTGAGCATTTTTCAGCACCGGACAGACCAACACGTCATGTGTTAAACGGAAACAATGCTTACAGTACCCAGAAAGCTTCTCATAATCAAGAGAAACCACCACCTCATCACCTGTATCAAACGGAACCACCATGTGGAAAAGCAAGGGATTGAAACCGTTCACCGTGACACAAATGCTACCCGTATCCTCATCTACCTCCTTGATTCTACCAACCTTTTTCCCTATAGCTTCTAACGTTGCTAGCTCCCACAAGTGCATAGGGATACCACCCATTTTCACCTAGAAACTGATAGCCGAAGGATAAGAATCAGATACGATAGGTTCCCACCGAACCAATGAGATCATCCAGCCATCAAAATGGTAAGGACCATTGAGCAGAACCTCCTGAAGATCCGTTTCTTCCTCAAAGTTAAACTGGAATATATCCTGCCCCAAATCTGCTCCCAAGACTTTATCTTCCAACTTCCAAATCTTAGGCAGGTAAGCAATCAAGGACTCCATCCTCTGAACTGCTGGATTCATTAACCTTCCAATCAGAGTAAGAGAAAATTGCTGAATACGATGAGCCAAGACAGAACTCGAAATCTTGACAACCTCTGTACGGACCATAGCCGCCTTTCCTTTGTTTAATGCCAACTGAGCCATGAGAATTCTCAAAACCGTTAACAGAAGGAACCACTGAAGCGACGAGAAAGCTCCGACAATGGTGTACGAACAAACCCAGCAGCGATTGAAAAAGAAGGGAATAATACTGTAAAACAAACTACCTCGCACCCAACTTAATATACGATCACCAAACAAAATCACCAAGCTGAGTGGAATCTGTTGCCATATCCTCCTAATTACCAAACTATCCCGTGACGGTAAGAAATCAGATATTCTCATTCCCATCGACGACCACATACAAAGAAAGAAGATTTCATTACCCGCTGACAATAAAATCGTATCATCAAAAACCGAAATCATATCCTCAATCACAATTAGCACATAAACACCCAGGATCAACTCAGGATTCGTATCATTCCAAACCTCCAGAAAAGGAAAATCCAAAATCAACCAACCTGGAACGCAAATCCAACCACATAACCATGAGAATCTCAGAAATACTCTCCCATGCCTTAATCGCATAACCCAAAAACCCGTAGATCCCCCACATGGAGCCGGATCTGAAAATAACTGGCCACATCTCTCAAGATTTCGAAAAACAGCCATCCGCTTTCGAAAATTACAGCCTTTAAGAGAAATTGAGAGACCTTCCCTCAATCCTCCCCCTTCATCAACGGAATAGATCATCTCAGATCGAAACCCTAATAATCGCCATCGCCATCACCTCTTTTTTTTTTGTCACAAACTTTTTTTTATTATTTTTTTTTTAAATCTTAGCAATTTATTACACTTAATCGTGATTTCTGAGATCTTATTGTGCAGTTAAAAATAAAATTTTACCTAAGCACGGGTCATATTAAAACACTTTCACCCAACATGTTCAAAAATTAAAATAAAAACAAACAACAAACATAACCATTTCTCATACATAAAATTACAAAATTAACAATATAAAACTTACAAAATAGGTGTTCTTTTCAAGCCATCATATTTAGCATATGATTTTATTGTATAATATTTTATCCAAAAAAACTTTTAAAAACAATCATGTAAATTATATTTTATTCTAAAATTATAATATAGATAAAAAAATTTCAATCCGTGCTCTAGCACGGGTCCTAATCTAGTATATTATTATTTAGCAACACAAAACAAAACAGAAAAAGAATCCACGAATTTTAAAAAATTAAAAATCCTATCTTTCTCTTCTTTTATAAATGACTAGATTAGGACCCGCACATCCTGGATTTTCGAATTGAGAGAAACCGTGGTTTAAATTGTCAAATAAAAATAAATAAAATAATATATTAAAATTTCTCTATAAATAAAAATTACTTTTTGGAAGTAAATATATATAAATATTTGTAGTTAGGGAAAAAATCATATTCCCATAGATGAAATTTGTTTTTTCTTCATTTTTACATTAATACACTAATTTATACTTTTACTAGATAAGGCCCGCGTTATTACGCGGGTAAAAACTAAAAAAAAGTTATTAATAATAATTAAGTAGTAATATATATGTTTTTAGATTTTATCTTGTAACATTTTAATATTGAATATGAACCTCTCATATTATATTTTAATACTCTCTCGGTTCCATTATATAAGAGTTTAAGGCTTTTTTTCTCTATTTTATAATATTTTCTCAATTTTCTATAAACAATTTTTATACTCTCTAAGTTTTCCCCTATATTTTCCTATTGGTTGAAGTTTTAAAATGACATAATAATTATTGTTTATTAATCTTTGTGTTTTTACCCCAAAAAATCTTATAAGACATGAATTACCATTTAAATATCTATACCATCGTAATAAATCACATTTTAAGTTTAATTATATATCTCATCTTAATGCATAGAAACTAAATATTTTATACCAAACACAATTAATAAATCATATCAAGTCTATATCTTAGTAAGAATTAAAAATACAAATAAAAATTAACAAAATATAATTCGTAAAAAAACTGAATCAACATTATTTAAGATATATTTTTTATGTTGTTATCTCATAAATACTGATTATACATCATGTCATAATCAATTTTAAATAAGTAAAATTTATAAAATAAAAACATATATAAAGATATAGAGACATTCTCAACAAATAACTGAAGATTCATTCCTATCAATTATAATCTATTTTGAATTATCTTATGTTTTGTGACAACCCGTCCCGCGGACCCCACTAGCCCACCGGTAGCCGCCCCAACGAACCCCAAGCTGGCCCTGCAGGGCATCGATCCTAACCCCTCACCGTAGAAATAGAACTATTCATCCAAATCCACCAGTAGGTTATTGGTGCGCCAGGCGTTCCTCGAACCCTGGTCCCCACCCTTTAACAACCTTCCCACAGGACAAGCTGTCACCAACGGATTCTTTCTCTTCAAGCTGTCACCAATTGATCTGCAGGTCAATTGGTGGCAGCTTATCCTGTGGGAAGGTTGTAAAGGGTGGGAACCAGGGTTCGAGGAACGCCTGACGCACCAATAACCTACTGGTGGATTTGGATATCCACAGTGATGGGTTATGATCGATGCCCTGCAGGGCCAGCTTGGAGTCCGTTTGGGCGGCTAGCGGTGGGCTAGTGGGGTCCACGGACGGTCCGTTGGGGCAGCTAGCGGTGGGCTAGTGGGGTCCGCGGGACGGGTTGTCACATAAAAAACTGAAACGACCGACCCGTTTTTTTTTTTAATAATAATAATAACAATTACAATATACAATTAAGCATCCCATACTACTTAATTAAACCGACCTAAACCACAATACAACATTAAACCAGCAATAACCAATACACACAACGGAAACATACCAAAAATACAAAACCGATATAACATCAATACAATAATATTCCTAACCATTCTATCCAACAACCTAACATGCTGCTAACCAAGGTTCCAACATAAACAACATAACCAACAACACATAAACGAGACCCTAGATCATCCTCCTCCTCATCGCCATGATTCCATGTCACATACCTGAACACCACAAACAACAATTGAGATGCGTAAGTATTATCACAAATACTTAGTGAGGCAATCCTCCCATCTACTGGGCTATACACACAAGCAACTGAAATCCAATGTTTAACAAACAACAAATAAACACAACCAACCAGGAAAACACACGCAACACACAAGCTGGTGTCGACCGACACCCACTTGGTGTCGATCGACACTGACCCCGCAGAAACTCTCTGCTCGAAGCCGATCAACGAATCTTCGTTTCCAATCATCTCTAATCCGTTCCAAACTCACCCAAAAGCTTCAGGAACCTATGAGAACCATAACACAACCTCCACAAGCAAGAACAACACCACAAAACACAACAAATCAAGAAAACAAAGGATTCTCACACTTAGATAAGCCATGGTCATGCACTCACCTCTTTGCAGGAAGTTTCTGACCAACAATGAACGAATCCACACTCCCAGCAAGCTTCCCACACGTTCCTAGCCTTGAATCCTCACTCCCACAGCAAGATCTCACCAACAAAGCTTTGAAATCTCACAATCTCTCTCTAGAACCTCAAGAACAACTTTCTCTCTTTGTTTTCTCTAAAAACGGCGAGACAAACACCAAAACACGACCTATGTCGTTTTCCTCACTTAAAAGTCCGGTTCTGTGGTTTTTCCTAGACCAAACCGACCAAAATAGAAGATTAAATCAATCTGATCAAACCAGATAACATTGGTGTCGACCGACACCACCCTTGGTGTCGATCGACACCGACCCCCAAAATGCGAGTTTTGGTTCACGGGTGTTACATGTTTTAACATATGCATTACAAAAATACAAGTGTTGAAATTATAAAGTCAAACATAAAAAATATTAATAATATTCTTAAATGAATTTTTTAAAATGATACAGATTAATATTTGAAAAATTTTTAATCTAAAAGAAATATCATCGTTAGAAGTTCAGTTTAGTAATCACATTTAGCTATCTATTTAATCGTAAAACCATAATTCACTTCTTCATGGATTAGAGTTAAAAATTTAATTAAAAAAAATAATATGAGCATCATATGAGATAATATGTATATTGGTTAGTATTTAAAATTTAATAATAAAAATAATCACTTAAAAAATCAGTTAACATCCACAAAAATTTTGGAAATCCAAAATTTTCCTAAATATTATTGTTCTATATGTCATAATTTCATAAGTAATACTTTAGTCAAATTTCATCAATTAACCAAAAATTTATTCCTACAAACTCATTTTTTCTATTTTTTTTAGGTTTCTCATATTTCTACATGCATTAAAATCTTTAAAATAAAACATGTAAAACTATACTAATACACATCATGTATTGAAATTTTTTCTTTTTAAGTTCATTATTCTTTCCAGGTTTTTACAATAAAAATTTATATTACAACGATAAATACAATTTATATCTGACTAAAATTATGCTAAATAACTTATGTTATTCTTTTTAACTTTGTTATTTATTATTTATTGATTGATATACATGCTTAATTAATTTCTTTTTTGCTTAACATGTCAAATTTTATTGAGAACACATGTATAATATAATTAGCATACAATGGAAAATATACTGATTTTGTTAGTTTTCCTTTTTGTATTAGAAAAATAAATTTTTGAAATTATAAACATGTAAAATTCTTTAAATATAATTAGTTGTCCTGCTACGTTTCTAATATATATATATATATATATATATTGATTTTGTTAGTTTTTCTTTTTGATTTAAAAAAATAATTTTTAAAAAATAGAAATATGTAAAATTCTGTAAACATAATTAGCTGTCATACTACGTTTATTAAAAAAAAAAATTGACACTTGTCAACATCTAATTAATATATTTGACACATGTCACGATCTTGTTAATGAGTAACTTTGACATCAAGTTTTATATAATAAGATATTTTACATTTATTATATAAATTATTAAAATAATCTAAAATTAACTTATCAACAACCAAATTTTTGCCAAACATTTATTATTTTTTTTTTTTTGAATTTAATGTTAAATTATATTCAAGAGAAAAAATATGATAGTACAACTAGGGCAATGTTTGCAGAGTAATTAGGGACTGAATTTAAACAGTTGAAAGAGAACTTAGAACGAAACTAAAGACGAGATTGTAGCCACACTTGGAAAGCCTCATCATAACAACGATCTCCCAAACGACCAATAGCTAGGAGCTGATCCCGAAATTGTCTATCAATCCATCCAACCAAGTTTGCAGCAGAATTCGGTGAATCGCCATGTCTTCTTCCATTACGTTCTCGCCAAACGGTATACACCACCACTTGAAAGACATACCTGAGGAGAAAACCCTCTACATGGGGAAGTTGAGGATGAGAGATATGAGCGATTAAGGTAAACCAATCAGTGGTATAGCTAGCCTTAAAAAAACCCTTAGCAAGAGCTGACCACACGCCAGATACAAAAGAGCAGGAGAAGAAAAGGTGATTGCGTGTTTCTAAAGTAGAGTTAAAAAAACCACATGTCCCTGCATCCCCACCATTCCACACAACCATTCGAGCCCCAGTGGAAAGTAGATCCTGAAAAGCCAGCCACACACAAAAGAGAATTTGGGTGTACCACACGTAAACATTCATCATTATGAATATAATGCCAAATATCAAAAACATTGCACCATTTATTAATAGAATATTTTACATGCAAACAACTCGTCAAAGCGTCATCTTATTAACATCCACGTACAATTTAACTCTAAGTTTTACCACAAAGAATGTATTCATACACCAAAAAATATTTTATTGTTAAAGTATACTCTTTATCACTACCTATAAAATGTGTTTATGAACAAACTGAACCAATTTTATGTCCATTTTCTTTCACTTTGACATAGTTCCTTTAACCACTAAAATTGTTTCATAGTTTCTTTAACCATTAAAATTGTTTACTAAAAAAAAAACTTAGAAAAAATATCTCCACCATTGCAATGAGTTTATAACCAACCCAATAAAAATTGAGAAATTGAAAACGAAAATAAGATGTTTATTAGACATAATAAAAATAAAAAATTGAAAATGATAAGCACAATGACATATGAGACTTAGATAATTCATAGATATAAATAGAAACTAAAAATACTACAACATAAGAATTTTTTTTCAAAAATAATTTCTTTTCGATATTACATATCCTTAACTTCAAAAATATTACAAAACTTTATTTTAAATCATCACATATTACTAATTTGAAAATCAAATTGAAGTAAATAATGTAAAATCTAAAAAGACTACATTAAAAAAAATTAAAAATATTAAGAAGAAGGAATATAATCAACTAATCGTTTCAATCCTTAACTGAAATTATATTTAATATTTTAATATATTGAATTTACATTTGTCGACATCTTATCGATACAATTGACATGTGTCACGATCTTGTTAATGAGTAATTTTCAATCCAAGTTTTGTATAATAATAAAAGTCCTTACCATCCTTTAAGTTGCGAAGTTGAAATTTGTGAACCCTATTTTTTGTAAACAATGTTAGACAATGAAAATCAATTTTTTTTAAAAAAATAATACAATGTCTATTATTCATAGATGTGAAAATAGTTAGAGAGGTGGAAGTAGTCGAAGATATATGTGTAGCATTATATAAATATTGTACTTATATATTGATTTAGTTTGGCTATCCATATATGAAGCATAGTTAAATCCAATCTTATATGAGGTTCATCTACAAGCGTCTTTTCATCATAGCAATCTGATCATCACTCATGATACCCCGTTTTCTTTTGCTAGCAAGATTTTCCTATCTCTCATGATTTAGAATTGTCTCTTCTGTTCATGATTTTATAGCGAGCTTAAGATTTTGATTTGATATGAGATATCACTTAATATATATTTTTATATAATAAGACATATGCTCACTTTCTTTACGGTGATAGGTAAATTTTCCTTTTTGCTTTTGGATTAGTTATATTTTGTTTGGTAAATATTTTTTAAACTTTTTTTTCTCTAGCCTTATATGAGGTTCATCTGCAAGTGTCTTTTCAATCATAGCAATCAGATCATCACTCATGATACCCTGTTTTCTTTTGCTAGCAAGGTTTTCCGATCTCTCATGATTTGGAATTGTCTCTTTGGTGTTCATGATTTGCTAGCATACTTAAGGTTTTGATTTGATATGGGATATCACTTAATATATATCTTTATATAATAAGACATATGCTCAATTTTCTTATGGTGATAGAGAAAATTTTCTTTTTTGCTTTTGGATTAGTTTTTTTTTGTTTGGTAAATATTTTTGTATTTTTTATTTTCTAACGATTAACTTAGACATGAACCAAAATCTAAGATCGTTAGTTTGACAAATGTCGCGATCATGTTAAGCAGTAATCTAGACACGTGTAAAAATCTGAGATATACAATTGATAGGTAAATTTTTCCTTTTTGCTTTTGGATTAGTTTTTTTTTGTTTGGTAAATATTTTTTAAACTTTTGTTTTTCTAGCCTTATATGAGGTTCATCAGCAATTGTCTTTTCGATCATAGCAATCTGATCATCACTCATGATACTCCGTTTTCTATTGCTAGCAAGTTTTTCCGATCTCTCATGATTTGGAATTGTCTCTTTGGTGTTTATGGTTTGCTATCGTACTTAAGGTTTTGATTTGATATGGAATACCACTTAATATACATCTTTATATAATAAGACATATGCTCAATTTCCTTACGGTGATAGATAAATTTTTCCTTTTTGCTTTTGGATTAGTATTTTTTTTTTGGTAAATATTTCTTAACTTTTTTTCCTAGCGATTCACTTAAACATGAATCAAAATCTAAGATCGTTAACTGGACACATGTCTCGATCATGTTAAGCAGTAATCTGGACTAGCCCTGGGCATATAATCCGAAACCGAACAAACCAAGCCGAACGGATCTGAATTAACCGATTAAGATCGGTTTCGGTGTACCTGTTAAAACCGATCGGTTTCTGTATTGATTGCAAATCAGATTTCGGTTTTAAACCGATCCGAACCGAAATCCGATCGGTTATCCGCTAAACCAAATACACATTTAATTTTTCTATACATATGGGTTTAATTGATATTATTTTCGGGCCTTGTTAGAAGCCCATTAATTATAAATGGATCCTTTTAAAAAATTTAAACTCAAATAACCAGAAAGAGGAATCAAACCTGTGACCTTGAGGTTAAGGAAGACACGCTACAACCGACTGAGCTGTTCCAACTTATTGATATCAATTTCCAAATGATATATATAAGGGTTTCGGTTTAAGTTCGGATTTTTTAAAAAAATTGAAAACTGATCTGAATCCGAACCGATCCGATCCGAAAAATAGCCAGATATTCTAAACGGATTCTATATATCCCAATCCGATCCGATTCGAACCAAAAATCCAAATGCCCAGGGCTAATCTGGACATATATAAAAATCTTAGATATAAAATTGACATGTGTCACGATCTCTGTCGGACCTCTCCCTTCCTTCTCTAGTTCAATCACGCCATCCTTGGCCAAAAATGACGAATGTCAAGATCCGCTCCCAGAGAGTTTGGGAAGATCAGTGGGGAGATTATGAGACATTGTTTTACAATGCCTGGTTGGGAGTTGATATCAGAGCTGCTACGTTTGTTGATCCTAACACTCTTCGTAGATTGGGATTTATGATGATGTTTTGGGCTTGTTACAGAAGATTGGTTTGGGAACCATCTGTACCAAGCAGTATGATTGCTTTCCCGATTTAGTTCGTCAGTTTGTCTTCTTTGTTCGGATCACTTATCGGAACGAGCAAGTTCCGAAAGCACATGAGGGAACACTACACTTCTTCATCATAGGCCTTCCCTAGCATATCTCATTCCCTGAGATTTGTGACATTTATGGGTTTAGCCGTTTCTTCTAGGGAACAGCTTTGCCCATCCATTACTTGGATGCTCCTGCTCTCTGGTCATTCATAGGGGCTGGAGAGTATAACTCCAAATCTTCTACTTAGTTGGATGTGATGATATGCTCAAATTGTAATATCCTAATGGTACTAACAGTCTTGCAGTTGTAATACTCTAGGGGTCGAATCCACAAAGACTCTAGATCACACAATAGACTTATTAATCTTTTAATTATGCTAAATCAAAATATTAAATAAAAACAATGCAAAAACAACATTAAAAACTGTTGTAAATTCATGAATTAAAAACGCTAGGTCTAGGGAAATTCTCAGGAATTTATGGAATATTAAATCAATCAATAAATTAGGATTCAATCATTTAAAAACAGATCTAGAACTCTAAACTCTTTTGTAAAATAAATCAATTCTCACTGCAAATATTATCTAAGTTTAAAACCCGAAATCCAAATCTCTTTGCAAAATTCAAGTTAAAAACCAGCTTTGAAAACAAGTTTAGATTATTCACAAAATTACTAATTCAAATATTTTGCTCATCAAAAGTTTTATCAGGAAAATCAATTATATTCTCATATCAATCAATAATCCTAAGATCTAAATCCAGATGACTAATCAAAGATCTAGCATTAAGAACAACCAAAGATGAAGATCACAGAAGATAATGAATTGTAAATAATAACAGATCTAATAAACCATAAAACCCTGAATCTAACAAGAGATCTACTCAGACATGATTAATGAAATAAAAACCATGAATAAAATAGATATCATTAAGAAATTAGAAGAAGAAGTAAAGGAGTTCTGAATCTTCTCTGAATGAGTCTTGATTCTTCTCTCCAAAAACTCTCTCAAAATCTCTTAGGGTTCTCTCTCAAAAGTTGTAGGGAAAAATAAAGCTTAGGTCTAAACAATGACCTAGAAAATCTATTTATATTACTAAAACACGTTTAGGGACTAATGATGCAAATATGGAAAAACTTTGGGGAAACTTTGTAAATCTTCAAAACTTTTGGGAAAACTTCAGATTTCGTCTTTGGCTCTGTGTCGATCAATGCCATCAGTTGCATCAGTCGATGCATCTTTCTAAATTCGTCTCCCAACTTCACAACTTAGCCTCAATGCTTGAATGTGCTCCAAATCCTCCTATTTAGCTCTATTATGCTCTCATCCATGCTAAATCCTATAAAACTTGTAAAGACTCTCGAAGACTCTAAAAACATCAAAAACACTCTATAGATAAGACTTATATCATGGTTAAAAACACCTAAAAATCATGATATATCAATTCCCCCAGACTTAGCTTTTGCTTGCCCTCAAGCAAATCAAGAACTTCATATGTGGAAAAGGTTTGAAAAACGCGGAAACTCCTTTTTTTTTAAAGTAATGCCATGATCATCCATACCATAATCCATATGCTTAGCAGATAAATCCAAATCGAACCACCATGTACTTCTCCGTTGACATTCGTAGCATCCCAAATTTAAACCAAATTCCACAACATCCTCCATTAAGCCTTCAGTGATGGGACACATCAATTTGATCAATGTCAAGAACCTTCTATACTCATTCCCGTACTATACCATAACAAGCAAGACAATATCTTTAACACCGGTGGTACTCTTTCTCTCCCCCAGACTTATTCTATTTTTATCTTCCTTTTGAGCTTTGCTTTTTTATTTTTCGTTATTTTTTTTCCTTTTTATCAAAGGTGTAGGCGAATAATGGGGTCATCGGTAATTTACCTACCCCTCGCTTCCAAGCTTTGTGTGACCATTTGACTCAAGAGTAGAATAATGGGGTCACATGTAATTTACCTATCTCTCCAAACTGATCAAAATCATCTCATCTTTTGTACTTTTTTTTTTAACAAAGCTCTCAGGAAAAATCTTTCAAACTTTAAATAAGGGAGAGGAGTACCATTTTTTTCTTTTGTTAAATCTTACTTGTTAGGTATGAACGAGGAGTCAAGCCTTATGAACATCAATTTTCTTGATGAGGTAAAAAGAAAAACGTAGAAATAATCTCAGGCTTTTGTGGATTCTGTTGGAAATTTGGATGTCTCTGGTTTACTGGTCAGCCTTTGGATTTTTCATTAGTCGGATTTTGGATTCAGTCTGCAGCATTAATCAACCAAGGAGATTGATTAATGCTGCATACTCAATAAAACATAGTTCCCAACAAAAATTTCGACTCAATAAAACAAATTTTTTTGGACTGACGCTCAAACACAAAAACTTAGTTAGTAACTGTCTCCCCCATACTTTAAAAACAATGTTCCTAGTGTTATCAAGCCGGAAGTTGGCAAAGATAAATAAAATTAAAATTAAAATAAGTCAAAAGAAAAACCTACTAGTGGGTTGCCTCCCACTAAGCGCTTATTTTCAGTCATTAGCTTGACTGTGTCGGATCTCAGGCAACCGGTGGATCGGAACATGGCAATGAATGCTTCCGAGAGAATGGCCTCTTCATCCAAGGTGGTGTGTAGGTAGTAGGTGCATGAGATCTGCCAAGGATGTGAGGAACCGGACGAAGGCGGAACTTAGGGACGGGTTTGCTTCTCTTATGTCCTACAAAATCATCAATAGAAGAAACAAGTGCTCTAAGATAATCTTGTGGCTTGGTTAACTGAAAAACAGTTTTTGTACCTTTGAAACACTTGTTGATAATAGGAGGAAGTTTAGGAGAAGGAGATGCGTACCTTTGCTTTACATGTGGATTCTGGACTGTGGAATGGTGAGGTTTCAGCCTCACAATCGGTCTAGGACTTGCAGCTAAGGAATCAACTCGAGAATCTTCATTTTTGGACAAGTCCAGGTCGACTCGTGGAGGTGTGTTGATCGATGTAGTAGCTGCATCGATCGATGCTGAGCTTGCAACTCATGTTCCTTCAACGATTCTGCAACTAACTGCAGCAATCCATTTTTCCAATACAAAAACGTCATCTACCAGCGACTTGTCATGGATCAGAACCTCATCATGGTCTCTATTACTGATTAGATGATCTCCACTCCAATCTCTAAGCTTAACAGCTTGCTTACTCACTTCCTCAAAAGTCTCCAACTCTTTGACATACCCAGCAGTAATGACTTCATGAAGCTCAATGATCAGATCGTCATCAGAAGCAATCTCCACAGAAAATGTCTGACCATCAATAGTGGGAGCCCTTCTCAGCTTGTCCATCTCAAAGTTCATAACCAAATCATCTATATTCAGAGCTATGTGTCCCTTCTTAACATCAATGATGGCACCAGCTGTAGCCAAGAATGAGCGTCCTAAGATGAGAGGATCACTAGGCTCTTTTTCATACTCCAGCACTACAAAGTCAGTGGGAATCAATCAACCTCTAATCTTGATTGGAATATCTTCTAAGACACATTTAGGAATCCTTCTGGATCGATCAGCTAAGATAAGAGATATCTTAGTCGGATTGAAATCTGTCATCCCAAGTCTCACAGCAATTGAATGTGGTATTAAATTGATACTAGCTAGAACCGAGATCACAAAGTGAGTGAGCAAACCGTTCTGCAGAGATAGAGCAATCAAGTACAAAGCTTCCAGGATCTTGATAATTTCTCTACAACCCTACTATGTATCATTGCACTCACTTTCTTAGAGACAACCACTTCCTGCTTCCTCTCTTTCTTTCTCTGTGGGGGCTGGTTCAGCAGAATTGCACCAATGTCCTTGGTTAGCAAAGCTCCTTCCTCAAGGCTCAAACCGTTAGTTACCATTCTCTTGTGATACTAGGATTTTTGTGTGTCTATCCTAGCAGGTTCAATTAACCTTATGTAGTTGTAGTACTTAAGGTGTCAATCCAGTTGGGATGATGCTATCACTCAAGATGCAATCAAGTAATCACAAGTGAAGCCAATTCTAAGAGTAGTTTTTTGTCTAACAATCCTAGAATGATCAGAATGCAAAACGGGAATGAGGTACAAAACTAGAAACGAAATTGTATGACAAGAAGTAAATATGAGTAAAAAGCAAAAACGATTATAAGCATGAACTAGATAGCAGGATTAGAAACGGTCTCAGGAATGCAATATCAATCAAAAAGATAGAAGTCTTAAGGATGGGAGTAATTGATGTCGGTGGAGTATCCTAGTCTATAGATTGTTTAACATGCCACAAGAAAACTATCCCTAAACAATGAACATCACGACTTAGCTAATCCAATCTCTTGACAGAAACTACTCAAACTCAACCACTTCCCAACCTAGCTCTCGCTAGAGAAACATGATCAAGCAGGCATGACAAACAAGTTCATTCATGTCAACAAACATCCAAGACAACTAATCTCTTAGGCTAGGAACGTAAGTCTCTGGCACTAGTTGGTCAGACATTTCATCAAACACCTTTTGGGTGTGGAAATGTCTAAGACCTAGTTCCAATTGATCAGAGAGAAACTAGTATTTGTAACTCTAGTCCAGAAGGGAATCATACGAATCTAAGCTTAAACACCCTACATACTAAGATCCTCCATCTAGTCTATCCCATCTTCAAGAATTTTAACACTACTCGGATCTAGAAATCTGATAACTCTCTAATTTACATGTTTTAAGCATCTTTTTTTGTCCATATTCCGCATTATATTTACCCTAACCTTAGCATTTTTAGGTCATTTACTGTAGGAATCCACATTTAGGCCATTTAGGATGTTGCATTCTTGCATTTGCACTTTTTGGATGAAAACAGGTGCTTTAGAGCCTAAAATAGGAGAAACAAGGTCAAATCCGAGCATGTACCCGAAGGAGCTATGGAGCAGGAAGAACAGTCCTAACCTCTACCCGATCGAAGAGGATCCAAGGGCAGGAAGAACAACCCGATGACCTATCCGAGGAGTTACCCGACCACATCCTCAAGCACCGCCTCGAGCAGACCCTCGGGCAGGACTGGGTTGCTAGGGTTTAAGGGTTTCCATATATAAACCCCCCCCCCCTCTTCTTCCTCTCTCGCCCTAGCATGCCGCAGTCACTCAAACTAGAGAGCGAGAGCTTCTGAGAGAGATCTGGAGCGACTCAAACACTTTTTCCACTTTGTTAGGATTTATTTTACATTTCTTTGCTATCCTTTTAGATTTCTACTCTGTACTCTTTCATTTTCTATCTTATTTTAATACAATGCAATTTTTGTTTATCTATGCTTTTGTGTTTTCTGCAATGAGATCTGAGTAGTGAAACAAAGTTTCTAGGGATGGGATAGACAATTTTGTGTTCTTGATCGGTTAGGATTACTTAGCTTGGATGTTTATGTTTTCTAAATTTCCTTCTAAATTGGTGTTCTTAATGCTATCAACAGACCGAGAGGTTGAGATTAGATCTAGGGTGTTTTACCATCGAGAGGTGTAGATGAAATGCTTGAATCAATCAATGCTAGAGATTTACTCACTTAGCCTAAGAGATTGGATCTGTAAGGAGTTTATTGACAATAATGAATCGGTTTGTATTGCCTGCTTGGTCATGTTTCTCCAACGAGAGTTGGGTAGGGGAGTGATCAAGGTTGATTGTTTCTATCACGAGAGTGTTTTAGCAAGATTTTAGAGATTCATTGTCTAGGGAATATTTGCTTGAGGCATGTAGGACATTCATACTGGTCAGGAACGCTTAGGAGTCGATTACCCCAACCTTAGGAGCTTTCGCACTTTGTTTGTTTACATTTTCATTCATAACTCGATCACATACCCGAACAGGTACACGATCACCTGCTTCGAGTACACCATCGAGCTGTTCATACTCATCTTGTTTACTCGATCACCCCACCCGATCTTGTACTCGAATGCTTGCATCGAGTGCTTAGGTCGTGTGGTTCTTGTTTATCTTCTTTTTTTTGTTTATTTTAGGATTGTTAGATCAAACCCATTGATTGCTTGGCTTGACTTGCATAGTTCTTATCATATCTCATCTGCTAGAATAACAACCATTTGAATTGATAACCTTTTGTACTACAACTGCATAGGGAATTGATACCATGGGTGAAAATCCTGTTATCAAAATCATTATCAACGATACAAATTTAGAAAACATTGAATCAAGCATGATCAGATAGAAAAAAATGAGATGAACAACTTTGTATAAGAAATCCAATGCAAAAACTCAATAAAATCAAAACTATCTGGAGTACAAGGTCTCCAGTGTTTTGGGTGGCTAGGGTAAACCTTAAGGAAAAATAACAAAAACGAGATAAAAGATGTCTGGGCAAAAACTTAACAAAATGTATATATAGTCCAAGATGGAAAGCCCTAAAACATAAAACGACAAGGTAAAGAGTCGGTTTGGGAATCTCCTAAGCGTGTGAGACGGAGCGTCTTCCTTCCTGACATGTGCGATCGAGTCAGTGCGCCTAGAGTGGAATACAATCTCATAGTGTCTCGACTGGTGGCTCGACTAGTGTCTCGACTGGTGTCTCGACTGGTGGCTTGACTAGTGTCTCGATTGGTGGCTTGAGTGCTGGCTCGACTGGTGTCTTGACTGGTGGCTTGACTAGTGTCTCGACTGGTGGCTCGACTAGTGTCTGGACTAGTGTCTGGACTTGTGTCTCGACTGGTGGCTCGACTAGTGTCTCGACTGGTGGCTCGACTAGTGTCTCGACTGGTGGCTCAACCGGCGCGTTTCCGACGTTTCCTAAATACCTGAAATACTCCAAGATGCACAATGTATGCAAGGATGATGCAAGAACTACCTAAACATGCAAAGTGTATAAAAGAGGCTAGAAAATGATGCAAAACAATCAAGAACAAAGTATGGAAGAGACGTATGAAAATAGAGTCCCAGAACCTAAAACATGCTGAATAAAATAGTTAAGTCAATGTCCTTGTTTTTAATTCTATGATGCATGGTGAGGGAACTTTATTGAAACGATTCCGATCTTTAATCTACACATGCAATCCTATCAATCATTCCTTTTAACATTGATTAACAGAGAACCGTGAATCAAGCTACGCAATGTCATTGAACTCATTTGGCTAGGGTGAAAGGTTAGAGACGAAGATAGTTTCCTTCTCAAGCGGTTTTATCAATACAGAATAAGGTTCTCGCATGAAAAAGGAGTTGAGCTTAAGAGAAGGCTAAAGGTTGAAACCAACTAATACATACAAGAGCAGCGCCCTGTCTACCCAAAGGTCCTCAAGGAAACTCAGTCCTAACATTCTAACCCATAAGTTGGTCCTATCTCTACCCTTCATCAGGAACATCATCTCAAACTCATTCTCTTACTCTTTACACTTAGTCTTAGGAGGAGTTCACTTCTTATCATTCTATCGGATTAGGAAATCATTATTAACACTATGGTTCTTTTTCTTTTCTTCTAAGGACTCTAGACATCTTAAACATTTTTACTTTCTTTTGTTTGTCTAATCTTTTTATTTTATGCCCAGAACCAATAACTCTTTTTACTTTGCTCAACCCAAATCCTTTACTAGACTTGTAAACCTTGAAAACACATCCCCCTCCTAAAGACTTTCTACCCTTTACTTTCTTTTTACTCTTCACTTTTCCTGCACAAATCCACACCCAATACCCAAAATCGAGTTATCACCTAGTCCTACTAGTCTGGATAACGCGAACTAGAACTACACAGGATCCTACTCTTGTCAGTTAGAACCTAACACTTTCTAGCAAGCTCAACTCGGAAAAGGTCTGACACTCAAGAATACAATTGGCTTGAAAGAACAGTTGATTAAGGGTGTGGGGAACTGTTCCAAAGATGGGAATCAGCTACTTGGATTGACAAGGGTGGTAAAAATGTGAAAGACAATCCAAGTATGTATTTGGTATCCATGAGTTCGACTTCAATGCATAACAAGATAATTGCAAGTCAAGATTAGGTTCGGATAGATAGGGAATGACGTTAATTCAAAACATGCTTCAATCAAGACTAGAATGCAATTTCGAGAATTCAAAACCTGGTTCAGTCTTACATTTCAAGTTCAATCAACATGCATCAAATAACTAATAACAAGGGCCTTGATCCTATCCTATTGAATTCAGCATGCTACCAAGGTTACAATCATCATCAACCCCTATGCTAAATGCAACATCCCTATATGAATAACATTAGACTCAATCCTAATATGCAAGTGCAAACTACATAAACACTCTGTTTTTGTAGAAATTTTTGATTTCTATGCAAATAGATGGATGCAGAATCAAACATGATATGATGCAAAATTTTGAAATAAGAATCACAAAAACAACTTCAGATACATCATCTCAAACCCTCCCCCAAACTTAAATTACACAGTCTCGTGTGTAAGAAAAATTTGCATAAGGATTTAAGAATCACAACACAAAGAATGCATGAATGAAATGGTATATACAAAGGGAAGGTAAGAATACCTCAGTAGTAGTAGAAGGAGTCGGTGCTGCTCGAGCGAGAGGGTCCTTGGTTCCAGTCGAGTGAGATGCAAAAGTCTAGAATCACCTTGATGTCGGATTGTTGAGGAAGAATGTCGGTTCTCCAGGGATGAAGGTGGTGACTCGAGCGAGACGTAGTCGGTGGGTCGAGTCATCAGGATATTGGTGTCAGTCGAGTCGAACAGGGGTGACTCAAGGTATGCTACACGGCGTCGGTCGAGTGGGACAGTATTGGCTCGAACAAGACAGTTGAGAAACGTTGACTCGAATGTTGCAGCTCCGGCGATGGCGCATCGAGTGACAGAGTGTGATTCCACTCTGGTCGAGTTGCTGGTTCTCCGCGTGTTGACGTGAGATGTGCGAAGTGAGGTGCGCGTGCAACTCGGGTTAAGATGGGGAGAGAGGGATCGAGTCAAGGGGTGGTGGCTCGAGCGACACTTAGCTTCAGCGGATCGAATGAAAGAGTGGAGATTGCAAGACTATGACGTCGGTCGAGTCGGACCAAGTCGACTCGAGGGAGATGAGTCCGGAGATCGAGTGGTCCTATACTGGCTCGAGTGGGTGAGTGGAGTAGACGCGGCTCGAGGGGGATGGGAGATCGAGTCAATGAGTGATGCTTTCACTTTTCCTTTTATGTTGCCCATACTCCTTTCTGCAGATTCCTGAACACTAGAAAACTAAAAACGAAAATTAGAAACACAAAGATCCTAGAGAATATTTACAGTGATACCTTCGGTACTTCCTCCCAAGTGAGCGTATTTAAAGTCTCTGAGCTTGACTTTGCATACTCCTTATGCTTTGGGAGGGTCATAGAGAAGCTTTGGATACCCCTCTAGAATGTTTGGGCTAGCCAGATACTCTTTAACATCCTACCCAGGTTCAATAAGAAAAGATCTTCTCTTCTTCATTATCCCCAACTTCTGTCTTGCTTTTCTTGGAGAAGAAATTTTAACTTTACCCTGGAGCTGCATGATTTGCCCTCTCATCTCCTCCAACATGGCTGTTAACTCTGTCACTGTATCCCTAAGAATCTTGGTTGTTTGGAGTTCAGACAAACTGTCAAGCGCGAGAGGACTTGTCTCTTGCGGTTGGTGATCAGGAAGCAGGTCTCGACGCTTAGGGAGGGTAACGATTGCACTCGAGTTGGAGAATGGTCGAGTGACAATTTGAGTTTTCTCTTTGGTTACCAAAACCTCTGTTTCTGCCTCATTCACACCCTCAAAGATGTCAAATCCAGTTTTCTGATCTTTCTCTTCAGTCACGAAGGTCTGTCCATCAATAGTTGGTTTCTTCTTAGAATCCTTGATATCAAACTTCATCTTGAAGTTTTTACCCAGATTGAGATCAATCATCCCCTTCTTGATATCAATGACTGCTCCAGTTGTAGCTAAGAAAGGTCTTCCCAGGATTTGTGGATCTTTAGGCTCTTCATCCATTCCCAGCACCACAAAGTCAGAAGGAATCTCAGCTTGTCCAATTTTGATGGGCAGGTTCTCTAGTAGACCATGAGGCAATCTAGTAGTCCTATCAGCCAATATTAAGCGGAGGTTGCATGACTTGTATTTGTTGAATCCTAGCCTCTGAGCTACAGAGAGTGACATGAGGCTTACTGAAGCACCAAGGTCACATAGGCACTTTTTGAAGGCTAATGGACCTAGAGAACAAGGCAAGGTGAAAGAACCATGGTCCTCTAGCTTCTTTGGGATAATCATCTTTTGAATAACAGCCTTGCATTCATGAATAACCCCACCTATGACATGCACTACCCTCTCATCTTCCAGAGCCTTAGCTTGAGCTCTTTTAGCTATCTCCTCCTTCTCTTTGGTCCATCCTGTTACCAACTCAGTTAAAAACTTTTGATATTGAGGCATAAGTGCAAATGCATCAAGCAAAGGCATCCTAAGTTCAATCTTCTTGACTTGTTTTTCAAACAGAGCTTTATACTTCTCAGTAAGCTGCTTCTTAAACCTCACTGGAAATGATAGAGGTGGCTTGTATGGTGGAGTAATGAATCTCACAGGTTTATCCTTGGCAGCAGCGGGTTCTTTAGTAGCTTCAGGATCAGATTGCTTGGCTGACTTAATTGGATCCTTGAGAACCTGGACATGATCCTTTATCTGAACTTCATCTTGAAGAAAATCCTTCCCATCTAAACTCTCATTGTCCTCAGTGAGCCGTACATCTATAGATTGGGTGGTGATGGCATGGATAGTAGCATAGTTCTTGGGGTTTCGAACTGCTTTTCCAGGTAGTTGGCCAGTTGTTGGGGTAGAAGTAGAAACAGACTTGCCTTCCATATACTTCATCTTGGAGTTAAGAGCTTCAAACTTGACATTCAGATCATTGTAAGAACATTTCATCCACTGACTGAGTTCAACAAACTTCTTAGCAGTATCCAGAGAACCACTAGCTTGACCTTGAAGAAGTTGTTGCATCATGTGCTTCATTTCTTGATCTGGAGCTTGAGTAGGTTGAACTTGTTGAGGTGAAAATCTTGGTGGTGGTCCGGAAGGAGCGTGATAACCTTGTTGGAACTGTTGTTTAGGCACGAATCCTTGATTGTAAGGCACAAAAGCTCTGGTAACCCTTGAAACGCTCCCAGGCTTCACAGAATGATTCTGAGTTCCTCTGAGCAAAGCCAGAGATGTCATTCCTGAGATGTGTTGTTCTGGTGTTTTAGAAGAACTTGGCCAAGAAGGCTTTCTTGCAGTCATCCCAAGTGGTGATTGATCCTTTGGGAATGTTTTTCTCCCATTGATGAGCTTTGTCTCCCAGGGAGAATGGGAAGAGTCGCAACTTGTAACCATCCTCACTCACTCCGTTGATCTTGGTGAGACTGCACAGACGGTCTAACTCGTCTAAGTGGTCGAGTGGATCATCCATAGGCAACCCGTGAAACTTGTTCCCTTGGATCATGGAAATCATACCACTTTTAAGTTCGAAGTTGTTATTCTGCACAGCAGGAGGGACGATTCCAGCACGCTGAGTATGAGTGTTCGGTGCATCTCCAGCACCAATGTGTCGCGGTCTCAGATTGGGTCTGTTAGGTTGTTCCATAGTGACTGGTGCGGGATGATCAGTGAAAGTACAAGCTTGTCGTGGTCTTTGCAACCGATTGATGTCGTCAATAGCAGGAAGGAGATTTTGATGTCCTCTTGACCTAGTGTGCATGCAAGGTTGCAATCAACAAGTACCTGATATGCAAAACAAATAAGCAGACAACCAAAGCAAGTTAGTACTGAGAATGATAAGTGTAACAGAACTTAATCTTGCAAAACTTGAAATCGCAAATGTAGCAACACGAATCCCAAATGGCAACGGCGCCAAATTGATACTAGGATTTTTGTGTGTCTATCCTAGCAGGTTCAATTAACCTTATGTAGTTGTAGTACTTAAGATGTCAATCCAGTTGGGATGATGCTATCACTCAAGATGCAATCAAGTAATCACAAGTCAAGCCAATTCTAAGAGTAGTTTTTTGTCTAACAATCCTAGAATGATCAGAATGCTAAACGGAAATGAGGTACAAAACTAGAAACGAAAATGTATGACAAGAAGTAAATATGAGTAAAAAGCAAAAATGATTCTAAGCATGAACTAGATAGCAGGATCAGAAACGGTCTCAGGAATGCAATATCAATCAAAAAGATAGAAGTCCTAAGGATGGGAGTAATTGAAGTCGGTGGAGTATACTAGTCTACAGAGTGTTTAACATGCCACAAGCAAATTATCCCTAAACAATGAACATCACGACTTAGCAAATCCAATCTCTTGACAGAAGCTACTCAGACTCAACCACTTCCCAACCTAGCTCTCGCTAGAGAAACATGATCAATCAGGCATGACAAACAAGTTCATTCATGTCAACAAACATCCTAGACAACTAATCTCTTAGGCTAGGAACGTAAGGCTCTAGCACTAGTTGGTCAGACATTTCATCAAACACCTTTTGGGTGTGGAAATGTCTAAGACCTAGTTCCAATTGATCAGAGAGAAACTAGTATTTCTAACTCTAGTCCTGAAGGGAATCATACAAATCTAAGCTTAAACACCTTAATACTAAGATCTTCCACCTAGTTTATCCTATCCTCAAGAACTTTAACACTACTCGGATCTAGAAATCATCATCAACGTTACAAATTTAGAAAAAATTGAATCAAGCATGATCAGATAGAAAAAAATGAGATGAACAAGTTTGTATAAGAAATCCAATGCAAAAACTTAATAAAATCAAAAATATTTGGAGTACAAAGTCTCAAGTGTTTTAGGTGGCTAGGGTAAACCTTAAGGAAAAATAACAAAAACGAGATAAAAGATGTCTGGGCAAAAACTTAACAAAATTTATATATAGTCCAACATGGAAAGCCTGAAAACATAAAACGACAAGGTAAATAGTCGGTTTGGGAATCTCCTGAAGCGTGTGAGACGGAGCGTCTTCCTTCCTGACATGTGTGATCGAGTCAGTGCGCGTCGAGTGGAATGCAATCTCATTGTGTCTCGACTGGTAGCTCGACTGGTGGCTTGACTAGTGTCTCGACTGGTGTCTTGACTGGTGGCTCGACTAGTGTCTCGACTGGTGGCTCGAGTGGTGGCTCGAGTGGTGGTTTGACTAGTGTCTCGATTGGTGGCTCGACTAGTGTCTCGACTGGTGTCTCGACTAGTGTCTCGACTGGTGGCTCGACTAGTGTCTCGACTAGTGGCTCGACTAGTGTCGACTGGTGGGTCGACTAGTGTCTCGACTGGTGGCTCGACCTGCGTGTTTCCGACGTCTCCTAGATACCTGAAATACTCCGAGATGCACAATGCATGTAATGATGATGTAAGAACTACCTAGACATGCAAAGTGTATAAAAGAGGCTAGAAAATGATGCAAAACAACTAGTTATCCTAGCTAAATGCATGACAAATACATGCTAAGGAGAGGCAAAATATAGATATATCATCTTGACATACCGCTTAATCCCAGGAGAAAACTTGACTGCATCAATTAAAGGTATCTCAATCATTATCTTGTCCATCATAGCCTTGCATCTAGCTTCCTCCAGCGCCTGTTTTGATCTCCTAGGCTTAGGAAAAGGGACCTTAGGCTTATAAGCTTGTTCTGTATCAGATAGTGGAACTGGAACAGAAACCGAAGCTGTTTGTGGGGGGGTGTCGATCGAAACTGATGGAGCATCAATCGACGCTTGATGGTGGTTGCGTCGATCGATGCTGTTGTGCATCAGTCAATTCTAGCTCCACTACTGTATCATCGTCTCCTACCTTCACCAAAATCGCATTACAAGAATGCTTGGGGTTCGACTCTATTCTTCCAGAAAGAAATTCCTCTTATCTTTTAAATGACCCAGCAGTTTGAATCACTTGATTCTCCAGTTTCTTAACATGAGTGTTTAATGCATCAAACTTCCCAGTTAGCTCAGTGTATACAGAATCAATCTTCCCATTGAAGTCTACTGTTAACTTCTGTTGACCTTCCCAAATCTGTCCAAGCAATGATATCATCTTGCTCTCTGAATTGGGTGGAGGGAGGGGTTGGTAAGAAGAAGAACCATAGTTCCTAATGAAGTCGTTGTTTGTATTTCCTGTGAAGGAATTCTTCTGACTAAATCTCTGACTTTGATACTCAGCTCCATACACATAGTTGACATCTTCTTCTGTAATCTCTGGCTTTGGCTCAAAGTCTCAACATCTTCAGCAAAATGGACAGACTTCTTTCCCACAAGAAGATTGTGCATTGTATCCAACTTAGCATTCACTGTAGCAAACTGATTTGAATCATGGCCTTCATGTGCTCTTTTCCGCTCTAGGTCTGCATTCTTAGTACTGTTGCTTAAGGCTAACCTTTCTATCAACTGTTCAGCTTCATCTGGATATCTTGTCTTGAAGTTCCCGTCACTAGCAGCATCCAAAGCCATGTGATACCTCCAATCAATACCACTAAAGAAAATACTGATCAACTGAACCTCTGAAAACCCATGATGCGGACAGTCTATCTGGTATGCTTTGAATCTCACCCAAGCAGCTTTGTAAGATTCAGCTGGTCCTTGTCTAAAGGTAGAAAGCTTAATTCTCAGCTCATCTGACATTGCATCATCAAAAAAGTAATTTAGGAAAGCCACCTTGATGTCATGCCAAGTCTTCAGAGATCCTGGTTTCAGTTGCCTTAGCCAATGAGAAGCTTCCCCAGCAAGAGAGTAGGGGAAAAGCTTGCAGTAGAGATAGTCCTTTGTGACTCCATTTGCCTTGATGCTTGTGACTATATCCTTAAAGTGCTCAATGTGGTCTAGAGGTTTTTCATGTGGCAGGTTCTGGAATGGCTTTTGTCCAACAAGAGCAAAGTAGGCAGGCTTCAGCTCAAAATCATTCCTTGGGAATGGAGGAGGAACAATTGCGGAGCGGTTCTCATAGAATAAGTCTGGTCTGTTGAAGTCCGCAAGAATCTTGAAAAGCTCTCCATTGTTGTCCCGTCTAGCCTGAAGGTTCTGCTGGTTGTTACCATCCAAATCGGCTCCATCCGCACCGGCTCTAGAATTGCGTCGATCGACGCCAATGTTGCGTCGATCGATGTCGTCTTTGTTGCGTCTAGTCCTGGACATTCGGGTATTCGGTTCGGTTTCGGATATATCCATTCGGTTCCGAGTAATTTGGATATAAGAGTTTAGGATCCATTCGGTTAATAAACTATTTCGGTTCGGGTTTGGTTCGGTTTCGGTTATTTTTGGTTTGGTTCCGGATATCCAAAACAGTGTAATTTATTTTTAAAAAAAATATACAATTTAAATAAATTTTGCTTATAATTTAAAAAATATATCTAAAAATTTCAAGATATTTGGTTTATTTAAAATATTTTGGTATTTTGGTCTAAATATATATGATATTGGTTTGGTTTTTTGGTTTAACTTTTATTACCTTATATAAATAAACATGTATTAATGTATCAAAACTACGACGTGGCACAGTGGCCACATCACACGCTCAAGATTGTAGATGTCTTCAGTTCGATGGGTTCCCTTCAATACTCTGGAAAAAAAAAGAGAAGAGAAAGATTAGAAAAAAAAAAGGAATATAAGTGAGCCGAGGGATGTCGCGTTAACCCGTGCATACTTCGAATTTTATGAAAACCTTATATAAACAAAAAAAAGAGCAAAAGGTTAATAAAAAGAAAATGATACCCTAGAAAATTAGAGAAAAATCAAACCCTTGGAAGTGAGAAAAGAGAGAGGAAAAGAAATGTATGAAGAATATCCTGACAAGAAAAAAGTCCATATGCCACTGATCGATATTTCCATAGTAAGAACTCGTTTTTATTTGATTAAATTTATGTTATAAGATAACAATGGTGAGATCAGAGATTCCAAAGATTGTGGGATTTGAGTAAGGAATGTTGATGATTTTTATTGACAATATGAAGTAAGTTTTTGAGGGTCAAGGCGATGAAGAGTGCAAAGATCAGTTACTTGCGGTTGAGTGAGTTCCCATGTTTTCAAACCTCTTTCACAGGTTGAGCTTCTACTTTGCTCGAGGGCAAGGAAAGGCTAAGTCTGGGAGAGTTGATATATCATAATTTTTATGGTTTTTAACCATGATATAAGGATTCTTTTGATGTGTGTTTTAGGTTCTTTGTGAGTCTTTACAGGTTTTCTAGGATTTTGGCACATATGGAGCAAAATTGAGTAATTTGGAACGCTTTGGACATTGAGGCTGAAAGAAATCAACTTGGAGGCGATCTAGGATGATGGTGTTGATCGACACCCTCTATTGGTGTCGCTCGACACCCTTTTTGCCGACACACGAAGAAACCCAAGTTTGAAGATTTACAAAGTGACCCCGAAATCTTCCTTATTTGCAACATTAGTCTCCAATGTGTTTTAGGACACACATATATATATATATATATGTGATTTTTAGGTCTTAGAAATCCTTAAGCTTTATATTCTGCATACTTTTGAGAGAGAGATCTAGAGAGCTTTTGGAGAGACAAGTCAAGAACTCAGCCCTGTTGAGAGAAGATTCTAAACTCTTTTGTTTTCTCATTTGATTATTTTATGATATTGATTTTATTCTTGATGATTGTTTCTTTCACCATGTCTGAGTAGATCTCTTGTTAGGTTTAGGGTTTACATGGTTTATTTTAATTGATTATTAATATGAAGAACTTCTTCATATTAATTTTTGATTGATTCTTCATATTAATTCTTGATTGATCACGTAGAATTGGTAACCTAGGAAAATAATTTGATATGAGAATATAATTGATTTTCTTGATAAAACCTTTGATGAGCAAAATTACTGTTTGCAAAAAGATTTGATTTAGTAATTTTGTGGACAAAATAAACTTGTTTTCAAAGCTGGTTTTTAACTTGAATTCTACAAAAGATTTGGAATTTTGGGTTATAAATTTAAATAATATTTGCAGTGAGAACTGATTTATTTGACTATTGAGTTTAAAGTTCAAGAATACTTTTTAATTGATTGAATTCTTTTTAATTGATTGATTAAATATTTTATGATTTTTTGAAAATTTCCCTAGACCTAACGTTTTAATCCCTTGAATTAACACAACTTTAATTTAATATTTTGCATTGCTATTTTCAATTCAAATACTCTTTTTTAGCGTAATAATAAAATTTTATAATTTATTGTGGGATCTTGAGTTGATGTGGATTTGATCCCCTAAGTATTACGTACAACTGCAAAGCTGTTAGTACCATTAGAGTATTATAATTTGAGCTTATCAGTGAGAACAAAAAGTATACCTCTAGGGTATTATGCAGTGAGAACAAAAAAAAAAATTTTTTTGCTTCTGCTTATGTAGTGAGGGGGGGCGTTAAACCCAACCCGAGGGAGGCGATCAACCTCGTAAATATGGTGCTGTAATTCGTCCCGCTGTACTTTAAGGATCATAATTAGTATTAGTGAGCCATTAGTAACGACATAAAAAGGTTGTGTAATATGTTATTTTCCTCTCAAGTTCCAACAAAGTTTTTTTTTTTTCTTTTTGATACAGAAACATCACACAGATCTTAGACCACCTCCATCGGCGATTAATAAGAGGTTAGGTGTCTTAAAAATAATCATAAAGTAAGATTTAATCAGTTTTGTCTTTGTGTCTACATGAGAATATTAACATCCCTTCTTTTAGATATTCTTATCAAATAATAATATAATTAATTTTTAGAAAAGTTTGAGACTCTCATATTAAGAATATAGGGTCGATTAGCTGAATAACCAATTTTACAAATTTAATTAAGAATATAGCATATTAATTGGAAAAATTGGAAGAATTGGATTAGGGATAGATAGAATTACCTTGAAGTGGTGGCTAGTGGCTGGAGGCCGGCGGCCGGTGGTGGCCGGAGTTCACCAGAGGTTGCCGGAAGTCAGAGATGACCGGAGGTCGCCGGAGATCGGAGATGGCCGGAGGTCGCTGGAGTTCGCCAGAGGTCGGAGATAGCCGGAGGTCGCCGTAATTTTCTGGAGGTCAGAGATGGCCGGAGTTCTCCGGAGGTTGGAGATGGCCGGAGTTCGCCGGTGGTCGGCCGGAGTTCGCCGGTGGTCGGCCAGAGTTCGCCGATGGTCAGCCAGAGTTTGCCGGTGGTCAGCCGGAGTTCGCCGTTAGTCGGCGGTGGTGGTGGTTAGGGGAAAACTAAACCCTAAGGATAATACATTGTGAACCCTAGGGGATAATGATAAAGAGGTGGAAATGGTGATAAAGTGGTGGAGGTGGTGCCATGGTGGTAGTGGGAAAGAGGTAAAGATGGTGGTGATGGGAAAGTTAAAATAATATATATTATAGTTTATATACTGTATATCACTTTTAAATTGTTAGAGTAGTTAGTATTTGAATTATAATTTTTTTGTTGGTTATACAATGCAATTCCCAAAATTATATCCTATTTTAATAGAGACAAAAAAAAAAATAGAAACAGCAATTGTAAACCATATTATCAAGCCCATAAACGAATAATCTTAAACCAAATATTTTTAGTTATCGTTTTTATTGTCTTTTTGCTCATCGAGAATTCTATAAATAAAAAACTGTAAATCATCTTTATATCCCTAATTTTACTTCCATTAGTACCTCCACGTTCAATCTGATTTATAACTGATTCATCTCTTATTTAATTCCAATTAGTTCGACTTTTTCTCTGTTTCTCTATTTTTTTTAATTTTTCTCTGTAATTGTTTCCATCTTTTTTTGTGTGGTTGTCATTATACCTACAGTTAAAATTCTCATAAAGGTCAATGTTTAATATTTTTTTTTTCATATTCATTCATTTTTTCTACTCATATCTTTGATTGGTAACATGAGTTACCATTGAGTTAAGTTGAGTTATGGACTTAACTCATAAATTATTTAAAAATGTTACCAATCAACAACAAAACTAAAAATTTTAAAGTTGAGTTTGAGTTATAATGTGTTATGGTTGACTTACAATTTTGAGTTATATCCTTTGTAAAATTGTTAACTCAAAACATTATTCAACATCATGGAAATTTTCATAAGTTAAGATGTGGTAAGTTGAGTTATCTTTTTTTTTTAATTAAAAAACGAAAATTCAGTTATATAATACAAAAAAATATTCTTTTTGTTTTTATTTAATTCATATATCAATAAAAATAATTTTTACTGTTTTTTTTTTATTTAATAACTTTTTTAATTAGTTATTTTATATTTTCCTAAATTATTATTTTTATTATCATTTGAAATGAAAATAGGCATATACCTAAATATGATAAGATTGTAAATATTATGGTATGCATGTTGTTAATTTTTTAATTTGCAATGTAACAAAGAAGTTTAGTTAAATTTGTGTATATTAAAATTATTTTATTATTTATATATTTTTATTTATTTATTTTTCTATAATTTTGTGAAATATATTCACTAATATTTTTAATAATTATAATCAAATAATACATACTGCAACTTCTACCACAAAAATGTCACCAGTCAGTAATTTGATAAAATTAATAAATCATATGTTTACAGTGATCTATTACATCAAACTGTTGTTTTTACCACATGATTTTTTACTGCAACTTACATCGAATTATAATATTCTCTGCAACTCAACTTCAATAAATCATGTTACCAATCAGAACCATTATTTCGGATTTTATCTATTGAGTTGGAAGATGCCTGTGGATGATCTCATGTTTCACATCTAAATTCTATAGAAAAAGAATGGAAGATCACATCTAATATCCCTGACAATGATATGGATTGTTTTAGTCAAAATGTAAACCTGGAATAATTCTCGGCATCGAAGTTATTATTGCAGATGGAACGTACATAAACATTTGGGTGTGTTTACATTTGTTTCCCGCACATTTTCATTGGTATGTTTTATTTCTGTATATTTACATTTCATTTTACACTGAAATAAATTATTATGCAGATTTATAAAGGATAACTGAAGGGGTAATGTGTAATTTCTTTTCTTTTTTGTTCAGAAATTATTGGAGAAATTGTTGGTATGAGTGAGATTACTGAGAAAGATTGTTCAGGGAATATGTCGAAGTTGTTGGTATTCAACTTAGAGATCTCAGGTTAGTCATATCATAACTATTATGATAAAATGGTTATCTCAAATTACTAAATATTTCATTCTTTAATTTCTCTTGCAGTCAAACTATCATTGAAGCAATTGGAGCAGAGGAATCAATACGGAGGTTGCCGATTTGAATTTGATCGTCGATTTGGGAAACAGAAGATGAAGTGAGTGCATATAATACCCTGCGACGCGGGACATGGATGTTACGGTACGCGCATAACCTTACCCAGTAAAAGCGTGCGTGAAACTCCACTACTGACAACGAGAGTGGGTCACATATAATAATAAATTAATTGGAAAACAGAGAGGCCAATATATTACAGTAACTCTCTTAACCGAATCCGAACCGGAAAACCAAAACTCTCGAGTCGGTTTAAATGTTGATCCATTAGAACTTAAGAAGTCAATGTGGTTTACACGATTTTTGTTTTTGTTTTTTTTTTTTATAATAACGAACACGTTAAATGTCGGATCGAATTGTATCATTACCAATTTCTGTTTCAAACTATTTAAATTGTAGTATTTGAAATATTGAATTGGCTTAAACCTCCATTTGGTTTCATGATCAACTCTGTGAAAGAAATGTAATTATAGTAATGATTAGACCACACACTAATTCTCGGCCAGTAACCTAATTCCAGGGATCGTATGTTAATGTTACGATAAGTTCCTTGGATCAAAGTTATATACGAAGTTTAAAAGATACTGTATTTTTTTTTTCTTTCTACTAGTAAGTTTAGAATACCAAAGTATACGATCTAAAAAAGAAAACAACTTAAAAACTAGCACATCCTGTTACATACAAATATTGTATAAATTTATATATCAAAAAATAAAATTAAAACAACTTTAATCACGTTTAACACATTCACAATCCTATCAACATCAATTCTATTGTCCAACAACAAATTTACTTTTTATCTTTTATAAAAATATTTATAAAAACAATATTAATCACATCATAACACGTGTTTGCAATGCAATAAACATCGATTCTATCGTCGCACGACAAACCTACTTTTTATCTTTATAAAAAATTGTAAATCGAAAAAAAAAATTAAAACAATATTACTCACATCGCAACGCGTGTTCTCAATACAAGAAACATTGATTCTATCATCCAACGACAAATTTACTTTTTATATATAAATTTTGCAGATAAACCACATTACTCACATCATTACGCGTGTTGCAAGAAACATAGATTCTATCATCCAAAACAAATCTACTTGTATATAAAAATGTAAGCATAATAGAAAACTTTCTAAAAACATTTCATACATTTTTCTTTTAAATCTTCAAAAACAAATCAAAATGAAAATACTAAAAATGAAAAAAAGAGGTAAAGAAATCGTGTTGCTCACTATGACAAGAGATGAAGGAGCGAAGCTTGCTCGATAGTCGACCAACATCTAGGCTCCACAAAGAACGCGATGGCTGCAGGTAATTTGTAAACAGCTGTTAAAATTTTCGATAATTGTTGAGCTATGAAAATTTATTGATTAGAGAAGATGATGTCTTGAAAAAAGTTTGTTTAGAGAAATTTTCCAATGAGATGGTATTCATAAAATTTTACATATTTAACTAAACAAGAGTTTGGTCAAGTTTTTCCAATCACTTCCATAATTTCAAAATTATCTATATTCTACAATTGATTTTTATTTGCATGTGTTACTTTTAGTTTCTTTTCAAACAGTTTTAACTTAATATTTTGCTAACATCTTGTAAAGTTCTTAAAAGAACCAAACATCGATAGAGACTCTCTGGCAAAGTCTAGAGGTCGCCGGTTGGAGAGACAACCCTTGGGAGGAGACCATATAAAATGTTTTGGTTTCTGCCCTGAGAAAATGTACGAGTCTAGGCTCAAAACCTCTTAATTATTCAAAAAACAAAAAAAAAGTTTTTAAAAGCTCAACAATTTTCAAAGATCTTAAAAGCTTTCCTTTTCAAAGTTTTATATTTTCAATCATCATATTTAATGATATGGAATAATAATACAAGCATAAACTTTTAAATTAAAATTTATAATATCTTTAAATACTTTTTAAAAAGTAAAAGGAAAACATACAAAAACAGATCTTTAAAGACATTAGTATTGAAATAATATAATTTTGTTTATGTTTAAGAAGGTTAATATGGATTTAGCTCCATATATTCTCTTAACTCAGTGACACTCGATCTATGGCCTCTAGTACTCGTCCTTGATGTCTTTCAGTAGATTTCTTCATAGATTTCAAAATCTAGTCAAATTGATCACATTAAACTATCTTTGAATTTAAAACACGCTCGTAAGTACATCTAGTCTCTTACGATTGAAACAAAAGTTCAGTTCTTTAAAAAACATTTGTTGACATTAGAAAATATGATATGGTGAAAATCAATTTCTGACACATGCTAAGTTATACTGTTTGATATCATTATCAATTTCTAAGAATCATTATCAATTTCTGACACATGCTAAGTTATACTATTTAAATCTGCTCCAACTCTTGGATATGACACATATCAAATTCTGTGAAATGGCTATTAATGTATTTCAGTAAACGTTTCAAAATCAGAAAAATTAACTATATATTGACCAAAACAGTTTGTTTGAGTCTTCAGATTTCTCTCCGGGTTATCTGAAAAAGCATTTGAATGTATGCGTTACTATTCCCTCCTGATCCCCTCCTTTAAAATGGCAGTTAGTGATTTAAACTTCACCTTATAAATCCAAAATATTCACATGTACTCTGTTTCTCCTCCCTGACACGCAAGAAATTTTTCAAAAGTAACGTATTAACAATGAATACTTAATTATTTATACTTAAAAATTAATTTCTCACTGAGGCATCTCTCTTAATTCCCACCTTGACTAATCTCTCTGGAACTTGGAAGCTTCCAATATATCTCTCATCATCCAAACATTAATATGGGTTGTGGTTTGGACGGTTACAAGTAAGCTATTTTAAAACATGGGCATGGTCGAAACTTGTATGGCTCTCTTGAGCCAGTCCAAAAAACAAATTCCTCGTTATAAGGATGAATAAATAAGGATGCATGCAATGTTTAAAAGTTAATTTGAATTTACTTTGTAAAAAAAACTAAAAAAAACAAAATTTCTTCGTGCATGTCAGGGTGACAAACATGAAACATGCGTATGCATCTTTGTTTTTTGGTCTTGACTTAGTAATACATATATAAAAACAAAGAAATTAGCAATGGAGTGGACATAATTTGTCAAAGATGTTTATGAGCTTAGAAACAAAATCATCATATATATTACACATTTCCAATACTTCAGTTACAATTTTCTCTTTATGTGTCTACACTACTATAATCAGGCCCGGCTCAAACTTTTGGCTCAAACTTTTATTGGACCTTGTGTCCAAATTTTTTTTTTCTGAAGTTTTAAGGTGTTATTTATAAAACTTCAAAATTTAGGACCCTATTTACAAAAATAATATATAGGGATATGCATGCATGTACGTATTTGCATTTACTAACATGTTAAAATATATATATATATATTATTGATATGAACGTACGTACTATAAATAAGAAGGCTACACCACCACTGAGGGGAGAGCTTAAGTTAAAGCGAAAAAATTTCCTTCAACAACAACAGAAAAAAAAGCCAACTCAGTTTCGTGATCTCTACTCTACCAAAAAAAATGGCAGCACTCATCACCTTGTCATCATCATTTTTCCGTTCTCCCCTTTCCACCGTCACTACCATTTCGCAGCGACCACGATCAGTGACCATGTGCATGGGCCAATCAGGGCCAAACACTCCCAAGGACAAGGTGGTCCTCATCACGGGTACTACCGGCACTGGCAAGTCACGCCTCTCCGTCGATCTCGCCAACCATTTCTCCGGCGAGATCATTAATTCGGATAAGATGCAAGTATATAGTGGGATAGAGATTGCAACAAATCTCATCCCACTCAATGAGCAAGGTGGAGTCCCGCACCATCTTCTCGGCGACTTTCGTCCGGAAGATGGTGAACTTAGCCCAGGAGAGTTTCGCTCTTTAGCGACATTGTCTATCGCTGAAGTTGTTTCCAGAGGGAAACTCCCTATTATAGTTGGTGGGTCCAACTCATTCAACCATGCTCTCCTTGCTGAGCGATTTGAACCGACCATTGATCCTTTCGCTCCTAGCTCGAGTCTTTCAACCATCTGCGCGAACCTGAGGTACAACTGCTGCATCTTTTGGGTGGATGTTTCAGAGACGGTTCTGTTCCAGCACTTGTGCAACCGAGTCGACAAGATGATCGAGTCGGAGCTGTTCGAGCAGCTGGCCGCTTTCTATGACCCTATAGTCGATTTAGGGCCCAGACTTGGGGTTCGTAAGACTATAGGCGTAGAGGAGTTCGATCGGTACTTCAGAGTGTACCCGCGGGAGAGGAACACAGGAGTGTGGGACTTGGGAAGAAAGGCAGCCTACGAGGAGGCTGTTAAGGGCATGAAAGAAAGGACGTGTCTGCTTGTTAAGAAGCAGAAAGAGAAAATTGTCAAGCTGATAAGAGGTAGCTGGGATATCAAGAGGCTTGATGCCACGGCTGCTATTATGGCGGAGCTGAATAAGAGTTCAGCAGCCTTGGTAGAAGGAAGGAGTAGTTCGGAGATATGGCAAAAAGACATTGTGGAGAAAAGTGTAGAAACTGTGAACAGTTTCTTGTTGCAAGAGTAGTTTTTTTTTAATTAAATAATGTAAATGTGTGTTTTTAAAAAAAAAAAAATTGTATGTTAAAAATAAATAAAATTCTGTATGATTTGAAGAAAAATACCATGTTATGCTTTTATGTGAGTACTTGAACACCTTTGCAATATATCAGCTCTACCATATTTTATGTTTTTAAGAGTCTGCGGTTCATAGGAACTTAAGCAAGCCACGTTTAAACAATGGGGTCTTTTAAAGCAGAGATTATGACCAATTGTATCAAAGTACGACAATTAATTTTGAAACTTTCTTCGACAATGTCCTTCTCCCTTTGTCGTACTTTGATATAATCAGCCATAATTGTCGCTTTAATAGGTCCTAATAAACTTAAACACAACATTGGCTACTAAAAACATAAATTTTGGTAGAGCTCATATGAAATGCAAATGTTTTTAAGAACTCATATACAAGCCTAACATGTTTTTTTTTTTCTCTAAAACATACATTAGAGTTTTATTTAATTTTTACATACAAATTACAACTATTTTTTAACACACATTTTATGTATTTAAATAAAAACAAAAAACTACCCTTCTACCAAGAAGTTGTTCACAGTCTTGACGCTTTCCTCCACAACGTCCTTCTACAAAATCTCTATGCTACTCCTTCCTTCAGCCAATGTTGTTAAACTCTTATTCAGCTCGGCCATAATGGCACCCATGGCGTCAAGCTTCTTTATCTCCCAACCGCCTTTTATCAGCTTCATAATCTTCTCTTTCTGCTTCTTCACCGGTTGTCACGTCCTCTCTTTCATCCCTTCTTGTACCCCACTTTTCTTCCCAAGTCCCACATTCCCATGTTCCTCTCCCTCGGGTACACTCTAAAGTATCGATCAAACTCCTCTATGCCTATGTCTTCTGAACCCCAAGTCTCGACCCCGAATCTACTATAGGGTCATAGAAAACGCTGAGCTGCTCGAACAGTCCAGACTCGATCATCTGGTCGACTTGGTTGCACAAGTGCTGGAACAGAACCGGCTCTGAAACATCCACCCAGAAGATGCAACAATTGTACCTCAGGTCCGCGCAGATGGTTGAAAGACTCGAGCTAGGAGCGAAAGGATCAATGGTCGGGTCAAAACGCTCGGCAAGGAGAGCATGGTTGAATGAGTTGGACCCACCCACTATAATAGGGAGTTTACCTCTCGAAACAACTTCAGCGATGGACACTGTCGCTAAAGAGCTTAACTGGCTCCAAACAAAACCGGCTTCTTCACCAGTTTGTATCAAAGTATCGATTAATCTTAACATTTACATCCATAAATCCTTCTTCCTATTCCGTACTTTGATGAAATTGGTTATAATCACCGCTTTAATTGGTGAACCTAAACGTGACACTGACTACTAAAAACGTATAAAATGGTAGAGCTCATATGAAATGCAAATGTCTTCAAGAACACATATAAAAGCATACCAATTTTTTCCAGTTAAATAACAACAATTATATGTGTGTCTCTTAATCATGTTTAGTTGAAAATAAAAGACATACAAGCTTATGAGCTCCGCTATACTTATGCATTTATTGCTGAGAGTTGAAAACAAAGTTTAATTTTACAAGATCCAAAATTTCATTATTAATAATTAAGGGAAGTTAAATTCATTAATATTATGTTTATTGGATTCATTGGTAGCCTTTGCGAAATACTGAGAAATTTTAATTACGACATTAATCTACGACATTCTATCTGAAAGTGAAAGAAAAAAAAATCTGAGTCACTAGAGTGAGTGATCAGAGAGAGAGAGCTAGAGAGAGAGAGAGAGAGAGAGAGTAAGAGAAGTGTCTTTTTTCATATTGTAGAGAGCGAGGGATTCTTGGAGATAGATTTTAGAGTTGAGATTTGAGTGTTTTGTCAAAGTTGCCCGAAAACCTTGTAAACATTCATTAGTAGAACAAGATATCTATAGATATTTACATAATGAGTCGACATACATACTCCCTAAAATTTGTGTACGAATATCACAAACGCCGGGCCTAACTTATGAAGTAGATGGTCTTGAACCTTGCGCCAAAAGTTTTAATAAGATCACAAGACCATCTCCAATATAATGGCAGGTTACTATTTTGAGAGTTGAGACTTATAATTTTTTAGTTTTATATTGTGTACTTATTTTAAAAAATATGGATTTTTAGTTAGTTAATTAAAATTATACTCCTCCAATAGTAAAACTCTAATTGGGTTTTTATTTTTGAAAAAATATTATTTTCAAAATATAAATATTTTAAGTAGAACATAATAAGTTTAAATGTTTAAAGTTTTTAGATTCTATAAAAATGGAAAATTATTGCATATCATAATTTTTAAACTTACAAAACATAAAAGCATATTAAAAATAAAAGTACAAATGATAAATGGGAAAAAAGATTATTTGTAATCTTGATTTGTGCCAAATTTTTGTCATATATAAGTAAAAAAAAAAAAATCATTTTATAACAAATACTAAACCAACCATATAATAACCCATACACAATAAGAATTAGGTCTTTAACTTGTTAAATAAGAGGCAACTCTTATTTTTTTCATCAATTAAAATTTATTTTTAATCACTTTTGAAATAAGAGTCTGTGTTAAATCCCTCATTGGAGATAAACTTAGTTCTTTTTGTCACCACTCCACTTCTAAAAGTATATATATATATATATATATATATATATATATATATATATATATATATATATATATAAACCATGTCATACTGTTTTATTAGTTGTATCCTTTATCATATAAAACACAAGTCACTATACCAATAAAAACTCATATCTGCAAAACCAAACTTAAAAAAAAAAAAAAAAAAAAGCAAACAAAAAATGATTGTTGAGTGAAAAAAGGAAGAAAAAATTTACCTAAAAGAAAAAATAAATTATTTATCGAAAAAATTGTATGTAACTTTTCTAACTGCTTTCCTATGCCTCCATGACCGTCTACACAATAACTACTTTTCTTTCTTTTACTATATACTAAGATGCGGACCCGTGCGTTACCGCACGGGAAAGTGAAAACTTGAAATGGCTAACATTTATGGAAATTTATGTTTTTCATTTGTTAATTTCATATTTCAAATGAAAAATTTATGGTTAACCGTATAGTATAAAAGTCATAAATAATGACTAACGCTGGATTTTATTGTATTTTTTAGAATCCGTAATTGAATAACGCTGGAGTTTGAAATACACCATATTCCATTAAAATACAAGGTTGAATATCAACTAAATTAGTTAAATAAAATATTTGTTGTATATATAAATAAAAAAAATCGATTCAGTAACAATAAGAGAATAATGTTAAAGATATATAAATCTAGGTTTACTGAATCATACTCAGATAATCAATTTTGAAAGATATTCAAATAAAACAAAATTTAAATCATTAGTCTTTCAAAATTTATAAAAAAAATAATGATAGAATCAGGGAGAAAGAGCTCATAGCTGCAAGCTTGCAACCAAACATATTGACTAAAAAGATAAATCTATGAAAAATTAGAAATCACAATTAATTACCTAAATTAACACTTGGAAGAGATGATCAATACAAGTTAGATGGAAAACGACACCAAACAAAAGTTAGATGAATGAATCAATAAATAAAACAATCCAAAAAATTTTTAGCAAAGATGAGTGAATCAATGTTGATTAATAACCTTGAAAGAAAATAATACTCAGAATTTTTAAACTTGGAGGTGTTAAATAACACTCAAAGAACAAAAACTATTTTCAAGATCCATAAAAAATATATAAACAAAGAGGTGTGAAACAAAAATGTACGAAAACTAACAAATGTGAACATTGAAAGTTGGGACTACGGCGAAGAAACACAATTGTTGGATCAAAATATTACAACTTTTAAGATCATTAACAAATCTAAACAGTTATATGAGATAATAAAAACAATCTCATATGTTATATTTAAATTGACCCCTAAAGGTGAGTTTGCTATAATATATAAACATATAAATCTATGAAAAATTAGAAATCACAATCAATTACCAAGATTAATATTTGTAAGAGATGATTGATGCGAGTATAAATGGAAAAACGACACCAAACAAAAGTTAGATAAAGAAATCAATAAATAAAACAATTCATGTTTTAACGAAGATGAGTGAATCATGTTAATTAATAAATTAAAAGAAAATAATACTCATAATTTTAAAAACTTGGAGGTGTGAAACAATACTCAAAGAACAAAAACTCTTTTCAAAGTCCATAAAAATCTGCATATATATAAAAACAAAAAGTGTGAAAACAAAGAGGTGTGAAACAAAAAGGTGTGAAACAAAAAAGTGCGAAACAAAAAAGTGTGAAACAAAAAGGTGCGAAAACTAACAAGTGCAAACATAGAAAGCTAGGGGTACAACGAAGAAACACAATTGTTGGATCAAAACATTGCAAATTTATGTAAACAAAGAGGTGTAAAACAGAAAGGTGTGAAAACTAACAGGTGCCAACATGGAAAACTGGGGGTGCGACGAAACACTATTGTTCTATCGAAACTTTGTAACTTTTGAAATTATTAACAAAGAGTGAAATCATTAATAATACTCAAAGAACATAAACTCTTTTCAAAGTCCATAAAAATCTGTATATATATATAAAGACAAAGAGGTGTGAAAACAAAGAGGTGTGAATCAAAAATGTGTGAAAACAAAGGGTGCCAACATAGAAAGCTGGGGGTGCGATGAAAAAACACAATTGTTGGATCGAAAGGTTACAACTTTTGAGATCATTAACAACGGGTGAGATAATTAATAATACTCAAAGAACAAAATTTCTTTTCAAAGATCATAAAAATCTGTATATATATAAAAACAAAGAGGTGTGAAAACAAAAAGGTGTGAAACAAAAAAGTGTGAAACAAAAATGTGTGAAAACTAACAAGTACAAACATTGAAAGCTAGGGGTGCAACGAAGAAACACAATTGTTGGATCAAAACATTGCAACTTTATATAAACAAAGAGGTGTAAACAAAAAGGTGTGAACCAAAAAAGTGTGAAACAAAAAAGTGTGAAACAAAAAGGTGCGAAAACTAACAAGTGCAAACATAGATAGCTAGGGGTACAACGAAGAAACACAATTGTTGGATCAAAACATTGCAAATTTATGTAAACAAAAATGTGTAAAACAGAAAGGTGTGAAAACTAACAGGTGCCAACATGGAAAACTGGGGGTGAGACGAAACACAATTGTTCTATCGAAACTTTGTAACTTTTGAAATCATTAACAAAGGGTGAAATCATTAATAATACTCAAATAACAAAAACTTTTTCAAATTCCATAAAAATCTGTATATATATATAAATACAAAGAGGTGTGAAAACAAAGAGGTGTGAATCAAAAATGTGTGAAAACTAAAGGGTGCCAACATGGAAAGCTGGGGGTGCGATGAAAAAACACAATTGTTGGATCGAAAGTTTACAACTTTTGAGATCATTAACAACAGGTGAAATAATTAATAATACTCAAAGAACAAAATTTCTTTTCAAAGACCATAAAAATCTGTATATATATAAAAACAAAGAGGTGTGGAAACAAAAAGATGTGAAACAAAAAAGTGTGAAACAAAAATGTGTGAAAAATAACAAGTACAAACATTAAAAGCTAGGGGTGCAACGAAGAAACACAATTGTTGGATCAAAACATTGCAACTTTATATAAACAAAGAGGTGTAAACAAAAAGGTGTGAACCAAAAAAGTGTGAAACAAAAAAGTGTGAAACAAAAAGGTGCGAAAACTAACAAGTGCAAACATAGATAGCTAGGGGTACAACGAAGAAACACAATTGTTGGATCAAAACATTGCAAATTTATGTAAACAAAAATGTGTAAAACAGAAAGGTGTGAAAACTAACAGGTGCCAACATGGAAAACTGGGGGTGAGACGAAACACAATTGTTCTATCGAAACTTTGTAACTTTTGAAATCATTAACAAAGGGTGAAATCATTAATAATACTCAAATAACAAAAACTTTTTTCAAATTCCATAAAAATCTGTATATATATATAAATACAAAGAGGTGTGAAAACAAAGAGGTGTGAATCAAAAATGTGTGAAAACTAAAGGGTGCCAACATGGAAAGCTGGGGGTGCGATGAAAAAACACAATTGTTGGATCGAAAGTTTACAACTTTTGAGATCATTAACAACGGGTGAAATAATTAATAATACACAAAGAACAAAATTTCTTTTCAAAGACCATAAAAATCAGTATATATATATAAACAAAGAGGTGTGAAAATAAAAAGGTGTGAAACAAAAAAGTGTGAAACAAAAATGTGTGAAAACTAACAAGTACAAACATTAAAAGCTAGGGGTGCAACGAAGAAACACAATTGTTGGATCAAAACATTGCAACTTTATATAAACAAAGAGGTGTAAACAAAAAGGTGTGAAACAAAAAAGTGTGAAACAAAAAAGTGTGAAACAAAAAGGTGCGAAAACTAACAAGTGCAAACATAGATAGCTAGGGGTACAACGAAGAAACACAATTGTTGGATCAAAACATTGCAAATTTATGTAAACAAAAATGTGTAAAACAGAAAGGTGTGAAAACTAACAGGTGCCAACATGGAAAACTGGGGGTGAGACGAAACACAATTGTTCTATCGAAACTTTGTAACTTTTGAAATCATTAACAAAGGGTGAAATCATTAATAATACTCAAAGAACAAAAACTTTTTTCAAAGTCCATAAAAATCTGTATATATATATAAAGACAAAGAGGTGTGAAAACAAAGAGGTGTGAATCAAAAATGTGTGAAAACTAAAGGGTGCCAACATGGAAAGCTGGGGGTGCGATGAAAAAACACAATTGTTGGATCGAAAGTTTACAACTTTTGAGATCATTAACAACGGGTGAAATAATTAATAATACACAAAGAACAAAATTTCTTTTCAAAGACCATAAAAATCAGTATATATATATAAACAAAGAGGTGTGAAAATAAAAAGGTGTGAAACAAAAAAGTGTGAAACAAAAATGTGTGAAAACTAACAAGTACAAACATTAAAAGCTAGGGGTGCAACGAAGAAACACAATTGTTGGATCAAAACATTGCAACTTTATATAAACAAAGAGGTGTAAACAAAAAGGTGTGAAACAAAAAAGTGTGAAACAAAAAAGTGTGAAACAAAAAGGTGCGAAAACTAACAAGTGCAAACATAGATAGCTAGGGGTACAACGAAGAAACACAATTGTTGGATCAAAACATTGCAAATTTATGTAAACAAAGATTTGTAAAACAGAAAGGTGTGAAAACTAACAGGTGCCAACATGGAAAACTGGGGGTGCGACGAAACACAATTGTTCTATCGAAACTTTGTAACTTTTGAAATCATTAACAAAGGGTGAAATCATTAATAATACTCAAAGAACAAAAACTTTTTTCAAAGTCCATAAAAATCTGTATATATATATAAAGACAAAGAGGTGTGAAAAAAAAGAGGTGTGAATCAAAAATGTGTGAGAACTAAACGGTGCCAACATGAAAAGCTGGGGGTGCGATGAAAAAAACCCAATTGTTGGATCGAAAGTTTACAACTTTTGAGATCATTAACAACGGGTGAAATAATTAATAATACACAAAGAACAAAATTTCTTTTCAAAGACCATAAAAATCTGTATATATATAAAAACAAAGAGGTGTGGAAACAAAAAGATGTGAAACAAAAAAGTGTGAAACAAAAATGTGTGAAAAATAACAAGTACAAACATTAAAAGCTAGGGGTGCAACGAAGAAACACAATTGTTGGATCAAAACATTGCAACTTTATATAAACAAAGAGGTGTAAACAAAAAGGTGTGAAACAAAAAAGTGTGAAACAAAAAAAGTGTGAAACAAAAAGGTGCGAAAACTAACAAGTGCAAACATAGATAGCTAGGGGTACAACGAAGAAACACAATTGTTGGATCAAAACATTGCAAATTTATGTAAACAAAAATGTGTAAAACAGAAAGGTGTGAAAACTAACAGGTGCCAACATGGAAAACTGGGGGTGAGACGAAACACAATTGTTCTATCGAAACTTTGTAACTTTTGAAATCATTAACAAAGGGTGAAATCATTAATAATACTCAAATAACAAAAACTTTTTTCAAATTCCATAAAAATCTGTATATATATATAAATACAAAGAGGTGTGAAAACAAAGAGGTGTGAATCAAAAATGTGTGAAAACTAAAGGGTGCCAACATGGAAAGCTGGGGGTGCGATGAAAAAACACAATTGTTGGATCGAAAGTTTACAACTTTTGAGATCATTAACAACGGGTGAAATAATTAATAATACACAAAGAACAAAATTTCTTTTCAAAGACCATAAAAATCAGTATATATATATAAACAAAGAGGTGTGAAAATAAAAAGGTGTGAAACAAAAAAGTGTGAAACAAAAATGTGTGAAAACTAACAAGTACAAACATTGAAAGCTAGGGGTACAACGAAGAAACACAATTGTTGGATCAAAACATTGCAACTTTATATAAACAAAGAGGTGTAAACAAAAAGGTGTGAAACAAAAAGTGTGAAACAAAAAAGTGTGAAACAAAAAGGTGTGAAAACTAACAAGTACAAACATAGATAGCTAGGGGTACAACGAAGAAACACAATTGTTGGATCAAAACATTGCAAATTTATGTAAACAAAGATTTGTAAAACAGAAAGGTGTGAAAACTAACAGGTGCCAACATGGAAAACTGGGGGTGCGACGAAACACAATTGTTCTATCGAAACTTTGTAACTTTTGAAATCATTAACAAAGGGTGAAATCATTAATAATACTCAAAGAACAAAAACTTTTTTCAAAGTCCATAAAAATCTGTATATATATATAAAGACAAAGAGGTGTGAAAAAAAAGAGGTGTGAATCAAAAATGTGTGAGAACTAAACGGTGCCAACATGAAAAGCTGGGGGTGCGATGAAAAAACCCAATTGTTGGATCGAAAGTTTACAACTTTTGAGATCATTAACAACGGGTGAAATAATTAATAATACACAAAGAACAAAATTTCTTTTCAAAGACCATAAAAATCTGTATATATATATAAACAAAGAGGTGTGAAAATAAAAAGGTGTGAAACAAAAAAGTGTGAAACAAAAATGTGTGAAAACTAACAAGTACAAACACTAAAAGCTAGGGGTGCAACGAAGAAACACAATTGTTGGATCAAAACATTGCAACTTTATATAAACAAAGAGGTGTAAACAAAAAGGTGTGAAACAAAAAAGTGTGAAACAAAAAAGTGTAAAACAAAAAGGTGCGAAAACTAACAAGTGCAAACATAGATAGCTAGGGGTACAACGAAGAAACACAATTGTTGGATCAAAACATTGCAAATTTATGTAAACAAAGATTTGTAAAACAGAAAGGTGTGAAAACTAACAGGTGCCAACATGGAAAACTGGGGGTGCGACGAAACACAATTGTTCTATCGAAACTTTGTAACTTTTGAAATCATTAACAAAGGGTGAAATCATTAATAATACTCAAAGAACAAAAACTTTTTTCAAAGTCCATAAAAATCTGTATATATATATAAAGACAAAGAGGTGTGAAAACAAAGAGGTGTGAATCAAAAATATGTAAAAACTAAGGGTGCCAACATGGAAAGCTGGGGGTGCGATGAAAAAACACAATTGTTGGATCGAAAGTTTACAACTTTTGAGATCATTAACAACGGGTGAAATAATTAATAATACACAAAGAACAAATTTTCTTTTCAAAGACCATAAAAATCTGTATATATATATAAACAAAGAGGTGTGAAAATAAAAAGGTGTGAAACAAAAATGTGTGAAAACTAACAAGTACAAACATTAAAAGCTAGGGGTGCAACGAAGAAACACAATTGTTGGATCAAAACATTGCAACTTTATATAAACAAAGAGGTGTAAACAAAAAGGTGTGAAACAAAAAAGTGTGAAACAAAAAAGTGTGAAACAAAAAGGTGCGAAAACTAACAAGTGCAAACATAGATAGCTAGGGGTACAACGAAGAAACACAATTGTTGGATCAAAACGTTGCAAATTTATGTAAACAAAGATGTGTAAAACAGAAAGGTGTGAAAACTAACAGGTGCCAACATGGAAAACTGGGGGTGCGACGAAACACAATTGTTCTATCGAAACTTTGTAACTTTTGAAATCATTAACAAAGGGTGAAATCATTAATAATACTCAAAGAGCAAAAACTTTTTTCAAAGTCCATAAAAATCTGTATATATATATATAAAGACAAAGAGGTGTGAAAACAAAGAGGTGTGAATCAAAAATGTGTGAAAACTAAAGGGTGCCAACATGGAAAGCTGGGGGTGCGATGAAAAAACACAATTGTTGGATCGAAAGTTTACAACTTTTGAGATCATTAACAACGGGTGAGATAATTAATAATACACAAAGAACAAAATTTCTTTTCAAAGACCATAAAAATCTGTATATATATAAAAACAAAGAGGTGTGAAAACAAAAAGGTGTGAAACAAAAAAGTGTGAAATAAATATGTGTGAAAACTAACAAGTACAAACATTGAAAGCTAGGGGTGCAACGAAGAAACACAATTGTTGGATCAAAACATTGCAACTTTATATAAACAAAGAGGTGTAAACAAAAAGGTGTGAAAACTAACGGGTGCCAACATGGAAAGCTGGGGGTGCGACGAAGAAACACAATTGTTGGATCGAAACTTTGCAACTTTTGAGATCATTAACAAAGGGTAAGATCATTAATAATACTAAAAGAACAAATTTTCTTTTCAAAGACCATAAAAATCTGTATATATATAAAAACAAAGAGGTGTGAAACAAAAAAGTATGAAACAAAAATGTGTGAAAACTAACAAGTACAAACATTGAAAGCTAGGGGTACAACGAAGAAACACAATTGTTGGATCAAAACATTGCAACTTTATATAAACAAAGAGGTGTAAAACAAAAAGGTGTGAAAACTAACGGGTGCCAACATGGAAAGCTAGGGGTGCGACGAAAAAACACAATTGTTGGTTCGAAACTTTGCAACTTTTGAGATCATTAACAAAAGGTGAGATCATTAATAATACTGAAAGAACAAAATTTCTATTCAAAGTCAATAAAAATCTGTGTATGTATAAAAACAAAGAGGTGTGAAAACAAAAAGATGTGAAACAAAAAATTGTGAAACAAAAAGGTGCAAAAACTAACAAGTGCAAACATTGAAAGCTTAGGGTACGACGAAGAAACACAATTGTTGGATCAAAACATTGCAACTTTATATATACAAAAAAGTGTAAAAAAAAGGTGTGAAAACTAACGGGTGCCAACATGGAAAGCTGGGGGTGCGACGAAAAAACACAATTGTTGGATCGAAATTTTACAATTTTTGATATCATTAACAAAGGGTGAGATCATTAATAATACTCAAAGAACAAAATTTCTTTTAAAAGACCATAAAAATTTGTATATATATGAAAATAAAGAGGTGTGAAACAAAAAAGTGTGAAACAAAAAGGTGCGAAAACTAACAAGTGCAAACATTGAAAGCTAGGGGTACAACGAAGAAACACAATTGTTGGATCAAAACATTGCAACTTTATATAAACAAAGATTTGTAAAACAAAAAGGTGTGAAAACTAACGGGTGCCAACATGGAAAGCTGGGGGTGCGACGAAGAAACACAATTGTTGGTTCGAAACTTTGCAACTTTTGAGATCATTAACAAAGGGTGAGATCATTAATAATACTCAAAGAATAAAATTTCTTTTCAAAGTCCATAAAAATCTCTATATATATATATATATAAACAAAAGGGTGTGAAAACAAAGAGATGTGAAACAAAAAAGTGTGAAACAGGTGCGAAAACTAACGAGTGCAAACATTGAAAGCTAGGGGTAAGATGAAGAAACACAATTGTTGGATCAAAACATTGCAACTTAATATAAACAAAGAGGTGTAAAACAAAAATGTGTGAAAACTAACGGGTGCCAACATGGAAAGCTGGGGGTGCGACAAAGAAACACAATTGTTGGATCGAAATTTTGATACTTTTGAGATCATTAACAAAGGGTGAGATCATTAATAATACTGAAAGAACAAAATTTCTATTCAAAGTCAATAAAAATCTGTGTATATATAAAAACAAAGAGGTGTGAAAACAAAGAGATGTGAAACAAAAAAGTGTGAAACAAAAAGGTGCGAAAACTAACAAATGCAAACATTGAAAGCTTGGGGTACGACGAAGAAACACAATTGTTGGATCAAAACATTGCAACTTTATATATACAAAAAAAGTGTAAAACAAAAAGGTGTGAAAACTAAAGGGTGCCAACATGGAAAGCTGGGGGTGCGACGAAAAAACACAATTGTTGGATCGAAATTTTACAACTTTTGATATTATTAACAAAAGGTGAGATCATTAATAATACTCAAAGAACAAAATTTCATTTCTAAGACCATAAAAATCTGTATATATATATATGAAAATAAAGAGGTGTGAAACAAAAAAATGTGAAACAAAAAGGTGCGAAAACTAACAAGTGCAAACATCGAAAGCTAGGGGTACAACGAAGAAACACAATTGTTGGATCAAAACATTGCAACTTTATATAAAAAAAGATTTGTAAAACAAAAAGGTGTGAAAACTAACGGGTGCCAACATGGAAAGCTGGGGGTGCGACGAAGAAACACAATTGTTGGTTCGAAACTTTGCAACTTTTGAGATCATTAACAAAGAGTGAGATCATTAATAATACTCAAAGAATAAAATTTCTTTTCAAAGTCCATAAAAATCTGTATATATATATATATAAAAACAAAGGGGTGTGAAAACAAAGAGATGTGAAACAAAAAAGTGTGAAACAGGTGCGAAAACTAACGAGTGCAAATATTGAAAGCTAGGGGTACGATGAAGAAACACAATTATTGGATCAAAACATTGCAACTTTATATAAACTAAGAGGTGTAAAACAAAAAGGTGTGAAATCTAACGGGTGCCAACATAGAAAGTTGGGGGTGCGACGAAGAAACACAATTGTTGGATCAAAACTTTGCAACTTTTGAGATCATTAACAAAGGGTGAGATCATCATTAATAATATAATACTCAAAGAACAAAAATTCTTTCCAAAGTTCATAAAAATCTGTATATATATAAAAACAAAGAGATGAGAAAATAAGAAGGTGTGAAACAAAAAGGTGTAAAAATTAACAGGTGCGATCTATAAAAGATGAAGGGTACAATGAAGAAACACGATTATTGGAAAAAATCTCTTGCAACTGTTAGGATCATTAATAATTCTAAACCGTTAGATGAGATAATAGAAACATTCTCCTCCGTTAGGTTAAAGTTGAACCCCAAAAATGGATTTGCTATTATATATAAACAAAAGTATTATTTTGCAAAACCAAAAGCATTTTCGATTAAAAAAATCATAACAAATCCACAAACCAATCGTTGACTCTGGGATGTTTATTTTTTCTCTAACAATCACATATTCACATCTAAGATAAATTTGGTATATTCAATTCAATTTTTTGTCTTTGCATCTTCTTTACATGATCTCACGCTATTTTCTTTGCTTCTTCTTCCACAACCCTCTATTTCCCAAGTCTCACGTACATTTTGAATCTACGCTTGTATTCTCTCTGGGATTGATCTCTCGGGTTTGGGTTACAACATCACCACCAACCAAGACTCCATTCCTTTTCGACAGTTATTCCAAAGAGATCTTTATTTCTCTCCTCTCGCATGGCATGAGTGCAACCTTAAGACGACACGAAGGTCAATTTCCCTGAACAGCCATTCTTACAAGATAAAACATCCAAATATCCAGATTTTCTTTCTTCGTCTTCCATGGTCCAGTTAGATACACGTCTCTCTTAAACATATGTTATTGTTTTTTTTCAAGTTTTGAAAGAATTCCACATTCTCTGTAAAAATACACCAAAAATGTAGTAACAGAATTCGTAATGTGTTAATTTTACCCCAAAAGTAAGAAAAACTGGATATTTGACATAAACGATGTTCAGGGATAGTCTCAAATTTGATACATGTTTTCCATTTCTATAGTTGTGACATTGCATATCATAAAATGAATCACTTTACTTTACCAGTAATATTGTGAGTTTCGACATGTATCAATGCATCATCAATTCATAAATAATTTGTAGTTTTGTTAGTATATTTTTCTTTTAATTAACTTTATAAATTTTTGTCAACCATAGTGCCATAACAGACCGGCCCATTAGCCTAATCCCTACATTCGTAGGGAGCGGGACTCGATCCCTGGTGTGATGGTGCTTTGTGCATTAAGGACTTACCTTTGGCCATTGCACTAAGGTCACTTCACTAATTTTATAAATTTTTTAAATTGAAAATTATAAATAATATCTAAAAACAGGAAAATAATTAGGACTTTTACTATTACGAATCCAATTTTATTTTCCCTAACAGTTTAAAATATAATTTTAACACATGATATCTCAACAGTTCCCTGACAACCTCAATCTTTTAAAACAGAAATATGTATCTCAGTTAAAATTATGTATGAAATATTTTATACTCTCATTAATGATAATTGAAAATATTGCAGCAAAATGAAAATACATTTCAAAAACTTAATTTAATCTATTTGTCCAGTAAGTAGTACGGGATAGGATACTGGTATAAATAAGGGAGATTTGCATTGAGATACACTTTATATGAAAGTATGTTCATTTGACACACTTTCTGTCCATGGGACACTTTTTTGCCAACTTTTCCACTGTTCACATAATTTCTAGACTATTTTAACCCTCATCATATAAATTGAGGTACAACTAGAGAGAGAAAAGCAATTGTATTACAGTCCGTCCGATTTTAACTAAAATTTTGATCCAACAGCTAGAGATGAGTGTGGACCACAACATGAGTCTAACTAATAAATGTGAAAAGTAGATTTGAAAGGATTTGTCACAAATAATAAGAACCATTCGATTGAAACTATTAGTTAAAATTCAATGGACAAGATTTTCTGTCACATTTTCTTTTTCTATTCTTCACTTTTTTTCTCCTACTCTCTTTGTAATCATTTTATTTAATTATTATGACATATTTTTTTGATTTTGTTTTTATCATTCATTATAATTTTATTTTTTTCTACATTTTGAGATCCATTTTACTATATTTAAAATGAATAATTATAATACATATTTTCCAATTATAGTTGAATATTTTTTTATTGTTATGTGGATGCTAAAACTTTCTTATTATGTGTGGATACTATACTTATTCTAAAATCAAGTCCACATGGACGATGAGTTATACACGTCCACTAAAAACTGTTTATGTTTTGGTCAAGTAGTCATTGCTAACTATCATAAAATGTTAACCTCATTATATCCACAAAAAATCTAAGCATGAAACCGTTCATCATATCATATCCTAAACTCTAAACCAGAAACCTCTAAGCCCTAAACCCTAAACCTCTAAGCCCTAAGCCCTAAACCCTAAACCCTAAATCCTAAACTATAAACCTAAACCTTAGATCATAAACATAACCATAAATTTAATTTCATAGCAAGTAATCACAAATGTAGCCAAATATGAAGATATTTTACTAGAAAACATGAAATTGACCCACCCCAACATGTAAACCCTTAACCTTAAGTTAGGCCAAATTTTTGACTACTTGCATTACATTTTTTATAAATTTCCAAATTCATTGATGTTGTTCGCGATTATGTGGATGGTTAACATGCATAGATGGATACTTATTTTTGGATGACCAGATAAAAAACAATATGAATACCTAATTAATCAAACAACTTGTGGTTTGGTAAAGTAGTCATGGTTAACTATCAATCGATTTTAATCTTTCATGTCCATAAAATCAAGTCCACATGGATGAGTTATACACGTCAACTAAAAACTACTTGTGTTTTGGTGAAGTAGTCATTGTTAACTATCAAACAATTTTAAGCTCATCATATCTCCTAAAAATCTAAGCATGAAGCCGTTCATTATATCCTATACTAAACCTCAAACCCTAAACCCTAAACCTCTAAACCCTAAGCCATGAACCATCAACCTTAAACCCTAAACCCTAACTTTAAATCCTAAACCGTAAAGTCTAAACCATAAAGCCTAAATCCTAAACTTTAGACCTTAACTTTAGATCATAAACCATAATCATAAATTTAATTTCATAGCAATTTTAACAAATGTAGCCAAATCTGAAGATCTTTTACTAGAAAACATGAAATTGACCTAGCCCAACCAGTAAACCTTAAACCTTAACTTATGCCAAATTTTTGACTTCTTGCATTATATTCTTTATAAATTTCCAAATTCATTGATGTTGTTCACTATTATGTGGATGATTAACATGCATAGATGAATACTTATTTTTGGATGATCAGAGAAAAAAACATATTAATGCCTAATTAATTAAAAAATTTGTGGTTTGATAAAGTAGCATGGTTAACTATCAAACGATTTAAATTTTTCATATCCATAAAATCAAGTCCACATGGACGATAAGTTATACACGTCCACTAAAAATTACTTTTGTTTTGGTGAAGTAGTCGATCATTGTTAAATATCAAAAAATTATAATCTCATCATATCCCCTAAAAACCTAAGCATGAAACTTATACTAAACTCTAAACCCTAAATCCTAAATTTTAAATCATAAACTATAAACAGATATTTAATTCTATAGCAATTTTAACAAATGTAGTCAAATCTAAAGTTTTTTTACTAGAAACCATGAAATTGACCTACCCCAACCTTTAAATCCTGAACTTTAAATTAGGCCAAAATTTTGACTTCTTGTATTAGATTATTTATAAAATTTCCAAATTTATTGATGTTGTTCTTAACTGGTGGTAAAGAAAGATTTGGAAATTATATTACTGGTTTTTGTGCTAGAAACACTTAGAATCCGACACCTCAATCCTTTGAGCTTAAAAGAAATATTTCATTGAAAAAACTCTCTAACCAAATGTTAACTAGAATTATACATCTAAACATGTCCACATGTTCATGATTTGCATGACATAATGCACCATTTTGTTTATTTCATCTAGAAATTTTTTTTGCTTTTCTCTAACAAAAATTATATATTTTTGTGCCTACACTTTCCAACTAGCAAAAATTATATATTTATTTAAACAATGAAAGAGAGAGAAGATAATAAAAAAGAAACATGTGAATTGGGTAACTAGAAGGTAAGACAGCATGTGTGAGAATGATATCATGGAGGGAGGGAGATGAATTGAGTATCTAGAGTTTCTTTTTTTTTTGTGGTGAAGATGTTCATTGGAGAGAGAGAAAGAGAGTGATGAAGATGATGGATCTGAAAATTAAGAAATTATATAAAAAAAAAATAAATAAGAAGATATTACTGTAAAAAAAAAAAAAAAAGATATTGTGAGGTTTGTTGAACAAAAGATGTGGTTAGGATGATATTTTTGTTTTTTTATTGAGCATTATTGTATGCATAAAAAAATTGGTTGGGAAGGAGGTGGTTTAGTTAAAGGATGTTTTTGACAATTCAATCTAAGAAAGTGTGTCGTGGACAAAAAGTGTGCTATTATGATATTAAAGTTTCAAAAAGTGTGCTAGAGTACAATTTTTCTTATAAATAAGTCTATAACCATAATAATCGTAGTTGGTACCGTTTATTTTACTGCAACTGTATATAGCGTTACTAGTTGGATCCGATGACTTTATTGATTGACACTGATCAACATTTGGTTGTAAATCTTGTTTTGATTTCTTTCTTGGCAAGTTTACAGTAATAGGTTAAACTCTTGGCACTGATCCCCTTTATTTTTTAAAAATGATATTTACATTCCTATTAAAAACTTGAAAGATATATATAACCGCCAAAAACCGCCACGGATGGTACGTTACGTAACAATAAAACGAAAAACATTACAGTAATTATTAACTTGTGAGTTTTTTTTTATTATTATTAACTTGTGAGTTTGTAACTATGGTCATATATATAGTTATAAAACGTAGACATCACATGTTGGAGAGGCTGACTCATTCACCTTTTCGCCCTATCCTTCAAGCTCCCTGCAGTTTCGTTGAAAGCCTCCGATCGATCCGCTGCCGCCTTTCTCCAACGTGTCTTTAAAGATTGTGTCATCACATATCCAGATATCTTGTAGTTATCTACCACGTCATCTCTCTAATTAGTATATTTTTTTTTTCTCTTATATATTCTATAATGATCCTAACGTTTTAAAAATTTCCGCCTATCACCGATTACGCCCCGTAAAATCGCTAGGCCCTTCTTCTCTGTCTTGATTAATGACTAATCCCGTCTAGCATTAATTATCTAATTAACATGTCTAATTTGATTATAACCCGTCTAATCCGATTACTTACCGTTTAATTTTGTATATAATGATTATTTTTAGAGCCAAATATAAATCAAATATATATTTTTTTGTTATTTAGATATTTAAATTAAGTGTTTATGATGTTTTACAATAACTATTGTACAAAATTTTAATGAAAATCATATTTTTTTTTTAAATACGTTTTTATGTATTTACCGTAATTTCAAAGACAATACTATAATTTTATATTTTATTTTATATTTTTATTTTAATATAAAAAGAATTATACATATATAATACTATATATTTTTATTTTATTATTAATTTAATAAAATAATCCTAAAACTAGTCCCCGAATAATCCCCGTTTAATCTCCGATTTTCTCGCTAGGTGCTAGGTCCACCCCGACCGCCCGACTAGCGTCTAGCGATTTCTAAAACAGGGATCCTAACCCGAAACCTCCTTCTCCTTTTCTCTTTTTTTTTTTTAATGGGCCTTCCCAATAATTGGATAAGGCCTTGGAAGCATACAAGTTGGACAGTTACAAAATGAAAAAAAAATAAAGGTCGATTCATTAACAAAAACAAACCCTTCTCCTCTTGAATTAAACGTGACTTGAAGCAACCGGTTGGAACAGTAATCCCGGCGAAAGCGAGACCCACTCCTTTGCGGCAGAGACGGTGAAGTGAACCATTACTAGAAGCTTTCGAAATCCGACTCCGGTTCAAACTTCACTGACTCACCTGACCCAGAACAGATCTCCCGGCATGTTCCAACCGCCGACATCAGGCTCTACAGTGATGGTCCCTTGCCTAGCAACACACCACACTCAGAGGTAACCTTCGTTTCCATAGTTGGTGACCCTCGTTAAACTCAGAGCAAAGACCAATCCGGAGTAAATCCAAAACGCGACGATCTCAAGATCACTAGATGCTCAAGCTAGAAATACTAATAGATCGGAACCCGCAACCGCCTACTAAGATCCAAAGGATCTAGAACTGACCTCCAAGACGAACAGCGAACCCACCAATCCCTCCACTGACTTCCGCCGCGATCTGTAACAGTCAATTGAATGTTGAGCTGTGAATAAACCCCTTCGGGAAGCTTCTGGCGTCTTCTACCAAGAGAATCCACCTCAGTTCTCCTCACCATCCAAAAGAATCCACACCGCCACAGTCGCATCAAATGGAGGAATCCCTCTCCACCGCTGCCGGGGAAGGATCTTCGCTCACCCCTGCCTCCTTGATATACTCCAAAACCTACATGAAGCACCGCCCTCCTTACCTGACAAATGACACCAAACCAACGCAAAGGACCGCCTCGGATGGAGTGAGAGAAGACAGATCTGATACAGAAGTATCAAACCACCACCGGAGATCTCTAAGGATCAACCCCCAGCCTCTCACTTCTCCTCCAAGCCAACAAACCCACCAGAGAGACAAATCAACACACGAAGTCGCCAAACCCAGATCCGCCAGATCTAACCACAGAATCGACGCTGTCCTCAAGCCTCTTCACCGAGCCTTCACCAGCGGCCACCACCATAAGAGACTCCGCTTCACGCGCCGAGAAGCTCACCGGACACCACCATCTAGAGAAACCCAACCGAAATCGAAGGACGGCTTTACAAAGGCGAAGTCGATGCTGGAAGGAACACAGGAAGCAGAAAGGAAGAGCCCTCTCCAGCGCCGGAAGGGCAGACCAGAGAGGCAACTGTCTTAGATCTAGGTTTTTAGTTTGTAGAGAGAAGGGAGATAGTTTTTACGTTTGGGGACTGATCTAGGCTTTTTTTTTTTTTTTTTTTTTTGCCTTCCTTTTTTTTCTTCCTTGTCAAATATAGCAACAACAAAATACACTAGTTTAATTTCTGCAATGGAGGTCCCGATAAGACTATGTGCATTGCTAAAATGTTTCAACATCCTACTTTTTCACTTTTTAACACTCCACCTCATATTCTCTTTTCTCCACATAATCATTCAACACCCATTTAAATTTTTAACACTACAATGGTTTTAATTAATAAAATTCAACACTCTACCCCACAATTTTTATTTCATATTTTCACATATATTTCTATTTTTGTGATTGCATATTAATAACAATTAGATTAATTTTAAAATATCAAGTAGGCGATTTTGACGTGGGGATAAACTCGATAAACGACCCGTCGGTTTTGTCTCGAGCTTTAGCCGTCTCTGGCGTCGGAAAGTTGCATCAAGCATATAGTTTCTGGAGATGGGGAGCTTTATTGCTACTTGCATTTTTAGCTTCATTCACATCCTTAACTACAAGAATCAAGAACTTAGTCTTTAGATTAAAAAAATGTAAGTTAATGGTGAATTAGCTTACTTGTCTCCCTATCTGTTCGTTATCTGTATGCAAGTTCTATCACAACTACTTGACAAAGCTGCGGCGGAAAAGAAAATTGGCTACCACCCGCGGTGTGAAAAGCTGAACCTCACACATTTGTGTTTTGCGGACGATCTGTTGGTGTTCACAGATGGGACCAAAAGGTCAGTTGAGGGTGTTCTACATGTCTTTGACCATTTTGCTGAGATTTCAGGGTTAACAATTAGTCTTGAAAAGTCTACGCTGTATATGGCAGGGGTGAGTCAACTCCTTCGGGATGAAATTCAACAATCTTTCCCGTTTGCATCTGGTAGTTTACCTGTCCGCTATCTTGGTCTCCCTCTCTTAACTAAGAAAATGACAACCAATGACTATGCTCCTCTGCTTGATCGTATTCGTGGTCGTATAAGAAGCTGGACATCCAGGAATCTCTCCTTCGCTGGCCATCTACAACTGATTGCTTCAGTAATCCATAGTCTCACCAACTTCTGGATGTCTGCTTTTCGTATGCCTATCGCCTGCATCAATGAGATAGACGCTCTTTGCTCTGCTTTTCTTTGGTCTGGTCCTACCCTCAGCACTAAGAAAGCTAAAGTGAAGTGGTCTGATATATGTTTTCCTAAGGCGGAAGGAGGCCTAGGACTTAGGTCTTTGAAGGAAGCTAACAATGTTAATTGTCTAAAGCTTATTTGGCGATTGTTGTCGTCAAATTCTCTGTGGGTGCAATGGCTACGCGTATACTTGTTGAAGAAGGGGTCTTTTTGGTCAGTTAAAGAGAATACTACTCTTGGTTCTTGGATGTGGAAAAAACTTCTTAAGTATCGGAGCTTAGCTTCAGGTTTTATCAAATACGAAGTTTGCAATGGACTGCATGTTTCTTTCTGGCATGATAACTGGTCGGACCTGGGATGTTTGTTTGACATCGTAGGCCCAAGAGGTAGCATCGACATGGGAATTGGTCTTCATGAGACTGTCTCTGATGCTGTGCTCTGTCATCGATGACGACGACACCGCACAGCCCTCTTAAACCAAGTGGAGGATCTTATTACTGATGTCCGCACGAAAGGGTTGGGAACTAGAGATGATGTGGTCCTCTGGAAAGGCAATGCTGATTGCTATAACACAACTTTTACTACAAAGGACACTTGGGAAGCTATTCGCTTAGTCAAACCAACGATGGATTGGATGCGGGGTGTATGGTTCACACACGCTACACCAAAGTTTGCCTTTCTTGCTTGGATCACAATTCAGAACCGCCTCTCAACAGGGGACAGAATGCTAAGTTGGAATGTGGGAGCCAACTCAACCTGCACTTTATGTCAATGTTCTTTGGAGACTCGCGACCATTTGTTTTTTCGTTGTGGTTATTTTCGGGAAGTATGGACAGGGCTGACCTCCAAGCTGCTCTCTACACACTTCACAACTTCATGGCATCGCCTTTTGGAGCTATTGGTAGACATGACACTGGGGCATGATCGACAGTTTCTGCTGCGATATGTTTTTCAGCTTTCTATTCACTCTATCTGGCGGGAGCGCAATGGGAGGCGACACGGTGAAGCTTCTCTTATGCCAGCGCAACTAGTTCAACAGTTGGATCAAGAGGTGCGAAACAGAGTCTACTCTATTCAAATGCAGAGGGATAAGAAGTTTGATGGCTGTCTACTCACGTGGCTCGCGACCCGCTGATCACGATGGTGGATAGTGTCTAGCCAATACCTGACATGTTACTTTGCTTCTGATTTTGTATACTAAAACATTTAACCAAAGGTTGCACTTGTTGTAAAAACAATTTTTTCGAATAAATTTTACATTTTATTCAAAAAAAAAAAAATGTGTCTCTACCTTCTTCAACTCTTTTATATGATTACGAAAGCGACTCCGATTGGTCTTTCTCGTCAGACTCCTCAGACGACGACGACGAAGATGATGAAGATGAAGATAAATCGGTCAATGGTGATTTACGCGTTAAGAGATTTGGTTATCACCATGATGACGATGCTACAAATGGAAACATTCCATGGTTGCGGCGGTGCAGTGGTAGCTTCGGAGACTTGTTAGATCTAGGCTCAAGCGGAGTCGTGAAGCTATGGGAGAATCTTGATTTCAACGGGAAAGAAGTCCACGTAATGCGGTGGCTTCTTTTCTCAGCAGATGCGGCTCTTACTCTTTGTTGTCGCCGGCTGTTTTGTTAGCGGCGGAGAAGAAAGGATTCGATGACGTGGAAGTGAGTGCGTGGGATGCACGTGTAGGTTTCGGGGTGCCGGCGCAGCAGCGCTGCTAGCGGAGTGGAAGCAGCCTGGGAGGTTACTCGGGAAGATCATTAGGGTTGACGCGGGTGACGTGGACAAGATCTACGTCAGGGATGACGTCGGCGGAGAGATTATAGTGGGAGATGATGGTTAACGATGCGTTAACGGAACTGACGGCATCAGAGGTTGCCGAAAAAAAAAAAAATGTCCATTCTTATGTAAAAAAAAAGAAAAAATTGTGCAGGGCCAATAATTTTCTTGGGAGTCTTATGAAGACCAAGAAATATAATGGTAACAAAGTCCATCGTATAACTAATTTATCATATAAATTCTTTTGTATGTCACCATGTAACAAAGCATCTTTCTTTTATAGGTAAATTATCTGTCCAAAACTCCATATTTATGAATTAAAAATGCAGTAAGCATATTCTTTGTTTGATAACTATAATTGTTATGAATATATTTACTTACTCTTAAAACGTTGCAGGATGCTCCATAGTGATTCTAACAATGCTCTTAGAGTTTCTCAACTCATGACACCTAATCTGAACCAAAAACAAAAAGATTCATTCCCATTAAGCAGCTGGAAATCTATTGATCAGATTACTACAATCTGAGGTATTAATTTGTATATTCATCTCTGTTTTATATAAAGGGTCGATAAACTTATCTTATTTTTATTTCAGAACACTAGGAAAGTACTTGCCTTACTTTTGCAAGAATTTTGACACATAGTCTTTCATGCGACACTTGCAACAAACAAGAAACATCGACAAGTAAGCTATCACCATTCGCCTTAACAATTTTATCAAGCTAAGTATGAGACTTTAAGAATGATGTTTCTTTCTCTTGATCAACAGGTACAAAATACATGTTAAAGTAGTTGATCATACAGTAGATAAAAAAATTGGAAGATTAAAGTCTGGCTGGTGCCTGGTGAGTCCGTTGTTTTTTTTTTTCCTTTTTGCAACAATAAACATGGACAAATTAGTTATTTATACAGTCTGATCGCATCGGCTTAATTACAAATATATATTTTTTTTTGTTAATAAAATTATAATATTTTTCTGTATTTTTTACTTTATCTAAGTTTATAGTAATAGTAATATTTTAAAATTCTACTATATTAATTGAGAAGTACAAATATGAAACTAACCTTAAAATGTGTAAAAAATTACATTCACTTGCCATTTGAAAAACTTAATTAATTAATTAATCTTTATTAATTATTAATAAGCAGCAAAAAAATCGTTAACAGATCAAATTAACTTAAATCTACAAAATAAATAAAATTTATTCAAATCTAAACTAATTTGTAATTGAAAAGAAAAAATATTATTTAAAAAATTAACAGCTAAGAAATCTAATCGAATAAAATCTATATCAGTTCTGTTTAACATCTTAGATTTTAAAAATTAATAAATAACATAATAACAAAATAAATTATTAAAAAATTTCATAAAAAAAAAGTTTAGCCCGCAGAAAACCGCGGGTTAGTACCTAGTTTAAATTAATGCCAACAGTAACCATGCGTAGTAACAAAAAAAATCAATTGAAGTTTAACGGCAAAATTTTGCTTGCTACGTCACAAATGTGTCAAAGAATTTACTATCTCTATGGTAAAATAGCACGCAATTAAGAATTTATTATATAAATTCAGCAGTTTAAAATCTGTGTGTATGCACGGGCACGGTCAAATACTAGTATCCTATAAAACACAAGTCAATTGTCTAATAAAATTAAGCCAAATCAGATTTTAATTTATTTTTAAATTTCAAAATTTCAAAAAATTGTAAATACGATGTGTAGAAAAAAGGAAAAGAAAAAGTTTTAAAACTGTGTATACATGCAATTTCGTAAAATATTTCCTCGATCTATTGAATTTTGTGTTATATAACCCTGCCCATAACATTCTTTGTAAACAGAAAAAAAAACCTGCAAAATAATTATTCTCTAATTTTACTCCACTAACACCTCCACGTTCATAGTGGTTTACAACCGATCCATCTCCTATTTAAATCCAATTTTAGTTCTCTTGATTTTTATCTGTATTTAAATCTAAGTAAGTACTAACTGTTTTTGATAATAACCACTCAATATGATTTCGTTTGCAATTTTGGCTTCAGTCTTTCATTAATATATTTCTCTGATTCAGGCTTACGTTTGCGTACAAGCCACGAGAGTGTTTTCGAGATAACGTGAGTAGTATATTTATCTACTTCTACTGAACTTTTTTACTTAGGCATTAAAGCATATTTTTTCTTTACTACTTACTCATTTTGGGAATTGGATTTTTGAATTTGCAGAACAAATGTGCCTTACATCAGGAAATTTGGTAAAATTCCAGTAACAAGAGTATCATTGAAGGGAGAAGATTTAATTCCTCTCATCTTTCACAAATACTCTGAAGGTTCCTTCTTTCTCTTGCTTTACCTACTTATATGATTCGTTGTGATATTATCCTTGAGATGAGCCTGAAACAAATCTGTGTTGCTGTCATTATAGGAGAGTATCATTGTCATGTTCTGCAACAAAAGTCTTCACTGAATATACACATATAGTTGCTGTGAAGACTACTGGAAATATGTTATGCTACGAGGTTTGTGCTTTTTTGCACTTTTTATAGTCAAAAGTCATCTTTCTTTCTTTTATTTTTGGTTTAAGTGATTCTTAGTTGTTTCTATATAAACTTAGGCAATCAAAGAATTAAATATCAATATTAAGAATTGAAAGGAGCATTTAACAGAAGAACCGTTCACAAGAGCATACCTTTATAACAATTCTAGGTATTTGACTCCTTTCTCTTTCATTGTCACTTTGCAGTGAGTATATTATGTGTGATCTTAAAAATGGCCTCAAGATCGATGATGAAAGTTTGATATCCCTATATTATGTGTGCTTAATTTGAGTTTCTGTCTACTAACTATTTGTCAAATAGCCTGACAGAAAACTTTGTCCCGTTTCTAATTTAGTACCAGTTAATTGATTGATGAACTATTTGTTTTTCTACTTTTGATACGCTTTGTTTTTTTGCGGGGAAGTTTTTGCATAGTGGAGTAAATGGGTGACATTGAAACCAACTAGAGTCTTAGCTTTCATGTATAAAGCCGGAGAAATTCTTCAAGTTGATTGTTGTAATTTATAAGTGTTTAATTTGTGGTATAACCCCAAAAACTCATTCCTTTAAGTTTTTCTTTTTTGTTTGGATTTTCTAATAAACTCTCCTATGCATAAGTTAAGTTCTCATTAACCAATCCAGGTTGTAGCAAATTCAAAAGTAAAAAAGCATGCCTAATTCAACAAAGTTTGTTTTTATGAATAAATTTAGGAGGTGTTATTCAATGAAGGTTTTTAATGGATTTAAAGTATTAGTAGATTTAATAGTCCAATGATTTTGTAAATAAATTAAACGTGGATTTGGATATCATTAGTGGATTTGAAATTCATCTATACTATTAAAAGGGAAGCATTATTTGTTCAGTATAAAAAGAATCAACAAAATAAGACATGAAATACCCTTCATAATATAACAAAGCATATAAAAAGAAAAGGACAGGCAGGTAATTTTATTGCCAAACGCAGGCGGATCTTATTGCAGTCCGGTTTTAATCTGTTCGGATCGTGTTTTATCTGTTTAGATTGAGGAAAGTTATCTCAGTTACCAAACAAATGTATCATATACAATTCCAATTCAATCGGGCCCGTAAGTTGGACCATCGGCTCAAACCCTGTATATTTGTATTTATTGGTCAACATATAATATTCTAAAAACAAACATTCTATAATTAACAAAAAAATAATTATAACGATCATTAGCTAAAAATCTATACTATCAAGGGAAAATCAATAATAGCAATTTCCCCATAATCACGCAACTTACCAATTTCTTTAAAATGATCATATATTGCAAAACCAGAAAACGGGAAACATTTCTTAAAGTTGAACAATCATATTAAATAGGGACATAGACTAAGAAACTATTCCAAATTTATGTTCTTCTTTCAATAAAATCGTGATAAGGGATACCTTAATTATCAATAATTAATTACATGAAATCTCAGGAACTTAATACAATTCATTTATGCTCATTTATTCGCAAAAAATCGTTAATTATGTTACCTATATTAACGATGGAAAAATTTACAAAATCTTACGAACTTACCATAATCCTGTTTGATAATTTATTTGCAAAATATATTCTAGGTCTATTCTAAATAAATGGGTCTCGAATTATAAATAGATGGCTATGCGATACTCAGTATAGCGTACAACAATATACTCCATACACATTCGGACCTTCACAAAAAATGGCTGCCAATAATGGAATCACGAGCCTCACCAACATTAAGCCTTTCAAGACAACTTGGAAGATTCAAGTGCGGATTATTCATTCGTGGAGGCAGTATACTAATCTCACCGGAGAAACCTTAGAAATAATCTTAGCAGATGTTGAGGTAAGCTTATATTCATCTATATTAATCCTTCATCTATATATTTATAATTGTTTGAAACATTGATGATTAGTCTGATTAACCAAGTTACTATGTGATTGTAGGGAACTCTAATCCATGCCACTGTGAAAAAATATCAAGTTAACAAGTTCCACAAAATGATCGTGGATGGGGAGTGGAGATTTATGGAGAATTTTCAGTTGACTAAATCGATGGCAAAGTTTAGGGCAACAAAACATGTTTTCAAGATTTCTCTCACTAACACAACAATCATTACTCGATCTCCTTCACTCTCAAATGATTGGTATTTGGACCTGCAGAGCTTTGAAACCATTACAGCTGATGATGGTATCAATGAGAACATCTTAATTGGTATGTTATGTTAAAATCAGTTTATTCATAATGTTATCTAAGTATACCATTATATGCTTTAACCTTTATATCCCCATGTAGATGTTCTTGGTCAAGTTGTGAACGTTGGTACCATCAAAACAACTGAAAGCAATGGAAAGATTTTTAAGAGATTATAAGGTTTCTGGGATTCCAAATCACAAAATTAGGTTGAAGGTTGGATGTCTAGTGATGCTTTTAAGGAATATAGATGCAAGAGGAGGGCTAATGAATGGTACACGTTTACAGATAACACAAATGGCAGAGTTTGTTTTGGAAGCTATTATCATAACAGGGGATAGAGTTGGAGACAAAGTATTGATCCCGCGTTTATTGTTAACTCCATCAGATACAAAACTTCCTTTCAAGATACGTCGAAGACAATTGCCTTTGGCTGTTGCTTTTGCCATGACCATTAATAAAAGCCAAGGACAGTCTTTAAGCAACGTTGGTTTGTATCTACCCCGACCATGTTTTTCACATGGACAGCTATATGTGGCTATATCAAGAGTTACTTCTAAGAAAGGGCTTAAGGTGCTAATAGTTGATAAAGATGGGAAACCACAAAAAAAAACCATGAATGTGGTGTTCAAAGATATGGACACGGAATGACTTATGTGCCTTAGGTATGCATTTTTTAAACTATAACAATATGTTCCTATTGCTTTAGCTTATTTTTCACTGATCTCATTTACAGGTAGCTGCTGGGCAAAGCTTGAGTGATGATTAATGGTGGATTATGACTCTTACAAGAAACAAAAGAGTCTAAGATATGTAAGGCATTTATATGATTTGCGAGAGGCTCTCATGAAACATTATACATTCTTTAAACCTTTAGTTATTTCAGCAAAGATTACATTATCTATCATAACGATATCTATTTAGACTTTCAGTTGAAAACTAAAATTTCATGAGTTTTTTCTAAAACAGGTTGACCACAAATTTAATAAGGAAAGTCTCATTAATAAGAAATTGAAATCTGAAAGAGTACCATAGCCTTAACGAGTATGGGTTTCAAAATCTATACTAAGTATGATGAAAACCATATGTTTCTTCTATGTCGTGAAGTGATCATACAAAAACCAGATAATATAAAAAATTCACCGAACCTGATGGCCATACAGTTTTGAATGTGAGCTGTCGATTGTCTTAGAATCCACTAAATATTAGCAAGAACCTGAAAATATAATTGTAAAACAAGAATTAACAGCTAATAGAAATCCCAATAATTTCTCCAAAAAAACAAACAAAAAAAACAAACCCAAAACCAGATAAATGAAAAAGTCAAAATTGAAATTGCTTATCTTCGAAGATAACACCAGACTTAGTGTCTTATACACTGGATTCCGATTATTGACGAACTGGTATTGAGGACTCGATTGTATCTGATATTGAGGATTTTCGATTGAGGATTCAATTGTATCTGGTATTGTCGTAGACGAAGGATGAAGAAAAGGCCTCTTCTTTTTCTCTCTTCCGATGGTTTTTAGTAAAACAAAAAACAATTATGATCGATTAGATCATAAATTTATTGGCCCATCACATATTTGGGTTAAATCGGGCCCATCAGAAAATTTCCAGGTCCAATATTTAAAGATAGGGTTAATAAGGAAACTTAGATTGAAACTATACGACTGAAGTTTTGTCTAAAAAATAACATGGATGGCCATTATACCATCATCTTAAAAAATTCTACACTTCATCAATACATATTTTACTCCCTTTCATTGTTCAGAAACGATTTATAGTCTTTAACCAAATTACTATAAACTTTTCTTTCAATTTCCCCTAAAAAATTAAAAACAATTAAGTCTACACCAACGAATATAAATATTTTAAAAAAAAATCAAAATAAAATAAAATAATTTTACAAAACAACCCCGCACGTACGTGCGGATCTGAATCTAGTTACTTATAGTTTTGAAAGTCATTACTAGTGGACTTTTTTTATTTTTGAAGATAAAAAATAAAAAATAACTTATCCATAAATTATGTAGTGAATTAAAACCAAATTAAATAAACTAAATTATTAAAATGTTACGTTACATTACATTGGTATTGCAACTGTTAAAATATAAAATTAAACTAATAAAATTATTAAAACCTTAAGTTAGAAAGTAAATTCATATTTTTTTTTGTATGAATGTAAAAATATATTTAAACAAAAGCCTTGTGTTACATAGAATCCCTGTTTTAGAAATCGCTAGGCGCTAGTCGGGCGGTCGGAATGGACCTAGCGCCTAGCAAGAAAATCGGAGATTAAACGGAGATTAATCGGGGACTAGTTTTAAGGTTATTTAATTAAATAAATAATAAAACATAAATATATAGTATTAAATATATGAATAATTCTGTTTTTGTTAAAAAAAGTATCAAAAAAATATATAAAACTATAATATTGTCTTTAAAATTACGGCAAACACAAAAAAACATAATTTTAAAAGAAAATTTTATGATTTTCATTAAAATTTTGTACATTAGTTATTGTAAAACATCATAAACTTTTAATTTAAATGTCTAAATAACAAAAAAAATATATATTGGATTTATATTTGGCTTCAAAAATAATCGGTATATATAAAATTAAGCGAGAAGTAATCGGAGTAGACAAATTATAATCAAATTAGACGGATATAATTGGATAATCAGTGTTAGACGGGGATTAGTCATTAATCGAGGCGGACAGGGTGGACCTAGCGATTTTGCGGGGCGTAATCGGTGCTAGACGGGGATTTTTAAGAGAGGGCATAGAATGCTTCTTCCTTTTGAAAGTTTTGGACTTGAAGCAGAGGGGGACATAGATATATTTAAAACAGAGCATAGACAGAGCATGGCATATGTCAAGGCCGAGACTGAAACCAGACGAGGAGGGTGTCATCAAGTTTCGTTGATCCAGCTTGGCTTAGGGATAAAATACGATGTCTGACCGTACGGTCAAGCTGAGTTATAAGCTGAATATGAGATTGAGGGAGCTCACCATGCCGGCGTCTATTTCTTTCCTTCCAAATAAAGTAGACAGAGGCCTGGAGAGTATAACGGAGGAGGAAAAGTGTAGAGCCCTGGTAAGTGAAACTGGAGGGCAGCGAAATAATCTCCGTGAAGCAAGTTGACGACGACGACAATGACGAGATGACGACGATGACGACGACGAGCCGACGAGACGACGACGAGAATGATGAAGACGAAGACGACGACGAAATCACCAATGTTATCGATTTTATAGGGAGAGATACTCATGAGAAGTATGAGAGAGATGAAATACTTCAAAAATTGTTAGGATTATGTTGTTCGTGTTTTGGATGTAAAATACATTAAAATATGAAGTGAAACAAAATCCATTGGAAATAGAATAACAGTAATTTTACAAGTGCTTTAAAATCATCTAACAAATGTTTAATCTAATAGTAGCAGATTTTATTGTACTTTTTAAAATACCTAATTGAATAACGCTGGATTTTGAAATACACCAAACTCCATTAAAATACAATGTTGAATAACACCCCTCTTAAACAGATTTCATTTCACTTTATCTTTGACTTGCATCATATTTTGTATATCCTTGTCTCTGAAGATTAATTCTTAATCCACAAAAGAGAACTTTCATAAGTGTTTACATTAGTTCTCATGCTCTATGCTTTTTTCAGTTTTTGGTATAGTAGACATAGTTACTTCCAAGTTTCCTTAACAGTTCAGTTACAATGAGGCATTTGTTTTTCAAAGAACTAATAAAAGTTTGTTCAATTGCTTTGTGTCTACGATCTTGACAGGAGGATTCCAAGCAAAAAAAGCCATTAAAAGAATTTAATCAAATCTTGGAAGAATCATGTGTTATTTAGAAATTATAAGAGACTTAACGAAGAAATTCGAATAAGCATTCACCTTTTACACCGGGCGAGATATACAAGAGGCCACCAACTTTGTTGAATTTGGGAATACATACATGTATTGTTTTTGATTATTATGTTTTTGACCCGTACTAGATTTTTACATACATACATATATTTGGCTGTATTTTAACTTTATAGACTTTGATCTAAATCTTTGATCAATTTAAGTAAGTATGAAGATTTTTTAAAATTAATTTATTGTAATGAAATGATATGTAGTAATCAAGGTTTAAATATAAAGAAATGAATAGGATTTTCTGCAACAATTCAACCCACTCCAACACATACACACATGACTGCTGCTTACATAAAGTACATGTATAACCTTAGCATTTACAAAAGTCTCTACAATCAAGGAGACTCATGAAGGATTTTACCAACTAAGGCACGTGCTCTGCACATGGCGACCAAGGGCCTAGCTTTAGGCATTGTGAGTCCTCCACCTTCAGTCATATCCACCTTTTCTTCTCCAATCCTCTCCCATTCAAAACATTGAATCAGACACCCAAGAGTCAAACTTACTAGCCGTTGAGCTAATACGTACCCAGGACACGCCCTCCTTCCTAACCCGAACGCCATTAGTTTATGACTCTCTCCTTCTTTCTCGAACCTCTCTGGCTTGAAACTCGTGGGGTCATCCCATTGCTTAGGATCTCTGTGTATAGCCCACACGTTCACCAACAACATCGTACCACTCGGCATATCGTATTCCCCTACTTTACAGTCTTCTGATGCGACATGAGGGATCAACAATGGCGCCGCGGGGTACATACGTAACGTTTCAGAAACAATCTTCTGAAGATAAGGAAGATTTGAGATGTCTGATTCTTCCACAAGCCTGTCGAAACCAACTTTACTGTCGATTTCATCTCTCGCCTTGTTTAGTACATCCGGATGGTTTAGTAGGCTTGACAATGCCCACTCCAATGTTACCGCTGATGTATCTGTCCCCGCCACTATAAGAGACTGCACATTTGCACGTATACACAAGAAACTTAAACATTGACTAAACGACTAATGAATTAAAAAATGCTCGTATTCATTTACGTACGATTATAGTTCCTTTATTGTTGCGGTCCGTGTAGTACTCAGGTTGAGTTTCTTGCAGAGAAAGCAAGTGATTGATCATCGTGTTCTCCTTCTTCTCCTTTCCCGCTCGTTTCTCATCGACCCATCTTTGGAAGAACTCATCAAGCCTGCTAGCAATCTTCTTGATCCGTGTCTCGAAATTTGTGATATATCTCAAGACCGGTAAATAATCAGCAACGTTTCCAGCACCAAAAGAACTCACAGCCTCTGAGATAAGTTGCCGCACGCGTTTAGCCTCTGGATCATCCTCTAAACCATCTCCGTAGTAACATTTTCCAGCCACCATTCTAGTAATGTTGTTGAATGTTAAGTCTGATAACATTGATATCATCTCAACCTTGGCAAATTCCTGCAAAATTTATTACAATATAATACCTTATGTTCAATCGATAACTCAAATCATAAAAGTCAACCTTTAAACAAAGACTTTAACCAGAGATTACTATTATTATAGAAAATTAATGCATGTTATGATGTTAGAATAATTTTTGACATTATAGATAAAATTTCTGAATATTGTCATTGATTAATTTAACTATCAGTGCCCGGTAACTAGTTTAACTTCCCTTGGGAGAGGTGATTCTCGCCTTAAACGTGATATTAGGAGAGATTTATGAAGAAAAGGCCCCAAACAAATTAGAAGAAATAAATTGTTACTAAAAGTCGATTTTGCAATAATATATAGACTAGAGGGGGTTATTGGTTCTATGATTTTAATGGATTTGGAAATCCAAACAAAAAAAATTAGTAATAAAGGTCTCAATTAATTTCAAAAAACTGTTAGTAATTTTTTACCGGGAATAGATTGTTACTACAAGTAAATTTTCCTAACGTAGCAATATGAGTATGAAGTCACAGTCACTTACGAGTTTAGAGTTTCGTGACATACGAACTATAAGTCGCCGGATCTCGTCACGGCGTATAGAGGAGAAGCTGTTAAGCCTGTGATTCGAGAAAATCTCGACGGCGTCTATACGGCGTAGGTTTCTCCAATGTTCACTATACGGAGCTGAGACCATGGTTGAGCTGCCGTAAGAGATGTGTTTTGAAGCAATCGAGTTCGGGCGGTTCGCGAGAACGACGTCGTTTTCGTAAAGCATTCTTCGGCGATCGAGTGTGAAGAGACGACGAAAACGAGTTTGTTTCCAAGACGGAGGGAGAAGATTGGAGAATCGTTTAGTGATTTAGATACGGAGAGGAAAACACGGTGGAGCGGTGGTTTGAGGAGGCGGAGGTGGCCTATGATTGAAAGTGAGAACGGTGGAGATGGAGGAAGGTTTTGTCTTGGTTTGAGTTTCTTGATGAGGAGTATCGTTAGAGTGAGGATTAGGATCAGGACTGTGAAAACTAGGGTTTGAGCTTCTTTTTCCACCATTGTTGATTAGAGTCTTGCTTTGAATATGAATTGAACATACATCATAATTTAAAGACGACTCAGCTCGTAACATTATTATTTTTAATAAAAATTACACAACTTACGTATAATATTTTCTATTGAAAGACTAAAATCATACGTATAATATTTTCTATTGAAAGACTAACACAACTTACGTATAATATTTGGTTAAATTATCAAATTATTGTTATTAGTCGTCTATGAAAAAGGAATTATTTTTATTAACAAATGACCCAACTTACAACTATTTTTATTGACACTAATAAATCGTATTCAACTTATTTTCATTTATTAATTGGGTTACAATATCAATCACATGCATGCCCATCTACATCACATTAACTTATTTGAGTTACATTTAAGATATCTTCTTCAACGTTTCCTTAATGACATTAGCGAATAATCTCAGTATTCCAACTATTAATTATAAAGTGTGAAATAACGTAGAAACTATATATATCTTAAATGGAGCAACGAACATATAGATGGCATGCAGTATATCTATATAGAATTGATGATGTAATCGTTCTCTCTCCGGACGCTCACTTCAGTCTTCCACACCCCCCAGGAACCCTTTCTAAGCTTATGGTTTACACACTTCCAAGATCCCTAGCTACTCTATAAATATATTACTTCTGAATTGTGTTTCCTAACCTTTTTTAATCTCCACTATGTAAAGAATACCGTTCATTATTAACCGAAAAAGTTATTTTTTTTTTTTTTTAAATTGATAAAGTGTCAAGTAAACTCTTTTTTTTTTTTTTGTATATGAATTTAGTCTAACATAGATGGCATATATACATGGCTTTGTTGATGTAACTCGAATAAGTTGATGTCAATAAAACAAATCGATAAAGGATTTTAAACACTTTCTGTATTAAAAAAAAAAAGATTTTAAAGCTTTTTTTTTTAAGTCAGTAAATATTTTTATATAATAATTTTGAAAAAATATTTGGCATTCTCTCTTGGTGGTGACACATATCTTGGGTTTTTTTCAAAACCATAAGTTTTAAAAATTATGTTTATTTTTATTCAAAAAAATCAAGATTGACATAATTTTTAATTAAGGTATTTTTTCAAAACTTACGGTTTAAAGATCATGCTATCTTAATTCCAGATAAGTCAGATTTTTGGTTCACTTTACACTTTATTTTTAAATCTAATTTTCTATTAAACTTTTTTCCAAAAATATTATCTATTTACTAGTACAGAATTGATTAAATTTTAACTCATTCTTTTATCTCTAATAATCTCTCGACAAACTAATGTAAAAGCAGACAATTTGGTACGTAAGATAAGTGTTGAATCGCTCCTAAATCTCACTACAAGAAATATGCGTATCTTTAGCACACGAAAAACGCTATTATATCGTTTAGATAGCGATTTCGTAAACGATGTTTTTGCCGGTGCTATCTTAGAGGGGACACATACAATAGCATTTTTTCCCTATGCTATTAATTGTCTCTCTATAATAGCGTCATGTTTTCGCTATATTAAAATTATTATTAGCGTTTTTTATTTGCTATACTAAAATTAATTGTAGCAAAATATTTGTACTATGATTTTGTAAACTGTAGCTATATATTGTTGCTATAATATATTTGATTTATATATTATATATTTATATTTATATATTATATACAGCTTCTGCAAAAAATTCAATATATAAGAGAAACTTTCTAGAAGGCTCAAAATATAATACATCTCATTAACATTACATTAACCAAAGCAAGTCTTACATAATATTAACCAAAACAAGTCTTACATAAGATTAACCAAAACAAGTCTAACATAACATCGATTCAAATCTTAAACTAACACCACAAATCAACAAATTCTTACAAATAACCTGAAGGGCAGAAACGTTGGTGGGGGAAAGGATTGAGTGTCACTGTCTAAGAAGTTCCATCTACAGCATATTGAGTGTTGTTTTCTACAACAGAATCGGATACATCCACTAGTACAGTACTTGCTTTAGACTTATCCGGCTCAACAACATCCTCAGAAGTAGACTTGGAGAGCGGCTTTTCCTTTGTGACTCCCTTGTTCACAGGGGAGATGGAAGCCTCTTGAACATGGAAAATACACAAACAAATTACCAACAACACACTCATGCTTTCAAAAAATGTACCAGAAACTAGATAACTTTGAACCCAAACGCTGAGAAATCACAGTTCCAGCCCAGAAATTTCCATCGGAGCAAGGAACGAACTGAACAGGTTGCTCGACAAATCCAATTAGGTTGATCCTGTTAGAAATAGATCTAGAAGCAGCCACTTTTAACCTTTTTACTTCTTACTACCTTAAAGTGTTCTTACACACACACAAACATATTTATACTACATCTTATCTTAACCTAGATAGCTTATTTTAATTGTTTCATTTCACCAACACAAAATACAACAACTAAACCCATTAACATATATATGGGCCTTCATTAACTTCTGTCCCAAAGCCTTTTACTTCTTTCTTCTTCTTCCTCCACGACACAACACTTCTACATCTCTTCTTCTTCTTCTTATGCTTCTTCCTCTTCTTCTTTTCTCCATCTTCTGATTCTTACACTTGATTCTTTGTAAAGGATTAATCAATGATGAGATTCCAACACTCCCTCTCTCATTTTTTGATTAATCCCCAAAATTCCCAGGTTCACGTTTATGGGTTTGATCTCTACCACTTCTTGTCCAACTCGGTTGATGTCCTTAGTACCTGAGCTTATACCTTTAACAACATCAGCGTAACTACTGATAAGTTCTCCTGCTCCCTCATCATCTTAATCCTCTCAGATTTGATCTCATTCACTACTTTTCCGAATCGGCTTATTGACTTAACCCCTCCATGGCTCTCGTCAATTTTTGTTGAGGTCTGAACCGTTCTCTTGTACTGCATGTACTCCTCTGAGTGATTCTGGGCATCGATCTTCTTCTTGTCCCTTGAATGAATCCCCTTGTCGAGATCTACAAAACTCACAAGTAATTTTCCTTTCTCCCTCATTATTTCATTCTTTACCTTATCAACCATAATTGAGTTTAACCCAGTTTCTGATTTGTTTCTCGTCATGACAGGTCCCTTGTGCTTGTCATGTGGTTCTGCAATCTGAGTCTCCTTCTTCTGCATATTGGTCTCATAGCAAACCGAATCATCAATCTCCATCTCATGTGAGCTCTTCTTTTTTCTCTCCCTCTTTCCCTTATCTTTCATACCTCGAGTCTTCCTCTTGTTTTCTTTCTTTTTTTCCCTTTGAATTCGATTTCTCTCCATATTCTTTAGCTTCTTCTTCTCTCTCTTGAAGTAATTCAACTCTTTCTCCTGCAGGTACCTGTCTGCAGCAACCTTCACACAGTCTCCATCTCCCTCATCAGTTGTGATGATCTCTGGTCCATACACTTCAGGTATAATGCTTGAATTTCTCTGTTGTTCTTTCATAGATTTTTTAAGCTTTAGAGATTTCAGAACATTAGCTTTTTGTCGATTGTTGCAGGATGGGTGATCTATGGAGTCATCAGTCTGGACCTTGCTCTTGTTAGTCTCTTCTGGTTTTGATGGTAACTCTGATTTCTCTTCTTCAATTCGCTTATGTCTTAACAAGGCCTTGGCACATTCTGATTTTACACTATCTGAACCTTTTCCCTTTTTCAGAGCTGCTTGCAATCCTTTATGTTCCTTCTTAGTCTCAACATAAGCATCATATACATCCAACAACTCTTCCATGCTCGGTGACTTGTTCTTCCTCTGATTGGAATTCTCTTCGCACAACACCTTGAGATCTTCAGTTTCATGCTCCATGATTGCAGCATCCTCCTCTCTCTGAATCACAACAGGTTCATAATTCACATTCCCAATAAACTCATTTTGAATCTGACTTTGTTGATTTTTGGATTCCGATTCTACACACTCTACCATCAGGCACTTATTCATTCTTCGATGGCTGTTACTAGATTCTCCCTCTTGGTAGTGACCATTTACAGTAGGATTTATCACTTCTTCAATCTCACTGTTTTGAGATTGCAGTTTTGCAGGCCCAGTTTCTCCAGATTCTTCCACATACCCTCTAGGTCTTGTTTCTGCCTTCTCTTGTGATGTCTCTCCTTGCTTTCCCTCTTTCTTCATTTTCTGAAACTCAATAGAATAACATTCATCTCTCATGGGTGCCTCTAGTATCTTTTGCCCTTCTTAACTAGTGATTATGCATCCTGATGAGTTGAACATCATCCCGTAGCCACTCTTCATCAGTTGAAGAACACTTAGGTAGTTGTGTTTCAAGCTAGGTACGTAAAGAACATCCCTTATTGTTCTTTTACCAGTCTCAGTCATTACAGTAACTGTACCTTTTCCTTTAGCTTGAATAACTTATCATTGCATAACCTTACACATCTCCTAATGTTTTTGTTCAACATAGAGAACCAGCTTTCTTCTTTGGCCATGTGACATGTAGCTCCACTGTCAATCAACCAGATATTACCATTGCTTGAGATTTGTTCATGAGTTGCTGTAAACAACCCTTCTTCTTGGTCTTGTCTGTTTATTGGTGTTTGACTTTGTTGTTCTGCTAGAGCTTCCATCTGGGTTTGATTGTGCTTGAGTCTGCAGTCTCTAGCATAGTGTCCCAGCTTTCCACAAACAAATCAACTTCCTCTAGGTCTAACTTGCATGTTTTGTTGTGTGCTTGTTGTCTTGTTTTTGTTGTAGTAGCACTCTTCCTCACTGTGATTGTTTTTCCTGCATATGCTACACCACTTTGACTGAGATGATTCTGACCTGAATGTGTCTTGCATATTTTGAACATTTTTGAATTTCTGAAACCTTGCTGCAAATGCACCTTCTGCGTTTCCATCATTTCTGTCATCTAATCTCTTCTCTTGTCCTTGTAGGGAGTTGATTACTTCAGCCACAGTTACAACTGCAAGGTCCTTTGTCTGTTCTATGACTCCCACATAGGAGTCAAACCTTTCTTGAAGTGAGCACAAGATTTTAGATACCACAATAGATTCTGCCATTTCTTCTCCATGAGCTCTCATCTCATTTACCAACTCTACGACTCTTCTAGCAAAGTCTTTAATGGTTTCTCTTTCATCTTGTTTCAGGTTGTAGAAGTTTGCTCTCAGCCTCTGTAGCATTATCATGGAACCTTTTGAGTCACCTAGGAACCTTAGTTGAAGTACATCCCATGCATCCTTTGAGGTTTCAGTGACAGATAAGTGACTACTGAATATTTCTTCGGAAACAGCGCTAAACAACAACTGTAAAGCAGTTTGATCCTTCATCTCTAACTCTTCCCAGTCTACCATTCTTTTCTTTTCATCTTGTGTGGGAGTAGTTAACTTAGGTGATACTGGGATACCTTATGTAACTACCTTCCATAAACCCTTAGACTTAAGTATGGCCTTCATCTTTATAACCCATAGACTATAGTTCTTTCCATCAAACACTGGAACCACTTGAACATTCTGCATTTTTATCTTACGACTAGTTGCAGACTTAGAGATTACCTGATTTTTGCTTCTTTTTGTTTCTTCTTTTCTCGTTTCCTTTTGCTGTGCTCTTGTGAACCAGCTTGTGCCTCTAACTTTCCTTTGTTTCTTGTGCAGGTTCCAGGTCACCAAGAACTTTGAAGCTCTGATACCATGTTGGAAATAGATCTAGAAGCAGCCACTTTTAACCTTTTTACTTCTTACTTCTTTAAAGTGTTCTTACACACACACAAACATATTTATACTACATCTTATCTTAACCTAGATAGCTTATCTTAATTGTTTCATTTCACCAACATAAAATACAACAACTAAACCCATTAACATATATATGGGTCTTCATTAACTTCTGGCCCAAAGCCTTTTACTTCTTTCTTCTTCTTCCTCCACGACACAACACTTCTACATCTCTTCTTTTTCTTCTTACGCTTCTTCCTCTTCTTCTTTTCTCCATCTTCAGATTCTTACATTTGATTCCTTGTAAAGGATTAATCAATGATGAGATTCCAACAGATCCAATTCGAAATTTCTGGCTTGTACTCAATCTTGCCAAAATCGCATAACTGCAGAAATCTTCAACAGAAATAAGAAATCTATGAGCTGTAGAAGAGGAGGAACTTATAAAAACCTTAGATCTTAAACTCAAATCAACCAAAATTAGAATAAAACCCTAGATCCCCTTTCATAAACTTACTCGGCGAGATTAAGAGAAAAAGACGCCTCTGCCATGCTCAAAGACTTCATCACAGCTTCAATTCATTATCTCCCTGTCGATTACGTCGTTGCAATGCTTATCACTCATGGCTGCTTAGCCAAAACCTTGGCTTCTCCCTACTCTTAACCCTATAGAGGAAGAAGAAGTGTGAAGGAGATGAGGAAGAGAAAACAAGAAAATAAAACGATTTAGGTTTTCGTTGATTTAGAAAAAAAAAGAAAAAAAAAATCTTTCGTTTGTTTCTTTTTTTTTTTTTTTTTGACTCTAGAGCTTCTGAGTGTAGTGGGGGAAAGACTAATTTTTAGTAAATTTTTACTAAGTGTTGGCGGAAAGAGTGATTTTTAGTTCTCGCTTACATATTTTTAGGTGTAGCGTTTTAAAAGCGCTATTATATAGACTCATTTCTAAAATTTTATTAACGATAATACTTGCGAAAACTGCGCTATGCTTTTCTGCTATCAATGTCCATATTTCTTGTAGTGTGATCTTCATCTAAATAATGTTCCAAGTAACTAGCTCTTTTGAGTTTTTAATAAAATTATTGATAAAAAAAAAGAAAAAAAAATTGATTAAATCTCATCAAAATATTTGGGGAGGGAGGATGCCGGAGGGAGATAACTTCTACGACTTCCTCATTTTAGTATGCTCTTTCATAAATAACATTCTAAACCCATTATTCGTCTTAAATTAAACAAATGAAATTTGTCATGATCAGTAAGAGCTAAAGGATTATATATGGCGGAACTTAGAGGGTGTTATTCATTGGTAGATTTTCACAGAATTAGAGTCTACTCGCAATCTACCCCAACAATCTACCCCATCACTGTTGCCTAAACACATGTATTAGTTTACAAATCAAGCAGACTCATGTAGGATTTCACCAACAAAGGCACGTGCTCTGCACATTACTACCAACGGCCTAGCTCTAGGCATTGTGAGTCCTCCACCTTCAGTCATATCCACCTTTTCTTCTCCAATCCTCTCCCATTCAAAACATTGAATCAGATACCAAAGAGTTAAACTCGTGGGGTCATCCCATAGCTGAGGATCTCTTTATTTGGCCCTCACATTCACTAATAACCTCGTGCCACTCGGCATATCATAACCTGCGACTTTACAGTCTTCCGATGCAACATGAGGGACCAACAATGGTGCCGCGGGGTACATCGGCAACGTTTCAGAGACAATATTTTGAAGACACATTGTCAATGTTACATTTTTTTTTCTTTTAATGATAAAAAATTATTTGTTAATTGTGCCTTTCAAGTTTCAAAGCGTATCTTTGACAATGAACTCCAAGTAAGCAACATAAAGTATCCATTTAATTGCATTTGATTAATTAAGTGGAAATATTATAAAGCCCGAGTAATCAAAGTCTTAAATGAATAGAAAAATACAAAGAAACCCATAAATGACATTACAAGAAAGTACATTATAACGTGAAAACCCATTGAAATGAATTCATCACAAAGCATCAAACTCCAAATACATAATCCGATAACACCATATATACATAATTAACAGATTCTTATTTATGCTTCATCTTCCACTTCAAGTTTTGAGCAACAATGGCAGAAATCATCACCCTTGACTTTCAAAACATTTCCATCTTTATCTTCCTATGTCTTTTCTCACTCCTTTGTTACGCTCTCTTCTTCAAGAAACCAAAAGGCTTTAACCTGCCACCGAGCCCTCCTTCCCTACCAATCATCGGTCATCTTCACCATCTTCTCTCATCTCTACCACACAAGTCCTTTCAGAAACTCTCGTTCAAGTATGGACCTCTTCTCCATCTCCGTGTCTTCAACTTCCCTATAGTCCATGTCTCATCTGGCTCAATGGCCTACGAGATCTTCAGGACGCACGACGTGAACGTCTCGTATCGCTTCGTCCCAGTCAACAAAGACTCTCTAGTGTTTGGATCTTCGGGATTCGTCACCGCTCCTTATGGAGATTACTGGAAGTTCATGAAGAAGCTCATATCCACGAAACTTCTCCGACCACATGCGATCGAGCTGTCCAGTGGTATCCGTGCAGAGGAGCTACGAGGGTTTTGCCTCGATCTGCTCGATAAGGCGAGGAAGAAGGAGAGCGTTGAGATCGGTAAAGAAGCACTGAATCTCACTAACAACATCATATGTAGGATGAGCATGGGGAGGAGTTGTTCAGAAGAGAACGGTGTGGCGGCGAGAGCAAGGGAATTGGTTAACAAATCCTTTGCGTTATCAGTGAAACTCTTCTTCTCAAACATCTTCAGGAAAGATATAATGAGAGTTTCACGTGAATTTGACGAGTTTCTTGAGAGGATCCTAGTGGAGCACGAGGAGAAACTTGAGGGAACTCAAGATAGGGACATGATGGATTATTTGTTGGAAGCTTATAGAAACGAAGAAGCAGAGTATAAGATCACTAGAAAACAGATCAAGTCTTTAATTGTGGTAAGTTAGATGTTTTTTTTTTTTTTTTTTTTTTTAATAACTAAGAGGTTCTGGACCTGAGCTTATAGGCCAGGACCAGAGCATTTTTTAAAAAAAGTTGGATGTTTTTTTTAGTTGTTTTGTTCATAAACCATGTTTGGAGTTTAGTTCTGACTAAAAAAAACTGTAGGAAATTTTCCTTGGAGGCACTGACAGCTCGGCGCAGACGATACAATGGACGATGGCGGAGATACTTAACAACCCCAACGTTTTCGAGAAATTGAGAGAAGAAATCGATTCCGTTGTGGGGGAGAAAAGGTTGATTCAAGAATCAGATCTTCCAAACCTCCCTTATTTGCAAGCTGTCGTTAAAGAAGGGCTAAGATTGCATCCGTCAGCTCCTCTCTTGTTAAGGGTATTCGGAGAAAGTTGTGAGATCAAAGAGTTCTACATACCGGAGAAAACAACACTTGTTGTTAATCTCTATGCTGTGAATAGAGATCCTGATTCTTGGGAAGATCCTGATTTGTTTAAGCCAGAGAGGTTTTTAGCTTCTTCGGGATCAGGAGAAGAAGAAAAGATAAGAGAGCAAGCCTTGAAGTACGTTACTTTTGGAGGTGGAAGGAGGACATGTCCTGCGGTAAAACTAGCTCATATTTTTATGGAAACTGCGATTGGAGCGATGGTGCAGTGTTTTGACTGGAGAATTAAAGGAGATCAAGTATACATGGAAGAGGCTGTTTCAGGACTGAGTTTGAAAATGGCTCATCCGCTTGAGTGCACTCCTGTTGTTCGATTCGACCCTTTCAGCTTTTGATTTACATAATCCAAGGTTCGTGACTTGTTACGTTCAAAGACGATCAACTGTAGTTTTGCTTGTTGTATTCCAAAGTCAAGTATGTAAGAATATTTTACATTTTTTATGTGAGTTATGTCTTTCGGTTAATAAAATAAAGATCACGTTCACATTACCGTCAATCATTCTAATATCAAATGACACATCATTAATAACTTTCTAATAGATCACGTTTATTATTTAACTAGAAAAGATAAAATGCTTACTTTGTAGTTATTTTTTTTCTAATAGTGTTTTAAATATTTACGATGTAGTTGTCAATACTGTAAATTTTGAAGATATTTCTTTTGTCTTAGAGCATGTGCAATAGAGAGAATCTTTATTAGTCTCTCAAATATATTAATTTAATAAATTTTGTATAATTTAATTTTTAATTTAAATTTTAAACTCTAAATAAAATTTAAAACCAATTATGTTCAAACATATACCAAAAGAGTTTTTCATAAAATTCTCAAAATCTTTCATTTGAAAAACTTGTATTTTTCTCTTTTTCACTTTCTTAATATTTTATATTATTTTGTGAGTGAGATACTCATTGACAGACTACCGCTGTAATGGTTAAAATGAGATGAGTTATCAATATATAGTATTTTAATATAATATGATTATTTATTTAAAGATTAAATCAGATAAAAGAATTCAACTAGTTGTCATGTGACATGCGGTGAGAAACTGTTCTATAGATTATCTTGCTCACTTTTCTCCTTATTTTTCTCACTCACACTTTTCTCCTTATTTTTCTCACTCACTCTTTTTTTTATTATTGTTTATTTGTTTTTAATAAATGAGCAACTATCTGAGAATCACCGCGGTAGATTAAACAAAACCAAATCTGTTATCAGGAATAAGGAATGTGTATTGTGGATATGAAACATGTACCGATGCACGTCACTTCCCTTGGCCCTCATGCTACTACTGCGCTTACACACACATACACTCACCATCTCTATATGTGTGCCTCTCAATGAGTCAATAAGCCATAATACAAGAAAAAAAAAGAAAAAAAAAATTGTAAAATTTTGAAATCTATATGAACATTACATTTTGTATTCTCACCATTTATTTATAAGATTTACATAATTAATCCTTTTTTATTTAAAAAAATATTAAAATTTGGATAGAATATTTGTAATAAAATATAATTGGGAATGTTAACCACAATTAGACATGGGTGTTCGGGAACCGTTTGGATTCGGGTCGGGTATTTCGGATTTTTAGGTATTTTGGTAAAGAGATCCTAAACCCATTCAGCTATTTCTAGTATTGTAACACCCGTGAATAAAATTTTGATAATTTGGTGAGGGTGTCGATCGATACTAGTGGTGGTGTCGGTCGACACCTTAAGTGGAGGGATGTTCGGTTCGATTTCAGGATTTTTGGTTCAGGTTGGTTGGTTTGGGGGTCATATTTAAAGTGGGAAATCGATATTTTTGGGGTTAGAAGATCTAATTGTAGCCTCCTTGGTGTGAAAAAGGGAGAAAACGATTCCCAAATGTTCCTGAGAGTTCCTGAAGCTTTTGTCCATGTTCTTGTGATTTTTTGGCTTGGAGGTTGGAGATCTAAGGCTGAGAACATGGAAGAAGCTTGTGGTGGTGTGGTTTTGTCGTCTGTTGGTGAGATCTCATTGTTTTGGCAAAGGTGAGTGCATGACCATGGCTTATCTAAGCTAAGATATCTGTTTCTGTGACTTTGTGTGTCATGTGGTTGTTTCTTTTGGTTGTTTGTGAGATTTTTGTTGCTCATGAGGCTTGGATTTGTTCCTGGGATCGTGTGGGATGAAAATCAGAAGCTTGGAGGTGAGATTCATAGGTTCTAATCGAAGGAAATCAATGCTCGGCATCAGTGTCGACGACTTGAGGACTTGGCGACTGTCGGTCAACCCTAACAATGTCAACCGACACCATTTGATGGTGTCGGTTGACATTGTTAGGGATTTGGGGATGTCGAGCATGGTGTCGGTCAACACCAGTTGTGGTGTTGGTCGATACTAGATGACCAGTGTTTGTCGACCCCTTCTGGTGTTAGTCGACACCCTTCTGCAGCAACTGGTTACGTCATGTTGCTTTGAGCATTGCCTGGTTTGTTTAATTGTTTGTTGATTGTGGCATGAAAGATCTTATTGCTTGTGTGTATAGCCTAGTAGATGGAAGGATTCCCTCACTAAGTATTTCTGGTAATACTTACGCCTCACTTTTATGTTGTGGCGCTGGTAAAGACAAAGTGTGATCGTAGAATCAAGGTTATGAAGAGGAGGATGTTCTAGAGGCTCGGTTGTTTGCTCTGTGTCTTTGTTAGGATGCTAGAGTGAAACTTAGTGGTGTAGAACAGATGCTATGGTTGCTGGTTTATGATTGGTTATGTTCTGGATTGTTTTTGGAATTGATATTATGTTATTTCTTTAATTTTTATTGATAATTGGAGTTGAATGATTTGTTATCCGCTGTTGTTGTTGATTGGGGGTAGGTTGCTAGTGAGTATGGGATCACTAGAAATTAGAATATTAAAAAAAAAAAACGGGTTGGGTTGTTTCAGTTTGGTATCAGAGCCCATACGGTTCTAGGTACGGATTCGCTGTGTGCTTTGTGTTGTGGATGTTGGATTGATTGCTTGTGTGTGGCATGGGGCCCTAGAACATCCTCTTCGAGCCTTCAATGAGATTCCACGGTAAGTTGTGTTTTGTTGTGGTTTGACTTGTTGTTAGCTTTTGTTCTTGGTAGTGTAGCTGGTTAAAGGTTGTGTTGTTGTTTGAAACGGTTGTGGTCTTGGACGCGGTTGTGGTTGTCGTGGGCATGGTCAAGTCCCTGCGGTTTGTGTTAGCGTGCCAGAGTTGCAGGATCATCTGGGAGGGCTTGGGGGCTTGGCTTGTAGTGGGCCCGGCGGGGCTGGTGGGCTCGACGTGGCTGGTGGACTCGGCATCGGTGCTGGTTTTGTCCCAGGTATGGGGGTTGCAGGGAGCAGTGCCCAGGTCATGATGATCCTCTGGTGAACCTATCGACGTAGTTGTTGGAGCGGTTAGTGGTAGCGGTTCTAGCAGAGGCTTCAGTTGTGCCGCCTTGGCGGGTGTGTAGCTGTTAATTGGTAGCAGGTTTCTTCCTGGGATGTACCAAGCCTCGAGAGGCTGATAACTGGTTGATGTGTGGACATTCTAGAGTGGAATTACGAGTGGGCAGGTATAACATTGTAGTGTTATACTCAGACCACATGAGGTACTTTTGGTCGGAAGATGTGTATAGTCTTTAAGGATTGTTGCTCCTGAGGAGATGGTGATTCCCCTGATTATCGATAGCTCAAGGGGTTGTGGGATCCGAGAGTGGCAGAGGGGATGATGTTCCCCTGAGGGGATTGTTAGTTCCCCTGATACCGAGATCTTGAGGATTGTGGTCCAAGAGTGAGACTGTATAACTCGAAGACGGTGGTCTGAGAGTGAGATCGGTATGGGAGCAAGCAATGCCTAGGACATGAGTATAAACATAACGACGAAATGTAGATCTCGAGAGTTGATGGTGGTTTAAACTTAGATTTTAGTTGTGTTGGTCGGTGGGCCAGGGTTTTATGACTGGTGTGGTCATGAATGTGTGGCTCGTTCGCCAAGATTGTGCGGCCGGTGGTGCTGGAGTCCCGAGAAGGAGAGCTGTAGCAGGTATGAGCCGGCAAAGGCATGGTTACCAGATACATAAGTTCACGAGAAGCCTTCATGGTAGGATGGTGGTTGAAGTTTATTGGAGATGGACAAAGTTAATAGGTTCAAGGTTTTTGTAAGCTTGCTGGGGGGAAGTAAGTCAAGTGGCTTGAGTTGGCGTCGTGCATTTTATTTGATACGGTGAATCAGAATATGCGAACATATGGTACTTGTTTGTTTTATTACGTTCATATTGACGATTTTCTGTGGAGAATTGCCTAGCGGGAAAGCTAGGTTGGAATAAGCTCTCTTGTGGAAGTTTCCCCTAGAGGAAAGTTAATAGAGGTTCATGGACAGGTAAGAGGGTTGATATTCATGTGGCGGGTGAGTTGATGCCAAGAAACTTGATTATTAGTCTAGTTGAGCTGAAGAAGCAGTTGGAGAACATATTGAACAAGTGATTCATTTGTTCTAGTGTATCACCGTAGGGAGCGCCGATGTTATTTATTAAGAAGAAAGACGGGAGTTTCCGCTTCTGTATTGATTATCGGGGTTTAAACCGGGTCACTGTGAAGAACAAGTACCCTCTTCCCAGAATCGATGAGTTGTTGGATCAGCTGAGAGGTGTTACTTGGTTCTCCAATATAGATCTAGTGTCGGGGTACCATCAGATACCGGTAGATGAGCTGGATGTCATGAAGACAACTTCCAGGATGAGGTATGGGCACTATGAGTATGTGGTGATGCCCTTTGGTTTGACAAACACACCACCTGCGTTTATGAGGTTGATAAACAGCGTGTTCCAGGAGTTTCTGGATGAATTTATCATCATCTTTATCGATGACATCCTGGTGTATTCCAAGAGTCTTGAGGAGCACGAGATCTATCTGAGAGCAGTTATGAAGAATTTGCAGGAGCAGAAGCTTTTTGCTAAGCTAAGCAAGTGCAGTTTCTGGCAGTAGGAGATGAGTTTCTTGGGTCATGTTGTTTCTGCAGCAGGAGTTTCTATGGATCCAGAGAAGATTCAGATCATCGGGGATTGCCCTAGATCGTAGAACTCCACAAAGATAAGGAGTTTTCTTAGGTTGGCAGGGTACTACAGGAAATTTGTGGGGGATTTTGCGAGTATGGCACAGCCGATGACTAAGCTGACAGGGAATGATGTTTCCTTTGTGTGGTCGCCGGAGTGCGAGACGGCTTTCGAGAGCCTGAAGCAGATGTTGACGAATTCACCAGCCCCACGTCCACTCCTGGTCAGTAGGCCCTCCTATATCCGACGACCGGTTTGTTATGTCTATGAGGCTTTAAAGACCTTAACTCTGGAGTTCTCTCATGACCCTTAACCGTAAATATAAGTGCATTTTGGTGACATAGGTGGCCGAATAAATTCTTTTAAACCTCTCCGCATGTCCCTGAAATAGGGGTGTCACACTATTCAATATGCAATTATGTGTATTCGTAGTCTTAGTTATTGTGAGTTGTGATATCTTGGTTTACGAAGAAGTTTAAAAGAATTGATTTGGTCATCTATGTCATGAGATTGTACTTATCTTTTTGGTCAATGATCTTGAAAGAACTTCACAGTTAAGCGTTCTTATGTTGGAATAATCTCAGGACGGATGACCTTCCGAGAAGTGAACATCAGAACGGTGAGAATGATGACAAAATAGAAAGAAATATCATGTGATGATTTGTAGAGTGGACCACTGGATAGGAATAGATTTGAGGTCCACTAAAAACTGGCAGTTAGAGCATTATGAACATGTTAAATACGCATCAGACTCATTAGAGACGGTTATATTATTAAGTAATATCCCACATTGAATGTTAAAAATAATATATAAGAGATATATAGTCAATCCACTCATAACTAACTTTTTTTGAAATGGAAAGCTATGTAACTTAATATTGTATCAGAGTCCGATCAACGTTACATAAGCCCGATCAATAATCCATTCAATTCGAAGTTGGTCACGCTCATGTCCAAACATAACGAGATAAATGACCAAAAGAAATCATCATCTACAGAAGATGTACCACAGAGTAATATCTAAGAAACATGGACCAATTGGTTATGAACTAATTTGTTTTGAGATGGAAAGCAATGTAATTTAACAAGTTATGTAACTTCTTTGTTCAGAGACTTGATTCGCCTTCCAACCTTAACGGCAATACATGGGATGTTTGATTCTGATTTTGACTCTTTCTTCCTCCGATTGAGGCAACAAGATTTTAGTCAGGTAGCATATATATAATTATTGCTTCACCGATCTTACTTTTGGTTCTTATATTTCATGGATAAGTAACATTGTACAAGTTAGTGAAGGTCAACTAAGTTGATTGTTAATATATGTGGAATTCCATAAAATAGATTTACATCAGGTTTTATATAAATAATAACTACTAATATTTAGTAATAATAATAATTATTATTTTTTGGGAAATACTATTTTTTTGTCAGCATAAGAATATAGAATCACTTTTTTGCCGAAAATGTTAGATCTGAAAAATTAGATTAAGTTGTATATAACTAACTCATCAACCATTTTCAATCCTTTACAATCTAATTCCCACGTAAAATGTCCGTTCAAAGAAAAAGAAAAAAAAAATGTCCATTTTAATCATCTAATTTAATTCATCAATCCATTTAAATAAAAAAATTCAACTCATCGAAATTCATATGAGTTATTAATTGCATTAATTCGATCTATAAGTTTTGGTCCATTTTAACACGCTACATTCAAGTGAAGTTCACGTGGGTTAGACTCGATGGATCGATCCATAAATTTTTATCTATTTTGTCACCATGTATATATGTGTACTATTAATCAATTACAATCCCATATTAGTGTATCAGTCTAACTCTTTTAATTCATCTCATTTGCCCAATCAACCAACTTGTATAAAAGAATATTAACTCATTGGGTCACATGGGTTATGATTTGATTGGATCGATCCATAAGTTTTGACTTTTGACACCCTACATTTAAGGATCTAATATATTTAGTAAATACTTTGTTTTATACTACTAGGCTTGTCATCCTAGGAATAAACATATTGTTTATTACATACTAACCATGCTTCAATATTACACTTTGGTAGGAAGAACGTGAATATCAGGGACAGCTGGATTCTTCATTTTAAAGACAGTAAATTGATCGTTTCAATTAATACTCCGGACAATTATGGTGAGGTTCCAGCTGTCCAGGCGATTAATTTATCCTGCCGTTGAAACTCTCTACCATCAGACTATTGTATTACCTCGTTTTTTAAGAGACCTAACAATGGAATTAACAAGATTGAGTTCTTGTTGGAACAAATTTTGACGTGTTAAACATAAACTTCCAACTCAAAACCAATTTATAATATATTCCTTATATAGTATTTAGTTCACATCTTCCTTGTGGATATCTTACCCACTTCTTCCACATGATGGTTCTTCCTTCCCATCTCGATCTGAATTCTAATGCTTCCCAAAATTTATTTTGCATAGGTTTTATCTTTCCCTAATATTTTCTTTTTACTCAATGCCTTTATTTTGTTGAATTTTATTTCAGCATAAATTACCTAGAGTCAATTGATGACTCCTTTTATTATAACTTAATTGACATTAATAAAACTTGTAGCGCAAAAAATTCTTATCGATTCGCTCCTGTAGTACCGCAATTATTACTTTGCACTTGTAGTTTTATATTGGGTAAAACTTTACGTGTAAGCGTAACAACTAGAGACAGTGAAGACGACGACTGAAACTTAAGGATTGATGGCTTGGTGCATTAGCAAAGCAAACCCTTAAAACGGATGTACACACATCGGTTTAGCTCAAAAGTAAAATCTCTGGTTTATACAATAAAAAATAAATTAAAACAATAAAATGGAAATAAGAGGAGATGCAATGATAATCTCTTACTATATAGTTTCTCATGTACTAAATGAAACAATAAAATACTAAATACTCATATTTATGGGAGTCTCTCGAAAATATGGAGAAAGTCTCTCATAGTCTATCTCCACTTTTTTATGAGATTTTCATAATTAATTAATAATATTTAATATTTAATTATTTATTTTTTAGATGAGAGACTATAGTAATAGACTACTATTGTATATGCTCTAACTGATAGTTTCAAACAATTTTAGTTGTTGGAAATCCGCCTTATTTTTGGTAGTATAACGCATTTCTAATATGCGTGGATCAAGGAGTGAAGAGGCCATCGATGAATGAGGTTGTAAAAGAAATTGAGTACATAATGCAACATGCAGGATTATATCCTAACGTAGATTCAGCTGCGAGTTCAAGAACGTATGATGAAGCAAGCAAAGGATCCGGGGATCTTTATAGAAACAACTCGTTTGAGTATAGTGCAAGTTTCCCAACTACAAAACTCGAACCCCATTGATTAGTCCGGATGCTACACCAAAATGCCAAGATTTATGCTTTGTCAAATTAGGCATGTGTGCTTCAGATGTCAAAATTGGCTACAACTCTTGATGTATCCAAAATAATTGGAATTTCTTGCCCTCAATTAAACTACATATTTTATAAAGAATTATTATTTTAAGTCAAAGATAATGGCTCATAGATTACGTGGATCATCAATTCAAACAAAAATGAATATCTTGACCAATGCAAAAAATAATGGCTATTAGCATTACAACTAAAGAAATCGGCAATGGAAGAAACTCACAATGATCAAAAGGATAGGCTCATGGATATGAAGGTTATCTGTGACTCTCACCAATCCACAAGCTTGAGAGGCTACTGTCGCAGAAGGTTCTGAAAATAGCCCAAAATGTTTGTAAGAAACAAGCTGAGGCCAGAAAAATAACTCGGGTTAATAGGAATGACATGTAGAGGGTGGTCACTCTTGTTTTGGTCTACTTTAGTATCATATTACTCACGTATCTTTCGTTTTATGTCCATCGAAACTTAAGTGGTAATTCCTTTTTTCAACTCCTTTAAGTGGAAATAACTTTATAACATTTCACAAACAGAAATACAAACAATGTGTCGCAACTAGTGTTGTAGTTAGGCTTACCATAGGAAAATAAATTAAGCAGAAAATGGAAAGACAACAAGAGGATATTTTCGGCAACCATCGATGCCAGCTCCCTCTAATAGATCTGGCTGATCATCTCCTGGTGGTCCCTCCTCAACCCTCCAATCAAACCGTTTCACAAGATTGGCCAAAGTCACACTTGCCATCACGGACCCAAGTCCAATGCCGGGACATAACCTTCTCCCTGCTCCAAATGGAATGTATTTGAAATTTCGTCCAAAGAAATCCAAAGGTATTTCTAAATGTCTTTCTGGCCTAAAATCTTCTGCATCTGGTCCCCAAGTCGCAGTGTCTCGTTGGATAGCCCAAGCATTAATGATCACCTATATGTCCCATTTAAAACTTTTTATCCAAACGGTTTTTTTGATATCAGTTATAATAACAAACAATATGTAAATATATTTCACCTGTGTGCCCGCAGTAATGTCATATCCTCTTAATTTAACATCTTCGCTTAATAGTCGCGGAACTAATAGTGGGAGAGGAGGATGCAGCCGAAGTACCTCCTTGATCACAGCTTTTAAGTAGTTCATATTTTCTACTTCTTTTCCTGATACATACGAATTACTCTTCGAAATTGAACGAATCTCATCTTGAAGTTTCTTCATGCATTCTGGATTTCTCATAAGGCGTGTCATCGCCCACTCTATTACCGCGGAAGTTGTTGTCGTGCTCCCTAAAAACATCTCCTATAAACGACAAATAACTTCATATGGTTATCAAAGAATTTGTGTTTATATATATATATATATATATATATATATATTAATGATGATTGTAATGAATGATTTATCTTACAAATATGATGACTTTTAAGTCGCTTTTATCCAACTGGCATTGAGTGGACTCATCTCTTTGCATCGTTAGCAACATATCAACAAAATCTGGTGTCTCTTTGTCGGCATATATATCCTCATGTTCTTGCAACACTTTTTCTATAAAATCACCAAACTTCTTTGTTATTTTCTCTAGCTTACCATCGGAACCCGTAATCTTACCTATCCATGCCAAACTCGGAATGTATTCCCCGACCGGGGAAAGCCCCACGGCATCCAAGAAACTCTTTGTTATGGTCTTGACATCGATTGTACCTTCCTCGCCGCTGTATTTTTTCCCCAATACAACTTTACCCATTATGTCGCATACCATATTAGTAATGAGTTTGCTTAGATTCACTGATGAAGAAGATAAACTTGCTTCGTCCAGTGTCTCCATCAATAGAGTTATCTCTTCTTCTCTTCTTTTCTCAGAGGCCTGAACCATTTTGTTGCTGAGGAGATGTGTTGTGCATAGACTCTGCATCCCAAAAAGAAATGTATTAAAGCAAAATTAAAGAGCTAAACCAATAAAATGAAGAGCTTTTAAAGGTTTTGTCTCGAAATGTATCGTCACTATTGTGAACATACTTGTTAATCCTAAATAAATTATAAACTAGATAGTTACCGTGCTGTACAGAAGGGAGAAATATTTGCATAAATTTTACTGTAATTTGCTAGTTATAAAATAATAGTAAAAGTTTTATTTGAATTACTCTATACATTTATAATCTTTTACACTTAAGTTTCATATTCTGATTTCAACCTGTCTTAGGTACATGATACAATATTCAAATTCGTGAATCATATAAGTTTGGTAAAATCCATAAAACAAAACAAAACTCGTATTGAAGAAGTCGTGTTTAGAAATCTCGATTTGACTTTTTGATTTTTTACAGTTGTACATACTATATTAACTAAAATATAAAATTTGTGATTTCTTACATTTTAGTAAGATACCATTAGGTTGATGTGGAGTGCAAAATTAATAAATTAGATATAATATATTATATTTTTAAAATATAAGAAATGTTATATCTTAGTTTTAAAATATATATGTCATTATTAAACAATTTAGGGATTAATCTTATTAGTTTTACAAATAAAAGTTTATAACTATTCTAAACAGTTTGTTATTGTTTCTTAAGATTTCTGAAACAATAAATGGAATCTATTAGGTAATTTTAAAATATTGTTTTATAATTTTATAAACTAAGATAAGTTTTTCTTTCGTTAGTTATTAAATTAAATAAAATACAATTGGCATTTTTTGTAATATGCCACATGATAGTAGGGTTAAACTTCTAACAATATTGCTTAAATAAGTATATGAAAATAAAACTTAAATATTATGTTTGGTTCGTGGTTTCTAATTTAAATAAATCGTTTTAATTTTGGAATTTGTGGTATTATTGAAAAAGAAAACTAGAGATTATATTTTTGGAACACAAAACTAGAAATGTAGTAGTTTAAAATATCCACACTTTTAAAGTTCCAATTATATTATTACAACTTAACATGTGAGTTAGATTAGAAAATTTGATTACATGTACCCTTTTAATCTAATTTATAAAATCTCATTAGTGAAACAAAATATTAATGTTTAATTAAATATCTCTTTCTCATTCAGATAAACTAATCAAGGAGATCGACAAAGAGATCAACTCATGAGAATATATGAAGACTTTGGAGAAACCATAGATATCGAAAAAGGTACAAACCTTAACGTTCCTCCAGTATTCGCCATATGGGGCGAAAACCAAATCTCGCCCGCCATTGGATATTTTGTGGGCCGATTTTGTGATCGGACGGTTGGCAAACTTAAGATCATGTGTCTTCATGACATCATGAGCTACGTCAGCAGAAGATACAATGAGAACAGGGACACGGCCGAAACGAAGGAGCATGAGTGGACCATGGCGCACACTGAGGGAACAGAGAGCACGGTGCGGGTGGAGACTGAGCTGATGGAGGTTTCCAATGACCGGAAGCGACCATGGAGACGGAGGTAAGTTAGAGTTGGGTCGTTTGAGGAGTAATTTAAAGAAGAGAAGAATAGTTAGAAAGGTGGTTAAGGAAAGAGAGATTAATATTATCATTTCCATTTTAGGATTAATTTTGAATAAATTTGGAGCTCAATCTCTCTCAATGCGTCGAAATGGTTTGTGAATAAGGGAATCGTCCTTTCTCTCTAGGCTGTTTATTTTAAAGGGAAGATGGCCAATCGTCCTTATAATAATCAAAAAATAAAAATATGGTTTGTGCTATCATTAATGAACTTTGTCCAAATAAAATAATTTACAATATACTAGGCAACTAAGTTGACCCGGTTATTTTGCTTTTTTGTTAATGTTATTAATATAGATAGAATAAATCCCGGTTATCCCCTATATAGTACATTTTGGATATAACTTTAGGAAGTGTTAATAACAATTTATAAACATAAGTTTTAAGAATAAATTAACAGTAATCATTAAAGATAACAATGTCAAATGCACATATATTCATTTAACTATTTTAGAAATATATATAGAATCAAATCACCAATCAAGTAAGAAAGTATAGGTGATTGGAAAGATAAGTTAATTGATTGGAGGAGATATTTTAGCTTAAGATCCTCTTTCTGATTTGGTGTCTTTCACTGGGGGTAGAATAGAGAAAAGACTGGAGTAAAACACTCTCCCTTTGTTTGGTTTCATCTTGTTTACGAGCTTTTCTTCACTTTATCGCTAAACTTTATCAAAGTGACTGAGCTTTTGTCGTGGTTCTTAGCTGTTGAATTTTCGTTTCGAAGCAAAGAGTTTGAAGGAAGAGTTTTCACCCGTTTATTCTGTAAGGTGGTTCAAGGTGTCAAAGAATTTTAAACAGTTTGGGAATTTTAGTTCTAGATCTCAGATCTAAAAAGTTGTTTCGCTGAGAGAAGTCATGTCTTCAGCTATGGATAGAGCCTTGATGGCTATGTCTCTGGAAGAGGAAGATGCGCCGTTCGACATGCCAAATCTACCGGAGTTTTCTTCGTGTGAGCAAAACATTTGTAGTTTGGTTGGTCGGACTCTTAATCCGGCTTCGCAACCGATGGATCAGTTGATTCGCCAAATGCCTCGCAAGTGGCAGAAGACTGGAAGAGTCAGAGGGGTGGCCCTATCAAAGGAAAAATTTCAGTTTTTCTTTAATTCGGAGCATGATTTAGATGAAGTACTTGAGAAAGGAGTTCATACTTTCAATGAGTGGACTATTGTGGTGGATAGGTGGTACGAGAATCCACCAGATAACTACTTGCATTTCACGCCTATGTGGATTTAGATGTGGAATCTACCGATCAATTTCTATACAAAGAAGGCTTTGACAGCCATGGGGGAGTTGATTGGTCAAGTTATGGAGGTAGCTTTTGATGTAGAAAAGCCTCAGCTGCAGGATTTCATTCGTGTTAAGATCATGTTTGATGTATCTAGACCTCTCAGAAGATCAATGCGCATCAATCTTCCAAAAGGCGAGCCTATTTCGATTAATTTTGAGTATGAAAGAGTCCAAAAAAGGTGTTTTGAATGTCAGAGAATGACGCATGAGAAGGAAAACTGCCCTATTTTTACTAAGAGAATCCAAGATGAGTCAGATGCGAAAAGAGCTGGTCGTCCTGTAGAGAAAATTCTGAAGGATCCAATCTTAAAAGCTTCTGATCCCCTGTTTGGTGTGCTTAAGGAAGACCAGGTGGGAGTTGATCCAGCAACAGGAAGACCAAGAATTGCTCCAATTGTGTTGGAAGGTATGAGACAATACCTAAGGGTATCCTCTGAGGAAGAGAAGTTGTTGCGAATGGATAAAGTCAAGTCTTCGGTGAAGGAAGTAGAGAAGGATCTAGTCGCCCGGAAATCAATTCTAAGGCTAGAGCCTCTACCAATCTTCCACATGGATATTAATAAAGGGAAGGGGTTGGTTTTCAGCTATGAAAAGGCCTTAGTCTCAGTACCTGGTTTGCCTCCTCAGAAGCATCAGCAAAACCTTGGTTTGTCTGATAACTTTCTTGCTTTATCTCAACCTTTTCAAAACAATCCTACGGTTGATGGAACTAGCTCCTTTGGGGTGGGTTCTTCCGGGGTTGTTCAGAACAATCCAACGGTTTTTGGAAATAGTCAATTTTTGGCTAGTTCATCCGGGATTGTTCCTGTGAAAGCAAAGATAAAGAGGAAAAGACCGCAAAAAAATGTCAGGAAGCTAATGACAGAAGGGAAAGAAGAATTATTGGGGAGTCCTATGTTCAAGAGAAAAGCAGATGATGAGGGTACAAGCACTGCAAAACAATCAAGGCTTAATCCTCAAGAGGTGATCCCAAAGGGGGGATTGCCTACACCCCAATGAGCATTATTAGTTGGAATTGTCAAGGATTGGGACGGTCTCATGATTTGGCAATTCCTCGTCTCAAGGAGATGCGTAAAAAACATTTCTCAGAGATGTTGTTCTTGATGGAAACAATGAACAAGAGAGATGTGTTGGTGGATTTACAAGTTTGGTTGGGCTATGACCGTGTATATACAGTTGATCCGATAGGGAAGTGTGGAGGTTTAGCCCTTTTTTGGAAGAGCAGTGTAAAGGTAGACATCCGGTATGTAGATAAGAATATGTTGGATGCTCAAGTACAGTTTGGAGCTTCCAATTTCTTTGTTTCCTGTATATATGGAGATCCAGATAGAAGGAACAGGTCTCATGTGTGGGAGAGATTATCTAGATTGGGCATAGGAAGAAGGGAGAAATGGTGCATGTTTGGGGACTTTAATGAGATAATGCACAATGGAGAAAAAAATGGTGGTCCTAGGAGATGTGATAATGAGTTTAAACCTTTCAATGACATGCTGAGGGTTTGTGATATGGTTGAGTTACCAAGTCAAGGAAACAGTTTCACGTGGGCGGGAAGAAGAGGGGAACACTGGGTGCAATGTAGACTCGACAGGGCCTTCGGGAATACTGAATTCATAAAACAGTTTCCGGCTTCAAACCAAGGTTTCATGGATTTGCGAGGATCAGATCATAGGCCAGTTTTGATTAAGCTGTTGTCTTCTCAAGACTCGTATAGAGGGCAGTTCAGGTTTGACAAAAGGTTTTTGTTCAAGGAAGAGGTAAAAGCTACTATCCATACAACATGGAATAGAAAGAGATCAGACTCGTACATCTCAGTGGCAGAGAGATTAAGAAACTGCAAGAAAGCTTTAAGTTCTTGGAAAAAGAAAAATTCTCTAAACTCTCATGATAAGATCACGCTGCTTGAAGTTGCGTTAGAAAAAGTTCAATCTCAAGTGTGGCCAAGATTGCAAACGGTACATGCTCTAAAAAAGGATCTTGCTAAAGCCTATAGAGAGGAAGAGATTTTTTGGAAACAAAAGAGCAGGAAGAAATGGCTTCGATGTGGAAATAGAAACACAAAGTTTTTTCATGCCTCAGTCAAGGAGAATAGACAGAGAAAGAGAATTGAAAAGTTGAAGGATGTTAATGGAAACTTCCAAGTCTCTGAAGCGGCAAAGGGAGAGATTGCTGCAGCTTACTTCCAAAACTTGTTCACTTCGTCAAATCCGGCTAGGTTCGATCAATGGTTCGATAGTTTGGAACCTAGAGTCTCAGGGGAAATGAATGATAGTCTGATTGCCAAGGTGACTGCTCAGGAAATCAAAGAAGCCCTTTTTCGATTAATCCAGTAAAAGCCCCAGGGGCGGATGGTATGTCTGCGCTTTTTTCCAACATTTTTGGCAAACTGTTGGGCCTCAGGTAATCTCAGAAGTTCAAAAGTTCTTTGATGAAGGATTTATGCCTGCTGTGTGGAATTATACCCATCTGTGTTTGATTCCAAAGACTCTACATCCTACTGAAATGGGTAACCTTAGACCTATAAGCCTGTGCTCTGTGCGTTATAAGATCATCTCAAAGGTTATGGTGAAGCGGATGAAACCTTTTCTCCCAGAGATAGTTTCTGAGTCCCAATCTGCTTTTGTTCCTGAACGACTTATCACTGATAATATTCTAGTTGCTCATGAACTGGTTCATAGCCTGAAGGTGCATCCTCAAATGTCTTCTGAATTCATGGCAGTGAAGACCGATATGTCAAAAGCATATGACGGGGTTGAATGGAGTTACCTAAGAAGTCTGATGCTAGCTCTTGGCTTTCATATTAAGTGGGTCAACTGGATTATGATCTGTGTTTCTACTGTTACTTACTCAGTACTGATAAATGATAGCCCTTTTGGTATGATCACTCCGCAAAGAGGCTTAAGGCAGGGAGATCTTTTATCCCCATTTCTTTTTGTCTTGTGTACTGAAGGGTTGACACATTTGTTGAACAAGGCTCAATGGGAGGGAAGGTTGGAGGGCATGCAATTTTCTGAGGGAGGGCCAGTCATTCATCATTTGCTCTTCGCCGATGACAGTTTATTCTTGTGTAAGGCTTCATTGGAACAGAGTGTGGTTCTACAAAACATCTTAAAGGTGTATGGTTTAGCTACGGGACAGACTATCAATCTGAACAAATCCTCCATAACTTTCGGTGCAAGAGTAACTGAGCCGTCTAAAAGATCTGTTCAAGCTTCTATGGGCATTACAACGGAAGGTGGTGCAGGATCCTATCTAGGCTTGCCCGAGTGTTTCAGTGGATCGAAGGTTGATATGCTAAGTTATCTAAAAGACAGGTTGAAGGGTAAATTATCTGGGTGGTATGCTAGGAGTTTATCCCAAGGAGGCAAAGAGGTACTCCTAAAGTCTGTTGCTTTGTCATTGCCGGTGTTTGCAATGTCTTGCTTTAAGCTCCCAAAAAAAACATGTGAGAACTTAGAGAGTGTTATGGCCGCCTTCTGGTGGAATTCAGGAGAACATTCGAGGAAAATTCATTGGCAGAGCTGGGAAAGGTTATGCTTGGAAAAAGAGTATGGGGGGATGGGTTTTAGAGATGTCCAAGTGTTAAACCAAGCCTTGTTAGCTAAACAAGCCTGGAGACTCTTACAAAACCCTAATTGTCTGTTATCCAGGCTCATGAAGAGCATATATTACGAAGATGCTCCTTTTTTAGATGCAAAAATGGGTCAAAGACCGTCCTTCGCATGGAGAAGCATCTTGTATGGAAGAGATTTGATGATACAGGGATTGGAAAAGAGGGTTGGCAATGGGGCCTCAATGTTTGTGTGGATAGATCCTTGGATCGAGGATAATGGTCTCAGGGCTCCTTGGAGGAAAAACCAATTTTTTGATGTGGGACTTAGGATCAAAGATCTAATTGATCTACACACAGGGTTTTGGGATAATGAGATACTGGAGGAGCTGTTCTTTCCTCAGGATATCATCAGAATCAAAGCCGTTAAACCGGTCATTTCCCAGGAGGACTTTCATATTTGGAAACATAACAAAAGTGGTGATTTCTCGGTTAAGTCTGCCTACTGGATGGCTCATCAAGTCAAAAGTAAGGAGCTGATCCAAAAAGCATCACTACAACCGTCTACTCTTGTTTTAAAAAAAACTGGTGTGGAAGTTGCAGACGGATCCAAAAATCAAGGTGTTCTAATGGAAAGTACTTAGTGGAGCCATTCCTGTAGCAGAATGCTTGAATGGAAGAGGGATGACTGTGGATGAGAATTGCCAAGTTTGTGGTGAAAAGAGTGAATCAGTAAATCATATTCTGTTTCTTTGTCCTCTGTCTCGACAGGTGTGGGCGCTCTCAGAATTTCCCTTTCCTCTTGAGGGATTCCACTCCGGTTCTATATACTCCAATATGTTCCATCTACTGGAAAATAAGGATAATAAGGCGTGGCCCCCAGAGCTAAGAAAAAGTTTTCCTTGGATAGTGTGGAGAATATAGACAAATAGAAATTCTCTCACCTTTGAAGGAAAATGCTTTAACGCAAGGGAGACAGTGGAAAAGATTAGAGAGGAGGTTGCAGAATGGTTTGAAGCCCAGTGTGTGGGGGAGGAAGGAGAGTCTCTCCTAAACCAAATTCAAATTGGGGGTCAAAGGAATGAGGTGACTCAAACTGGTAGGTGGAAAAAGCCTCCGGAGAATTGGTTAAAATGTAATATAGGCGCTTCTTGGTCAAGAAGGAACCAAAATGCAGGTGGGGCTTGGGTTTTAAGAGATGATAGAGGTGTTGTCCTACTGCATAGTAGAAGATCTTTTGCCAACATTCATTCAAAAGGGAATGCAAGTCTGAGATGTCTGTTATGGGCTTTTGAAAGTATGGCTAGTCACAAGGTTGATAACGTCATTTTTGCGCTTTCAGACAAAGAGTTGGTGGGTGCAGTAATGAGACCAAGTGCTTGGCCGTCCTTTAAACCGCAATATGTGGCTATAAAGAGATCGCTTTTGCCTTTTGCCGTATGGAGACTAGAAGTTGAGGTAGCAGAAGCAAACAGAGGTGCAAACCTGATTGCTCAAAGTGTCACTAATGATCTTAGAGAACAGTCGTATGTAGCAGCAGGACCGCCTAACTTGCTACAACGTGTGTTTAGTGATGAGGGAGGTTTGATATCTGTTTGAAGATGCAGTTTTTTTTGGAAAATTTCCGTCAAGTGCAGGATCTAGTGGCTTTCAAAGTCTTTGAAGCTCTGGGAATCTTTTGTTGTTATTGATGGTATTCTTTTTGTGTAGACCCCTCAAGTTAGTCTTGTTGGTGGTGCTAATGTAGGCTAATCAGTATCAGAGGCTTTTGTCTTGATAGTTTCTGTAACCATTAGGTATTTTGAAGGCCTTAATATAATTTCAGATGATAAAAAAAAAAAATCAGGTAAGAAAGTCACAACACTGGTAAAATATATAACTTTGACGCATAATATTTTTGATTTATTTTAATAAATGTTTGATTGAAAACACACAAAAAAAAACTAAAATAATTTGGCGCTTAATGAAACTTCTGGAGTCACCTTTTTGTAAGATCTTCAAGGGGACAATTCGATACCAGCCAACCACTTGAAGCTAGTGATATGTTCGAGATAAGTAAATTTCTTCCTGGATCAACAATTAAAGTAAATGAGTGGATAACTAAAATATTAATTTGGTGTTGCTTAGAACATTCATAAAGTTTCTTAAACTGTAAGCTTTAATAACGTTGTTAGCTTTCAACAACTCAAAATTACAAGACAATGCTCATGTATATTTGACCTGTTTTGGCAGAGGGTTAATGATGTAGCATCATCTACTACTTCTCTTATTAGGCTGCTTATTTTATTAGGCTTCTAAACTATGTCTTTATTTTATAATTATGTTGGGCTTTCTCGTTTGGGTTTCGTTATGTCGGCTTCGTTTCTTAGGCTTCAAGGCTTGCTAGGGTTTTTTACATTTTGCTATAAGTACTCTAATCATTGTATTCTAGTTCGTTGGTTGTTTTTGATTTGTAAAATGAGAAAACTTTTCTCAAACCAAAGTCTTTGAGTTCACATTTTCTCAAACCGAAGTCTTTCCATTGATACTTGAGTTCTCAATCGTTATTGTTCCATACATTAGTTGGTATCAGAGACTCACTGATCCTAATCATGCCGCCAAAGAAGTACCTGCAACAGCAACTTGATGAACAGAACAATGTGTTTCGAGGGATGATGACTGACTTTCAACAGGACTGGCGTGACACGTTACGCACTACTGTTGATCAGCAGAGCCAGCCCATAGGCCAAGCCAATGAAGCATCAGCTTGCAACCGTATATATTATATACAAAATTTGATCCTAATTTTTAAAAATTTTCTTTGGTTTAGTGGCGTTAGGAGTGTTAGTGAAGGCTTACCCACCATGAGTTCGAATTGCCTATAGCTCATTTTTTTTTTTCGTCTTTGTTTTAATAATTATTAAAAAATATATCTCTTATTGCATACGGTCACAAAATGATTGTGGCCTTCGAAATGTTAGCGACGGCTCTGTGTTGATGCATCAATACGAGCAGTCCTGCAAGAACAAAAAGGAGCTCAGAACTTGCCAGGACAGGGTGAAGAAGTCTTTGAGGAGGATGATGAAGGTGACGATGTCCTTGGTGACAACCTGTTTGCTAGGTTGGGTGAACCACTTCAGCGCGGTTCCTAAACGTGCCCTTGTTCCAACTCCACAAGCCAACAACAACCGATGGGAGTCAGGATTGAAACGACCCGACCCATTTCTTTTAAATAATAATTAAATAATGATCACATGCTTATTAACAATCTAACCACACTCAATTCAACAACAGAAATAACCAATATTAAACCATCAATTATCCAACAACCAACAAATGAATAAATCAATACCAATAACCATGAACTCAATAATATCAAGAAGCAACAAACCAGCATCCTAACATCATTCTAATTAATGACCCACTCTAACAACCTAATAGAAGCCAAACAACACATCAACGAGCTACTAGAAAATACCTGTCCAAAAATAAAGATGTGAAAATATATATATATATATATATATATATATATATATATTAAAAGGTAATTTTATAGAAAAATGTGTTGCAAAAGAGTTATAAATTGTTGTAAATGCAGTTATAAAGGTGTTATATATCCTGCCACATATTTTTACTAAATCTAATTTGCAATATTGCCACAAATCATAACCATTAAATATTTCTTGCAAAATTTGCAAGACATTTTTGTGTGTGTAATAATATTGCTAATTTATAATGAAAAATGCAACAGACAGTCTTGTCACTATTTTGCAATAAATTTGTAATAAAATTGTTACGTACATTAATCGTTGCAAAAATATCGTTGCAATAACACTATTTTATTGTCGTGAAAGAGCTCCACCTTTGTTTCTCATCAAAGTGCCCTGAAGAGATCTTAAACCTAGACTAGGTTATGTTCCGCTCTCAGCCCTTCGGTCCCAGCCTAGCTTCTACTCCTTTATTATGGTTTTGCGCATTGTTGCATGTTATTCGTACAACACCCTATGCATGCTATTTTCACTGCACCCTGCGCTACGCTTTTGCATCTGCCTTGTTGCAGCTAAACCCATCGTGTGTACAACATTCGGCTTGTCCTTTAGTGAGTTGCTGTTTCTTTAACTCTAGCTTTCCTTTTATAATGAAACCCTAGAGCTTATGTCTGTTTATTTTGCATAATACACAACTCGGATAATGTATGGGCTAAACATCAATATAGGCACAATTTGTGGTTCCACCATACAACAGAGCATGTCTGTTTTGCTTGTTGGAGTTGAAGAGGGGCACACAACTCGAGTAGTTTTGTTTTTTCCGGTCAGATGGTTAGAGAAGAGCACATCACAAGCAGATCTGTTTTTGCAAATCGGAGGGTTGAAGACACAAGGCATATAACAAGCAGATATGGTTACGATACTCTTTGTGGTGTCTTGCGGATGTAGTCCAATCTTTGTGGTGTCTTATAGATGTCAGCAAGACTGCGGTGTCTTGAAAATGTCAGTATGACTCTTCGTTTCTTTGTATGTGTTTTCACACGCTACGAGGCACTACATATGTCACCTAGACTCTATAGTCCCCCAAACTGTTTTCCAGAATATGTGGTGCCCCACTTGTGCATGTCGTACTCTGCGTCTCCCCATAGATGCCTACTAGACTTTGCGTTACCCTGCACGTGATGTTAGACTCTGTGTTACCTTGCAAGTGTCTGCCAGACTCTACATTGGCTTGCAAGCGTCTGCTATACTCTATGGTGCCCACCTCATATGTTTGTAAGTAAGGATCGACAGCTTGAAAACTTTCTCACAATGGAAAGTCAATATGGTGTCTATCAGGTGTGTTTTACAATAAGAAAATGTTCAAACATGTAGGGACAATGCTTCATTTAATGGTAAACAACCTTGAATAGCTGGAGAGGGTTCAGAGAAAAGTGGAGATGATTGCTTTGTTGATTGAGGATAGTTTGGATAGTGCCGGCTTTTGGGGTGTGCCGGATGTGCAAAAGCAATGAGTCCCACTTGTGCCTGTCGTGCTTTGAAATAATTATAAAATAGGATCCAACTTTTAAGCTGTTAAATATTTATGTTGTAACCATCACCAGGGCAACAACTCTTTAAAGGTTTCTTTAAATTTTTTTTATTATTATTTTAATCATATATATATTTATTGTTTGACAAAAAAAAGAATATATATATATATATTCATTGTATTTTATTAATAATAACTATTAAAAAGTTGACACATGTTTATATTTGCTGAGAAACATTGCTTTCATAAGCAACATTCTCTTCTTTCCTCTTTCACTCTTATTATTATATTAATTTATATTAGTAACTCTGGTGATTAACTTTTCTCACCGGAGATGCGTCTTAAAACAAAAAATAGCACATGGTACAAAAATTTTTGAAAGGTGGATATCCCGATCTAGGGTATGTATTACATAGGTCTTATTTTAGTTTCAAATGTAATTATCTGATGGTAATTTATTATTAAGATTCAAATATGATGTCGTCAAGACTAGAGCAGACGTAGTAGAGTGTTTGTGTAAAATGCGAGTGCCCAAAGAGTGAACATGTTTCTATAGGTTGGATAATGCAGCAGCATATTCATGTAGATCCCTCTTCTTTCCTGCAAAAATTTGAAATTCAAAACAAAACATCTATAAATGTCGTCTTTCGAGTACCCTGAGAAAAAATCAAATATAGGACAAAACAATTAGAAAAAGGGAACCAAACCTGTTGTGGGAAATCACCATTATCCAACTGTGAGTTAATCAACACTTTGGCGGCGTGATGAACAGGCGAAGGGTTTCTCTCCATTTGACCACCTATAATTAGAACCATCATAGCTTGTCCGGTATTAACCACATGTGTCCTGTTTCCTTCGGAAGGAATATATTTCTTGTTACGGCAAGACAGAGGGCTTTCTCCCCAACCGCCTTCGACGTTTTGCGTGTTGAGAGCAAACTGTACCGCTCTACGTATAGCTTCGCAATTACCATAATTCTTCCCTGCAGCCGCTAGACCTCTTACTGCAAAAAGCGTTCCATACGTGAAACAAACACCCCAGTTTCCGTACCATGAACCATCTGACATTTGCAAGTCCTCTATGTATTTTACGCCTTTCTTGATTAAATTTTCGATTTCTTTCGGTCGGTGATCGGGAAATTCTTTCGTAAAGCTAGCCAATCCCGCAATCACCGAGCCCGTACATTCAAGGTACCTAACGATAAAAGATCCAATTTCATTTTTTCTTTAACAAAAGAATTAGTTAAGTCCAAAAACAAAGTATATAAGATAAAATAAAATATTACTCATGCTCCACAACTGTGTTCTCTGCATGCTCCACCGGACTAAGCCACTGCATTCGTTAAAATATCACCATTACTTTAGCCTCTCTTAAAATGAAATTATTCCTCCATAATTCCATTTATATTCAAACAATTAATAGTTGGACTGTTACCTCTAGCCATTTTTTTCCAGGAGCTGGCTCCCAAACTGTCATACCTCCATTATCACTCTGTTATACATTGACAACAACTTAATATCGTTTCACCTCAATGTTGAAAAAAAGATTCGCTTAACCAAACAATCAAAGAAGCTCTATATAACACCTATTTAACTAGCTATAATCAATATTCACTTACTTGGCCTAATACATTCAATTGTAGAGTTAACATCATATTGAAGTTTACCTGCAGATAGATTAGAAAATTGACGGCATCATAGAGCTTCTCTACATCCATTTTTTCGCCAATGAACTCGGAGGGCATGCGGTGGAAGAGTAGGCAGCACTGAGGAAGGAGCGGCACACAATACATGCGGTCAAGATCATTTAGTTTTTTTATAGATAGATAAAAACATTTAGTTTTTTTTTTATAGATTTAAGATATAGTGCCCACCTCTATACTTTCGGCAGTACCGTCCGAAATCGGCAACCCTTGTTCTCGGTCCTGAAATGTCCATCCCCCTTTGGTTATGTCTCTAAACATTTTGAGATGTTCCCCATGAGGGTTCTCGCTAATCTGAGATTGCTTCAAGAAGTCGTATCCTTTTGTGAGGGTTGATCGAATCTCATCATCCATGTTTGCGGCTAACATAACTTGGAGCGAGAGGGCTGCATTCCACGACTGGCTACCCATTAACTGCTTGCACAAGTGACAATAGGGTTTAGATACCAAAATTAAGATAGAGTTTTGAATCTTTTTAATAATGAATTATTGAAAAATAAAATTTATTAACGTATTTTTGGAACAAAAAAATTTATAATATAATATTTTAGAGTTATCATATTAAATCTGTATAGAACATGAGTTAATTAGTTTTTTCCTCTTGAGTAATTTTGAAATCAAAGCCATGAATATGTTCGGATCTAGCATTAATAATTTGAAATAATATATAAAACGATACAGGTCAATTTTTTATTGTCAACTGGTTTTGAATTTGAATGGACTCAAATAGAGTAATGCAAGTAAAATTCATTGTCGTATCTTAATTCGAATCAACTGAAATTATCACAACAAGCAAGTAGCTTTTACCTGGATTTTGAGGCCATCTTCGGCAATCCATATGAAATCGGGGACTCGAGCAAGATGCTTCTTGAAATAATCACCATCCCGGTCTTCTATCCAACATGCAAGCATATGAAACGGCTACCAAAATAACAAAATTAAAAAGTTAATTTGTCACATTGCATCATTTACTTTTCTTTAATAGGGTATTAATTTGTCACATTATATTAATTTCTTAACTGATGATTTGTAATTTAATAGTTTGTGTTAGTGTCGTCAGTTTTTCACCATATGGATTTTGGTACGTTCAGTATATTATATTATGTAACTAATCTAAGTATAGTACCTTCGCAACACATGCACCAGTGATATAATGGGTCGTTTCATCATGGTAGTGAACAAGTTCCATTGTGGTTCGAAGTGCTCTTTGTCTTATGAACTTGTTGAAAGGCCAGCGGTTTATGATATTCTCCGAAAGCATATGAACCCCTTTCCAAAACAATTCTTGTCCAAATGACTTTGGATAGAATAGATCTTCCTGCATCATTGTCATCGGAATTTTTCTTTCTTATAAACATATAAAATGTCATTTAATTTTGTTATCCACATGACTACACTAACCTTTGCGCATCTATTACGAGCTTGGCTCCAAATGATTTTGTTGTAAGGCTGAGGAAAAAGTTCTTCCCGGAGCTGTAGAATGAGAGGGGTTGGTGTAGCTACAAATTTTTTACCATACAAGTATGACATTCCCATGAGAAGATCCCGGATATATATCCATAAAGTACCTGCATTCATAGGTATATAAAAATGGTTTTAGGGACATGCTTGGACAACTCAGTGTCGTAAAGATAAGTAACTGAATCAAGTACAACACATCATAACAATATTCATATCGTAAGGTATGATGAATTATGGAACCTCCATTTATGGGAGAAAAAGAAGGGAGCATCCAAATTTCGGGTGGTAACGGTTTGCAACCAGACCAGTCATACACTCCGAGAACCTGGATAAAGAACATTAATTGATGCATTTTATGAATCGAACTACAACATACTTTGATAAAACATTGTTTTAGAAACCTCCGAAGTTAGATGTGTCTTAAAACATACCGAAAGCCAAGCTTTAGCGATCAAGGGCGCATAGGTGGCACCCCCATGGTCTAGGATCCATTTACGAGCCATTGCACACGCACTTCGTTGACCATCAAGATCTGGTTCTACTCCCAAAATCCGTAAGCAGATGTAGTTGAGGACCGTGCAAAACATAACGCTATGGCTTTCCACATCTAACCCCCAGCCACCATCTTCGTTCTGCAAAGCAATGGTTATGGTATAACATATCATATGTTACAACCTATAACAATACTAGATTTTAACCGTGGTACATTGTGCGATAATTTTTTTTAATAATTATTAAAAATATATATGTTGTATTTTTTTGTGGTTGTTTTAATATGTTTTGACTTAATACCTCTTGTTAACTCATTCAATATCAAACTAAAATATTTATGGGCAATTTAGTAGTTCAATCCGTAAAAATCTATATAATCATATATATGTAAACTTAAACCTGCTCCATAACATGATCCACAATATTTTTTTTAGCAAGTTAAAAGTATCTAGAATATTTAAATAATAAATACTAATTTCTTTTATAATTATTTTAGGTGTATTTTTGGATATTTCAAATAATAACTTCAAGTTATGATATTTATTTAAGTAGCAAGGATTTAATTATGTAAATCTTACAAATAAAAGGTTACTTTACTAAATGTATTTTCACATTAATAATAGGGAGATGTATCTTATTATTATTATTTTATAATAGCCGATGTGGGACGTTGTACATACACTTATCTATAATATATAAATTTTACATAATTTTAAAAATGTTATATATTGAGATGGCTGATCTGTCATTTAAAAAATCTTAATATAGACAATTCTGAAAATTTTAAAAAATGTTAATCAATGAGATGCCTAATCCATATTGACTGTTTTAAATCTTATGTGAAAAACCTTAGGAGCTTTTAGCTTCTCCATTTATTTAGTATAAATTTTTTAAATTTTTTTTTGAAATTTTAGGAGGTTCTGGACGGAGACCGTTACAATTTATACCTGAGTGTTGTACATGTAACGGAGTAACTCCTTGACATGCTCCGGAGTGAAGATTTTCTCCAGGTGTCCGGTAATGTACAAGCATATCACCTGTGCCAGTTTTTCAAAGAAATTCATTACATTATTATTAAGAAACAATGATATTCCTTCCGAATGGATAAATAAATATGAGTAACAAGAGAAAAATAAACAGAGTAAAAGTGAGATAAGCTCACAAAGGGAGCGTCCAAGAACATAGAACCAGAGCATTCAGCAGGCCAATGTCCGTCCTTAGACTGACACGCCGCGTAATAGAGTACTCCTCTTCTTAGTGCTGTTTTCGCGTCTTCATATGTTATCTTCTCTGCATCCTCAACTCTCACTCTGGGGATCTTCTGCTCGAACTTTTTCTCCCTTAGAAACTATAAAACCAAAGAACCAACTAATGATTATATATATTTGGAACAAAAACTTATAAAATGTGATGATATAATTGTCATAAAGACAAAACAAAAGAGTAGAGACGTTTCATGACCAACCTGCATACGCCAGAAGAGATCAGGACTAGCCTTGAAACGTGACTTGTTGTTTGAGAATTTCAGGCGAGCCTCCTCGACCTCGGCAAGTTCCTCGGGAGAGCCCCCATTAGCATCAAACTCCCAGATCTGTCTTCCGGCAAAGTTGTTGGTGGTGAACAAGTGAGGGTCTTGTCTTGCCTCAGCTCCGATTCTCAACCTCCACATTTCGTGTCAACCCTCTACTCTAGCTCGTTAATCAATAAGATATTTATTAAGAAGACGATCTTAGTTTGCTCAGAGATTAGTTCTTGAACTTTTAAAATGTTTTACTTAACTTGTTAATCAATTCTGTTATAATAATTTTGATAAATTATTAACTTCCAAGTTGTATAGAATACATGCAAACAATTTTAGGTCAAACCCCTTAGTATTATTTTATATAAATAAGTAATCAAGGTAGACCATCGATCAGAGTAAAATCATAAAATAAAATATTATGATATGTATTATGTTTTTTCTTAATTGTGTTTATCTAAAATTATGAGATGTATTTTATAACTTCTTCTAATTTGTGAGTATTTTCTATATATATAAAAAAAATCTCTTAAGATAATTAAATAATTAAGAGATTTTAGGATTAGACCATTGCATCTTCTCAAGCCGAAGACCAGAATATTTTCGTTGATTCCCTCATATATATTATTTGAACCAGCAACTTTTAAACTTTACCTGGAAATCTTGACCATGTCAACATTTCTTAAAATAAACGGAGAGAGTATTGTTTTGTTTTCAATGCTCTAGTTATTTTTAAGGGAAAATTATAAATAAAGAAGTTTTTTTCAAACATTTTTCCAGATACACTTTTTTTTTACAAGTTTAGTAATATAGGTTTTAGGGTGTTAAAAATAGCTAAATATACCCTCAATTATATTTTTAGATTAAATTTGTAGATTAATTAAATATTCAGATTACATTTGTTGTTTTTGCAAAATAAAATCGAGTGGGTGCATTTTATATGAGAATATTTGATGCAAATCGAGTGGGCCTTATCTCTTAGTGGATTATAGATATATGAGAAATTAAAAAAAAAATTGGGAGAAGGAACAAAAACTATACTCGAAACTCACCTTATTCCGCCGTCTCTCCCAATCTCACCGTCGTCTCTCACAATCTCACCGCCGTCTCTCTTAATCTCACCGCTGTCTCTCTCCATCGTCACCATCTTCTTCCGCCGTCTTCACCACCACTCCATCTCTCCATCTCACGACATCTCCATCTTCACCATTGCTCCATCTCTTCATGAGTTAGGTAAGTAGAATTCTGGATTTTTTAGCATGTTGATTATGCCTAGTGGAGTTGTATGATGTTATTATGGGTATTGACTGGTTGCATTAGTATAGATTTCATCAAGATAGAGTTATATTTGAGCGGCCCAAAGCGAAGAGTTTGGTTTATCAGGGAGTGAGACCGATTTCCGGGAGTCTCTTTATCTCGGCTGGATAGGGAGAGAAGATGATCAGTAAGGCAGAGAAGCGTACCTGGCTACCATTTCTATGTCAGACTCTGTAGGACAGGTTTTTATGGGTGAGATCTCTTTGGTTCGGGAGTTTGAGGAGGTGTTTCAGTCGTTGTAGGAGCTACCACCATCTCGGTCTGATCCGTTCATGATATAGTTGGAACTAGGGACGATACCATTGTCTAAGGCACCTTATAGGATAGCTCCAACAAAGATGTTAGAGCTAAAGAAGCAGTTGGAGGATTTTCTGGCAAGAGATTCATTCGTCCTAACACTTCACCGTGGGGAAAGCCGATGTTGTTTGTGAAAAAAAAGGACAAAAATTTCCGCTTGTGTATAGATTATCGACGACTAAACCGAGTCACTATAAAGAGCAAGTATCCTCTTCCACGGATTGATGATTTGGTTGATCAGTTGCGGGGTGCTACTCGGTTCCCCAAGATCGACTTGGCTTTTTGTTACCATCAGATTCCAATAGACGAGTTGGACTTCAGAATGACTGCTTTCAGGACGAGGTATGGGCACTATGAGTTCGTGGTTATGTCATTCGGTTTGGCCAATATGTCAGCTGCGCTAATGAAGTTGATGAACATTGTGTTTCAGGAGTTTCTGAATGAGTTTGTCATCATCTTAATCGACGACATCCTGGTGTGTTTTGATAGTCTTGAGGAGCATGAGATCCATCTAAGGGCAGTTCTGAGGAAGCAATTAGAGCAGAAGTTATTCGTTAAGCTAAGCAAGTGCACTTTTTGGCAGAGAAAGATAAGTTTTCTAGGTCACGTTGTTTCTGCTGAGGGAGTCTTTGTTGATCTAGAGATGATTGAGGCTATCAGGGATTGGCCTACACCGAGTAATGCCACCGAGATTAAAAGTTTATTTAGATTGGCAGGATACTTGAGGAAGTTTATGAAGGGTTTTACGAGTAAGGCTCAGCTGATGACTAAGCTGACATGGAAAGATGTTCCTTTTGTGTGGTCACCAGAGTGTAAGACGGTTTTTGCAAGCCTGAAGCAGATATTGACTAGTAAACCAGTATTGGCTTTACCTGAGCAGGATAAGCCATATGTGGTGTATACAGATGTTTCCATAGTTGGTTTGGGGTGTGTGCTGATACAAGAGGGGATGGTTATTGACTTATTCCCTATGATTCGCGGTAGTTGCAGAAGCATGAAGGCAACTATCCTACCTATGACTAGGAGATGACAGCTGTAGTTTTCGCTTTAAAAATTGGGAGATCTTATCTTTATGGCAGGAAGGTACTGGTGTGCATAGATCATAAAAGCCAGAAGTATATCCTCACTCAACGTGTGATGAATTTGAGGTAGAAGCGGTGGGTGGAGTTAGTGGCAGATTATGATCTGAATATTGCTTACAACCCTGGTAAAGCTAACTTGGTGGTAGATGCTCTGAGCACGAAGCGTGCGGCTTCGGCTCAGTAGCAGGTTATGGAGTCATTGGTGAGTGAGATGAGTACTTTGCGGTTATGTGCTATCTCACAAGAGCCATTGGGTTTGGAGGCAACTGATAGAGTAGATCTTCTGAGTAGAGTTTGGTTGGCTCAGGATATTGATGTGGGACTGGTGAATGCCTCTAAGGATGCAGATTCAGAGAATCAGGTCTCTGCTAATGGGAATATCCTTGTGCATGGTCGGGTTTGTGAGCCCAGAGATGATGGTTTGAGAGAGGCTAATTCGAACAAGTTTACTATTCAACCAGGAGCGACTAAGATGTATTGTGACCTCAACCGGTATTATCACTAGGTCGGGATGAAGATGGATGTAGCTAGCTTGGTCGCGAGGTGCGATACTTGCTAGTTAGTGAAGGCGGAGCATCAAGGGTCGGGTGGCCTGTTGCAAAGTTTACCTATCCCAGAGTGGAAGTACCGGTTTGCCTGTTTCACAGACTATGTATATTTGGGTGATTGTGGATCTTTTGACCAAGTTTGCACATTTTCTAGCCATTAAGAAGACTGATGGAGTATGTGGGAAACTATATTACATGAGGTGCCTGTGAGCATAGTGTCAGATAGAGATTTCAAGTTCACTTTGGCGTTATGGAAGGCGTTTCAGGCAAAGTTGGGCACTAAGGTGCATATGAGTACAACTTACCATCTTCAGACAGATGGAAAATCAGAGAAGACGATTCAAACTCTATAGGATTTGTTGAGGATGTGTGTGCTGGACTAGGGTGGTCACTCGCCTGATCAGCTGAACGTGGTATAGTTTGCTTACAACAACAGCTACCAGGTGAGTATTTGTATGGCTCTTTATGAATCGTTGTATGGGAGGGCATGTTCCACACCACTATGCTGGACTGAAGTGCGAGATAGGATCATATTGGATGCAAGTTTTGCTCAAGTGACCACGAAGAAGATCCAAGAGCTCAAGATGAACATGAAGGAGGCTATGGATCGACATAGGAGTTATGATGAACAGAGAAAGAAGGGCATCGAGTTTCAGATTGATGATAGAGTGTACTTCAAGATAGCCATGTTACAGGGTCCGATCAGGTCATTGACAGAGACTAAGTTGAGTCTGAGGTACATGGGTCTATTAAAAGTGGTTGATCGGGTGTGACTGGTTTCATATTGGCTGGAGTTGCTTGAGGTTATGCGTGCATTCCACAAAGTCTTCCATGTGTCAATGCTGAGGAGGTGTCTTCACATGGATGACGAGTTGTTGGCTACGATTCTTGCAGATCTTCAGTCCAACATGATTCTAGAGCCAAGACTGGTGAGGGTTCTCGAGAGGCGGATCAAGGTACTTCGGCGTAAGTAGATTCCTTTGATGATAGTTCAGTGGGACTGTGATGGAGTGTTGGAGTGTTGGAGGAGACTTGGGAGCCAGTGGCGAAGATGAAGACAAAGTTCAAGAACACCTTACTCCCAATCTCTGGTTCACTTAGATCTCAACTCCCAAACCATACTTAGACTAATTATCTAGTCAACCCATTCACATTCTCCAACTAGTTTGTTATTCCTGTACAAAATTACCCACATTTAGAATAACCTCTTACCCATCGAAATGCTAGATATACATCTAGATGTTTTCATTTAAACACTTTCCGGAAACCATTGCCATAACTCAAAATTTCATGAATATTCTCATTCAAACTAACTGACCCCAATGAAGTAAAATTAGCTTCTTCGAACTCCATTCTTGGATTACCTTATCCGAATCAACTTCATACTCGACCACTCTGAAATCAAGTATCCCAACAACACCTCTTGGTTTTCCTTAGCACTTATCGCCTCTCGGCGATCTAGACAATTAAACTTTCATTCAAGAACTTATGCTAGGCTTGTTGACTCACCCAATAATAAAATTACAACATTATAAACCATACAAAACTTCCATATAAATATTCGAATAAAATACAAACTAACCGTTATAAACGTAATCCCACCATTAGATAAGGAGCATGTACTATCACTAGTATCTCTACCAAATTTTATCGCGATCAGACTAGTTTTGGATCTTCAGATCTCACCTAGAAAGTGCCATCTCAAAACAGTTTCTATGGTTTATACTTAACCCAGAATTTCACACAGTTTCAGCGATTACTTGTCCAGGAAGCAACAAACATAACTCTTCAAGATCAACATCCCGGTTTTAGGGACTTGCAGAGAGGTTTAAAAGAATTGATTTGGCCATCTATGTCACCAAAGTGCACTTATCTTTTCGGTCAAGGGTCATGAGAGAACTGTAGAGTTAAGCGTGCTTATACTAGAGTAATTTCAGGATGGGTGACCTTCGGAGGAGTGACTGACTGCACTGTTTGTGTGGAGCATAAGAAAAAATTCATGTAGTAATTTAAAGGGACGGTAAACAAGCTTATAAAGCCTCCCAGACATAGCAAACCGGCCGTCGGATACAGATGGGCTCATGGGCCAAGAGTGAACATGGAACCTACTAAGAGAAGTAGGTCTATGGGCTGAAAGTAGACCTGGGGCCCATTGAGAGAGATGACAGTCGGGGCATTACAAGTGATATCAGAGCCAAAACAAGCCAACAATGAACTTAAGAGGGATCACACCGTCGGGGGTGATGGTCTTGGTGCGCAACGGGATCACACCGTCGGGGGTGATGGTCTTGGTGATCCCATACTCACTAGCAACCTATCCCAAAACAACAACAACAATAGCGGATAACAAAATAGTAAATCCAATAACCATTAAAGAAATAACATGATACTAATCCAATAGCAATCCTGAACATAAAACAAATCATAAACCAGCAATCCTAACATCTGTTCTAGACCACTAAGTTCCACTTTAGCATCCTAACAAAGACACAGAGCAAACAACCAAGCCTCTAGAACATCCTCCTCTTTATGGCATTGATTCCACAATCACAGTTTGCCTTTATCTGCACTGCAAAAACAAATTAAGATGCATGAGTATTTAATAAATACTCAGTGAAGCAATCTTCCCATCTACTGAACTATAAACACAAGCAATTAAAATACTCTAACCATCAAATAACAATCAACAAATTAATTTAGATTCTATGATAAATCGAACATCTATTTTTGGTAGGGTACTCTTTTTCTTTGTAAGAGAATTACTAGTAAAAATCTACTACCCGTGAAAGTCTAGTCGCGTAGGATATAGGACACTTGTTAAGAAAAAATAAATTTTATAAATATTACAATAAGCAATATTTAGATAAAAATAAAAATATGTGCCAAACCATGCATGTCGTCTAGTGGGTTACTTCTGGGAGGATTGTTTACATCTTAAACGTGGTATTAACTGTTTGCCATGTTCCCTAACAGAAATTACGGGTCAAAATATCATAAATAAAGAGATTAAGAATGATTATGTACAATACTATAGAGTGTAAAATAATTTAATGGCTAAATTATTTGACATTTGCAGATATTGACCCGCAAAAATCTGTTAAGCCAAATTAATGGCTAAAATGTATATGAAGATATCCCATCTCTATATGATTAAAAGAGGAGTACGCTGGGTAAATGTCTGAAATCCTCTTTATATTTACAATAATTGCCATACAATTTGATAAGAAGGAGTAGCTTTTTCGAAATTGAAAGGGATACAAACGTCAGAAAAAAAAGAGAATCAATTATCCGACCCGTTTAATCAAAGGTTCGCGGGTTTTACCAGGTCTGACACGTTGGTGGATCGGGTCAATGAAATTGGACTGTGTAACCCAAAATAAATCGTAAGAAGAAAAGAAAAAGAAGAAAAGGATAGTTGTTGTGTCGTAAGGTAGACGAAGAAGGAAGAATAAAATGATAATGGACCTTTATTTAGAATTGAAGCCCAAATGTTAAATGAGTTATTTTGTGATGTTAAAAAAAATAATTAGAGTAAGTTATAGTATAAATGTTATCCTAAAATATTTATTACATATTTATTTCATGTATAGAATGAACATCTTAAAAAATTATTATGTATGTACCTTAATTATCAGAATTTGAATTTGACTTAAAGAAAAATTGTTTTAAGTATTATTGACTGCTTTTAATATATTATACAAGTCAGTAGAGTGATATTGTTCAAACAAAATCAGAGAAAGGGATTTAGTAAAATAACGACAAGCCGATGAACTCAAGTATAGCAGATGCGAACATACTATATACTAGCTTAGGATGGTTTTATGCAGGTTAAAAGTCTCTAAATTTATTGCGAGATGGATCTAGTATGACAGGTTTGAAGTTTAGACTATTAAACCAACACTAAAATTATTATTTTATTTCATATATTATAAATTTGTAATCATAGATTAGAATTAATTAAGTGAAAAATTATATCTATATTTATTACATGAACAACAAAATGTACCGATACGAAAAGAAAAAAATAATACTATGCTCCTGATTAATACTTTAAAGACTGAAAATAAGAAAAAATTAAAATATATTAAAAATAAAAAAATAAACATCTTACGGTGTATGGCGGGTTCAAAACCTACGATTTATATGTAATGAAATTCAATTTAATGAAAGTGCAAACGTAGCCCATTACATATGTAATGAAATTCAATTAAATACTTAATCATATACGTAACATAAATATGAAGACTTGATAATTGAAATTAAAATAATAGTTACATTGAATGAGTAAAATAAATTAACATTATAAATTACCAATTGAATGACATTTAATAGTTACATTGAATGTCATACTAACAGTTCCCCAATTCAACAAACTACCAATTTCGTAATTCAACTTAAACAATAGAAAAGGCTCTCAAACTTCATTATAAATAATAATAAAAAAATAGTACTATTAACGACCAACGAGAGTCAAAATAATTAAAACTATAAATAACACTACTAATTTAAAATTACTACAAAAAAAATGTATTACATAATTTAAACAGGTTATATTAAAAACAAGTAATGTTTATTTATTAAACTATACATACTTCCAAAATTATGTAAAAAAATATACTGCTATGGTCACTTATCTTTTCGGTCAAGGGGTCTGAAAGAACTCCAAAGTTAAGCGTGTTGAACTGAAGTAGTTTCAGGATGGGTGACTTTCCGGGAAGTGATTGTCGGAAATGTGCGAGTGAGGACATAACACAGTGAAATATCATTTAGAGAATTGTAGGGACGGTAACAAGTTTTTAAAGCCTACCGAACGTAGCAAACCGACTGGCGGATATGGATGGACTCACGGGCCTAATGAGAAGACATGAGGTCCATTAAGGAAGATGGGCCCATGTCCGTTAAGGAAAATGTGGCAGTCGGGGCAATATAACAGAAAAACACATAAAAAAAATATTTAAAAAAAAAAAAACACAAAGGTAGTCAAATCTCATGATTATGTTTTTATATAATAACTCACGTTACAAACCTTAATACACAGAATAAATTCATATTTTATTAAATAGAACACAAGCATCAGATACTTACATAACGCTTAAACTTGCATGGATTGAAGAAAAGAGAACCCAGCTACACTTGTTTTCTCTTAAAAAAAGCATGATACATTCTCAATCGAAGCTCAATATGCTAGAAACTATTCAGTCGAAATCAACGTTCCACTTAATATATATATTTCCAAATTTCAAAGTCATAAACAGTACAAAATAGAGGATTTGTTCATGAAAATATAAGTATATGGAAAAGACAGAGAACCGACAAAAATCTGATCGATTCGTCGCCTTTTTCTGTAGGATTTTAATTTTCTTGAAATTTTGATTTTTGACATGTTGGAAAAATTACAAATGAGGTGTATTAATTGTTATAATTTTATTGATTATATAATTTAACTGATGTGTCAAATCTTCCTCCAACTAACTAAAAAGCTGATGTGTCAACACATGAGAGAAACTTTTTTTTCTTTTATTATATTGATTATATTATATATATTATTTTTGATTTAAAATTTAGAAATGGTAATAATGTACACAATCCCAGTAATATATATATATATATATATATATATTAATTGGTATGAAAATTGTTAAAAACTTCTTTCAATTTTCCTACCATTTCGAAATTACCTAAGAATTTTCCTACAATTTGAAATTTTCTTTATGACTACGACTAATAAAAATAATTTGTAGTCTTTCTTAATAAAATAATTTTTGTAGTTTGGTGTCATTCTTAACAAAATAAAAGTTTGTAAATTCGGTTTTCCTATAATAAATTATTATTTTTGTCAGCCTGATCATTATAATAAACATAATTTAGAAGTTAGATCATTTTTAATATCGATGACTAGGTGATTTACTCTCACTTTATGTAACATCCGTGTTCCAGGATTAGAGTTTAGGATGTGTTGAGTAAACCAATGAACTGAATTTTAATTGATTTTGGTTTAATTAAATCCTAGTTTAATCTAATTAAACCAAAAATCCCTAATCTGTTTCTCAAAGTCACGCATCCTCTCCTGTTTTTGCTATTGTCGACATTGTTATGAGAGAGAGGGAGAGAAAGAGAGAGAACTCTTGGTTGTTTAGTGTAAAGGAGGAAGAGAAGGAGATGAAGCTTTTTTTTTAGAGTAATGAGAGAAACAGAACTGTCAGGTTTTGGGAGAAGGAAGATCCGATTACTCAAAACGTTTCGAAAGGTATTGATTTTTGGTAGGGTTGTAGCTAAGAGATTTTCGTACACTCTCCTTTTTACAGAAGTGAATTTGAGTTAATATTCTAAGAGATATTGGCAGTTTCGTGGAGCGTTTCGTTTCAGTCGTGGATTGAGACCAGCGGGTGTTTCGGGATCGATTGCGGTTCCATCTGATATCTGATCGTGCTGAAATTTTGTGGACAGATTCAGGATGTACAGATCTTGCTTTTCATCGGAGAGATTAGAAAGTTAACGGTTCATTTTGATTTCGTGGTTTCATTTGTGAGGTTGCTCTTTTCTGATTTTTCTGGCAGTTTGTTTTCAATGTTTGTTTATTGTTGTGATCGATTGTAGGAGCAAGTTTGGTTGTTCTTGGATATTGGAGAGCCTCTCATTTGGTTGTTGTTATTTTCGTGAATCACTTGTTAAGGTGAGTGCGTGAGCATGAGCTTATCTAAGCGATTGGGTTGTATGACTTGTTTTGTGTGATGATGTGTAGGTGTGGTGAAAGTGTTATTGATTGTTCTGTTTAAATGGTTGGTTTGTTATATTTTATTTGTAGTTGTACTCTTGATTTTCTTGTGTGTATAGCTCTTAGATGGGAGGATCGCCTCACTGAGTATTTCTGGTAATACTTACGCATCTCATTGTGTTTGTGGTGCAGGTAGAGGCAAAGTGTGATCGTGGGATCATGACAATGAAGAGGAGGATGGTCTAGTGGCTCGCTTGGTTGTTGTTTGGCTTTTGTTAGGTTGCTAGAATTGAGTACTAGAATGTTGTTTAGGATTGCTGGTTCTCTGGTTTATGTTGATTGAATCTTTAGTTTATGATATTAGAATTATTATGGTTTATTTGATATTGGTTATTGGTTTATTGTTTATTTATTGGTTTTATTATTTCCGATGTTTGATGTGATTGTGGTTAGGTGGCTAGTGGGTATGGACCACTAGCTTAGTTGTTTATTATTATATTATATTTATATATTTATGATTTATTATTAAAAAAAAAACGGGTCGGGTCGTTTCAGTTTGGTATCAAAGCCCTTACGGTTCTAGGTTTGGGTTCACTAGGCTTTGTGCTGTAGATGTTTGGGATTGCATGTCTTGATTGATTATGTGAGTTAGTCAATTGTGTGTGGCATGGAGTCCTAGAACATCCTCTTCGAGCCTACAGTGTGATTCCACGGTGAGTTTTGGTTTTTGTGTTTTTGTATTATGTTAAGATTGCTTGTTAGCCTCTGTTCTTGGAAGTGCAGTGGCTAAAGGTGTTTGAATTGTTGGTCGTAGACGGGGATGTGGTCGTGGTCATGGTCGGGCGGGTCCCGAGGCCAGCGAGTGTGTGGTCCAGAGTTCCACGAGGAAGTACGTCAGAGGGTCGCAAGCGTATCATTAGGGACCTGAGGGGGTTAGCCGGTGAGCGTTCCGGGGGTGCTGGGAACCCAGGTGTGGGGTTGCAGCAGGTGGAGCCCAGGGTCGAGATGATCGCTTGGCGGATCTGTTGGTGTACTGTCGGAGCGGTTACCGAGAGGGGTACTAGTGCAGGCTCCAGTTGTGCCGCATGTTGCGGGGTGCAGCCGAGGGCTGCGGATGTTGAGGACTTTCCATCTTATGCTAGGAGGATGGAGCAGTGGTAGATGACCGATGCGAGATTCTTCGCGAGAGGTATTGAGCCTAGAGAGGCGGATAGATGGACATATGTAGTTGGAGCAGATATTTCTCTGTTTGGTGGGTAATCCAGTTGGATATTAGAATTTGTGTGGGTAGGTGTAACATTGTAATGTTATACTTGTACCACGGGAAGTACCTTTTGTCGAAAGATGTTTATAGTCTTTAAGGATTGTTGCTCCTGAAGGGATGGTGCTTTTCCCAGAATACCGATAGCTCGAGGGGCTGTGGGCTCTGAGAGTGGCAGAGGGGATGATGTTCTCCTGAGGGGATGATTAGTCCTCTAATACCGAGATCTTGAGCATTATGGTCCAAGAGTGAGACGGTATAACTCGAAGACGGTGGTCTGAGAGTGAGATCGGTATGACTCGAAGGTTGCAACCTAAGGGTGGAAGAGTTGGGAGCAAGTTATGCCTAGGACGTGAGTATAAACATAACGACTGAAGGTAGACCTCGAGAGAGTGATGGTGGTTTAATCTCGGGTTTTGGATGTGTTGACCAGTGGGTCAGAGTTTTATGACTGGAGCGGTCACGAATGTGTGGCTGTTGCGCCAGGATTGTGCGGCCAGTGGTGCTGGAGTCCCGGGAAAGGGAGTTGCAGCTGGTATGAGCCGGGAAAGGCATGTTTGCCAGATACATAAGTTCATGAGAAGCCTTCATGTCAGGATAAATTAATCGTTGCGACCATGTTGGATGAAGTTCATTGGAGATGGACAAGGTTGCTAGATTCAAGGTTTTGGTAAGCTTGTTGGAGGGAATAAGTCAAGTGGTTTGAGTTAGCGGCCTGCAAAGCATTTGATGCAGTGAATCAGAATATGCGAACGTATGGTACTTGTTTGTTTTATTACGCTCGTATTGATGATTTGCTGTGGAGAATTGCTAAGCGGAAAGTTAATTTTGGATTAAGCCATCTTGAGGAAGTTTCCCTTAGAGGCAAGTTACTAGAGGTTCTTGGACTGGCAAGAGGGGTTGATTTTCAGATGGTGGTGAGTTGATGTCAGCATACTTGATTATTAGTCTAGTAGAGCTGAGGAAGTAAATAGAGGATTCTTTCGTCTTATCACTTCACCGTGGGGGGCGTCGGTGGTGTTCGTCAAGTAGAAGGACGAATGGGTTTATGAGTTTGTGGTGTTGCCGTTTGGGTTGACTAACACGCCAGCAGCGTCTATGAAATTGATGAACAGCATGTTTCAGGAGTTTTCGGACGTGTCTGTCATCATTTTCATTGACGACATCCTGGTTTCCTTTAAGAGTTATGAGGAGCATGCAGTGCATTTGAGAGCAGTTCTAGAGAAGCTGCGGGAGCGGAAGTTGTTTGCTAAGTTGAGCAAGTGTAGTTTCTGGCAGCGTGAGATGGGTTTTCTGGGTCTTATTGTATCTACAGATGGGGATTCTGTAGATCCGAAGAAGTTTCAGGTTATCAGATATTGGCCTAGACCACAAAATGCCACAGAGATTAGGAGTTTCCTTGGGTTGGCAGGTTACTATAGGAGGTTTGTGCAGGGATTTGCGAGCAGAGCACGTCTGTTGACTAAGTTGACAAGGAAGGATGTTCCTTTTGTTTGGTCACAGGAGTGTGAGGAAGGCTTTGCAAGCCTGAAGGAGATGTTGACTACTGCTCCAGTGTTGGATTTGCCTGAGCAGGGAGAACCCTATGTGGTTTATACAGATGCATCTAGAGTTGGTTTGGGGTGTGTGTTGATGCAGCATGGGAAGGTGATTGCCTATGCTTCGCGGCAGTTGCGGAAGCATGAGGACAGCTATCCTACTCATGACTTGGAGATGGGTGTTGTAGTTTTTGCCCTAAAGATTTGGTGATTTTATCTTTATGGTGCAAAGGTACAGGTGTTTACAGATCATAAGAGCCTGAAGTATATTTTCACTCAGCCCGAGCTGAATTTGAGACAGAGGCGGTGGATGAAGCTGGTGCCGGATTATGATTTGGGGATAGCCTATCACCCTGGTAAGGCTAACTTGGTTGCTGATGCTTTGAGTTGGAAGCGGGCGGCTTCGACTCAGAACCAGGATATGGAGCCTCTGGTAGGGGAGATCAGTGCGTTGAGCTTGTGTGCGGTTTCTCAGGAGCCGTTGGGTTTGGTTGCAGCTGATAGAGCAGATCTGTTGAGCAGAGTGCGGTTGGCTCAGGAGAAGGATTTGGGGCTGGTGAATGCCTCAAAAGATGTTGATTCAGAGTATCAGGTTTCAGCTAATGGTACTATTTTGGTGCATGGGTGGATTTGTGTGCCTAAGGATGAGGAGTTGAGGCAGGAGATCCTGAAAGAGGCTCATGCGAGCATGTTCTCTATTCATCCAGGAGCGACTAAGATGTACCATGATCTCAAGAGGTACTATCACTGGGTCGGGATGAAGAAGGACGTGGCTAGTTGGGTTGCGAGGTGCGATGTGTGTCAGCTAGTGAAGGCTGAGCATCAGGTACCAGGTGGATTGTTGAAGAGTCTCTCCATTCCATAGTGGAAATGGGATATGATTACTATGGACTTCGTGGTAGGTTTGCCAGTGTCCAGGATGTTTGATACTATTTGGGTCATTGTCGACCGGTTGACTAAGTCGGCACATTTTCTGGCCATTAAGAAGACTGATGGAGCAACGGTCTTGGATAAGAAGTATGTGAAGGAGATAGTCAGGTTGCATGGGATGCCAGCAAACATTGTGTCTGATAGGGATTCTAAGTTCACTTCAGTGTTCTGGAGAGCATTTCAGGCAGAGATGGGCACTAAGGTGCATATGAGTACAGCTTATCATCCCCAGACAGATGGACAGTCAGAGAGGACGATCCAGACGCTGGAGGATATGCTGAGGATGTGTGTGTTAGATTAGGGTGGCCATTGGGTAGATCACCTGAACCTGGTAGAGTTTTCTTACAACAACAGCTACTAGGCGAGTATTAAGATGGCTCCTTATGAGGCTTTGTATGGGAGGTCATACCGTATACCATTATGCTGGACTCAGGTGGGGGAGAGGAGCATGTTCGGGGCAGATTTTGTTCAGGAGACCACAGAGAAGATTCGGGTTCTCAAGCTGAACATGAAGGAGGCTCAGGATAGGCAGAGGAGTTATGCTGATAAGAGGAGAGGAGATCTTGAGTTTCAGGTAGGAGACAGAGTGTACCTCAAGATGGCCATGTTGCGGGGTCCGAACAGGTCATTGACAGAGACTAAGTTGAGTCCGAGGTTTATGGGTCCGTTCAGAGTGATTGAGCGGGTTAGACCGGTAGCATATAGGCTGGAGTTGCCTGAGGTTATGCGTGCGTTCCATAAGGTTTTCCATGTGTCTATGTTGCGGAAGTGTCTCCGTGAGGATGATCAGTTGTTGGCTAAGATTTCTGAAGATCTTCAGCCTAACATGACTTTGGAGGCGAGACCAGTGAGGGTTCTCGGGAGGAGGATCAAGGAACTTTGGAAGAAGAAGATTCCTTTGATAAGAGTCCTTTGGGATTGTGATGGTGTTGAGGGAAAAGTTTCCTGAAATAAAGGTTTCTAAAAGAGGAAAGATTCCAAAAGTGGAAAGTTTTATGGGAGTTAGAATTGTCTATTTTTAGTGGTTGTGAGCCTTGAAGGGGCTAGTGTGGCCTTCGTGGCGGACTTTTGAGTCATTATACCAGTGTGTGGCGGTCTTTTGAGACATTGTGTGGCCTTTGTGGCGGGCTGTTTAGCCAATTGTGTGGCCTTTGTGGCGGGCTGTTTAGCCAATTGTGTGGCCTTTGTGGCGGGCTGTTTAGCCAATTGTGTGGCCTTTGTGGCGGGCTGTTTAGCCAGATGTGTGGCCTTTGTGGCGGGCTGTTTAGCCAGAGTGCATGTTTAGGCGGTCCTTCAGGACAGATGGTCTTTGTGACGGTCCTTCGGGACAGATGGTCTTTGTGACGGTCCTTCGGGACAGATGGTCTTTGTGACGGTTCTTCGGGACAGATGGTCTTTGTGACGGTCCTTCGGGACAGATGGTCTTTGTGACGGTCCTGTTTAGGACATTTGTTTGGCCTTGGTGGCGGTCCTGTTTAGGACATTTGTTTGGCCTTGGTGACGGTCCTGTTTAGGACATTTGTTTGGCCTTTGTGGCGGCCCTTGCGGCATGTATATGATCCTTGTGTGGTCATGAGGTATTCCAGTGAGGGGATATGTGGTTGGTAGGACATTGTGTTGTCTTACGCGAGCCACAGAAAGGGAACCTGGATAGGGATAGGACTCAGACGTGTTCAGAATTGTTTGCTCGCGACTCTTGGAGGACTTAGGTTCTCCTAGTACTGCCATATTCTGAGACTTTATGGCTTGGGAGTATGGTTGGTATATCGACTTCGGATAACGATCCGGGGGCGCGTTGTAGGGTGGCAACCCGAGAGACGAGTATTGGATTTTTCCTTATATATTATGGCATGCGGGCTTAGGCCCGATGAGGAGCCAACATTATGGCATGCAGACTTAGGTCTGATGAGAAGCCAATAAAAACTCAAGGTTTAGGCCTGTGAGTAAAGGAGAGTCCAAAAGTCGAGAGCAAATAATGCCTGGAACGTGAGTCTAAAGCCTATAGGTGACCTTTCGTAGATCGGTCGGAGGAATGCGAGCCGTAAAGACGGTTGCACGGGAGTCCTTGACTGTTAGTTGTTTGAGATTCGAGGACGAATCTATGTTGGTGGGGGAGAATTGTAACATCCGTGTTCCGGGATTAGAGTTTAGGATGTGTTGAGTAAACCAATGGAGTGAATTTTAATTGATTTTGGTTTAATTAAATCCTGGTTTAATCTAATTAAACCAAAAATCCGTAATCTCTTTCTCAAAGTCACGCCTTCTCTCCTGTTTTTGCTATTGTCGACATTGTTATGAGAGAGAGGGAGAGAAAGAGAGAGAACTCTTGGTTGTTTAGTGTAAAGGAGGAAGAGAAGGAGATAAAGCTTTTTCTTTAGAGTAATGAGAGAAACAAAACTGTTAGGTTTTGGGAGAAGGAAGATCCGATTACTCAAAACGTTTCGAAAGGTATTGATTTTTGGTAGGGTTGTAGCTAAGAGATTTTCGTACATTCTCCTTTTTACAGAAGTGAATTTGAGTTAATATTCTAAGAGATATTGGCAGTTTCGTGGGACGTTTCGTTTCAGTCGCGGATTGAGACCAGCGCGTGTTTCGGGATCGGTTGCGGTTCCATCGGATATTTGATCGTGCTGAAATTTTGTGGAAAGATTCAGGACGTACAGATCTTGGTTTTCACCGAAGGGATTAGAAAGTTAACGGTTCGTATTGATTTCGTGGTTTCACTTGTGAGGTTGCTCTTTTCTGATTTTTATGGCAGTTTGTTTTCAATGTTTGTTTATTGTTGTGATCGATTGTAGGAGCGAGTTTGGTTGTTCTTGGATATTGGAGAGCCTCTCATTTGGTTGTTGTTATTTTCGTGAATCACTTGTTAAGGTGAGTGCGTGACCATGAGCTTATCTAAGCGATTGGGTTGTATGACTTGTTTTGTGTGATGATGTGTAGGTGTGGTGAAAGTGTTATTGGTGGTTCTGTTTAAATGGTTGGTTTGTTATATTTTATTTGTAGTTGTACTCTTGATTTGCTTGTGTGTATAGTTCATAGATGGGAGGATCGGCTCACTGAGTATTTCTGGTAATATTCATGCATCTCATTGTGTTTGTGGTGCAGGTAGAGGCAAAGTGTGACCGTGGGATCATGGCAATGAAGAGGAGGATGTTCTAGTGGCTCGCTTGGTTGTTGTTTGGCTTTTGATATTGGTTATTGGTTTATTGTTTATTTATTGGTTTTATTATTTCCGCTGTTTGATATGATTGTGGTTAGGTGGCTAGTGGGTATGGGACTACTAGCTTAGTTGTTTATTATTATATTATATTTATATATTTATTATTTATTATTAAAAAAAAAACGGGTCGGGTCGTTTCACTTTTTACGGGAGAATATAACATCTTATTATATAAAGCTTGGTTCTTAAACATAGTAATTCACCAGATCGTGACACATGTTAGTTTTAACGATTAGAGATCAAAATTAAAAACTCACAAGATCGGGACACGTGTCAGTTTTAACGATTAAATATTCAAGTTAATGACTCATCAGATCGTGACATGTGTCAATTTTAACGATCAGAAATCACACATCAAATGTAGTAACTCATCAGATCGTGACACGTGTCAATTTTAACGATCATAAATTACAGTTTTCAAGCTTGGTAAAACGATGCATAAGATAATTGTAATCTTATTATATTAAAAAAAACTTTGTTAATCCTAAAAGGAAAAAAGATTGTAAATACAGCCCTCTATATAAACAAATAGATGATGATATATTTTTCACCAAACAAAATAATTTCACCCCTCTAGCTTTGATGAAATTTGTTTGTTCTCTAATCGAAGCAACTATATAAAAAGATTTCTAGATATTACCACGTGTTTTCGTCGTCGTTTCTTTGAATTTTGTTTCGTTTCTCAATTTCATAATTCATACTACGCAATCTTTGACTTTGAAGTGTTAACAAGGTTTCTTATGCATAATAACTAAGGTTTTTAGGATTAACAAATTTTTCACTGTGTTATTATTATTTCTATTAATTTGCAGGACATGTAGCATAAAAAGAGATGAATACACAAATGCAAGATAACAACAGAGATTATAAAACACTAAATCAACTAAACAGAAAGGGTTCTTATTGTCGAACGATAATACGCCTTACAAGAAAATGCGAAGCAAGAAATTTTTTAAAAAACAATAGGCTCAATGGAATAAATTTTCTCATAAAAGAGAAAAGGGATCAAGGAAAATATACAGAAAATTATTAATTCTAAAAAATGTAAATACTCACTTCTATATAAATATAGATCGTCTCATAATTATTCATCTAACAAAAAAATTTATTCAAAAATATTGCTTTCAACTTTGTTCTATTGGTCAAACTTTTTTAATGGGAAGAAAAATTTTCCTTATTTTTTTTAACCAAAATATACTCCTACTTTCTACTTTTTCAGTTTGGAATATGTAAGATTAATATGTTGACCCAAAAAAAAATTGCAGATTAATATATGCATCTTCTTTTTCTAATACTGTATTTTAAAATTTATTGTGGTAGTTTTAATAGTTTTATTTAATTTATATTTTCATCTTTGAATTATTTGAGATTCATATATTATCGTGCTTATAATTTTCTATTATTTTATTAATTATGTAAAAGAAATTTTCTTCTAATTTCTCAACCTTGATTGGTTGGTCATAGACCTTTTTTTTTTTTGTGCAAACATAATTGTTACCATTCGTTCAATCTCAAAAAGAGATAAAGAGGAGAAGGTTATCAACGTAATGGTTGGATAAAATAGGCTAATCAAACACAAGCCTACAACAAACATAGGTCGATTGGAAAAACATAAATTGTTGTTGATAGATCCATATGAGGTTGGAGACAGAGACTACATCATAGTGTGTTAAAGAAACTTTCATGAAATATATTGGGAAATTTAACATTAGTTACTATCAAAAGATATTGTGACATTGGAAAAGGGTTTGTAGTTTCATTGGTTGCTGGAGCAAGCCACTTTGAGATAGCTAAAAGATGTGAACATATTCTCTCCATACAGGAGGAGGGTAGAGCCGAGGTTCTATCTATGGTGGAGGAGGTTGGACGCAAGGTTATCTCCCCAAGGGAAGAAGGTGGGGGAGGTTGGACGCAAGGTTATCTTCCCAAGGGAGGAACGCGGAGCGAAGGTTCTCTCTATGGTGGAGGAGGTTGGACGCAAGGTTTTCTCCATAAGGGAGACACTATTGTGATGTAATTTATTTTTTATTCAAAATGTTTTTTGAGCCAAAAAGTTAAGTGATTAAAAAAACTATGCAAAAGTGAAAGTAAAGAGATATATAATAGCTGACTTAATTTGTTCATATAAACATTTTCTAGGTGGTGGTAAATAATAGATTTGTAACATACAGTATACCTAGGTGTAAAAATACATCTTTAATGGTAACATACATTTGTATATGGATATAAATCCGTGTATTATAGCAAAAAAAGTTTTTATAAATAATGTACAATAAATTTTAATATATTTTTATTAAATTTAATTTTATTTACAAAAATTTAAACCCACACATCAAACGGGTCCTTATCTAGTTGAAATATATTAAACAACTAGTTTAGAGAAACTGTTACACACATTGAAATATATTATAGCATGGTGATAGACTGATATAGTGTATACTTGGTATTTTTGTTTAGAAAGACAGAGAATAAGATAATTATATTATATTTTTATTAAATTTGTGTGGTTCACGGCAAATAAAAAGACATATATCAATGCTAACTGCAATTACAAAAAGATCGGTTTTTATCACTTGGTGCAACAACATTTATTTACAAAGGGACCAAAAGTAGCACATTGTCCGGATAGAACCCAGCCTTCCTGCAGTCTGCCCCACATTTACCATTCCTGTATGTTCCCGAACAAGTAGTCTTGCACATATCATCAATTCTTCTTGTAGGTTTGATCTCTGCATGTCCACAAAATCATTACACGTGCATCATATACAAATGTACAATTGTATTTTTATATATATATATATATATATATATATATCATTGTTATTGCTTTCAAATGATGAAACCTATATTACCAAACAACAACATAGATATAAAAATGTTACCTGAAGCAAAGACATTGTAATTCGACACAGAAGCTGACAATACTATCAAAAGTAAAAAGGTCATTGGAGTCTTTGTGATGTTTATTTTCTTGGTTGTAGTATATATCAAAGTTATCAACTATAAAGCAGTATATATATGTTCATTTTCTTGATTTATAGAGCATTAAGGTTTTGTGGTTCACAAAAAAAGAGTTCACAATTGTTTTTCTTACCATTGATGCATTTTTCATATATACTAATAATATTATTTTTGACTAAAAAATAATTTTCTTACATTGGTGGCTCTTCCACATATACTAAACAATATATTTTTTGACTAAAAGATATTTTCACTTTTTATGACTGTTTTTACGTACAAAACTTTTTTTTTTTGTTAATTTGTTTAAAAACCAAGGTTGACCTTTAACAAAAAAAATACGGTTGACCAGACCCTAGAATAAAATCCTATACTAACTTTATGAGTTATATAAGAATCATATACAGGTCTAGAGAATGGAACTCCATAGTTTGTTCAAAAAAAAAAAAAGAATGAAACTCCAATTTGAGCCTTGACATTGGAAAGTAGAGATTTTCACCTCATACAGTTGTTGAATTAGTTTGGTGAAATTCACCAAGTTTTAGACTGGTTTTTTACTTTTCAAACCAACCTACTTAAGATCTCTCATTCACAATTGAGTGTAAGTCACCAAACTAATTTGAATTAATTTTGTTTTTTATGCATTTAGTTTTGTTTTAATGTAAAATAAATCTTAAAGGTTAATGGGTTAAATGTGTTTATTGTGCAATTAAGATGATTAAAATTAGAAAGATGAATATATCTTCTTATAATTAAAAGAGGAGTACGTTTGGGTAAATGTCCAAAATCCTCACTATATTTACTCAAATTGCCACTCAATTCCAGCAAATCTAAAATGTTTCTTAAAAATTCGGAAGGGGAATTTGTCAAAAAAATCAAATCAATATTACCCGACCCATTTAGGGAAGAATCCGCGTCTTTTTCAGAAACCCAGAATAATGCGACATTACTTGACCCGTATGAGGGGAGGATCTGTGTCTTTTTTTATAAACCTGAAATTGTGTTTGTTGGGCTACGCTGAAATTGCAAAAGCCTCTAGAAAACGACAACAATAAGGCCTACAATTGTACATAAGGTTTCAACGAAAAAAACGGCCCAACATTATAAGATGTTTCAATAATTGAAAAGATCTTTATATCTTAATCACCACAATATTCTCGATTTTAATTCTAACCAAATTTCCATAATCATCACTCAATCAATTTATCCTATATTAGTGCATCCTCATCTCAAAAAAATCCCTAAATGTTAGCATGGAATAATCTAAACTTCCTTTTAAATCAATGCTAACTATATGCGAATAAACTTTTTCTGTTACAGGTATCAAAGATTTTGTGCTTGCACACGAAATCTATCATTAATCGTTTCTAACCTAAACACTTATATGAATCACCTCTATAAATATCCTCATGAAACGCATCGACCATATCATCACACATTCACCATTTCTCAAATACAAGCTTTGAAACACATATACCTCACAATAGAAAGTGCAAGTCAGTCTTCTAGAAGACATATCCAACAATGTTTAGTGAAACCTTTGACATGGTACTCGCTGATGCCCACGTAAGTATAACTTCTTCATATCTAGAAGACATATACAACAATGTTTAGTGAAACCTTTGACATAGTACTCGCTGATGCCTAAGTAAGTATAAAGATCTAATAGTGTTCTACACATACAAATTTAATATTCATGTTCATAACGCTAAGCTACTGTTATGTCATTTTCAGGGAACCGTTCATCAGATCGATCTTTTTTAACAGAAACATCAGTTGAACATTTTGGCTTGAGTTTTGCCAGTAGTCAATTCATCATCTCCGGAAATCTCAGTCCCAACTTTCTAAAAAGTAAGCGTAGAAGTATTATTAAAAATATTTAAATCTCTTTAGAAGTAAAAGTCTTTTCACAAAAGGGTTTTCCTATTTTCAAAGACATTGTTGGTCAAGTGGTTAACGTTGGTGAGATGGAGACAATAGATGTCAACAATAAGCCAACAAACAAGATTGACTTTGAACTCAGGGATGAGAGGTACAAAACATATCTATTTAGTCTCTCAAATATATTCAAAACATATTATGCTTTGAACACATTGATGTAAGGTTAACATGTACTTTGTGGGGATCATTTGCTGATCAAATCTACTTCTACATGCCAAGAAGTCGCTGTTGAAGAGATTCCTCAGTTTTTTTTCATGGAATCAGAAACTGAAAATCTTTCAAAGGAGGCAAAGAACAATCAGGAAATAGAAAGACAACATATATTTCAAGTAACATTGATGGCAACATATGTTTCAAACTCCTTATTATGTATTTGAAGGGACCAACAAGTGATGAAGATTTGAGGATTGATGACTTACAAGGAAGCATGTTCTTCTAGAGGTTAAGAAAGAGACGCTGAAGCATCTTGATAATGTTTTCTCTTATTTTTTTTATGTTTTTGTTCAATGTTCCGTCTAGAACAAAATCTATAATGTTTTTCATTGTTTTATACTATAATTACTAGAATTGGACCCGTGCTAGAGCACGAGTTGAAATTTCTTCTGTTTATTTTGCAATTTTTATTTAAATCACTATATATGTGATTGTTTTATTTGTTTTAAAAGTCTTTTCTTTTGGGATGAAACACTATGCCATAAAATTATTTTCTAAATATGACTTATGAAATAATATCTATTTTGTAAGATCTAGTCTAGTAGATTAAGATTTTGATCCGCGGTATACTGCGGGTTAAGTTGTTTATTAAAAAAATAATTTTTGTTTGTTAATTTAATTTGATTTGTTTAGTTTTTAAAATTATATATTGTATTTTGATTGTTAATTCTATGACTTAACCCACAATATACCGCATATTAATTTTATGACCAAATATGTAACATATATTTGTCAAAATCATCTTGACCGAGAAAGCCTCTACCAAATAACATTATTCTAAACTTTAATTTAATCTGAGAAATCATATTTTCTAAAATTTCAACCCATGCTCTAGCAAGAAATCATATTTCTTCAAGTTTTTTCATTCTATAGTGACATATTATTGACTTGTGCTATATAACAAATCAAATTAGAGTGTTTATAATTTTAAATTTGTGATATATCATATATTTATGTTATTCTTAAAACTTTCATATTAAACTATTTTTAAATACTTCAAATTAAATTATTTAAAAAGTTTATTATAGTATATAAAATTTTACAATTCAACAAAAGAAATATATGAAACTGAATTTAAATATTCAAATTTGTACTCGTTATTCAGTCAAAATTTTTGTTGAAAAGATATTTTTTCAAAAAATATATGATATAAATTTAAAAAAAAAGATATTTTTTAATAGAATAATATTATTAAAGATTGAATATTATATAGATTGAACAATTTATATTGGGTTTAATAGTATGACTTTATAGTATGATTTCAGTGCCTGATAAATCAAATTTCATGCCCATTCGTATTCAGAATCATTTTGGTCATTTTTTTTATAGTACGACTTTGGATCTTTGCATCGTTTTCGTAGGCAATGTGGTTGAGACATTTTATACATTTTTTATTCATCAATTGAGCAATACATGTCCGTTTAAAAAAGTTTCAATTACATCATATGTAGAAAAAATCATAAATTTTATTAACTATATATTATATAATAATTTAAATATAAAATCAAATAAAAATGAAAGAAGAATCACATATGTTTGTCTTAATTAGGTTGAAAGATTTCCTTATCTTTTAAATGTTACCTATAATTGATTTTATATGTTACCATAATTAACTAAATGACATTATCCCTAATTACCAAAAATCAAACTAACATGTATATTATGATACACCTAAATCATGAATGTCATAAATTTATAACCAAAAAATCATATATATATATATATATATATATATCTATTACAGTAAAACTTCTATAAATTAATAAGGTCGGGACCACGATATTTTATTAATTTATAGAGGTTTTAATTTATCGATAAATTAATAATTATTAAAATATCGATAAATTAATAAAATATTAATTTATGAAGAGATTTTCATTTTCATAGTTTTAAATATTTTCGATTAAAAATAAGATATTTTTGTTATAATTCACACTTTTATATTTCTTAATTTATAATTTTGGCTATCGTAATATGATTGATGTCAATAGTTTACTAAATTATCAACGTGAAAATGATAAATGTTTAAAAGTTCATAGTTTAGAAGAAACTGTTATTACTATTCTTCATGATGAAGTCAAAGAGTATATTAAGGTATCTTTATAACCAATTACACGTAAAGAAGCAACTATCACGTGTAAGACGCTCTACAATTTTTGGATACAATTTGAGAAAACAACACAAAAAGTTTTTGATGCAATGAGTAAGATTATAGAAGAGCTCTAACAAGAATGCAAATTCAAGAATAGACAAACAACAATAGAGCCATGTTTCACTAAATTTTCTTAGATATATATATATATATATATATATTTAGTTTATATCATTATTAATTTATGATATTGATGGGACTATATTTTTACATAGGATTTCAAAAAAAAGTATCATCTTATTATTTTATCGAATTGTGTCATTTTTTACACCGGCCCAACTCGGGACTGGAAATATTTATTAATTTATAGCGAGTATTAATTTAAAGAGTATTAATTTATAGAGGTTCTACTGTATATAGTCTACCAAAAAAAGTCATGTACTTCCGAAATATTAAATAGGTGATGAAAGCAGTCAATTAATATTAATTACATATTTGAGAAATAATTGAGAAATAATTAATATTAATATCAATTGGTGGCAACTTGTCTTGTGGAAACGTTGTTAAAGGGTGAGGACCAGGGTTCGAGGAACGCATGACGCACCAATAACCTACTGGTGGATTGGGATATCCACAGTGATGGGTTAGGATTGATGCCCTGCAGGGTCAGCTTGGAGTCCGTTGGAGCAGCTAGCGGGGGGGCTAGTGGGGTCCGCGGGACGGGTTGTCACAATAATGAAAGTTATACCGTTCGTATGAATGTGACCCTCTACGAGATTCCGTCAGTTTTTTTCTCCGATACATGAAATAAAGAACACAATTGGAGAATCAATTTGGTTAATTACAGCAGAAGTTTTAAACACATTTATGTTTTGCAATCCTACTAATAATCAGAATTAAACAAATCTCTATACCTTCATAATTTGAAAAATCCGGAGGATTTAAACTGTACAGCCGGAGATGGTAGAAATCATAGAAGTACAATGATTCAGAAAGATTTAGAAGCAGCTTACCTACATGATCGATTGCTCGAAGAAATTAACCAATTTCAAAAAATCTCCGGCTGAAACCCATTTGTAAATCGATAGTTCATCCTAAAAACCCAAAAGTACCTATTCACGATTTTTGAATTATGTTTTTTGAGTCGGTAGTTCTAACAGATCGATGAAAGTTCGAGAGAATTTTGGTTGATATACAGAACTAATTTTCAGAATCAAGATAAATAAGATGAACGAAGAAGATTGTGGGAGATGAATTACAACAAGGAGCAAAAAGAGGGTGACTGTTCCAGTTCTTTTTTCTCAATCTCATCATAAAAGTTGTATTAAATTATTTTTTGTTAAAGGTCAAAAGTCCTAAATTGTATTATCTTATATAACCAAAAGGCCCAATCATAAATGGTTTGTGAATTAAAACGTAACCCATTACATCTTTATCATATTCATAAATATGAAGACTATTAATTTCAAATTAAAATAATAGAGACACTTAAAAGTGTAAAATAAAAAATAGATAAATTAACTTAATATATTATGAATAATCTATTATTCCAAATTTATAAAATAAAATTAACATAAACTACTAAATCCGTAATTCAACAAACAACCAATTCCACAATTCAATTAAAACAATGGAAAAGACTCTCAAATCTCATTCTAAATCAATATCATAAAACAATAATACACTTAAAAACATGCAAAAATTAAAAAAAAAAAAAATACTTGCAAATATTATTATATATTTTACTCTCATATACATATAAATTCTACTTAATTAGTACCAACAAAATGAATAATAATAATGATTCGTCACGAGGTGTACCGCGGGTTCAAACCTTCAATAATGAATTATATTGGTATAGCATATAAATAATTAAATTTATTTGGTTATCACTTTTGGAAATATAATAGTGTCCTTACTTTTTCTATTATAATAGTTTTCAAAATTAAAAATGTAAATAACATCAAATATAATAAAAATATATATGATCATCTTTGTTTTAAAAAATATAGTATAACATTGAAATGTTTTAAACCAAAAAGTGATGTTTCGCATGTTAATTAGTATGAGTTGTTTGGTTACATGAGAGTACCCATTAGTTAAACCAGGTAGATGAGACTAGGGGTCTAAATATTTCAATCAAAAAGACATATTTTGTATATACTTCGGTACGATGATTTTCTGCGGGTTAAAGATCTTTAAATCTGCTGTGGAACGGGTTTACAGCATGACAAGTTTGAAATATTAAAACAACAATAAAACTATTTAATTTATTTCATAAAGTATATATTTATAAACATAGTTTGGAATTAGTTAAGTTACAAATTATATCCATATTTATTATATGAACTATAAAATTGATAAATACTTTAAAATTTTAAAATTTTAAAACCATATTATACCGTTTTGACTAATACTTTAACATTTTAAAACACGAAAGTCTAAAAAAAAAATAAAAAAAAAATAAAAAAAAAACCTTCACACTATATATTAATTGATAAATTATAAAAACCAAACAATTTAATGTATCACAAAAAAAAACCCAAAATATACAAGTTAGTTACAAGATTTTAATTATATCAAAAAGAATAAACTTTTTAAGTTATACTCATACTATAACTAAATTTAATTGTATTTTTAAAATAGTTATTAAATAATTGCAAAATAAAATTTACTTAGTAATAAACATAAAAGATTATAACAAAAAAATTATAAAACATTTGACCCGCGGTGTAGAGTATTAGAACTAAAAACAAAACTACCTGTCATTACTACGAGATATAAACAAAATATTCGTCTTAAATTAAACAAATGAAATTTGTCATGATTAGTAAGAGCTAAAGGATTATGGCGAAACCTAGAGGGTGTTATTCAATGGTAGATTTTCACAGAATTAGAATGTAATCGCAATCCACTCCAACACATAGAGACATCACTGTTGCCTAAATACATGTATTAGCATTTACTTTAGTCTACAAATCAAGCAGACTCTTGTTGGATTTCACCAACAAAGGCACGTGCTCTGCACATGGCTACCAACGGCCTAGCTCTAGGCATTGTGAGTCCTCCACCTTCAGTCATATCCACCTTTTCTTCTCCAATCCTCTCCCATTCAAAACATTGAATCAGACACCCAAGAGTCAAACTTACTAGCCGTTGAGCTAATACGTACCCAGGACACGCCCTCCTTCCTAACCCGAACGCCATTAGTTTATGACTCTCTCCTTCTTTCTCGAACCTCTCGGCCTTGAAACTCGTGGGGTCATCCCATAGCTGAGGATCTCTTTGTATGGCCCATACATTCACCAATAACCTCGTGCCACTCGGCATATCATAACCTGCCACTTTACAGTCTTCTGATGCGACATGAGGGACCAACAATGGCGCCGCGGGGTACATCCGCAATGTTTCAGAGACAATATTTTGAAGATAAGAAAGATTGGCGATGTCTGATTCTTCCATAAGCTTGTTTAAACCAACTTTATTGTCGATTTCATCTCTCGCCTTTTTTAGTACATCCGGATGGTTCAATAGGCTTGACAATGCCCATTCCAATGTTACCGCTGAAGTATCAGTCCCCGCCAGTATAAGAGACTGCACATTGCACGCATACACGAAAAAAAAATTAACAATGACTAAATAAATCGACTAATGAACTAAAAATGGTTAATTACGATTATAGTTCCTTTAATGGTGTGGTCCGTGTAGTATTCAGGTTGAGTTTCTTGCAGAGAAAGCAAGTGATCGATCATAGTGTTCTCCTTCTCCTTTGCTGCTCGTTTCTCATCGACTAGTCCTTGAAAGAACTCATCAAGCCTACCACCAATTTTTTTTATCCGTGTCTCGAAATTTGTGATATATCTCAAGACCGGTAAATAGTCAGCAACGTTTCCAGCACCACAAAAACTTACAGCCTCTGCGATAAGCTGGCGGACGTGTTTAGCCTCTGGATCATCCTCTAAACCGTCTCCGTAGTAACATTTTCCAGCCACCATTCTAGTGATGTTGTTAAATGTTAGGTCTGATAATATTGAAGTCATCTCAACCTTTGCAAAATCCTACAAAATTCATTACAATATACACCTTAATTATGTTACGTCAATAACGCAAATCATAAAACACAACTTATGAATTTTCGATATGGTAATAAGAGCAGTGGTGGTTGCTCTCTCGTTGCTTTACCAAAAATTTAATGCATAAAAAAATATAAAATATTGACGAATGTAAGAATTTGGCGAATGAGCCGACCATTTGTGGTCCAATAGTTGACAAAAAAAATATAAAATATTAAAAATATAAGAGAGAGAAGAGAAATTGTTTTTCAAATTGCTGTGGGAAGCAACGATTTTTATACTGTTTATACAGCTGTCCACTTATTATTGGTTTACACTTATTTTAATTAAAATATTATTATTATTTTTTTTTAGCAACGTTCATGAGTTCCACCGTTAATGATGATCTAACTAGTGTACTAGACTGAACCAGAGATTAATATTATTATTATATATATATAATATTTTATTTAAATCTTTGAAATGGTAATAAGGTACGTAATTCCAGTAATATATTAATTGGTAGGAAAATTGTCAAAAAAAACAAAAAAACTTACAGGACACAAATAGTCAAAACAATGACAAAATTCAGAAACGTTACAAATAAGTGATAACTAAATAATTGAGTTTATGTGTAACAATTTAGGTCGCTAGTTCAGCCCCAAATGGGAATGATTCCGACTATATATTATGGTATTTTTTGGTAACTAAAAGTTGATTTTGCCAAATGATATATCTCCTAAATTAGTATTAAAGGTCTCAATTACTTTCATAAAAACTCTATTAGAATTTAGAACATGAGTAAGAAGAGCTCCCTTACAAGTGAAGAGTTACGTGAGAGACAAACTATAAGACGCCGGATCTCGTCACGTCGGATAGAGGTAAAGCTATTAAGACGGTGATTCGAAAAAATCTCCACGGCACCGATACGCCGGAGGTTTCTCCAATGTTCACTATACGGAGCTGAGACCATGGTTGAGCTGCCGTACGATATGTGTTTCGAAGCAATCGAGCTCGGGCGGTTCGCGAGGATGATGTCGTTCTTGGTAAAGCATTCTTCGGCGATCGTGTGCGAAGAAACGACGAAAACTAGTTTGTTTCCAAGGCGGAGGGAGAAGATCGGAGAATCGTTTAGTGATTGAGAGACGGAGAAGAAAACGCGGTGAAGCGGTGGTTTGAGGAGGCGGAGGTGGCCGATGAATGGAAGTGAGAACGGTGGAGACGGAGGAAGGTTTTGTGTTGGTTTGAGTTGCTTGATGAGTAGTATTGTTAAGAGTGAGGATTAGGATGATGATTGTGAAAACTAGGGTTTGAGCTTCTTCTTCCACCATTGTTGATTTGGGTTTGAGAGTCTTTGCTTGGAATTTGAATTGAACATACATCACAATTTAAAGAATCAGCTCACATATTATTTTTTTTCATAAAAATGACACAACTTACGTATAGAAAGACTCAACTCACAAACTAGTTAAAAAATGACCAAACTTACATAATATCAAATTATTTGTTATTAGTCGTCTAAAAAAACTAATCCTTCAAACGTCTCTTCACGACGTGCATGGTTATAATATATACTCAATAGAATAATTAATAATCAAATGGCAAGGAGATAACAAAAAAAATATTAAAATCCTGATTAGCTTATTTGGTTTACATTATCAATCACATGGCCATATATATATCACATTCACTTATTTTGGTTACATTTAAGACATCTTCAACGTTACCATAACATTTAATTATCGATCTATTTCAACTTTCTGACCGTTATAAAGGGACAATTCTTAGGTTTATCCTTAGGGTGAACTTTTTTTATTCACCCCCTCTTAGTTAAGTAAACAAATTATTGATTAAGAAAATAAATTTTGTATATCAATTAATTTTATAACTAGGATCTGACCCGCGCTACAGCGCGGGGAAAAAATTTATATACATATTCATTTTAAATAACTCAAATTGTAATAAGATTGTACGGTGATATTAGTCTAATATAACATTGAGGGGGACAAAAAATACATAAAATTAACTTAATTATATAGTGTAACCTATGTTTGTTGAGTACATTATATCACTCGATCATACAATTGTTTTTGTAATAAATATAAATGATGCACCAAACTAAGACAATTATTTTGTGTTTGGGCTTAGTTGGGCCGAAATTGTGTTTTGAAGTTATTACAAAATTGTACGAAACAAAACAGACAATGAGTTGGCGTTTGATTAAAAAAAAAAAAAAAAAAAAAAAAAAAAAAAAAAAAAAAAAAATCTGGAGAAGTGAATAGTTTTCCCGATCACCCTCACCGAAAGAACTCGTCACTGCGTTTCCACTTCTCAAATCTCATTATCTCTATTTGTAAACCAGAAATTTATTGAAACACGATTATTTCAATTATACACTGCAGTCCGTTTTCTGTATTCTCAATTTTGTTGATCCAGTCGTAATCAAGAAGAACCTAATTTCCTTATACTTTGGATTTGGGTGTGTGGTTTACAAATCTCCAAAGGATCTTAATTAATTGGGTAAGTTGATTCTGATTACAGTTAATCAAATTACATTTCACTTCCTTAATGGGTTTGAATTCTGAATAATATTGTTTTGATTCTGAGTTATTATTAGAAATCGTTTTCATAAATTTTATCAAGTGGATCGATATATTTCCTTCAGACATTTCTGTGAATTATATATGTATACTTTGCTTCAATTTTTAACTGTTTCTTTGCTTCGTTTTCTCATTATTCTTTACAAATGGCATAAACCCATTCAAGACTGGCGGATGGATTCAAGTCAATTCGAGAATCAATCTTTGAAACAGTACACTACTTGCTCTGGTGAGACCCTTGCAAGATAACTACATAAAAATAGTTATGTATACTTTGCTTTAACTTATAATTGTCTTATTAATATGTCCTAATTTTCCAGTAAATATGCGAATGAGATCTAACCAAACAGAGGGACAAACAGACAGACATCAATTACGCTGGATTAAACTGTGGGTTTTACTAATCTTCAAAACTAATCCCAATTAATTGGTTATGTTGATTTCAGATTCCGCATCATATTACTGAACTATACAAAAAAATTTGTAATATATTTCAGGTACCTTCATGGAACCCTCTTGCTCAGATTGGAGTTGAAGTTGTGCACCATATTTAAAAATGGTAAGTCTGCTTAACTTTTATGAAAATTCATTTTGATATGTTTGATTGGTTGTTGCATATATTAACTTAGATAAAATGATTGCCATCCTAAATTAGAAAAGAAACATATCCTTTATTCATATCATTTTCAATTCTCGAATGAAAACAAAAAACAACTTAAACATGATAAAGCAGGAAAGTTTAAAAACTTTTGAAAAGTACTGAAACATAAAGAATAATCATTTATCTATTAATCCCCTGGCCATACATGCGTCCTTGTATGAGTCATAGACGACACCATCATAAGTCCTCAAATCTTCATCACATTGTGGTCCTTTTAGAAAACGAAAAAGGAGTTTCAAGCTGTTATGACCATCAAACTTACTTGGCATATACAATATTCTTCTACTCCCATTTGTTCTCTTCCTTCTTATGAAGCTTTTTTCTTTCGGATTCCAAGTAAAGTACTGTGGAATGTCCTCAAACGTTAGTGCTCTTGCTTCTGGACAGTATTTGTTGAGATCGAACCAAGCAGAAAGCAATGGATCATCGATGTTCTTCACTTCTTTCCCACTATCCATACTGTGACAAAAGCTTTTCAAAAAAATGTTGCAAAAGTGAATAGTTTTTTAAGGATGAGTTCCTATTGTCTCTGTCTCATGGTATTTATAAAGGTGTTGCATCTAGGGTTTTTGTTTTCCAATTTTTTTTTGTACAACTATATGAATATAGAAAAAGGATATTCTATGATTTGTGATATACTCAAATCACGTATTTCCAGTGATTCTAGAAACCCAAATAAGCAAAGTAGTTATGGTCGATAAACTAAATCCACGTTTTCTAATTGATTCCATACAAGTCTTTCTAAAGATTTTGTAATCCTTAAAAATCAATTTTGATTGTCCTGTTATATTAATGTATTTATATTACTTCACTAAGATGTTTAGATGTTATGTAAAGAACAATATGTTTTCCCCCGTTTTAACGAAATATTTTTTAATAGTAACACATTTCTGAAGACACAGAAAGTAATAGTACTGAGTTTTTATTTTGAAAAAGTCTATAGAAAAATACATTAAATTGTTTGAGCTTTTGTTGACACTTAGTCGGGGTTACTTGGAGATGCTCATATGAAGTTGATTTCCTCGGAAAGTAACCTACAATATATATGAAAACACAAAAATCAATATCGCAGAACATTCTGAAAACGTAAGTGAAATAGATTCTTATGAAAATAGACTATAGAAATGAACTTCTTACAATCCATTTCTCTTGTAGCCTATCATTAGTTTCCTAAATTCTGGAAAACTTCTTTGAAGACAACATTCTTTGTTTGCCTCTGAATCTGCCCTTCCTTGTCAACAATCAATACTTTCAAGCCTTTTTTAGAAGTAACTCTAGATAAAGCAACATACAGTTGACCATGTGAGAATACTGGTCGAGGCAAGTAAAGACCAACTTCAGTAAGCGATTGACCCTGACTCTTATTAATTGTCATAGCAAAGGCAAGAGCAATTGGAAACTGCCTCCGACGCATCTTGAATGGAAGTTTAGTGTCAGAAGGTTTGATATAGATTTGAGGAATCAACACCAAATCTCCTGCTCTGTCTCCTGTGATAACCATAGCTTCTAACACATGATCAGCCATTTGAGTTACTTGAAGCCTCGTTCCATTACATAAACCGCCTTTAGGGTCTAGATTCCTAAGCAACATAACAGGAGCACCAATCTTTAGGCGTAAACTATGCATCGGTAAACCAGAAATTTTAATAGAGTTTAAGAAATCTGGTGTAAAAATGGGGTTTTCATCTGAATCCAAATCAGTGGAGTCGATGCTATCACTGCTAGAGTAGATTTTCTCTTCCCCTGCGATTTTATGCTAATGTTAATACTAAACAACCAACAAACGATACAATTTAAGATAATAATCAAATTTGCGGTTGATCCAAACCTATAGGTGTGAATTAGCTTAGAAATAAAAATACCTAGTAACTTGTCAAGCATGCTTCGATTTATTGTATTAACATCATCGTTAGTGGGTGCTAAAATAGCTCGCTCTTGGAAAAATGTTGGATCCTTCTTTTCCTGCAACAGCTTAACATCCCCATATATTTCTCGGCTGATCGCTTCTATGGGGTCATCAACATTTGTAATTAGAAACTCTTCAGGAATGTCTATTATAGCCTCTCCATCGTTTGGTTCTGAGATTTTTCCATCACCCACATCTAGGATCCAATTTGAAAACTCAACAATCTCTTTTGCTTCATCAACACTAAGCTTGTTGCTTAGAAGACGCATGTTCTTCGTTAGCTTTAGTACCTTGCAGTGTTCCCAAATGTAAGATGCATTCAATGCCGACAGAACAATTTCAGCTCTACCTGCACCATGTATAACTGGAAGTATCTGTCTGAAATCTCCACCGAAAACAACCACTTTCCCTCCAAATGGCTTAGTTCCAAACTTCCCAACACAGTCATTTAAACTCCGATCCAAGTTTTCAAAACAATACTTACTCATCATTGGAGCTTCATCCCATATGATTAAAGAAGCCTCTTCCATTAATTTGGCTAGATCAGAGTTTGGTGTCATAGTGCATGATGTATTATCATCTGGAGTTATAGGAATGCCAAACCTAGAATGAGCAGTCCTACCTCCAGGAAGCAGAAGTGAAGCAATGCCGCTAGATGCCGTATTAAGCACAATCATCCCACGATATCTAACTGCAGCCGATAAAGTCTTCCACATGAACGTTTTTCCTGTACCACCAAATCCGTAAACAAAAAAACGCCTCCTTTATCATTGAGAACAGCATCTAAAATCTCATCGTATATCGTTTTTTGCTCCACAGTTAGCAACTTAACCCAATTATCATGTTTTTCCTTTTGCTCTTCACGGTTGTATTTCATTTCTTCAACAATAAAATGATTAGAATTATCAATACTTTCTCTTGATGGCTTCGGCATGTTCTCAATACTTAAAAGCGAGCTACCATTCATCAACATCAATTTCTCTATCTCAACCAACATATAATTCCTCTTGTCGGCATCGGTCAAGTTTAGATCTGCAAATTTGTTTAGACGAATAGAAGTATGACTCAAAAATAAAAACAAATTAGCAAATAATATTAATAAAAAGGAGAAAACAAAGTTCTCGTCACCTGGATTGTTGTATTCACTCCTTTTCATTACTTCGATATCCTCAGACAGATGTTCCCAAGTTTGTTCCCACACATGCTCTGGTCGAGATAAACATTATGACAATATCATATTAGCAAAAAGATTCCGTAGTTGAGGTCTAAAACACCATTGTGTAGCATCTAGGAGACTATCAATGTAGATCTGATCATCATCTAGAATACCACGAGCAAAGCATGCTTCTTTATATGTATTATAAACAACACCTTTGTAGGTCTTAATATCGTCAAACGATTTTGAACCTCGGACAATATTAAGGAGGATTCTCATAAAATATTCTGGTTTTATACGGCGTGGCATATAATTAATGCTACCTAGGGAGAACCCTCGTTTCCTCTCTCGCCATTGCTTTCTCTGACCCTGCCAAGTAAAATGAGCTGGAATTTCTGAATAAAGATACTGATTAGCGGTAGGATTAAGCTGATTCAGGGAGAACCAAGCTGTCAACTGCGAGTCTTCGTTAATAGATTTTTCCAATACTTCATCTATATTGGCATCTTTTTGGAAGTAACATGGTTTCTTCCCTTCAATATGGAATGACAGTTTCTGAACAGGAGTTGTTCTAAACTGTATTGGGAATTTATAGATCCTCCAAATAGCTTCCGCGGCGGAGACATATCTACACAATAATCATTGAAAAAAGATTAATCACATGAAAACTTCTTTATACACTTCAAAGCCGAAAAACGCTATTTAACTTTTACACTAACCTACAGTCGAAGTAATCTTTGATTTCGTCTTTGCTTTTTTTATTCGGGTTTGGAGTAGACATGTTTGCCGTAGTAGTACTTTCTGTCCTGTTAACTGGCTCCACAACAATAGCCACACGATCAGGTCCTTTATTGATGTACTTGAACAAATACTTAATAGATCTTGTTTGGTTGCACCATTCTACATTAATGTGAGCTCTCTATCGCATACATAACTTTTCATTGTAAGGGACTACCCATCTGTTGTCGCAATTAAAGCTACCTTTCTCAATAAAACTCGATGAACGTCTCCTCCTGTATATAGGATAACCATCCTTACCAACTCTAGTTAGCTCTGAATGCGCCTTAGGATACATCTTTGAGCAATTCCCATCGACCATACATGGGGAGTTCTTATTAGCTGCTCCACAAGGTCCATGAATCATTGAATCTTTAATAATTTCATATAGCTCTGGTTTGTTATCTTTATCTGGGATCTCAGCACATATGATGTTGTTGATTTCATCAGATGTGGGCAACTTACTTTTGTGATCCATGAACAACAGTATATGAGCATGGGGTAAACCTCTTTTCTGAAATTCCATTGTATACATAGCTGCAAAAATAAAGTAAGGTGTTTTTAAAAATTCATTTAGTTGAGTAATTAAAACAAATAATTTGCCAAAATGTAGTACCTGCAACGGTTTTCCCTAGTAGTTTATTCTCAGTCAAGTCGAACATTAAGGACTCTAGCTTCATCTTGAAAATGCGGCATATAATGTCAGGCCTATCATTAGCATTGAGACCACGTGCTTTAACATACCTAGTTATCTCAGGCCACTTAGGATTGCATGTAAATGTAATAAAAAGGTCAGGGAAGCCATAATGTTTACATATGGCCATAGCATCGTAATAACTTTGGACCATATATCTTGGACCGCCAGTGAATGAAGATGGAATTGAGATAGGATTGCCTTTTTCACCCATATTTATGTCCCCTGATTCGGATGCTTCCTTAATAGAGCTGTAATTCTCACACCTTATCTTAGACTGATTCAGTTTGATATATTTCAAGCGGTTAGATTCGATGGCCGTATAGGCATCAATAACATACTGCTGGAACAACCTCCTAGATAGTAGAAGAGTATTTGATTCAGCCTCTCTCTTGAATCCGAAATGCAAACCATTGCCTCATACTAATACACTTTGTCTTCACTGTCTTGGTTTTCCCTCTGTATCTTTTCTGAATTCCAGGTCTGAATCCATCTTCACCAAAAATGTGAATCAACGGATACTGTAGAGCCAAATAGGAAGGATGAATTTCACTAATTCTCTGTAGGGATCCTGTTGTTTTTTCTTCAATAATGATATCACGTTCTGGCATTTCCTTGACAAAATCTCCAGGAATTAAGGCAGCTATCTCTGGTACCGTAGGATTTGTATAATTCCGACCATCAAGGCCAACTCTATCACTAACGATCCTCATATGGAAAGTTTCATCAGCATTAGATGCAAACCTATCTCTAGCAGCTCTGAAATGCTTGACATAAGGATTGACTTCGTCCACAATCTTAATAAGCGGTTCAATTATTTCCTTTTTCAAATTCTTTTTCCCACCACATGTAGTACTCGATTTACTTTTACTGCAAGGGGAACCAAAAAACGTTTTAAACAACAATGAAAAAATATTATATCGTATAATAATGTCAATAGTTCACTGTAGCTAACCTCATAACAGTTTGTCTGTTTGGAACTTCATTTTCAGTATCGACGATGTATAGTTGTGAGAACTTTGCATAATCTTTTTCTTTGGGTTTCATACTACCAATAAGATGGTAATTAGATCCTTGTAGCTGAAACATATTTGGTCCCTTCCCTTGATGCACTGTTTTATCAACTTTGCCACCAAGAGAAGTCATGGCGAAAACCATATCATAACCTCTTAGATTAGTCTGAAAATGTTTGCTCAATCGGTCAGTACCTGTAAGCATTTTTTTAATAAACTCTGGTGATTCTTTGAAAAGTGGAAGTTGAACTGTTCCTTGTAGACAACAAAGAGAAAATGATGGATTTTTGGCATTTCTCCTCTTGTTAAGCCTCTCATCATACCACATCAATGCACCACAAAATGTACACTTATATTCTGGATCACCATGGTCTTAAGTAACCTGCATATATACGTAACATTAAGAAATGATAGTTTTTTATAATTTACAAAGTTTTAGGATAATAAGATTATGGTTAAAAGACCTTCGTACCAGAATGTTCTGTTTTTTTGGACTTGTTTTTGGGTTTTTTTGATTTGTCTCCTTTTGTATCAATGGGATTAGGTCTCTCAACAAAGTTTACTGGTGATGCATCATCCGACATGTCTTCATCACTGCTTGTTAGATAATATGTTTGCTCCATATCACAACGATTTTCATCTGCAATTGCGAATTGGAATATAATAAAATGACTTCACTTAGGTTAATGTAGTGGTTGAATATGATAAGAAACTATACCATCAGACGAATCTGGCCAATATGCGTCATTGAATTCAGCTTCTAAATTCCTAGGTAGACTTGAAAAATTCTTCTCTGATGTTTGTAAATTAATGGTAGGACTGCGATCGATAATATAAGAGGAATGATCATCTTGAACTGCAACGATCCAGATCATAAATAATATGTAAAGAATAGTATAAAGAAAGTAATCAACAAATAGTAATGTATCATTTTAGAATTATTACTCACATCTGTCTTCATCTTTGTTAGATATTGATTGATTAATAGGGACTGAATCCCTTTTAAAAGCTTTTAGTTTGTTTCTGAATCTTTCAAAAACACAAGTAGAAGGTGGAGTATACGTAGGTGGCCTGTGAATGCTATTTTGAATAGATCCATTGAACACATTCTCTGACCTTGATAAACATACTATGAAGATGAATAATGTTTCAATATTTCGTGAGATTAATAGTATAATTTTCGAAAATTAACATTGAATATATCTTGTTTTCTTACCAGACCCCATAGCAGAATCGTTGAAGGAAGGTTGTAATGTCTTTAATGGTGTATCGACTATATCACGTCTTCTATGTGGTAAGTTTGTAATGTCTTGAAACACTCGCGAAAATACTGAATTAAGTGGAATGGATAAATTGCCCTGAGAATGATTTTGAGTAAGCACACTCTGTGGATTATCTGATGGAATTATTTTATTTCTCTTAGGTGTTACTAGACTATTATCATCATCCTGGTTTGATTGTACATTTCTTTTTTTCATGTTTTCCGTAATGATTCTGTTGCTTTTAGGAATTAGAGATGAGGTGAAAGTTAGGAATAGTTATGGTCTCTATTGTTTAGATCTACTATTAATTTCCATTTTCAAATACAAAATTTGGAAATCAAGTGAAAATGATAATCACTATACCGTAAACAAAGTCGGAATCAGGTCAACAACATTATAATATGATAATTAATGATATAGTCAAGTTGGATTATTGAGAGATTTGTGGGATTGTTAATTTTAAGGCTGATTAAACGCCACATTTTAAGAAACTCAATATTATTTCCTTGACAAATCCTTTTTCGTTTTCGAATTAGTTTGTCATATTTGCTAATGTTGATTTCCATATTTGGTTAATTTGACTATCTAAGGCTAATTTATTATCATGGTTTTTTTGTAGATACTTTCTTTCAAGTTTGAAAGTAAATGTGGATTGACGTTTATTCTAAACTGAGAGGCAACTTTCGACCAGGTAAAATCTTTTTAGCAATATGATACAAAAGTCATTTAAATTTGATTCTAGGAAAGTAAATAAATAGTGTGGACATCTCAATTATTTGACTGCAACATCGTACAATCTCTATTTTATAGCTGATTAAAAAGCGAAACGTTTTTTTATAATTGATTATATAAACGTGTTTAATCGTTTTTTCCTTTCGCAACATTATAGGTGTCAATGCTGATGCAAGAACTTACTTCTATAATATGAATGGATCAGTAATATAAGGTAAATCTTAAAATCTATGTCTTTATATTAATTCTATACACAGTATGCGTTGGTTGAAATTATTAAATTAGATAGAGGAAGGATAATTGGCACGAAGAAACTTTATTATAATATATGAAAGAAAACTTTGAAAAAGTTCGAACAATAACTTAAATTTTAAAACGGCAATGCTTAGAACATCAAGTTTATTGAAAAGGGGAAATAAGACATAAAATGAACACTGTGATTCTTCGTGCTTCAGTACATGACAACCTTTACTCATCCACTCATGATGCTTCTGATGCATCATCATCAGCATGTTCAGCTTCTATAGCACGACTAATCGAACCCAAACATGCTTTCTTCGAAGAAGATGAATTGTTTGGCGCATCGTCAGACTCATCATCCTTCCTCTTTGAAGAAGGTGTAGTGGAAGGAGATGCTATGCCTGCATTGTCTAAGCCACTGTTTGACAACATTGGAATTTCCTGGAAAGATAATAAATTATAATGTTATTTATAGTAAAAAAACATATATTAATATAATTATTAATTTTAGCTAAATAATAAATTAACCAAATATACATCATTGCCACTCACAAGAGTGGTTAAATCATCATAACCAACTGAATGCTCAATATCGTCATTTTCCTCAACATCTAGACCAACAAAGACATGACAAACCTTGTATGTATCACTACCATCTTTGATGTTGTCCTTTTCAATACTCACAACAAATTGGAAAGTCTTGCCAATCAAGTTATGCATCTCCTTAGGAATGTTTGTTGGATCTTCAATCTACATATTGAGAAGAGAAAAATTGGATTATATTAAACTTGACTTCATAATATATATACTTCTTAAACTTGGCTTAAATAATTTTGTTATGTAAAAGCTCTTTTATTAATCTTCACATAATAAATTATACCTCATCGAAATGACCATCGAGTAGCTGAAGAGAAGATTGCTGTATGAGACTGTATGCATGGTTCTCAAACAACATACATTTAGTCTGTGCAGTGGAATCCATGACACACAAGATCAACCTAAACCTATAAGAGTCATAGTAAATCTCATTTAATGAGGCATATATTGAACTATGCACAAATCTACTGGCCACCACATATCGTTTTATTAAACAGTAATTACCTTGGCTCAACATTGGTATGGCTGGTATTACAGCCAGAACACCAAAACAATGTCTTCTTGTTTTTCTTAAGATCTTCATTCTCTACTTTCGGTATCTTGTAGCAAGTGGTATTACACTTCGAACAAACAAAGTAGTACCAGACAAACTCTGTGTCAATTGCATAGACAGCGCACATGATCCTAAATTTGCCCTCCTACATTATAACATGTTTTTAATAACATCCTATCAAAAGTATATTGAATGTATCACCAAATAATCGAATGTTACCTGCTTGTACTCTAGGAGTTCAGCAATAGTTTTGGTTGGCACACGTTTGTAGGATTCAGCTTTCTTCACTTTCGGGTCTTCCTTAGGACCAACTTGTTGGATAGTCAAGGCTAAGCCATCATTAGGCAGGCTGTAGGTGAAGATGTTGAAAATGTATTCAGTGAAAGTTACAGGTAGATAAAATAACATATTAGTAAACGTGAGATAGGTTAAAATTCAATATTTACTTGGCGAGGAAGTAAGCAATTGGAGGGAGCGCTGGATCAATCAGAAGTAAAGACATCTCGAAAGCATTGGAGACAGATCTTTGACCTTATGAATACACACAGTTGTTAGTCTAAAACCGGAAATATAGGTTTTATAATCTATATATTCAAGAGAATAAATCGTGTTTACCTTTGAAAGAATTCACTTTAGCAAAACGCAGCAAACATATCAACGTCTTGAGACGATTGTTTTCACATGTCGTTAACATGTTTTCAGCAAACTTACCCCATAGTGTACATGCTAAACGTTCATCCCTGTATATTGACAATCGTTTTTAAAACTGAATTTGATAATAGCCAATATAAAATTATAGTAGTTAGTATCGGTAGTATATTACCTAGTGTCCTTGAGTTCAAACTCAAGCTTCTTCTTGAACTTGTTGTCCACTTCATGGGTTTTCATTTCACCAACGTTTACAACTTGGCCAATCACATCTGTAATGGAAAACATTTACTTGAATGAGATTAAAATTTATATTTCATTAGAATATCATATATAAATAGTAGAAGTTTCTGAGAATACTAACCAATCAAAATGTTCTCATTCAAGGTTGGCTCGTTGATAATAGTCTGGAAATCAACCAAGTCAAGGTAGATGGCATCAGACAATGACGCACATGGCACAATTATGGAAGTGTTCAACAAAGACATACGGTAAGCATGCTTAAGGAAATAAATTCTGTATATCAATTAATTTTATAATTATTAATTCTAAACATTATATTATAGTTTTAAATTATAACATCTAAACCCAAATCACTCTTTTTATAAACCCAAATTAAAATATAATTTTCTTTAATTGTAAAATCTAAACCCTAACCACTATTTTATAAACCCAAATTAAAATATAATTTTCTTTAATTGTAAAATCTAAACCCTAAATTCTAACCATTATTTTGTAAACCCAAACCGACATATGATTTCGTTTAATTGTAAAATCTAAACTCTAATCATTATTTTATAAACTTAAACCAACATAATTTCCTTAATAAAAAATCTACAAAATTGGTTTCCTTAACTTGTTTTCTATTTTTATTTTAGTTTTGATTTATTTTATAAATATGACATGACATGGCAGTTTGTTGTGTTTTGATTTGTTAATTAAAAGAGGATGAATGAGAGTGGTTCACCCTAGGGTGAACCCAAGAATTTTTCATTATAAAGTGTGGAAACGTGGAAACTGTAAATATCTTAATGGATAATATATAGATGGCGTATGATTGATTCTGATGATGTATAGCTCGAATAAGTCGATAAAGATTTTTAAACTCTATTAAAAAAAAAGAGTTTCAAAATTCATTTTTTTTGGGTGGAATTTAACCCTTTTACAATAAAAGTCATTAAATATAAGTGATTAATAACTAATAAGATAAAAGAATAACAGTTATTATAAATCTATATATACATTTTTGAAATACATTTTGGGTTCTACCCTTTTATTTGTACTTATTTAAAATTTTATTTACAAATTTAATCCCTAAAAAATTTCCAAAAATAACATTACTCCAGATTTTGTTTCCTAAATATTTTACATTCCATTCCAACTAAAAAAATACAGCATAATCAATATGAAAACAGAAACTATGATATATTTAACCACACTTTCTATTGTGTATTGAAGATTTCTATCTCTAAATCCTTTAGAAACAAAAAAAACAATAATTTGATTCCTATTTTGTTTTCCAAAACTGTGAGCTTTAGGGGGTGTATTGAAACCATGATTTTGGAGAATTTGATGAAATTTAGGAAATTTGGAATTTTGATAGATTTTAGGGAAGTTGATATGATTTTCTGTAAAATTCTTTCAAATCCCACCTAAAACCATGAGATTTTTTAGATTTCTGTATTTTTAACTAAACAAATCCTCTCAAATCCTCCAGAATCCCTAAAAGTTATTAAAATCCAAATCCACAAACTGTTTTGAATAACAATAGATTTTAAATAAGATTTTTAAATCATAGTTCAATAACAGTGAATTTTAATAGACTTTTTAAAATCTATGATTGAATAACATAAGATTTGTAAATTTTATACAAATCACTTAAAATGTCAAGTTGAATACACCCTTCTTAATTCTTAACGTAAGAAGAACTTCGATTCACATTTATTTAAATATTATAATTAATATATATATAAACTTAATAAATTTTAAAATATTATGAATTTGTAAAATTAAAAAATTTTAAAATACTATATAATATAGTTATATAGTAGATGAGTTATAAAGAAGACATGTTGGAATTAATAAAATATCATTAAGTTTGTGCTAACACGGGTTAAATCCTTATTTTTTATTTGTCAACACAATTAATATTAGAATATTTGACATATAAAAATTAAGTTGATTTAACTAAGCTTGTGTAAAATAATTAAATCATTAGGGAAAATGTGACTTAATCATAGCGTATAAATGACTTACTATATATTTAGATCCTTTATTATTTGTTATAATAATTAAAAATCAATATAGAATCTCAAACACTAAACAAAACAAACTAAATATAACAACCAAATAGTCATGAAGTATATTGCGGATTAAAAAATCAATATTAATATTTAGCCACACAAACGGTCGGGAAATTTAGTTATTTCTCTAATTGCAAAACATCCAATATTTAACAAACAAATACAGTATAAAATAGAAATAATAATAAAAATTATATGCAAGTCGCATGTTAAAATCTAGTTTGTATTATAAAGATAAAATGACAATTAATACGGCAAATAAAACGAAACCGATGGAGTATTATTGTGTTGAGTATATTTTGTTTTTCAAAAGTCAAAACAGGACCGACTCTGGGATACGACTTATAATATAAAACATAAAACAAAATCTTTTCCTTCATGTCTACGAGTAGGCCTGAGCCAATTATCCGGTATCCGAATTTCGATCCGGAATCCGGTCATATCTGCTCGGAGAAATAGGATATTCGCCTATGGTAGATCCGGATAAAATTATGGATCCGGCGGATCTGGAACCGGATTCAGATTGTATAAAATTTGTGAACCGGATATCTGAGATCCGGTTGCATTATTAAAGGATCTACTATTATTAGTGGGCAATGAATTTTAATGGACTATGATATATTAATAAATGAGATCATGTATTAGCATTTTAGTCTCTTTCTCTCCCACTTTTTTCAGTTTTCACCATTAAACCTATCTTATGAATCTTTCTTTTTCCCTTTGTTACGAATCTTTAGGATAAAGGTTCTTTATTTTGTTGTTTCTTCCTCTTTTTTCGATTTTCTTTCATTGTTTTTTCAAAAATTGAAACGAAACTCCGACTCACCGATCTAATAGATCTGAGAATGCATGTGTGTTTTGCCGAATCATCTGTGTAGAACAAAACCCCTGTTCTCTGACCGCGAAATCCGATGAAAGAGAGAGAGGGAGAGAAAAGGAGGGTGAAAAAAAAGAAGATGCCAAAAGAGCAAGAGTGGATCTGGATTTAAAGAGGCGAAAAGCACCAAAGAGAAGAATAGATGACAGAGTCCGATAAGTGGAAAAAAAATTCGGAACGGATCCGGATATCCGCGGATATCAAGTTTTGCTCATGGATACCCGAGATCCAGATATCCGAATTTACGAATCTGGATACGGATTGTGATAGTGTGAATCCGCCAGACTCGGATTTGGATCTGGATACCTCCAAAAATCCTGTATATCTGGATCCGTCTCCGGGCTAAATATGACTAATAAAAATAATTTGTAATCTTTCTTACTAAAATAACTAGATCAGGATCCGCGGTACACTGCGGGACAAATTTTTATTTTATTTTTTATAAATATAATCTATATATTCCTAAAATATAATTTGTTTCTAAGTTTGTTGTATAATTATTTTCAAAAATCTATTTATCTGGCATCATTGTGTGACTTAATAAAATGAGTTAACGTATATAACTGAATGATATTATTTAATTTTATGTATATTCTAATCTAATAATATAGACAATTTTTGCCTAGTTTCTGTTAATGTAGTAATTATATTTTACTTGAATCTTATTGACTTGATCTTATTTTACTTGTTGGACTTTATTGGGCCATCGATTTTTTTACTTGATCTTATTTTACTTGCTGGACTTTATTGGGCTAGCAAAATTTTAAGAAAAAACAAAAAACAATTAAATTTGAGAAGAAGAAAAAGACTTTTACGTTTTTTCTGGTTTTGTTGTTCTTCCAGATGCCACCTACATAGAAAAAAAAAAGAAAAAAAAACCAAACTCATCCGCGATCGATTCAATCCCAAGCAATTTCACCCACCGATTTGAAAAAGACATCGATCTTGGTTTTTTGTATTTTTCGTTCTCTACTGCCGAAGAAGATTAGATCCTGGTAATTTTTTGTGAAAGCGAATTGGGATTGTAGAAATGGAAGAGGTAAAATATCAGCTTTGATAAAATTGTTATTTTGAATGCTCCGATAATTTAATCAATCGTCCATGATTCTATAGTTCAGTCACAAAATACGTATTATTGTTATGATGGGTTCTACTTGTTTAGATTTAGTTTTGGTAACAGGCTTTTTTTTTCTTTCTGATTTGATGATCCGAAGGTAGTACAAATTATTATCTCAGATTATATTAGGAAGAACAAATTGTCAAATTATAGGTTTATGTAAAACTGTCAATATCTAATCGTTTGCTTGATTTCTGGGTTTCAACAGGGATATCAATCGGCGGGTCAATGAATTAAGTTACTCGATAATGGATGGTTGCCGCGGATCCAAATTTTTTTTTGCGATGATCTGCTTCGAGAAAGATAAGAAATCTGTTTGTTATTTCTTCCATTTCTTATTTCCTTTTTCCTTACAACCATTTATTAACATGTACTTTTACTATTTGTAGGTGACAGATAGTGTAACTGCTAATATGTTGTGTACACACATAAGGAAAGCTGTTTTTACATAAGCAATGGAAGAAGGTTAGTATTCTTTCTTATGCAAAACTCGTAGAAATAACTGAATAGCAATGTGATTTAGAAAATAATTGTCTGCAAAACATATAATTCTTTGAATAACAATACTCTAAACAATAGTTCTTGAGAAAAAATAATAAAGGTTGTCTTTGATTTATTTGTTGGAATTTTTTACAACCATTAGATAGTCTTGAGTTGGTTGATCTTCACAGTCTTTGCTTTGACATTCGTCACCTTTAGCTTCACTTATCTGGGAAAAAAAGTAAACACCAGGTAATAGTAAGACTAACTGAACAAAAGCCTGAGTGAAGTTAACATAATTAAGTTCAAACGTACCTTTGGTGCAAAGAGGTTTTGTAGAATCGATGGTTAGTTATCCAGATTTTGGAAAACCTCTTTAAAAACAACGTTAGTTGTTTTACTGTCAATCTTTCCATCTTTTCCCACAATAAGAATTTTTAATCCCTTCTTCGAAGTGACTCTCGATAGAGCAACATAGAGTTGGCCGTGAGAGAACACCGGTCTTGGCAAATAAAGTCCTACTTTCTCGAGAGATTATCCCTGACTCTTGTTAATCGTCATAGCAAATGCCACAGATAAAGGAAATTGTCTTCTACGCATTTTAAATGGTAGTTTCGTGTCAGATGGTGTAAGCAATGTCTTAGGAATCAAAACCTTATCACCTATTCTGTCTCCTGTAATAACCCTTGCCTCTACAACATGGTTAGCCAGTTGTGTGATCTGGAGCCTAGTACCATTACATAACCCACCTTTAGGATCTATATTTCTTAGCAACATTACAGGACAACCAATCTTCAGACGTAGAGCATGGTTTGGCAACCCAGACAATTTGATGCTGTTCAAAAAATCTGTTGTAAGAACAGGATTAGACTGTGAATCTAAGTCAGACGGATCAATACTATCCGCACTAAGATAGATCATTTCTTGGCCTGTAACAAAAAAAATCATTGGTTTATTATACTCTTGAATAAAATTATATACACGAAACAATTAAACATTAGTAAATTAAAGGTGAAAGATTGCTCACTTGTCAACTTCTCTAGCATGTGCTGGTTTATTGTGTTCACATCCTCATTGGTTGGTGCTAATATAGCTCTTTTCTGAAAAAACTTTGGATCATTATTATCAGCTAACAACTCTGGATCTCCGTAGATTTCTCGGCTTATAACTTCAATTGGATCATCTGCCTCTGTAATCAGCAATTCTTCAGGAATATCTATTATTGTCTCACCATCATTAGGTTCTGCAATCTTACCATCACCCACATCTAAAAGCCAATCAGAAAACTCTTTGATTTCCTTAGCCTCATCGGCACTTAAATTGTTGCTTAGCAAACGCATGTTCTTAGTAAACTTTAGAACCTTACAGTGGTCCCATAGATACGAAGAATTTAAAGCTGACAAAACTATTTCCGCTCTACCTGCACCATTAATAACCGGAAGCATCTGCCTAAAATCTCCTCCAAAAACTACAATTTTTCCTCCAAAAACCTTGTTGTGGACGTTCCCAATAGTATCACAGAAACTTTTATCCATAGACTCAAAACAATACTTACTCATCATTGGTGCTTCATCCCAGATAATCAAAGATGCTACTCTGACTAAGTCAGCTAGATCAGAATGCGGGTTGATATTACATATGCTATACTCATCAGGATTCAAGGGAATTGCAAACCTTGAATGTGCAGTCCTACCACCATCTAATAACAACGAAGCAATTCCACTTGATGCAACATTAAGCATAATAATTCCTCTTGATCTAATTGCAGCAGATAGAGTCTTCCATATGAACGTTTTTCCAGTTCCTCCAAAACCGTAGACAAAGAAAACACCACCGAGATTATTGAACACTGCCCCAGTTATCTCATCATATATAGATCTTTGCTCAGTTGTTAGCTGCTTTATCCAATTATCGTGTTTTTCTTGCTCAAACTGTCGGTTGTAATTCATCTCATCAACAATTAAACGGTTGGAGTTATCAATAACTTCTCTTGATGGCTGTGGGAAATTATCTATTTCAGCAAGCGATCTACCATTTCCCAACATTAGCTTCTCAATTTCTTGCAGAGTATAATTCCTCTTATCAGCATCATTTAAATTTAGGTCTGTTAGAAACAAATGAAATTCGAGTTTAGTAGCAGTGATTATATGACATATCAAAAAAACAAAAAAAATATCCTCTGAATAAAACATTAGGTTCCAATACGGAAAGCATTAACTTGCCTGGATTATTATACTCTTCTCGTTTTTTGCTTTCAATATCTTCTGAAAGTAGATGCCAAGTCTGTTCCCACACATATTTCGGTCGTGATAGAGCATTATCAAGAAGCATCATACAGAAAAAATCACGCAAATAATCTCCAAAACCCCAATAACTTGCATCCACCAAACTATCAATATATATTTGGTCATCGTCTAGAATACCACGAGCAAAGCATGCCTCTTTGTATGTTTTATAGACGACTCCCTGATATGTTTTGATATCATCAAAACATGTTGGACCTCTAACAATGTTTAATAGGACTCTCAAGAAATATAAAGCTTCTAGCTTCCTGGGTACATAATTGATCCTTCCTAATGCAAAACCTCTAAGCCTCTTTTTAAACATTTTGTTTTTCCCTTCCCAAGTAAAATAAGCAGGTATCTGTGCATATAATAGTTTTCTAGCGTAAGTGTTGTTTTTACCAACTGCATTTCTCCTATTTAAAGAGAACCAAGCCATAAACTGAGAATCTTCATTAAGAGTCTGCTCCAAAACATCTTCTATATCATCATCTGAGTCAAAATAACATGGTTGCTCACCTTCTAGATGAAATGATAGCCTCTGAACTGGTGTTGTTCGATACTGGATAGGAAATTTAAAAATTTGCCATATAGCTTCAGAGGCTGAAACATACCTGAAAAAAAAAACAGAAAACCAACTCTATGTTGTGAGAATATACGATAACGTTTTTATTTAAACTTGTCAACACAAATTCGTAACTCACCTGCAGTCGAAGAAATCTTTGATTTCATTCTTTTTCTTTTCGTTTGAATTTGAGCCATCAGCAGTTGAAGGTTGATCCTTGTTTGATGGCTCAACTACCACATCAACACGATCCGGTCCTTTGTTCACGTATTTGAACAAATACTTTATAGAACCATTTTGATTGCACCATTCCACATTAATATGAGCTGGATAACGCATAGACAACTTCTCATTATAAGGTACAACATACCTATTGTCACACCTAATACCATTTTTCTCAACATAACGTTTATCATCACGTCTCCTGTATACAGGATAACCGTCGCTACTGACTTTAGTAATGTCTTCATTCGGTTTTGGAAATGATTTAGAACACTTACCATCCACCATACATGGAGAATTGTTATTAGCTGCACCACACGGTCCGTGTATCATGGTATCTTTGATAATTTCATAAAGTTCGGGATTTTCTTCTTTATCTGGAATCTCAGCACAAATAATCTTGTCAATGTCATCAGCTGTTGGTAGTTTACTTTTGGCCTCCATAAACAGAAGGATGTGAGCATGTGGGAGTCCTCTTTTCTGGAACTCAATCGTATACATAGCTGCAAAAGTAAAAATTCACACAAAATCAATGTATTTCAATATCTAAGATTATAAATATAATGTAAAGTAAAAATTTAGTACCTGCTACTGTTTTCCCGAGCATATGCTTTACTGTCAGATCATTCATGAGTGACTCTAGCTTTATCTTGAAAATCCTAGCTATTATGTCTGGTCTATCCTCTGCAGTTAAGCCTCTTTTTTTAACATACCTTGTTATCTCCGGCCACTTAGGGTTACATGTAAATGTTATGAACAAATCAGGGAAGCCATAATGCTTACAAATCGCCATAGCATCATAATATTGTTGCACCATATAGCGAGGTCCTCCTGTGAAAGAAGATGGAATATTGACTTGTTTTCCTTGTTCATTCATTGATGTAGTTCCACCTTCAGCTGCTTTCTTAATTGAGTTGTAATTCTCACAACGCAGTTTAGACTGATTGAACTTAATGTAAGATAACCTGTGTGATTCAACTGCCGAGAAGGAATCTACTAAAAACTGTTGAAATAATCTCTTTGACCGTAGAAGAGTACCACATTCATTTTCCCTCTCTTGAATACGAAAAGCAAACCATTGTCTCATACTAATACTCTTTTTCTTGTTCTTGTTGTTTACTCCCGTGAAAGCTTTCTCTATCCCAGGCCTCCAACCATCTTCACCATAACACAGAATAAGAGGGTACTGTAGTGCTAAATAGGAAGGGTGAATTTCGTTAATACGTTGAAGATGGCCACTATTCTTGTCCTCGATAATTATATCACGTTGTGGCATTTCCTTACGGAAGTCACCTGGTATTATAGCTGCAATTTCTGATGCTACGGGTGAGCTTAAAGTACGTCCATCGATTCCAACTCTATCACTGAGTATCCGCATGTGAAATGCCTCTTCACCCTTACTTGCAATCCTATCTCTAGCTGCCCGAAAATGATTAACATAGGGATTCACATCATCTAACATCTTCATCAAAGTTTCGATGATTTCTTTCTTGATTTTGCTTTTTCCTCCATCCTTTGAAATGTTTTTACCCTTGCTGCATGATAAGTTTTACATACACGAATTAGCAAATTGGGAATCCCAAAAAAAATTTAACTTATGTGTAAGTACTCAAGTTAATCGTAATTGTTACCTTATTACAGTTGCTCTATTGTTGACTTCGTTTTCCGTATCAACAATATAAAGTTGGGAATACTTAGCATAATCACCAGGTTCAGGCCTGATACTTCCTATCAGATGGTAGTTAACTCAATGTAATCGAAACATATTAGGTCCTTTACCCTTTGGAATAGATCGGTCTACTCGTCCACCAAGAGAAGTCATAGCAAACAGCATATTATAAATCCGACTATTCTCTCTGTAATTTCTGCTCATCTTATCATCACTTGTAAGTAGTCTTCTTAATACTTCCGGTGATTCTTTCAGAAATGGTAGTTTCACTGTCCCTTGTCCACAACATAATGAAAAAGTAGGATCCTTGCGACTCCTTCGTTTGCCAAGACGTTCATCAAACCACATTAATGCACCACAGTATTTACACTTGTATGTAGGATCCCCATGATCTAGATATCCTGAAGAAAACAAAAGCTTAGCAATAGTGAATTCCAGAAAATTAAGAGACAATTAAAAAACAATTATTTATAAAGTTTAGATTTACCTTGTTTTTGTGTAGTGTTTTTCTTCTTTGCATTTTGTTTGGAAGGTGGCCTTCCTCTGGGTAACTTTGCTTTGAGAGGTGACTTTGTTTTAGGGGTGGTCTGTATTTCTTCAGCTATTGAGTTCCCCGAAACATTATCGTCCTCACTACTACTTTCATTGTAATATTGTTCCAGAGTTTTATCTTCATCCTCTATGAAGAGCAACTTTGTAAATATATTACTATAATACGTAGTTCAAAATTAAGTATAACTAAGTTATGAAAACTGTTTTAGTTACCGTCTATAGTTTGAGACCACAATGCAGCAGCAAATTCTTCGTCTAAGTTTCTTTTTGATGATCCGTTTTCTTTACTTAAAGTAGCACCTCGTCGCTGTTTGGTTGTATTTGAACTTGTTCCTACACATGACCGACCTTTTCACGCAAATTAAAATGTGTTATTCATAATTCTACAATAAGTACATAGAAACGGTAAATTGTTAAGATTTGGTGAAGGTTTTTCCCCTAAATGTTCATTAAAACAACATTGGCTGGAAAAGTGTGTCTTACCGTCTATTGTCTCATCCGACAATGCAGATGCGAATTTTTGGTCTAAGGATTGTTGTAATCCTTGATGATAACTATGAAATGGACCAAATTGGAAAGTCGTTGTATTTGAAATTGTAGTAAGTCCTGATCCCCCTTTTCAACAATAGTTAAAAATGTTTTGTGTTCAGTTAGACATTAAGTACTACAAAGTGTAAAGAATATTACATTAACTGATATTTCTATCCAGGTCGAATTGAAGAAGAAGGACGCTTACCTGGAATAGAGAAGTCCATTATGGTCCTTGCCGACATATTAGGGTTGCTGTTTGTGATAGTGTGTGATGGTCTTGAAGACATGCCATCATTACTAAGTCTAATTGAGGTCAGCTGAGAGCCTTATCATTAGAAAATGAGAAGTAAGTTAAACAAAAATACCATATAGATTTTACAGGAACATACTTCATATATAAGATATTTCTATCAATTTATGCTTACTCCAAGGTGACATTTGTAGGTTGCGCCCTACTGACTGGAATGGTGTATCAAAGGATAAAGTTCCTGTAATGAAAGAGTAAGAGATTGACCTTGGAGTCCTAAGAAACATACCATTAGAAAAGTAAGATTCAATGTGTTGCTAACGATTATCCTCACCAGTATGAACTTCTGCAGGTTCCGCAGGTTTGCGTTGGTGATTGTTAAGAGGAGTCTGGTTTTCTGCTTCATATCTGCTGGGTAAGTTGGTTATGTCTCGTAAGACGTTCCCAAAAACTCTATTTAGAGGGCATGTATTTGATTCAGTCACTTGAGCAGTCTGTCGTGTACAATTTGTAGGTGTGGTTACACGCATCTTCTTTGTAGGCTGTGATACTTCTTTTTCGAGAGGACTCCGATATGGCCTCTTTATAGTAGGTAGTGTACACTGGTTGTTAGTACAAAAACTTACCTCAGAACTTTCATTAATTTTTTTTTCCCTGATCTATGACGTTTTGTTTTTTCTGGGTTAGAATTCTCATCTTCCATTGGATCTGAAATCTTTGTCTTCTTCTTCATGTTTGATTACAATGTTTACAGGATAGAAGAAATGATTGAACATATACAGGTCAAACAATAGCAAGGCAACCAAAAAGCAATACCAAAAAAGGTAAGAGTATTAGGTTCACGTAAATATCGTGATCCTGACATTATTTTTTCAATCAATTTTAGTAAATACTTATATGTGATCATTTGTGAGATCTTTACGATATTTAGAAAAGTAATATGGTAAGATATGATTTTTTTTGGTATATCATATAAAAGTCAAAAGATATGTAATTATATATGCTGTAAAGAACATAGTTAAAACTAAATGCTTTTAGTATTTTTTACTTGGGTAGTAGTATCATATAAAAGTCAATAGATATGTAATTAAATCCATTGTGACGTCAGCTTACCGTTTAGGTTTTTTTCTCAGGCAAATTTGCTGCTATCAAATATATTCAAGGCCAGGTTTTGATAATTTCTCAAGTCGTCAAGTTTATTCTCAGGTTAGTAACTTTATGATTATGTACTAATAAAGATAATAATGCCATAGTGTTGTTACTAATAAACTTTATGATTACGGTCCATATATAATTTACCTAAAATAATAATTCAATTATTATTTTATAGTTTCTATGTTTCCATTATATAATTACAAATTTAGTTAATGACAATTATTATTTTAACGATGATATAAAGTTAACACTTTTCGGAAAAATAGTAAAAGTAATCGCCATTTATTTTATTATTCAGCAAATAGAATCATAAAAATTCAAATCATGCAGTAAACTTTCAAATCCAGAAAAAAATTCTAAATAAAACTCAATTAAAATTGTAATTAAAAAGAATAATGAAACGGCGATAGATAAACGACATGCAATCTCTGGTTACACCGGACCTTCCTCTACTTCTCAGTCTTGATAATTACTCCTCCAGTCTTCTTTGGTTGGTTCTTTTTTTTCCCACGGGTTTCACGATACCCTTCCCCTCTCTTTGATTGACCAGCTTACCTTCACACTCCGTGATTCCTTCATTTTCCATGTTTTCATCCTGTTTGTCCAAATCCGAGACTGCAAGACACAACTTCTTGGTTGTGGATGATTGCTCAGCAGACTCCACATTGAAAGATGAAGGACGCTTGGATGATGGTGTATTAGTTTCAGTTCCATCTTCACTGTTAGTCAGCATTAGTTGCATCTATCAAATGGATAAACAGAATGAAATAGATCTATTAGACACTCAAACAATAACAGCGATAAATTAATAAATGACATTGAATCCTAGTATAGATTTTTGTAGTTTGGTGTCATTCTTAACAAAATAAAAGTTTGTAAATTCGGTCTTCCTATAATAAATTATTATCTGTGTCAGCCTTATCATTAATAATAAACATAATTTATAAGTTAGATCATTTTTAATAACGATGACTAAGTGATTTAATTACCCTCACTTTATACGGGAGAAGATAACATTGAAATATTGAAATATATTCTAGTACTAGTTTAGAGAAATTGTTACACACACAGTGGCGGATCTAGCAAATGTTTTGAGGGGGTCCAAAAAAAACCCAAAAGTGTTCAAGTGGGGATTTGAACCCTTGAACTCAATTAGTATGTGGTGCAAATTGACAACTAGACTACTTACAACACTAATAAATAGGCATAAACTAAACTTTTTATATTTTTATCTAGTGCACTTGCACCCTCTCTAATGGACGTGGATCCGCACCTGTAACACAGATCTATATTAATGCGACTCGATTAGCAATTTAGCATGGTGATAGTCAAATAAACTGATATAGTGTATACTTGGTACTTTTGTTTAGAAAGGCATAAGTATATTATATTTTTATTGCATTTGTGTGGTTCATGGCAAAAAAAAAAAACATATATCAATGCTAACTCCAAATACAAAAGATCGGGTTTATCATTAGGTGCAACAATATTTGTTTACGAAACGACCAGAAGTAACACATTGCCCGGATGAGAACCTAGCATTCCTACAGTCTGCCCCACATTTACCATTCCCGTACGTTGCTGAACAAATAGTCTTGCACATATTATCAATTCTCTCTGTAGGTTTGATCTCTGCAAATCCACAAAGTCACCACACATGTAAGAATATCATATACAAATATACAATCATATATATCAATGTTATTGCTTTGAAATGATGAAACCTATATTAACAAACAACAACATAGAAATAAAAATGTTACATGAAGCCAAAACATTGTAGTTCGACAAAGAAGCTGTCAATACTATCAAAAGTAAAAAGGTAATTCAAGTCTTTGTGATGCTCATTTTCTTGTTTGTAGTATATATCAAGTTATCAACTATAAAATAGTATATATATTATACAAATCTGTTATGTGATTTTGTAGATTGGAAGTTCAAGCTCTACTTATAGAGCATTAAGGTTTTGTGGTTCAAACAAAATGTTTACAATTGTATTTCTTACCATTGATGCATCTTTCATATATACTAATAATATTTTTTTTGACTAGAATATATTTTTATTAACATTGGTGGCTCTTCCACATATACTAAACAATATTTTTTCTCACTAGAAGATATTTTTATTTTTATGACTATTTTTACATACAAAACTTTTTTTTTTTTTTAATTTGTTTAAAAACCAAGGTTGACCTTTAACAAAAAAAATAAGATTGACCGGACCCTAGAATAAAATCCTATACTAACTTTATGAGTTATCTGAGAATCATATAGAGGTTTAGAGAATGGAACTCCATAGTTTGTTCAAAAAAATAATGAAACTCCATTTTGAGCCTTGGCATTGGAAAGTAGAAATTTCCATCGTATACAGTTGATGAATTTATTTGGTAAAATTCACCAAGTTTTAGATCGGTTTTTACTTTTTAAACCAACCTCCTAAAGATATTCCTCATTCACAATTGAGTGTAAGTCACAAAACTAATTTGAATTAACTTTGTTTTTTATGCATTTAGTTTTTGTTTTAATCAAAAATAAATCTTAAAGGTTAATGGGTCAAATGTGTTGATTTTACAATTAAGATGATTAAAATTAAAAAGGTTAATATATATATATATATATATATATATATATATATATATATATATATATTGTAAAACACTTGGAGTGGATCTTCCATAACCGGCCCGTTACATGTACTAGAGTGTATGGCCCATGGCCAAGGCCTATTACCTAATTCCTATGTCTAGTCGGTTTTGTACTATCCCTATATATATGTAACCTCCATTCGATTCTATGATTAATAACAAGAGATTTACACCTTCGAATTCTCTAGTTTCATAACACGTTATCAGCACGAAGTTCTAAAACCAACTGAGTAAACCCTAAAACCCTAAACCACCGCCGCCTTCTTCCTTTGTTCGTGGTTACACTCGGCGATCGCTTCCTGTTCGTGATCCATACTAGTTCGTGGTCTACTTCTGTCTGGGGTGAGTTATGTTCCTGTTCGAGAAGCAGTTCGAGTTCGTGATCAGTTTCTTCCTCCTACCTAGTCCGAGGTTCGTGATCAAAAGAAGTAAAAACCGAGGTCTTTAGCTCCCGGTTCATAACCAGTCAACCCCTAATCGGTGAAAGGTAAAACAATAATCAAACCCACTTAGAACCTATGAAACCGAATCTATTCTTAAATCTAATGGAATCCTAAAGCTACAAGTAAACAATCAACAAACAAGTTCTTATGTTTTAAAAACCCTATAACTTTAAAACTTTAAAATCGGTTGCTTTGATGCTTAGGGTTGCATAGATTGTTTGTAAATTAAACCAATTATACTATGATTAAAATCCGATTATGATTGTTTGCTTGATGCATAAGAACCTAGAACTAAAACCATTAAAATCCGAAATTCATATAGAAAATATTAAACCAATTGTTCTAGGTTGTTAGAATCCGATTTAATTGTGTGTTTGTTTAAGAAATTCAAACCCTAAAACTAAAAAATTAAAATCGGAAATTTTATGTGTTTGCATAAAATAAATTAGGATAACTTCTAAATTAATTATAATCATTATCTTAAAGATTTAAGAAATATTTCCTAAAATTTTGTTGTTATCTAACCTTAAGAAAAAAGGAAATCCAATCTAGTAAAAGGAAAACTTCTAAAACTCAAAAATTATTTAAGGAAAAGGAAATTGTTGCATGCTAGATCTATCTAATTTTGTTGTATTGCATGCATGATTAAACCACGAAATTTGAGTATAAGTGTTGGGCATGGATCGGTCTCATTACCTCATGACCCTATGTTTTTGGCATGGTTCGGTCTCATTACCGCATGTCCTATTAAGTGATTGCATGGATCGGTCTCATAATACCGCATGCTAATGAACGATTGTCTATTTCTGTATTATGCAGATGGCAAGACTTAACAATCTTGACTATGTTGCCTTGAATGCTTCTGGAGACAATTACCTGCAATGGGCATTGGACACTAAGATCATGCTGAAATCAAAGATTTATTTGAGTGCATTGAGGAAGGTTATGACCCATCTGATAAGCAAAAGTACAAGGCCATTATGCATATGCGCCATCACCTTGCTGAGAGTCTCAAGAATCAGTACCTCACCATAGAGGATCCTCTTGACCTTTGGACAGAGCTGAAAAGCAGATATGGACACCAAAAGACGGTGCTCCTACCAAAGGCTCAATTCGATTGGAAAAACCTTAGGATCCAGGACTTCAAATCCGTGGATGAGTATAACTCAGAGCTATTTAAGATAGTCTCAATCCTGAGGTTGTGTGGTACTGAGGTGACCGAGAAGGAGCTGCTAGAGAATACATTCTCTACTTTTCACACTAACAACATACTGCTTCAGCAACAGTACCGTGAAAAGGGGTTTAAAACCTATGCTGACCTAATCTCGTGTTTGCTGCTAGCTGAGCAGAACAATGAGCTATTAATGATGAATAGTGCAATGAAACTTCCTGGTACAGCCCCATTACTAGAAGCTCACAAGGTTGATTTAGCAAAGAAAAATCTTCAAGAGCCAAAGGAGACCAGGGAGTCTAACTATGTCCATAGGGACAAGAGTGGCCGTGGCCGTGGAGGAAGTGGACGTGGTGGTCCTGGTCGTGGGACTTACCAAGGACACAAGTTTGGTGGTCAAGGCCGTGGTAACCGATCCGGTTTCGGCCGTGGTCGGGGTAGAGGCCGCGGGGCATTCAAGCCTCAACCAAAGACCAAGTCCACTTGCCATAGATGTGGTTTGGAGAACCATTGGATAAAGACTTGCATAACTCCTAAGCACTTTGCTGATCTCTATCAAGAGAGCTTGAAGAAAAATCCAGAGGCTAACCTGGTCCATCTTGATGGTGAAGATGATTTTGACCATGAGAATAATAATCTATTTGATCATGAGACCCCTGATTGTTTAGGAGAGGATATGTGAACTCAAAATGTTGTTTTGGTTTAATTTCTATGCTTTATGTTTTGCATTTGATTGAATTATTGTTTTGGATAATTATTTTGGTTTAAATTCAAATTATTTATTTCCTTCAATATATATTTACTTGTTTTATTAAAAATTTAAAACAAAAATTATTGTCATTATAGAAATGGCTGAGGACAAAAGTGAACTTGTGGTGGATAGTGGATCCAGCCACACAATTTTGAAGGATAAGAGATACTTTATTAATCTCATAATTCAAAATGCCAATGTTAGTACAATTGCGGGTATAGCAAGCCTTATAGAGGGCTACGGCCAGGCTCATATATTATTACCTATTAGCACACATCTTGAACTAAGTGATGCATTGTATTCACCCAGCTCTAAGAGAAGCTTATTGAGTTTTAAGGACATTCGATTGAATGGTTACCATGTTGAAACAAAGGGTGAAGGAGACAAAGAGTTTCTGTATATTACAGAAATCGTACAAGGACATAAGAAAGTCCTAGAGACTATACCTGCACTAGCTACTGGTCTTTACCATGCTAAGATTAACATGATAGAAGCAAACTTGGCAAAGAATAAAATGTTCAATGAACAGTTCACTATATGGCATGACCGGCTTGGCCATCCGGGTTCTAACATGATGCGTAAGCTTATTATGAATTCAAATGGGCACACTCTTAAAGAGAGAAAAATTATCCCTAAGAATCTCACATGTGTAGCATGTGCACAAGGGAAATTTATTGTTAGGCCATCACCAGTCAAAGTAACTAAGGAAACTTTGCATTTTCTGGAAAGGATACAAGGGGACATATGTGGACCTATACACCCACCTTGTGGGACGTTTAGGTACTTTATGATCCTTATTTATGCATCGACCAGATGGTCGCATGTTTGTTTGCTATCCACAAGGAACCTAGCATTTGCTAGGCTGTTGGCTCAAGTTATAAGACTAAGAGCACATTTTCCAGATTTTCCACTTAAGACTATACGTCTAGACAATGCTGGTGAATTTACATCCCAAGCGTTTAATGAATATTGTATGTCCATGGGGGTGAGTGTGGAACATCCTGTGGCACATGTCCATACACAGAACGGATTAGCTGAATCCTTCATTAAATGAATACAACTGATTGCTCGACCATTGTTAATGAGGTCGAAGCTTCCTATGTCGGCTTGGGGACACGCAATATTACATGCAGCAGAGCTTATACGCATCAGGCCATCTAGTGAACATAAGTATTCACCATCCCAACTATTAACGGGTCATGAGCCAGACATATCCCATCTCAAAACATTCGGGTGTGCCGTTTATGTACCGATTGCTCCACCACAGAGAACTAAGATGGGACCTCAAAGGAGGATGGGAATATATGTTGGATATGAGTCTCCCACCATTATTAAGTATCTTGAGCCAACTACAGGAGATTTATTTAAGGCTAGATACGCGGACTGTCAATTTACAGAATCCGAATTTCCTATGTTGGGTGGAGAGACAAGCAAGCTGGTTAAAGAATTATCATGGAATCAAACATCCTTGAATTGGCAAGATCCTCGAACTCTAGCATGTGATGCAGAGGTTCAAAAGATTATTCATTTACAGAAGCTAGCTAATCAATTGCCAGATTTCTTTGCTGACCCAAAGAGAGTAACAAAATCGTACATACCAGCTTGTAATGCACCAGTACGTATTGATGTTCAAAAGGAACACAATCAAGTTGCTACAGAGTCTAAGCCACGTTTAAAACGAGGTAGACCATTAGGTTCCAAAGATAAGAATCCTCGGAAATCTAAGAAAGGTGCAAAAAAAACCGAGGTTAAGGAAACTACAGACATGGCCGCGGCAAATCCTAAGGTACCAAATGAGGTTTGGGACGCTGAACCTCAAGGTCCTGAAGGTATTGATAATAATGAGATCTCAATCAATTATATCATGTCTGGAATTCAATAGAACCGTAAGAATGTCGATATTGATGAAGTATTTTCATATAAGGTAGCACTTGAGATAAATGAGGATCATGAACCCACGTCTATATTAGAGTGCACTCAAAGTAAAGATTGGCTAAAATGGAAAGAAGCCATTGACGTGGAGTTAAACTCTTTAAAGAAGAGGAATGTGTTTGGTCCTATTCTAAGGACATCATTCAATATAAAACCAGTAGGACATAAGTGGGTTTTTGTAAGGAAGAGAAATGAGAGTAATGAAATCGTGAGATATAAGGCACGGCTTGTAGCACAAGGATTCTCTCAAAGACCAAGAATAGATTATGAGGGGACATATTCCCCTGTGATGGATGCAACGACTTTTAGATATCTAATAAGTCTGGCTATAAGAGAAAAACTGGATTTGCGGTTAATGGATGTTGTAACTGCATACTTATATGGTCCACTGGATAATGAGGTTTATATGAGATTACCAGAGGGTTTTGAGCTTAAAGATAAGAGTGGTTCTCGAGAACAATACTGCATAAGGCTGAACAAATCCCTTTATGGACTGAAACAAAGTGGTCGAATGTGGTACAATAGACTAAGTGAGTACCTAGCCAAAGAAGGCTATAAGAATGACCCAATCAGTCCATGTATTTTTATAAAGAAGTTTGCAAACAAGGGGTTTGTAATAATAGCAGTGTATGTGGATGATTTAAACATCCTTGGAACCTCTGGTGAAATTGCCCAAACAGTAGAATATCTCAAGAAAGAATTTGAAATGAAAGACCTAGGTAAAACTAAGTTCTGTTTGGGATTGCAGCTTGAGTACATTGATAATGGATCCTTGTGCATCAAATGGCATATACAGAAAAGGTACTCAAGAGGTTTAATATGGACCAAGCTCACCCATTGACCAGCCCAATGGTTGTGAGGAGTCTTGACTTGGATAAAGATCCATTTGGTCCAAAGAAGGCCGATGAAGAAGTTCTCAGTCCTGAAGTGCCATACCTCAGTGCTATAGGAGCGTTAATGTTCTTGGCTAGCCACACTAGACCGGGCATATGTTTTGCCGTGAACCTCCTAACAAGATTTAGTTCTTGTCCGACTAAAAGGCATTGGAATGGTGTTAAACATGTTCTGCGTTACCTACAAGGGACGACAGACTTTGGTTTGTTTTATACTAACTATAACAAGGAAGGTTTAGTTGGTTTTGCTGATGCAGGTTACTTATCGGATCCGCACAACTCAAGGTCTCAAACCGGTTATGTTTTTACTCACGGTGGTACGGCGATCTCATGGCGTTCTATGAAGCAAAGTATTGTGGCCACTTCGTCTAACCATGCGGAGATCCTATCAATTCATGAAGCCGGACGTGAGTGTGTTTGGTTGAGGTCAATGACTCAACATATCAGGACAGATTGTGGCATGATCGACGATAAGGAAGCAACGGTCATATACGAAGACAATACGGCCTGCATCGCACAGCTCAAGGAAGGATACATCAAGGGAGATCGGACGAAGCACATCCTACCCAAGTTCTTCTTCACACATGAACTACAAAAGGCCGGAGAAGTTCAAGTGGTGCAAGTTCAATCATGCGACAACTCAGCCGATCTCTTCACTAAGGCATTACCGACAACTACATTCAAGAAGCTCATGCACCAGATTGGAATGCGGAGGCTTAAGGACTTTAGGGATGCTTAGAACAGGGGGAGCAATGCGTGTTGTACTCTTTTTCCTTCACCATGGTTTTGTCCCATTGGGTTTTCCTGGTAAGGTTTTAATGAGGCAGCACCCCAAGCGTATTGCACTGATCCCTTAGCATTGGCACGGTTATGTCATCCAAGGGGGAGTGTTGTAAAACACTTGGAGTGGATCTTCCATAACCGGACCGTTACATGTACTAGAGTGTATGGCCCATGGCCGAGGCCCATTACCTAATTCCTATGTCTAGTCGGTTTTGTACTATCCCTATATATATGTAACCTCCATTCGATACTATGATTAATAACAAGAGATTTACACGTTCGAATTCTCTAGTTTCATAACAATATATATATATATATATATATATATATATATATATATATATATATATACAGAATATTTCTAATGCATCAATAGGGTGAGAGACGAAACTCAACATAGGAGAATTATTAAGTTACTAAAATGATAACTTATAGTTTTATAATATAATATTATGTAAAATATTTAGATGTGTTTGCTTGTTGATAACAAATTACATATATGTTATTTATGTAGGTAATTCACATTTAAATATATTAGGTTAATTAGTATAAAGTGTGTTATGGTGTTATTTTATTTTCTTTTTGTATTATTTATTTATTGTTATATATTAGTTATTTTTAAGATAATGATATACATAAGTTTAATTAAAATACATATTAGTGTATTTAAATTTGAGAAAAAAGACACATATTAGTGCATTACTAAATAGTTTTAATTAATTTTGTTAATTTTAGACCTATGTCAAGTTCTCAAGCGACTTATGTTACTCCCTAGTTGAAAGTTTTTGGAATACTCTTTACTTTAATATATTTGATCCAAAATATGAATTGTACGAGTTTAAATACGAATGGATTTTTAATACTAATTAGATTAGTAACAAATGTTGTGTTGTCATAATCGATTTTGTCTTGTATCCATCGTTTTGATTGAATATTACGTTTTACGTAACGTAGTACAAAAGTCGCCTTAACAGCAAATAATAATAACAGCAACATACAGACAATAAACCGTCGCCTTAAAACATGTATTAGCATTTACAAAAGTCTACTATACAATTAAGCAGACTCATGTAGGATTTTACCAACAAAGTCCCGTGCTCTGCACATGGCTACCAAAGGTTTAGCTCTAGGCATTGTGAGTCCTCCACATTCAGTCATATCCACCTCTTCTTCTCCAATCCTCTCCCACTCAAAACATTGAATCAGACAACCAAGAGTTAGGCTTACTAGCCGTTGAGCTAGTCCTGCCCCGGGACACGCCCTTCTTCCTAACCCGAACGTTATTAGTTTACGACTCACTCCTTCTTTCTCGAACCTCTCTGGCTTGAAACTCGCGGGATCATCCCATAGCTTAGGATCTCTGTGTATAGCCCACACGTTCACTAACAACATTGTACCACACGGCATATCATATTCCCCTACTTTACAGTCTTCTGATGCGACGTGCGGGACTGACATTGGCCCTGCAGGGTATAACCGCAACGTTTCAGAGACGATGTTCTGAAGATAAGGAAGGTTTGAGATGTCTGATTCCTCCACAAGCCTGTCTAAGCCAACTTTATAATCGATTTCATCTCTCGCCTTCTTTAATACTTCAGGATGGTTCAATAAGTTCGACAATGCCCATTCCAATGTTACCGCTGATGTATCAGTCCCCGCAAGTATAAGAGACTGCACATCACACACATACACGAAATAAAACCAAATGAGACAACCATTGACTTAAAAATCAACTTTATGAACTTGTTGTGATTACTTACGAGCATGGTTCCTTTGATGGTGTGGTCTGTGTAATACTCAGGTTGTGATTCTTGCAAAAAAAGCATGTGATCGATCATCGTGTTCTCCTTCTTCCCCTTTGCCGCTCGTTTCTCATCAACCAATCCTTGGAAAAACTCATCAAGCCTACCAGAAATCTTCTTTACCCGTCTCTCGAAATCTGTAAACCATCTCAAGACCGGTAAATGATCAGCCGCATGTCCAGCACCAAAACAAGTCATCGCCTCTCCGATAAGCTGCCTCACACGTTTAGCCTCTAAATCATCCTCTGCACCATCTCCGTAGTAACATTTTCCAGCCACCATTCTAATGATGTTGTTGAATGATAAGTTGGATAACATTGAGTTCATCTCAACCTTCCCAAATTCCTGCCAAAATCCAAATTTATTACATAAGACCTTAATGTTAAATTAATCACACAAATCATACCTAAGCCTGAATTTATATTAAATTAGTGATTAAGGCCTAACTTTAGCATTAGTTAATGATTAAGGCCTAAATTTATCTAAAATTAGGGATTAAGGCCGAAGTTTAAATACTAAATTAGTAAGTACGCTTCACTAATCACTTACGAGTGAAGAGTTCTGAGAGCGAGAGAGACGAGCGATAAGTCGGCGGATCTCGTCACGGCGAATAGAGGTAAAGCTATTAAGACGGTGATTGGAAAAGATCTCGACGGCGCCGATACGTCGGAGGTTTCTCCACTGTTCACTATACGGAGCCGAGACCATAGACGAGTAATTGTAAGAGATGTGTTTGGAAGCCATCGATTTGGGACGGTTCGCGAGAACGACGTCGTTTTTGGTGAAACATTCTTCGACGATCGGGAGAGAAGAGACGACGAACACGAGTTTGTTACCGAGACGGAGGGAGAAGATCGGGGAATCGTTTAGCGATTTGGAGACGGAGAGGAGGACGCGGTGGAGGGGTGGTTTGAGGAGACGGAGGTGGCCGATGATTGGAAGTGAGGACGGTGGTGATGGAGGAAGGTTTTGGTTTTGTTTGAGGTTTTTGACGAAGAGTGTGAGAGAGGAGATGATTAGGATGATGATGATGGAGGTGAGGATTAGGATCATTTGAGATTCTTCTTCCATTGTTTGTATTTTTTTATTTTTGTCCTTCTTCTCCGAGAATGATTGATTATAGCAGAGCAGAGCAGAGGAAGAAGATATGGTTGAGAAATCTTGGAAATGATTATTGAACACATCTCGAGAGAAAGGCCTTTTGTGAGACCCAAAAAAAAGAAAAGAAGAGGTCACATCTCACATGTGTAAATTTTATGGGACTTTTCCCGATGAAGGAATAAACACCGCGCACGGGTCAATTAAAATGATAAATTTAGACACAATCGTATTATCATCGCATAAGCAAACCGAAAGTTCAAAATTCCCACAAATGCACTTGAGAACAAAAAAAAAAAAAAATTATTATTATTATTATTATTATTTTTTTTTTGAACATTAAAGTGAATCAGGATAACAAATTATTACAACATAAATATAGTCAATTGATACTTTATTAAATATTAAAAAAAATTTGGGATAAAGTAGCGTTGTTGTAACCGGTAACGTATTATCAATAGTATTTAAAATATAACGCCATGAAGTTATATTGTGCGTGAAAGATTTAGATCAATTAGGAATATAAATTTAATTATCATTAATTTGAAGTATATTTTTGTGTCATCCTAATTAACGGATCGGTTTAACAAAAATTGAAACCCGATTATTCTAATTAGATCTTGTTTCAATTGTTCAGCTAAATGATTCTGGATAATAAATGTGAAATATATGTATACAAGATATATAAATTTACTGTCATAACTACATAAGTGAATTTCGTCTTTCCCTATGTAAACGAATCTTAATTGTAAAGATTTTAATTTTTTTTTGCATATTTTTCGTTTCTAATTTAGTATATAAGAAACATATGTTTAATGTACAGTTTCCAAAATCTTCTACTTGAATATCTTCCTATATCTTTTAAACTTGATCATCAAGAATTTATAGAAAATCTAAGAGAATCCCTACCATTTTCTATTCTGTTATCTCAACAATTTTGATTTTTCCTTCTGTGTGTAAAAACTTATATAGCTATGTGAGTTAAAACTTTTATTTTAACTCAACAAACTTATATAGCTATTTTTCCTGTTCGATAATTTTTATTTGTGAAAAGATCTACACAAAAACTATGACTTATGTGTTATGTCCATATGTAAAAATCCAAAAATGTTATCACTAACAAAATGGCTAGCATTTCGAAATAATGACTAATCAATAACTTACTTTTCTTTTTAATAGCACCCAAATTATATTTTTTGTTTGAAGCACTCAAATTATATTAACGGGTTATTTTAAGTATGCTGGGTTATAGTATTTGTAATAATGAAAACATATTTTATAGGATAAATTATTTGGAACATACAAAATATCATTATCTTTACTTTTCTATAATTTCAAATGTCAATGTTATGCAAATGTGAAACTTAATTTAAATATAAAAAGTAAGAAATCTAATATACATATATATATATATATATATATATCACTATTTTACTTTCACAACTACTAATTTTTAATGATCAAACTTCACATAATAATGTTTATTTTGCAAAAACAAAAAAACTATCAACAATATATATAATAGTCAAACTAATTTTAGACCTCAAAAATATATATATTATAAGCATATAAATTTTATGAAATCGAAAGCATAATCCTACAAAAATACTGTTTCGTGTCGCTTTCACAATTCATCACAAAAAAAATAATCGCTAAATGTATGGTGTTACAAGAGGAGACCATCAGATCATGTTGATGGAGAATTAAAAAAAAAACTCAAGAAACAAATATCAGTGAGAACAAAGACATTCACTAACACATATTATAATTAACTAAAAAATAGTATATTTTTGTATACATGCATAATACTGTGACATATATGTTAAAATTAATTCAAAAAATGCATACTACTTATAAACAAAATCATAAAATTTATATACAAAAATAAAATTCAAAAATTGTTTAGTGGTATACCACGAAGTAAATCCTAGTTATTACAACATAAATATATATTCAATTGATACTTTCTCAAAAATTTTAAAAAATTTTGGGGATAAAATAGCGTTTTTGTAACCGGGTTACGTATAATCGATAGTATTTACATATGTATGTTGTAACTTGAATATCATCACACCTTAATGCACATTCTTGTGTTGGTGTCATATTTCTTGATCAAGAAGATTAAGCTTGGCTTGTGAAACTGAAATCTCAGCTAGTCGTTTACAAATTTGATACGTTTCTCATATCTCTCCATTACATACTTATGTTGTCATGTTGAACTTCCTAGGTAAATTAGGTCCATCTACTTTTGCAGCCCAAAATCATTTTCTCGTGGCTATATTAAACCAAAATCATTTTGATCTCAATTGACATGACTTCACAATCATGACCAAAAATAACAGGAGATGAACAAACAGGATATATAGATACTTAGAACCTCTTAATAGTTACTAGTTTATAACCATTGAAACCTAGAGTCACTATCGCTTATTATAAAACTCAGTTTTCTGCTCTTAACACACAAGGTTTTAGTTTCAAGATAAAGATAAAATACCAAAGTTAACATTAAGATTTGAATTTTTTTTTTATTATAGTCCTCTAAGCTTCTGAAACAATGACTCCAAATCCAACATATATAAACGAGATCACTTGAAAAAATGATACAAAATTTCTGTCTTAATTTCTCTAATTTAGGTCTCCTCTTTTGGCTTCTTCACGAGTAACTTCCATAAAGCAGCGGTTAAAACCGTTGATGTCATAAGAGAGGATCTTAAAATATTGCTACCCTGCAGTCTGCAGATAAGAGAGAACAAATGGGTTCCAAGAAGACCATAACTATATGTTCATATGAAAAAAAATCAGGAGATAAACAGAAGCTAGTGGTAAATAGCCTTTTACCTCTGCTTTGCCGATACTGATCTCTTGCACGTCGACATCATCTAAACTCAGTTGAAGCTTCTTTAGATAGCCAATGGTCAAGCATGAGCTCAGAGGTGTTATTATCAGATCAGCTGATACTCTAAACTTGACGTTTCCTTTCACAAACCCCTCACATGCATAGTAGTGATTAAATTTAGCACATCGCGGACACGTAGAATCCAAGCTATTATGAAAGTCCATTATATTTAAAAAATGATCGTGGAGCCTATACTTGTTATGACAAGTCTTGATATCTAGCAGCTGGTTATGGCAGCGATAATACCATGGAAGCTTTGACATGGACATTAGCTTTGTGTTTCTAACACAGCTTAACTCCTTCAAGCTTGTAAAAAGGTTTCCGATGCATCCATGAACCGTATCATCACCAGAAGTTTCCAACACAAACTCCAAAGAAACAACAAGAAATTGAAAAAGAAGATTCACAAAATCTTCACAGCCTTCAAAATATAAAACCTCCTTGTCCTGCTTTCGAACAACTACATTGAAAGTTAACAAGCCTGATTCTGTTTCATTATTGTTTTCTTGCAAAACAGGAGAAGTCATTGTCTCATGCAACCTGAGAATATTGCGCGAGCTTTCTTTCCTTAGGAAAGCATCCGACAAAGGAGTTTCAGACGAGAATAAACAGTCCAACAAGGTGAGTACCTAATTATATATGTTCAAACGCAGAGTCAAGATTTGCATTGTACGTAACATGTAAACCAAAAAAAAAAAAAAACAGCAACAATTCAGAGTAAAATACATCTTCAGAACCAATAACAAGACGTGATTCACTCAACTTTTCGACATCCGCATAACCCTGATCTTTGATCACTTTTAAAAACACATCCGTAGAGTTTGATTGTACCACCATATTATCAGTAATGATAAACGAAGGCTGGCCATAAAAAAACACTCCATCAACAAGGGAGCCTACAACCTCGCTCTCCACCTCCATCTCCATCTCTTCTCCACATCGACATCTTTTCGAACCGCGCGAAGTGGCTTCTTTACACTTTAAGCATATGTAGTAGAACTTGCTAGCCTCGGTGGAATCGTTGATGTTTAGCTTAAGCTTCCGGAATATATCATCATTCAAACCTCTCGGATACAAAAGTATATATGTTTACATTCTTTAGTGAGAAAGTTATCAATCTCCAAATCTAAAACACTCTGATAAATGTTGCTGAAACAGCCGACTTCATCAGTTTGCTGAGATTGTTTGTGGACCAATCTTACGATTGTCCCCATCTGGAGTTTAAGCAAACAAAAGAGAACATCTACAAAATCTTTACCTGCTTCCACCAAAACAATCTTGTTCTTCTCTTTATCAACCAGCATTTTCAGACTAATCTTTGGTTTTTTTGAACTTTCAGACATTTTGTGAATATTAAAAAAAAAAAAACACAACCCAAAAAAATATGAGACACTCAATACGTTGAACTCTGTTTTCATTAGTAAGTAATTTATACTGATATATTTCAAATTCCTAAATTAAGAAAAAATAAAATTCACCAAGTTCCAAAGTCTATTGAATCTCTTTCTGTCTTTCAAAATTCTCCTTGACCATTGTAAAACCAAAAGAGCGAACAGTCTCCACTAATTAATACATAGTTATGAAAATTGCAATACCGAATTAAAAATCCACTTCGAATTGGTTATGTTTACTTTTTCCGTTCAATTCGGTTATGAACGGTTCGAATCCTAAATTAAAATCAAATAATGCCATTAGCATCTCCGTCTCGTCTCTCTGTTCCAATATCCAAAGGAAGCTTCGTAAACCATTCAAAGCAGCAAAAGAGAAGAAACAAGGGTTTTTAGCACTCACACCCACTTTGAGATAAACTTCTTTCACAAAAACCCACTTTTCTTTCTTTCTATACTTTTCTAAGTTTGTTGCTTAGGTGTCTATGTTTCTTTTACAATTTTGTCCTCATAAAAAGAAAAGGTAAATGGTAAGTTAAAACTTATCGTTACTTTATGTTGGTTTTTGTACAATAGATTATGATTGTATTTTTTCTACATTTTAAAATGCATTTGCTATATTTTAAGTGAATAAATTATATATTATCTATTTTTAGCTGAACAATTGTTTATGGATAAGTGGATGGTAAATTATGGTATACTTTGTGGATACTTACTTATGTTTGACTTTGAACATTTAAAAAACATATGAAAACCTAATTAATTAAAAAGTTTGTGATTTGGTAAATTAGTTATGAATAACTAAATTTCAAAAAAATAATATAATTATTAAAGGTTAATGATGAAATTTATTGACAAGTTTGTTGCATGTTCAAACATCACCATAGTTTAGGGTTTAGAGTTTGGAGGTTATATAGATTAAGTGTCTATGTTTTGAGTTCAGGTTGTATGGTCTAAGGTTCAAGGTGTAAGATTTAGGGGTTAAGGTTAAAATTTTAGGGTTTAGATATTAGAGCTTATGTGGATGATGTGTCTATATTTTTAGTTCATGGTTTAGGATTTAGGGTTCAATGTGTAGGGTTTAGGGTTTAGGATTTAAGGTTTAGGGTATAGGGTTTAGGTTTTTGGGCTTATATGGATTCAGTGTCTATGTGGTGTTATGGTTACGAGCTAGGGATATATCTAACCAAATTTTAGTGGTGAGAGGGTGGATGGGCTTTAAAGTAAACCCTAAACATGGGGATGTTTTAGGGTTTAGAGTTTAAGGTTTATGATACAACAATAACATCAAATCCATATATTCATAGTTATGTGGATACCAATAGAATTTGTGGGTTCTCTAGAGATTTAGGGTTTAAGATACAACGACAATATCAAATCCATATATCCGTGGTCATGTGGATACCAATAGAATTTTTGGGTCTATGGTTTAGGATACAACGATAATATGAAATCCATATATTCGTGGTCATGTGGATACCCATAGAATTTGTGGATTCTAGAGATTTAGGGTTTAAGATTCAACGAAAATATCAAATCCATATATTCGTGGTCATGTGGATACCAATATAATTTTTGGGTTCTAGAGATTTATTGATTAGGATACAACGACAATATCAAATCCATATATTCGTGGTCATGTAGATATCCATAGAATTTGTGGATTCTAGAGATTTAGGGTTTATGATACAACGAAAACATTAAATCCATATATTCATGGTAATGTGGATACCAATAGAATTTGTGGGTACTAGTAACATATGACCATAAATGTGGGTATTAGTAACACATCAAAGTTTGTTATCGAATCCATAACACATGACCGTAAATATGGTACTAGCAACACATCAAATCCATATATTCGTAGTCATATGGATACCAACCGAATTTGCGGGTTCTAGAAATTTAGGTTTAGGATACAACGACAACATCAAATCCATATATTCATGGTCATGTGGATACCCAATAGAATTTGTGGGTACTGGTAACAAATCAAAGTTCTTTAAAACTTATCCAAATAGATAACTATTTATGAATGCAATATTTTGTTAATCCATTATGCATCTAATTTAAGCTTAAAGTATGTTGACAAACAGTCTATTTCATATTGAAAACAGTCTACTTCATATTGAAAATTTAGTTAAATAAATTCATTAATTTCTAATTTATTTAATTAATTTAGTTTAGACTTAGAAATTGTTGATTTGACTATGAACACCAATTCAATTGTATTTTATTTAGATTAGACTCATAAATTATTTTATTTTTTTTTGTGGAAAGAAAAAAATATTGAAAGATGCAAAAAAATATTTATTTACAAGTTACTTAATTTTTTTTGTTTGTCAATAACTAAAATTACTAAACTAAAATATAGTAATAAAAATGAAAAATAAATGGTGAAAAATAAAAATATTAAAAGAGAAAGAGAAAATAGATAGAGAAATGAGAAGAAAAAAAAGAAAAAGTAAAAAGAAAAAGTTAGTTTAGTTGGAGGGTGTAAGTTGTAATTTGACATAAAAAAAATATAGAGATAATAGAAAGTGGATGTAAGAGTGAATACTTTAGGGAAAAGTGGGTGTAAGTGCAAAATTCCCAAGAAACAATGACTCTTCGTCTTTCATGTGATATATATATACTGATACGATGCTTCTTCAATTATTTCTCTATATCTAATATGTCCATATGGACCATATCCAAAATCTTTAAGACCATCTCCAATGGTTTTCCCTATTTTTTCCTCTATAATAGAGGACCTCTATAATAAAGGTGAGTTTTACTCCAATGGTCATCTATTCTCACCTCTAAAATAGAGATTGCTATTTTTTCCTCTATTTATAGAGGAACCTTTGTAAAAAAAAAAATAGGGTTCCTCTATAAATAGAGGAAAAAAATAGCAATCTCTATTTTAGAGGTGAAAATAGAGATTTATTGGAATAAAACTCACCTCTATTATAAAGTTACTCTATTATAGAGGTAAAAATAGATGACCATTGGAGATGCTCTAAAGAAGAAGCCTCTCCTCAGGTAAGAGATGCGTGGAGTATGGGATGTAAATTAATAATGTCACATTTGAATATGCATGTTATAAAGTTAATTTAAGATTTTTCTATACGTAATCTCATAAGTAGTCCAACTAATTTAAAATGAGTAAAATTTATAAAATAAAACATAAATTAAACTATAGTAATATTTTCATCAAGTGATCAAAATTTTCTTCCTATAAACTCATTTCTCTTTTCATTTTTTTTAAAATGTTTTTACTTATGAATTTTATTAAAATATACTACATTGCAATGATAATTACAATTTTATCTAATTAAATTACAGTTAAATAGTTTATATTGTTATTTTGAACACCAAAATTTATTGTATATTGTTTAAAATCTATACTAAATGAAAAAAAAAACATATTAAAATCTGGTGATTTTTTAATTTAAAAAAGATTTCAACCTTAAGACATTTTAATTTTGCAATGCAATTTAAATATTTGTTTCTTTTTTTTTGTTGAAATGTGAAATTTATTGCTCAACAAAGGTTAAACAAAAGCCAAGAATCGGAAATAGCTAAGACTCTAATACATCATATCATTCCTCACTTTCATAGTTCATACCACCAACGGTGAAGTAGCTTAACTACTTATTTCATCACAAATATAGTTGTTTTATTAGCAGAATTTAAAAAAAAAAAAAAGTATTTAGATATAGACTTGTAAACTACATATGTAAATATGTCTTTTTGAATTAGTTTTTCTAGTTCGTTAAATAAAATAAAATGTTTTATTTGCCGACATGTGTAATCATTTTAACGCTTGTTCATATTAATTACTAATTTTGAATCCAATCTTCATAGTAAAAAAAATTGAATAATATATTTTATTTTTATTTTTGTCGGCAATCTAACTTTGTACTAAAGAAGCCCACATCGAGCAAATTTGAAATACAACTTTAGGTCCAATACAAGTTGCAATGCATTAAGGATAAAATTGAAAATAAACAAATACGTGTAAGCAACGTGTCAACATCCAAGCAGATCTGTATTTCATCGCAAGGTCTTCACCGACTTAGTTCTGGTCACCGGAATCCTTTTTCGCCGGCCAATTTTCCAAAATCTTCACACAGCTTCTATGGATCGAGCCTTCTATTGTACCACTAGCCTCTTGCTAATAGTTACCGAAAGAAATTAGTTGGATTTTTCTTTGTTTACCGGAGTGAAACCTCAGTTGACTGAAAGGAAGTATTCTTCGGAGAACTATCAAAATCGACCGGAACTCCAAATCTTCATACTCCAATTCCTTCAAACTGCATCATCTTGAGACTAATCGACCAAAGAGAACCATCACTCATAACTTTCCATCTGTGGAAAAGTGATGAATTACCATCAATTAGACAAAAATTCAAGCGCGAAGTTGTAACATCCGCGAACCAATTGTTGATTTTCTGGGATGGATGTCGATCGACACCATGGTGGTGTCGGTCGACACCAATGTTATCTGGTTCGATCAGATTGATTTAATCGTCGATTTTGGTCGGTTTGGTTTAGAGAAAACCACAGAACCAGACTAAAGTGGGAAAAACGACCTAGGTCGTGTTTTGGTGTTTTGTCTCGCCGTTTCTAGAGAAAACAAAGAGAGAAAATTGTTCTTGAGATTCTAGAGAGAGATTGTGAGATTTCAAGACTTTGTGGGTGAGATCTTGCTGTGGGAGTGAGGATTCAAGGCTAGGAACGTGTGGGAAGCTTGCTGGGAGTGTGAGATTCATTCATTGTTGGTCAGAATCTTCCTGCAGAGAGGTGAGTGCATGACCATGGCTTATCTAAGCTAAGATCTCTGTTTTTGTGATATTGTGTGTTGTTTGGTTGTTTTTTTTGGTTGTTTGTGAGTTTTTCGTAGCTCCTGAGGCTTGGATTTGTTCATGGGATCGTGTGGAACGAAAAGGAGAAGTTTGGAGGCGAGATTCGGAGGTTCTGTTCGAAGGAAATCACTGCTCGGCAGTGGTGTCAGATGACACCAATATGGTGTCAGTCGACACCAACGCGAGGACGGCTCGGGGACTTAGCGAGTGTCGGTCGACACCATGTGGAGGTGTCGGTCGACACCAGATGTCCAGTGTCGGTCGACACTTTCGGGTATCGGTCGACACTCTTTCTAACAGTAACCGGATTGTGTCGGGTCGCTTTGTGCATGTTCCTGGTTTGTTTTATTTTTGTTATTTGTGGCATGAGAGATCTTATTGCTTGTGTGTATAGCCTAGATGGGAGGATTGCCTCACTGAGTATTTATCAAATACTCATGCATCTCAATTTGTGTTTGCGGTGCAGGTAAAGGCAAAGTGTGATCGTGGAATCAAGGCAATGAAGAGGAGGATGTTCTAGGGACTCGATTGGATGTTGTCTGGCATTGTTAGTGATATATCATGAGTTTTAGATGTTTTTAGCCATGATATAAGTCTTATTTATAGAGTTTTTTTGATATTTTTAGAGTCTTTTGAGTCTTTATAGGATTTAGCATGGATGGGAGCATAATGAAGCTAAATAGGAGGATTTGGAGCACATTCAAGCATTGAGGCTAAGCTGTGAAGTTGGGAGACAAGTTCAGAGACTTGCATCTAGCAGAAGAATCAGAAGTTTTCTCACAAGTTTTGAAGATTTACAAAGTCGCCCCAAAGTCTTCCATATTTGCATCATTAGTCTCTGGACGTTTTTAGGAATATAAATAGGATTTTTGGGTCATTGTTTAGACCTAAGTTATTTTCAAGCTTAATTTTTTCCTGCAACTTTTGAGAGAAATCCCTGAGAGATTTTTAGAGAGTTTTTGGAGAGAAGAATCAAGACTCCTTCCAAAGAAGATTCAGAACTCCTTTTTCTTCTTCTTTCATCTCTTAATGCTATCTATTTTATTCATGATTTGTGTTCTTGCAATTATGTCCGAGTAGATCTGCTTGTTAGGTTTAGGATTTCTCATTAGGGATTTCATGGATTGTTAGATTGATTAATTGTTTGGATTCATTATCTTTCTTGTTCTTCACCATAGGTTGTTCTTCATATTAATCCTTGATTGGCCATCTAGAATTAATAACTTAGGAAAATAAATTGATATGAGAATATAATTGATTTTCCTGACAAAAACCTTTGGTGAGCAAAATTACTTTTTGCAAAAAGATTTGAATTAATGATTTTGTGAACTTATCTAAACTTGATTTTATTGCTGGTTTTTAACTTGAATTTTGCAAAGAGATTTGGATTTTCGGGTTTTAAAACTTAGAGAATATTTGCAATGAGAACTGATTTATTTTACAATTGTGTTTAGAGTTCAAGAACGGTGCTTAATTATTGAATCCTGCTTAATTAATTAATTGATCTGATTTTCCATGATTTCCTGAGAATTTCCCTAGGCCTAGCGTTTCATCCATCTGAATTTACAACACCTTTTGAATTCTGTTTTTGCATTGCTTTTAAATTAATATTTTGGTTTAGCATAATTAAAATATTATTAAATCTATTGTGTGATCTAGAGTCCTTGTGGATACGATCCCTAAGTACTACAATTGATCTCTTAATTTGAGAGAGTAGCTCAGGGTTAAATTTGAGCATATCAGTTAGGTTGCTAGAGTTGGGTCTTTAGAACTTGCTAGGTTGCTGGTTCCTTCGTTCCTGTTGTTTGATATTGGAATGGTTATGTTTTGGATATTGGTTATTTATTATAGGATATTATTTGGTTATTGGATTATTGGTTTCATTGGTATTGTTATCCGATGTTGAATGTGTTTGTGGTTAGGTGGCTAGTGGGTATGGGACCACTAGTTGTAGATTATTATTATTATAATTATTATCTATTAAAAAAAAAAACGGGTCGGGTCGTTTCAGTTTGGTATCAGAGCCCTTACGGTTCTAGGTTTAGGTTCACTAGGCTTTGTGCTATAGATGTTTGGGATTGCATGTCTTGATTGATTATGTGAGTTAGTCAATTGTGTGTGGCATGGAGTCCTAGAACATCCTCTTCGAGCCTACTGTGTGATTCCACGGTGAATATATATTTTTGTGTTTGTATAATTGCGTGCTTAGCCTTCTGTTCACGGCAGTGCAGATGGTTAGTGAGGGTGTTGTTGCTGGTCGTGGTCGTGGTCGTGGACGCGGACGTGGTCGTGGTAGGGGTAGAGTCCCAGTGGTTAGTGAAACTGCGGACCAGAATGTGACAGCTGAGGGTGTTGGCAAGTCGCAGGGTGTCTAGGGGGATTATTTGAGTGTGGCCGGAGGGGGCTGTGTTGATGCTCCAGTGGCTGGAGATGCTAGGGTTCCGGGTGTGGGAATCCCAGCGGTTGGAGTCCCTGGTGTTGATCTTGCGGACTTGTTGGCACAGTTGATAGAGCGGTTACCGGCGGTGGCACCGGCTCAGGCTCAGGTAGTGCCACCAGTGGTGGCAGAGGAGCGGCAACCAGTGGCTGCGGATGTGGGAGGGCATAGTCGTTATTTGTCTATGCTCAAGGAGATGCGTGGCATCGATACTGCGCGGTTTTCGGGTGGTACAGATCCTACTGCTGTAGATGCGTGGAGGAAGAGTGTGGAACGTAACTTTCATACTCTGAGATGTCCTGAGGAGTTTTGGGTGGACCCCAACAACAACACCCTCTCTAACCATCTGCACTGCCATGAACAGAAGGCTAAGCACGCAATTATACAAACACAAAAATATATATTCACCGTGGAAATTGGGGTCCACCATTTGATTGGTGATGCTCAGGTGTGGTGGAGATCAGTGGCTGCTAGGAGAGTGCAGCAGGAGATGACTTGGGCTGACTTCGTAGGGGAGTTCAACCGCAAGTATTTTCCGAGGGAGGCATTGGACCGGATGGAGGTGCAGTTCCTTCAGTTATCTCAGGGGACGCGGTCAGTGCGTGAGTTGGATTTTTTAGTTTAGTCGGCTTCTATGTTATGGGGGTCGGGCTATGGAGTCTGAGGAGGCCCAGATCAGGAGGTTTATGAGGGCTCTTCGTGATGACTTGAGGGTCCATTGTAGAAGACGGAGTTACGCTACGCGTGCAGAGCTGGTTGAGACTGCGGCAGAGATCGAGGAGGATATCCGGGCACAGTTAGTGGCGGTTAGTCCAGCAGTTCAGCCTAGTAAGGCTCAGCATCATGGGGGTTCTAGCAAGGGCGGCAAGCCTGCGCAGGGAACCAAGAGGAGGTGGGAGGCTATGCAGAGGCCGAGTGGTGCGAGGTTCTTCGGTTGTGGGAGCAAGGATCACCGGATTGCTAGCTGTCCTAAGAGGAGTGCTCCGACGGCAGCGGTTCGTGTTTGCTATCATTGCAGGGAGTCAGGGCACATCAGGCCCTTGTGTCCCAAGTTGCAGCCAGGGGCAGTGGCAGCGTTGCAGCAGGTGCAGCCGGGAGGGCAGCAGGTGGCACGGATTGAGCAGGCGCCACGAGTTTACACGACTGTAGAGACTGGTGGAACCAGTGCCGGGGCGATCACAGATATAATTTCTGATGCTCTGTCTTTGTGAATTCTTAGTAGGTTCAGATTTTATGTTTGCCTGTGATAAACTGTGAGGTTCTCAACACATGAGGTTTGTGTAGGGACCTTGTTGGTGGGCGGGTTTAAGTCCCACGTTATGTTTGATTCTGGAGCTTCTCATAGCTTCATTACTCCAGAGTGTGTAGAGAGCGCGGGAATCAGAGGGGATCCCGGGGAGCATTCAGGAGTTGTCAAAGTTACGGGAGGCAAGTTCCTGAGGGTTATTGGACGAGCCAGAGGTATTGATATTCAGATTGCAGGAGAGTCGTGGCCAGCGGATTTGCTTATCAGTCCAGTGGAGTTGTATGATATTATTCTCGGGATGGATTGGTTGCATCGGCATATGGTGCATTTGGATTGTCAACGGGGTAGAGTGGAGTTTGAGCATCTAGGAGGGAAGTTTGTCTTTCAGGGTATCAGACCGACTTCGGGGAGTCTCGTGATCTCGGCCATTCAGGCTGGGAAGATGATCGAGAAGGGCCGTGAGGCTTATTTGGTTACTATATCAATGCCAGAGTCAGTGGGGATTACCACCATCTCGGTCTGATCCTTTCACGATTGAACTGGAACCAGGGACGACACCGTTATCCAAGGCTCCTTATAGGGTGGCTCCAGCAGAGATGGCAGAGCTGAAGAAGCAGCTAGAGGATTTGTTGAGTAAGTGATTCATCCGTCCTAGTGTATCACCGTGGGGAGCGCCAGTGTTATTTGTCAAGAAGAAGGATGGGAGTTTCCGGTTGTGTATTGATTATAGAGGTTTGAACCGGGTCACTGTGAAGAACAAGTACCCTCTCCCTAGGATCGATGAGTTGTTGGATCAGTTGAGGGGTGCTACTTGGTTCTCCAAGGTAGATCTGGCGTCGAGTTATCATCAGATCCCGATAGATGAGGCAGATGTGAGAAAGACTGCATTTAGGACGAGATATGGGCATTATGAGTTCGTGGTGATACCTTTCGGGTTGACTAACGCACCAGCAGCGTTTATGAGATTGATGAACAGCGTGCTTCAGGAGTTTCTGGACGTGTCTGTCATCATTTTCATCGACGATATCCTGGTTTACTCTAAGAGTCCTGAGGAGCATGCAGTACATTTGAGGGCAGTTCTGGAGAAGCTGCGTGAGCAGAAGTTGTTTGCTAAGCTGAGCAAATGTAGTTTCTGGCAGCGGGAGATGGGTTTTCTGGGGCATATTGTGTCTGCAGATGAGGTTTCTTTAGATCCGGAGAAGATCCAGGCTATCAGAGATTGGCCTAGACTGCAGAATGCCACTGAGATCAGGAGTTTTCTGGGTTTGGCAGGTTACTACAGGAGGTTTGTGCAGGGGTTTGCGAGCAGAGCACGTCCTATGACTAAGTTGACAGGGAAGGATGTTCCTTTTGTTTGGTCACAGGAGTGTGAGGAAGGCTTTGCAAGCCTGAAGGAGATGTTGACTACTACGCCAGTGTTGGCTTTGCCTGAGAAGGGGGAACCCTATGTGGTTTATATTGATGCATCCAGAGTTGGTTTGGGTTGTGTGTTGATGCAGCATGGGAAGGTGATTGCCTATGCTTTGCGGCAGTTGTGGAAGCATGAGGGCAACTATCCTACTCATGATTTGGAGATGACTGCTGTAGTTTTTGCCCTGAAGATTTGGAGATCTTATCTTTATAGTGCAAAGGTGCAGGTGTTTACAGATCATAAGAGCCTGAAGTATATATTCACTCAGCCCAAGCTGAACTTGAGGCAGAGGCGGTGGATGGAGCTTGTGGCAGATTATGATTTGGAGATAGCTTATCACCCTGGTAAGGCTAACTCGGTTGCAGATGCTCTGAGTCGGAAGAGGGTAGCTTCGGCTCAGGAGCAGGAGATGGAGTCTCTGGTAGGAGAGATCGGTGCTTTGTGTTTGTGTGCTGTTTCTCAGGAACCGTTGGGTTTGGAGGCGGTTGATAGAGCAGATCTTCTGAGCAGGATGCGGTTGGCTCAGGAGAAGGACTTGGGGCTGGTGAATGCCTCAAAAGATGTTGACTCAGAGTATCAAGTCTTAGATAATGGTACTATCCTGGTGCACGGAGAGAGGCTCATGCGAGCAAGTTTTCTATTCATCCAGGAGCGACTAAGATGTACCGTGATCTCAAGAGGTACTATGACTGGGTCGGGATGAAGAGGGATGTAGCTAGTTGGGTTGCGAGGTGCGATGTGTGTCAGCTAGTGAAGGCTGAGCATCAGGTACCGGGTGGTATGCTGAAGAGTCTTCCCATTCCCGAGTGGAAGTGGGATATGATTACTATGGAATTTTGAGTCACTGTGCCCGTGTGTGGCGGTCTTTTGAGACATTGTGTGGCCTTTGTGGTGGGCTGTTTAGCCGTGTGTGGCCTTTGTGGCAGGCTGTTTAGCTAATTGTGTGGCCTTTGTGGCAGGCTGTTTAGCCAGATGTGTGGCCTATGTGGCGGGCTGTTTAGCCAGAGTGCCTGTTTAGGCGGTCCTTCGGGACAGAGGGTCTTTGTGACGGTCCTTCGGGACAGATGGTCTTTGTGACGGTCCTTCGGGACAGATGATCTTTGTGACGGTCCTTCGGGACAGATGGTCTTTGTGACGGTGCTTCGGGACAGATGGTCTTTGTGACGGTCTTTCGGGACAGATGGTCTTTGTGATGGTCCTATTTAGGACATTTGTTTGGCCTTAGTGGCGGTCCTGTTTAGGACATTTGTTGGGCCTTTGTGGCGGCCCTAGTGGCAGTGAGATGATCCATGTGTGGTCATGAGGTATTCCAGTGAGGGGATATGTGGTTGTGATAACAGGTTTTTCACCCAGGGTATCAATTCCCTATGCAGTTGTAGTACAAAGGGTTATCAATCCAAATGGTTGTTTATGCTAGCAGGAAGGATGCAATCAGAACAATGCAAGTCAAGCCAAGCAATAATGGGGTTTTGTCTAACAATCCTAAAATAATAAAAGAAAAGAATATAAACAAGGAACCACACGACCTAAGCACTCGATGCAAGCATTCGAGGACAGGATCGGGTGGGGTGATCGAGTAAGCAAAGAAGGTATGAACAACTCGAGGGGTTACTCGAAGCAGGTGATCGTGTACCTGTTCGGGTAAGGGATCGAGTGATGAATAGAAATGCAAGCAATTAAAATACGAAAGCTTCTAAGGATGGGGTAATCGAATCCTAAGTATTCCTAACCAGTACAGATGTCTTACATGCCTCAAGCAAATATTTCCTAGACAATGAATCTTTAAAATCTTGTTAAAACACTCTCGTGATAGAAACAATCAACCTTGATCACTCCCCTACCCAACTCTCGTTGGAGAAACATGACCAATCAAGCATTAAGATCCGATTCATTATTGTCAGTAAACCCCTTACTCATCTAATCTCTTAGGCTAAGTGAGTAAACCTCTAGCATTGGTTGATTCAAGCATCTCATCTACACCTCTCGGTGGTAAAACACCTTAGATCTAATCTCACCCTCTCGGTTTGTTGACAGCATTAAGAACACCAATCTAGAAGGAAATCTATTAAACATATACAATCAACTAAGACATCATAACCGATCAAGAACACAAAATCATCTATCCCATCCCTAGAAACTTTACTACACTACTCGGAAATCATAGCAGGAAACAACAAAGCAAATATAAACGAAAATTGCATTATATTAAACGATAAAGTAGAGGGATAAGAGTACAAGATAAAAATCTAAAGAAATGATAAAAAGTTATGAAATAAAATCTAAAACAAAAGGAAAAAGTGTTTGAGTCGCTCAGTTCTCTCACAGAAGCTCTCGCTCTCTGGTTTGAGGGTCTGCGGCGTGCTCGTTTGCGAGGAAGGAGAGGAGGGGTTTATATATGGAAACCTCTTTGACCTAGCTTTCCAGACCTGCCCGAGGGTCTACTCAATGGGGTACACGAGGATGAGGTCGAGTTAGTCCTCGGGTAGATCTTCGGGTTGGTCTTCATGCTCTTGGATCCTCCTTGATCGTGTTGGGGTTCGGACTCGTTCTTCCAGCTCGATGGCTCCTTCGGGTACATCTTCGGGTTTGTCCTTGTTTTTCCCCATTTTAGGCTCTTAAGCACCTGTTTTCATCCAAAATATGCAAATGCAAAAATGCAACACTCTAAATGGCCTAAAAGTGAATTCCTACAGTTAATGACCTAAAAATGCTAAGTTAAGGGTATGAATAATGCAAAATATGGACAAAAACGGATGTTAAAAACATGTAAATTAGAGAGTTATCAGGTTGGTAGGACATTGTGATGTTTTACGTGAGCCACGGGAAGGATACCTAGATAGGGATAGGACTCAGACGTGTTCAGAATTGTTTGCTCGTGACTCTTGGGGGACTTTGGTTCTCCTAGTACTGCCATATTCTGAGACTTTGTGGCTTGGAAGTATGGTTGGTATATCGACTTCGGATGACGATTCGGGGGCGCGCTGTAGGGTGGCAACCCGAGAGACGATTATTGGACTTCCTTATATATTATGGCATGCGGGCTTAGGCCCTATGAGGAGCCAATATTATGGCATGCAGACTTAGGTCTGATGAGGAGCCAATATTATGGCATGCAGACTTAGGTCTGATGAGGAGCCAATAAAAACTCAAGCTTTAGGCCTATGAGTAAAGGAAAGTCCAAAAGTCGAGAGCAAATAATGCCTGGAGCGTGAGACTATCGCCTATAGGTGACCTTCCGTAGATCGGTCGGAGGAGTGCGGGCGGTGGAGACGGTTGCACGGGAGTCCTTGGCTGATGATTGTTCAAGATTCAAGGACGAATCTATGTTGGTGGGGGAGAATTGTAACATCCGCGAACCAATTGTTGGTTTTCTGGGATGGGTGTCCATGGTGTCGACACCAATGTTATCTGGTTCAATCAGATTGATTTAATCGTCGATTTTGGTCAGTTTGGTTTAGGGAAAGCCACAAAACCGGACTATTAAGTAGGAAAAACGACCTAGGTCGTGTTTTGGTGTTTTGTCTCGCCGTTTCTAGAGAAAACAAAGAGAGAAAATTGTTCTTGAGGTTCTAGAGAGAGATTGTGAGATTTCAAGGCTTTGTGGGTGAGATCTTGCTGTGGGAGTGAGGATTCAAGGCTAGGAACGTGTGGGAAGCTTGCTGGGAGTGTGAGATTCGTTCATTGTTGGTCAGAATCTTCCTATAGAGAGGTGAGTGCATGACCATGGCTTATCTAAGCTAAGATCTCTGTTTTTGTGATATTGTGTGTTGTTTGGTTGTTTCTTTTGGTTGTTTGTGAGTTTTTCGTAGCTCCTGAGGCTTGGATTTGTTCCTGGGATCGTGTGGAACGAAAAGGAGAAGTTTGGAGGCGAGATTCGGAGGTTCTGTTCGAAGGAAATCACTGCTCGGCAATGGTATCGGACGACACCAATATGGTGTCGGTTGACACCAATGCGAGGACGGCTCCGGGACTTAGCGAGTGTCAGTAGATGGGAGGATTGCCTCACTGAGTGTTTATCAAATACTCATGCATCTCAATTTGTTTTTGCGGTGCAGGTAAAGGCAAAGTGTGATCGTGGAATCAAGGCAATGAAGAGGAGGATGTTCTAGGGACTCGATTGGATGTTGTCTGGCATTGTTAGGTTGCTAGAGTTGGGTCTTTAGAACTTGCTAGGTTGCTGGTTCCTTGGTTCCTGTTGTTTGATATTGGAATGGTTATGTTTTGGATATTGGTTATTTATTATTGGATATTATTTGGTTATTGGATTATTGGTTTTATTGGTATTGTTATCCACTGTTGAATGCGTTTGTGGTTAGGTGGCTAGTGGGTATGGGACCACTAGTTGTAGATTGTTATTATTATTATTATTATCTATTAAAAAAAAAGAAAACAAAAAAACAAAAAAAAAAACGGGTCGGGTCGTTTCAGAAGTACACAAAGAACCAACAATCTCTCGAATTTTAACACTCCTTTAGTGAAAAGTGTTACCATGAAGATCAAACAAAAGGCTTCAAAAAACCGACAAAAGATCGGAGTTTATACCGACAAGATATCGGAAACTAAAGTCCGGGAAACACTAGAAGACTATAATACAAAACCTAAACCGACAAATAGTCGGAGAACTCCGATTTTATTCGAAGAAAACAAAAAAACTGAGTTTCTCTCTCTGAAAGATCGAGAGAGAGTTGAATAATATATTTTATAATAAATGAAATTTAGACTTGGTAAAATAAAAACAAAAACACCACTACCTTGCTCTCTCTCTCTTTTCTCTCTCATATTTTTGAGAGAGAGGCTTTCTTTTCTTTGATCGTAAACATGGCTTTTCCGTTGCCGTGTTCTTGCTGTAAACATGGCTTTTCCGTTGCCGTGTTCTTGCCGTAAACATGGCTTTTCCGTTTTGCCGTGTTCTTGCCGTAAACATGGCGTTTCCGTAGTCGTGTTCTTGCTGTCGCCTTTGTTAGGCGTTGTTACCTTTTAGTTTGCTTTAAATAAAGGGCAATTATCAGTCTTGATTTGTCTCTGTGTCTTAGAGAGTTTCACGAGAGATGACAAAAGCTTCTATGTTTACACATATTACAAGTGTTTTTTTGTCTTAGTTAGATGCAAAAGCTTTACTTTCTTATGGTGAATTAGATCAATTTAGATTTTTGTCGATCTATGGTTGATTTGCTTATCCATATAGTGTTGCTGGTGTTTGTCTTTGGATCTTTCCGTTGGGTAAACGGTTTACAGAAAATTCAAGGATAGTTGCAAAGTTGAAGAAAAGAAGAAATTTCCTTCGCGATATTCAGATTCCTCATAGCTGTGACTTCAATTGTTTGGAGTTTTGATTCGTCTTACAACCTGCTTTGTCGGTGAAATTTAGAAGAATCAAGTGTCCAAATTCAGATATCGACAATGATTATCTTCACCAGAAAAAGAATCTCAGACGGCCGAGGGTGTTGTCGGAAAGCTTTAGATTTTTCATCCAACACGTGTTGATGACACGTTTTGTTTGGGTGAGACCAACGATAGATGAACTTTCTTCATCATTAAGCAATGTATCTGTATGGACCTTTATGGGCTATAATCTGTGTTGTAAATCCAACTTTTTAGAAATAAAATTAAAATCTTATGAGAAAAAAAAATCTATATATAATAGCAAGGAAAAAAGATGGCTAGCTACACAAAGTATTGATGAATACATGGTCATACATGCCAAGTATACTATTGTATACTCAACTACAAGAAGTATATGTATTACATGACCACATGCATAAACTATATGATGTTATGCGGTCAACATCATAGACATATAATCCAGTACACCGGTAAACTGACTCCGGCGAGGACCAACGTTGACTCCGGCGAGGACCGATGTTGACTCCGACATTGACCAACACTAACAAATAAAAAATATTCTAAATTAAAATAAAAAAATAATAAATTATTATACTAAATCATTTATGGGTTTTCATGATAAAATAATTATTAATATTCTATTCAATATCGAAATATTTTTTATATATCTCTAATATATTCATTCTTATAATTAGTTACTTTTTATTTTTCAAACTAAAGTAAATAGTTTAATAAAAAACATTTATAATTATTTTCAAGATATAAAAATTCATTTATAATTATCTTCAAGATATAAAATCATTTATAATTATTTAAGATATAAAAATCATTTATAATTATTTTCAAGATATATATATATATATATATATATATATATAACTCATAATCAGATTATTTAAATATTACAAAATCAATAAAATCAAATTCAACTACTTTCATTAGAAAATCATATGCAAAATATTGAGTATATGACTCTTTACTCCAAATTTTGCATGGTAAATGTTATACAAAATTTTACACTCTTTACTTTAAAATTTACATACTCAAAATAACATATAAACAACAACAACAAAATTCACAATTTTTACTTTTAACATATGAAAATTCTCATTTTACCCTCTTTTACACAATTACAATATGTTAAATTAATTTTTAGAATTTGTTTTTAAGGTTTGTGTTCTCTATTTTACATTTAGGATATATTTAGGAAATAAATAAAAAATATTTAGATATTGAATTAAATTTGTTTTTCATATCTAATATCTATTCAATATTGTAATATCTAATATCTTTTAACTATTCAATATCTAAATGAATTTTTATATCTTAAAAATAATTATAAATGATTTTTATTAAACTATTTACTTTAGCTTGAAAAATAAAAAGTAACTAATTATAAGAATGAATATATTAGAGATATATAAAAAATATTTCGATATTGAATAGAATATGTTTTTTTATCATGAAAACCCATAAATGATTTAGTATAATAATTTATTATTTTTTATTATTTTAATTTAGAATATTTTTTATTTGTTAGTGTTGGTCAATGTCGGAGTCAACATCGGTCCTCGCCGGAGTCAACGTTGGTCCTCGCCGGAGTCAGTTTACCGGTGTACTGGATTATATGTCTATGATGTTGACCGCATAACATCATATAGTTTATGCATGTGGTCATGTAATACATATACTTCGTGTAGTTGAGTATACAATAGTATATTTGGCATGTGTGACCATGTATTCATCAATACTTCGTGTAGCTAGCCATCTTTTTTCCTAATAGCAATCCGAATAAATGCCACCAAAAGTTGTGTTTTTTCAATCGTAGCTTTTGGATAATTTTCCAAAAAAATCTGTAAAAAATTAAATTGTGTGTTTTACAAAAAGTTGTGATTGTTCATTGTAACGGTTTTTTGTAAAGTTGCAACTGTTCATTGTAGAGTTTGTGTTTATTCGAATATTCGTATCTTTATATATTTGTCTGTTTGAACTGTTTTCATTTTTTTGCCATGACACAAAATAATATAAAATTTCATTCTCAACGGTTTTTACAGATTTCTAAATTATTCTCTAGCATTCATTCTTTTAAAAGTAAAGCAATTCCTCCAATTCTTGATTTAACAAAATAAATTTGGAATGATAAATCTAATTTAAAACTTTTAGTTATTTATTTATTTATTATTATTTTTTTTGTCAAACATCTTCCATTAAACTTAAAACCTCAAAAGAGGTGAGTTCATACAGCAAGGTACACAATAACAAGATACAAGGTAATCAAGAGAAGATAAGGGTAAGAGCTCCATTAGTTTTCCAATTTTACCAAGCTTAGCAATAGTTGAAAAATCTGTTGGGGCCAAGGCGGATTCGTCTTTGAAGCTGAGCTTCACGAGATCCTTGACCAGCGAGTGGTCACAAGTGGCTCTAGCGAATAATGCAATCGAGCTTGGAGAAGGGTGCTCCACGAAAGGAACACTTAAGGGGCTTCTCGCCAACTTTAGAGGGTTCAAGAGAATAGGGACATAGTCCTTCCAGCTTTTAGGATCAAACCTCTTGATTCTAGAGGCAGCTACAATCGGGATTCTTGTGTGATGGGTATCAAACCGTAACAAAGCAGGTGGATCCTCCCTCACATGAAGCTCATGGCCATGGAGGTTAAGGAATTCCACACAAAGCTTGTAGTCGGTTTGGTCCTGAGGTATGAAATCAAACCCAAGCTTGCGATCTAGTGGCGGTATGTGATCAAAGGGACCAATGTGGATAAGCAACGGATGTAACCAAACTGGTGGTACATGTTCAGATTTAGCATTACACATAGCATACTTCCAAGGAACATTAATCAACCTGCCTCGACAAGCATATATATCAAGCAATTCCAAAGACATTACAGTTCTGCTACCGAGGAAACCTCGACTTGACCAAGCAGAGACCGAACCTAGAGAAATTTGTCTTGATGTTAATATACTACAACCAGACCTAGGTAGAGGAGTTCTACAGCTAGAGTTCCAATGTCGGGTAGGAGCCAGGAGGGTTACATAAACTTGCATCATTAACCAAGGTATAAACCTATCAACAGCGGATCTTGGAGGATTTAGACTCGATACAGGACCATATAGCAGGGAAACTTCCTGCGCATCACGTCCCATGGTCGAGAAAATTACGACTCCACAAAAATATATCAATAAGCTTCCATCCGGTGACAAGTAAAAACCAATATCCATAAGGTTTCGAGAGTTGAATAATCTAGTCTTCTCTAAAAACAATGCTCCTACGACCGAATGGGAGACTATCTCCATTATCACGCAAGCACGTTTCTGAGATAAACTAAGCAGGACTTTTAAGAATTTAACTCTGGATATGGGCCATAGGGAAGTTGATGGGCCGTAAGGGTAGTTGAAGCCCATTTTGGCAAAGTCTAGGGTTGTTGGTGTTGAGTGATGAGGAAAAGGGTCGCCGCCGTTCTGTACGGTTGGAATCGGAATGACGTTCGACGGTGAAACACCTAGAGGGACCATCCGCCAGCTGTTGAGTTCACCGTGTGCCGTCGGTGTTCTCACTGGAAGGGGCACATCTGATGGTCCAAGAAAAATTCCTGCCATCAACGAGATCCAGTGGGAAGGGAACAAAAATGGTATCGGTGCTAGTCCAGATCTTGAGCCACAGGGTGAAGCAGTAGGACCTTGCCCAGATGTATGAGATAAGGAGCAGCTGGACTGGTGAGGAGCTGTTACTGTCGGGCTCACGAGCGGGGTCGCACACAAGATCTGAATCAGATTGGTGCTTGTAGGGTAACAAAATACCCTTCCGTCGTGTAGAGGAACCTTTGAGAAGCAAACTCCTTTCAAAGTTTCAGTTGGATTTTTAAGGGAAAGGGAAGTGGAACTAGAGCAAACTAGAAGAGCAAAATTTAAGAAGATTCGCGAAAGATTAGAAAGGTTTGAAAGGTTTGTCACCCCCCGACGCCGGCGATCATAGGTCTCACCGGCGCCGGAAGGCATGGTTAGAAGAGGAGTCTTGATTACCGTGTCTGGAAGCGTTTTATTCTTCTATCGCTGATTCTCTCTCAACTGTTAGTTAATTTTAAATATAAAAATTTAATGAAAATACTTAGAGTTTTTTTTTTTCAAGAGTTAAATGGATTATATAGTGAGTTTTTGAATTTGACTTTTCAATATGGTAATAAAGATGCATTCTATTTAAAAACAGTTTATATGGGTTATTAGGTATAAATATAATCAAGTGCAGACACAACAGTTGTATCTGTTCATGTAAAGTTTTGTCTTTTCACTATATTTTATTTATATTTTTTCATCACAATTTTTCGTTCTAAATAGTGTGTCTATAACTCTATTTAAATAGTCATGTCTTTTGAACTCTCTTTATATTTGTCTCTTCATTAGTAACTAACAAGTTCGTAGAAACAAATTTTTCATTTTATGTTGAATCTAAATAAATGAATATTAATATTTAATATTCAACGTTATTCTATAATCTAACTAAAATTTTAGAAATGATTATAGGAATAAATAAATTTAATACAACTTAATATATAATTTACAGTTGCATCTGTTTATCGTAACTTTTTATTAAAAAAATAGTTTAATATTTAAAAATAATAATAATAATAATCTAAATAAATGCGAACAACAGTTGCGACTTTTCATAGTATTTTTTTGTAAAAAAATTATTTTTATTTGTTTTCTTTAAAACTCAAACAGTTGTATATGTTCATTGTAGAGTTGTATCTTTTCACTATATGTTATTCATATTTTTCATCACAACTTTATTGTGTCTATTTAAATAGTCATGTCTTTTGAACTTTCTATATATTTATCTCTTCATCAATAACTAACAAATCATTGTTCAATACAACCATTACAACCATTAGTTCAATATTCTCAGTTAGGATCACTTTGTTATAATGATTTTTTTAATTTCTAGTTTTTTACCATAATACTTTATAAAATATCTTATATATTTATAATACTTTAAACAATGTTTTTTTGCAAAATTGCATCTATTCTACATAATATTTTTGGTTGTAATTTTCCATTTTGATGGTTGTGTTTTTAATAACAGTTTATGTTTAATATTTATATATTTAAACTATTTTATTACATTCAAATGATTTCATAATATATAATTTTAAATTTTAAATTTTATTCACTTTTTTCCTAAAATACTTTCAGTCCTAGTAAAAAATAAAAAGTAAGCCACAAATAAAATAATGGGCTTCATGTTAAAGCCCGATTAAAATTAAGTGTATTCGAAATTGACTATACAGTGTTAAAAGAGTCCTGAAGCCCTAACAATTTCCCGTCAGCTCCGTTTTTGCTTCCTCGTCCCCGCAGCATTCTCTGCAGAGTTGTTCAGGTACGTTCCGGTTAGCTTAGAAATGTTAAGGGAACCACACTCGGGAGAGAATTCAACTTTCTTGTGCTTCAATTTTCTATCTACTTTTTTTTTTTTAGTCTCCTCAAGGACCTCTACTCTGTTCTTAGATTTTGCTAGAATTATGAATCAATTGTTAAATTTTTTGTTCTTAGATAACTGTAAAGAAGAAGAGATTGGAATCTCTTCAGACTCTGACTAGGTTACAGACTAAGTTGATTGTATCGTTACCCAAATGTTGGAATTTCACAAAGAAGAACTTGTCTTTGAGATTTCTAATAGTGATTAAATCACTTTGAGACTCTTCCAAAGTTTAGTGATGATAAGTTAAAGATTTGTATTGGTTTTGCTAGACTCCCATTTCCTTTGGCAACCCAAAAGACACTGTCGATGGCGACCATGGTAGCTGTAAGTCACAGTTTTTTTTTTAAATCCAGGACATTGTGTAAAATTTAATATTCTTCTTTCCCTGTTTCATGAGTCATGGCTGTTCTATTTTATTTTATTTGCTGTAACAGAGTGAAGCATTTACGGGAAATCCAAGACGCCAACTCGCAAAGCTCTTTAGCGTGTCGCTTAAATTAAAGGTTCCTGATGAACCTGGTGTTGAGCCTTTGGTGGAGCCTGGCAAATTTGGAGATTACCAATGGTTCCACTTAACTATATGAAACTTTTAAGTACCGATTAAGTTATTTTCTATTTCTTAGATTTCTTTCATCATATTGTTGCCTGTAGTAACAATGCAATGGGACTATGGTCTATAATTAAAGGAAAGGGTACACAGTTCAAGAGTCCTCCAGCTATTGGACAGGTTGGTTGGTTTGTTCTTTACAATTCTGTGGCTGTTTTGTGTGATCTATCCGCAGATTCTTATCAGTTTTGATATCTCTTCTAACTCTTATTCTGTTTCCTTTTTTTCACCTAGGCCCTTATTAAGAGTCTCCCTACTTCTGAGATTGTGGAATCATGCTCTATAGCTGGACCTGGATTTGTTAATGTTGTACTATCATCTAAGTGGATGGCTAAGGTGCTCCTGTTGTATTATTAGTCATTTTTCTAGTCCTCGTATAAACAAATTTTATGTTTGTCATAAATTGTTTTTCTGATCTATTCCGCAGTGTATTGAAAACATGCTTATCGATGGGATTGACACATGGGCGCCTACTCTTTCGGTTAAGAGAGCTGTAGTTGATTTTTCGTCTCCCAACATTGCAAAAGAAATGCATGTTGGTCATCTAAGATCAACTATTATTGGTGACACGCTAGCTCGTATGCTCGAGTACTCAAAGGTTGAAGTTCTTCGCAGAAACCATGTTGGTGACTGGGGAACACAGGTATCTACGTTTCTGCCCTACAAATGCTTTCTTGACATTGAGTATTCCAAAAAGCTTTTAAAGAAATAAAAGCTGCTTTTATTCTGCAGTTTGGCATGCTTATTGAGTACCTCTTTGAGAAATATCCTGATACAGATAGTGTGACTGAGACAGCAATTGGAGATCTACAGGTCAGCTGCCCCCTCAAGCTTTACAGTTTTTCTGATGTACCAATATTGACTTAAATTGTTTTATGTGAAGAACAACCAAAGCAATTTAGTTTTAACATTAGATGTCCTCTGATAGGTGTTTTACAAAGAATCAAAACTTAAATTTGATTTGGAGCCAGAGTTTAAGGAAAAAGCACAGAAGGCTGTGGTCCGTCTACAGGTAGATAACAATTTTCAATTCTCACTGGTGCATTCTTCTGTTTTACAGTGTCTTAATATGCAGCTACCTTTAGTTGCAATATATATAACTCACTTGTCTATTTTGTTTTCTTTGTTTCTTCGGTATAGAGTGGAGATCCTGTTTACCGCAAGGCATGGGCTAAGATTTGTGAAGTCAGCCGAAACGAGTTTGCCAAGGTTTACCAAAGCCTTCGAGTCGAGCTTGAAGAAAAGGTAAAACGAATAGTTGGGACTTATACTAAGTTATTTAAGACAGAATGTGAAAGAGACGCATGAATGGATAATGGAAAATACATTTAGTAATGACAGGGAGAAAGCTTTTACAACGATTTTATCGCTGACATAATTGAGGAATTGAGCAGCAAGGGGTTAGTTGAAGAAAATGAAGGTGCTCGTGTGATATTCATCGAAGGCTTTGAAATCCCACTCATTGTTGTAAAGAGTGACGGTGGTTTTAACTATGCCTCAACAGATCTGACTGCTCTTTGGTGGGTTATGACTTTCTGTGTGGCTTGTTTTGAACTTCCATATCCTTCTCTGCTGGTGCTAAAATCTTTCTGGCACAGGTATCGGCTTAATAAAGAGAAAGCTGAATGGATTATATATGTGACCGATTTTGGCCAGCAGCAGCACTTTAATATGTTCTTCAAAGTAGGTTTGATGAATAGTTTACTGTTTTCACGTCTTGTAAAATGTGATCTTGATTGAAACTTTCAGTCGTAACTTTGTTTGTCTTCTAACTTTGAATCAGGCTGCTAGAAGAGCAGGGTGGCTTCCGGACGATGATAAATCTTACCCTAGAGTTAACCATGTTGGTTTTGGTCTTGTCCTTGGAGACGATAACAAGCGATTTAGAACTCGGTCAACAGCGGTAGTCCGTCTAGCTGATTTGCTAGACTCGCAGTAAAAAAGCCCTTACTGAGCGCGGTATCTAACTTTCTCTTAACATTCAAATTACTGAATTTGTTCAGTTATTATTTGGTCTTATTCATCCCTTATATGTTGTTTATCTGTTTAGGTAAGGACAAAGAATGGACACCCGAGGAGCTGGACCAAATAGCCGAGGCAGTTGGTTACGGTGCACTGAAGTAAGTATTTATCTCTATATTTAGTATCTTCTGGTTCTCGATGACTGTTGTAACCAAGGCTGCACAAATGTGATAAGTGACTAATCCTTTTGTTTAATTTTCTTTCAAGGTATGCTGACCTGAAGACCAACAGAACGACAGGTTATACTTTCAGCTTTGATCAAATGCTTAATGACAAGGTGCTGTAAATTTTTTGGAGCTAGTCTACATATTTGCATTATGGAGTCATTTACACATGCTTAATTAAATATTTTGTATCATATTTCATGAGCAGGGTGATACAGCCGTTTACCTTCTTTACGCCCATGCTCGGATCTGCTCAATCATAAAAAAATCAGGCAAAGACATAGATGAGCTAAAAAAGGTATTTTCAGTAGCATGAACTCAAACACCTACAAAGTCTGTGTAATGCGCAATTCTTCTTATGTTTTCAACACTTGTTCAATTGCAGACTGGAAAGATATCATTGGATCATGCAGCCGAACGGGCACTCGGGCTTCACCTGCTTCAATTTGCTGAGGTAAAACACATGCTCATTTAGATTGTAACTTTCATATTCAGACTTTTTTTTTTTCTTGGTAAGAAGGTGAAAAGTTGTGTGAATGATTTGTAGACGGTTGAGGAAGCGTGTACCACATTGTTACCGAACGTGCTGTGTAAGTACCTTTACTACTTATCCGAAGAGTTCAGCAAATTCTACTCCAGTTGTCAGGTGAGCACATTCCTAAAATTCTACTTTTTCTATTTAAGCCTAATAGACTGTATACATTGTTTTCATCTTTCTCTTGAACTATTTATTTTACAGGTGAATGGTTCAGCAGAGGAGACAAGCCGTCTCCTACTTTGTGAAGCAACGGCCATAGTCATGCGGAAATGCTTCCACCTTCTTGGCATCACCCCTGTTTACAAGCTCTGATACATCACATTCACATTACAATGAAACTACAAAAAAAAAGCCAAAAGGCAAAAAGGGTCTTTTCTGCTTTGACAAAAAAAAATTATTTATTTATGCACAGCTAGAGAGTAGTGTGACCAAGTCTTGAATTCTTAATGATCCGTTTCATCTAATAGTGAGACAATGACATCATATTATTTCCACATAGACCTTCACTTCATGAATAAACTACCCAAAATATTGCTATTCTTCTCTGTGCACCACAAATTTTATAAAACCTCATCAATACTAATCACACCTGGTAATTAAGTGCAAATCCCATTTTAGAACCTGTAATCTTGTTTTGTATTTGCGAATAGAGAACCAAAGGTGACCCGATAACCAAACCTTTTTAAATGTTAAAAAACTAAAGGGTTTATAATTGACTTTAAAACAAAATTGGGAGGTTTGCATCATGGATGGTCTGTTATTCGAAGTAGAAGCTTATGATTAAGCTCATGTGTGATACTACTATGTTCATGTGACAATACGTTCATTTCTTTTGCATGATCAGTTGTCTTAAACATATGTATATAGTTCTTCATTTTACTTATTAGTAATTTAAACAAAAAAAAAAAAATCAATTGTTTCTTCTCTATCACAAAGCAATGAAGCATGGAGAAGCATGTGTGTTGGGTACGGGTTTTCACCCTGCCTTAACAGGCTTCCTATTGAGTCCATCTAAGCAATAGTCAACAAAAACTTCTAGAAAAGTTGACTGACCAGATTAAGCTAGTTGGGGCGACAAAGTTTCTAAAGTTCCAATTGGATGTCCAGCCCGTTAACCGACGGCCCGAAAAGAAACGATCGGCGACTGAATTTTGAGGCGGTACCACATCAATTCTGAGGCATGAAGATGAAATGTCTCATCAACTATAAATAGCGAGATCGGTGAGCAAAGAAAGACAAGTCATCTGGAGCAGGAGTCTGTATACAATCTGATTCTAGTTTTAAGTGCTAAAAGTCATATTAGCGAGAGTATAGTTTTGTAATTAGCTGACCGGCTTCAAGTAACAATTGTTGTAATCTCGCCGATCTTTGGCTATGTTACTAAAAGTCCTTTGCTTTGCCCTTTCTCTTATTATTCTCGATCTAGTCCATTCACTCGTTCAACAATGTGAAACAACAAACTAAATTGATTGCAAACAAGGATATGTAAAATATCAAACATAAACATAAAAGAAGTTTACATAAAAACACTAAAAATTTACATCTGAGTTATCGAGTTAATGGATCAAATTCAGGTTCTCTAATCACAAATACAAAACGTGATTAAAGGTTTTTAAAATGGAATATCGCAATTACATTTTTTTATCGTAATTTAAATTAATTTCTTAAAATTAATTGTTATTCATTTGTTCCTTAAAATATATCCTTTGTAGTGGCATTCATGTGTAATTTTAACAAGGATTAAGATTACTCCTAAAATGTAGTCTCATACTGTAATATTTAGTAGTAGGATTTTCAAATTTCATTGGTTTCTTAAACACTAATCTCATCTATTAAATTAGACCCACATATGTGATAACAATCATTGGTTTATCTCATTTCTACTTCTCACAAACCACAAAAAAAATAACAAGGAAAATAGCCGAATTTAAAATTCATTTCGATTTGGTTTTTTAAGTTTGAAATTTTCCGGTTTAATTCGGTTTCGAACGGTTGAATCCAAATGCAATCACAGACCATTATCATCTCCTTCTTGTCTCTCTCTCTGTATCAACAAAAAAATCCAAAGGAAGCTTCGAAACCATTGAAGGAGGAAACAATGATACTACGTCGTTTCATCTGCTACAACGCTTCTTCAACTGTTTCTTCTATAGCTCCGTCTCCGAAGAAGAAGCCTCTCATCTTCTTAGGCTCTCCTCAGGTACAACAAAAAAAGAAAAGATTTAAACTTGTTCTCATGGGTTTAGGGTTTTAGCCTAATCTTATCCCTTTCTGCTATAAATTTAGGTTTCCGTGACTGTCCTTGAAGCTCTCTTCGATGCATCTGCTTCACCAAACTCTTCCTTTAAGGTATAATCTGATACTTATTTGGTGTGAAATTGGATTTAACGTTGAATATTCGAAACTCAGATTCTGAATGTTTTTCTGATTCTTTGATTCTTGCTAAATGAGAAATTTGAATTGCTTATGGACATTGTGAATTTGATTTTGTTAATCTCTTCTTGATTCTGAAACAAGGTAATGAGAATTGTGGTGAAGATCTTGTTGTTTACTTTAAAACTGGTTGTACTACTAGGTTGCAGGGATTGTTACACAGCCACCATCAAGAAGAGATAGAGGTAGAAGAGTTTTGCCTTCACCGGTAGCACAATACGCTCTCGATAAAGGCTTACCTTCTGATCTCATTTTCTCCCCTGAAAAGGCAGGAGATGTAAGGACTCTTGCTTTTGGAAAAGATGTGATCTTTCTTCTTTCTTGTGAAAATGACATAGCACTTGTTCTATTGCAGGAAGCATTCTTATCGACTTTAAGAGATTTGCAACCTGAGCTTTGTGTTACAGCAGCTTATGGGAATATATTGCCTACCAAGTTCCTTAATATTCCAGTACATGGTTAGTAAAAAGTTGCTACTTAATGGAACATTCTATATGGTTGCATGGGAGAGAATGTTGTTTTGAAGCCCATATTTAACGTTTTAGGGACAGTGAACATACACCCAAGTTTGCTGCCGCTGTACCGTGGTGCAGCTCCAGTTCAAAGAGCATTGCAGGTTCAATTTTTTGTTTTCAATTGTAACTCATTCCACTCTTCCTGTTATTGCTTACGAAATGGTGAGACTCTTGACTCAAGTGTGTTGCACTATAAACACTTGGTGGCTGGCACTAGGATGGTGTCACGGAAACAGGAGTATCATTAGCATTTACGGTGCGGAAGTTAGATGCAGGGCCAGTGATTGCCTCTAAGAGTATCCAAGTAGATGATATAATAAAGGTCTTCACTTTTTCCCCTGACGTAGCTCATCATCTGATTATATTTTCTGGATATTAATGGCCTCTGTTTGAATCATTTGCAGGCACCAGAACTGCTCTCCTTCCTATTTTCTGAAGGTGATATGTTAATTCTTTTACTAGCGCTTTTCAGTAAAAGTCATTTGAACATAATTGGATTCTATGATTAGGGTCTAAGTGAAAAGAACCCTGCAGGTTCTAAGCTTCTTATCCGTGAACTTCCCTCGATATTTGATGGGTCCGCAGAATCAAAAGCAGTTCCCCAAGATGATTCTAAAGCTACCTTAGCTCCAAAGGTATTTATTGTGTGTTATCATTCAAAATAAGGCAATGGTGCTATATAACAGCAATGCTTCCTTGATGAGATAAGATAATCTGATTCCAAATTTGGTTCTAATGGGGCTGAAATGAGTCAATTGATGCACAGTTAGCTCAAGATGAGGCTTGGCTCTCTTTTGACCAAGAAGCTTTTGTTTTACATAACAAGGTAGATAAATCTTCATTCTTTTCATTAGACTATAATCATATTTATATATAAAGAATGAAACTGCTTTTTAGGTTCGTGCATTTGCAGGATGGCCAGGAACACGAGCTAAAGTTGTAGTCCTCGATGACAAAAGCGGTCAGGAAAACGTGCTCGAGCTTAAAATCATTACCACTCAAGTAGGTGAATCGTTGGAAATCCGGGATGGTGAACAAGATTATGTAACTTTCAAGAAAGGTTCATTGGTGTTTCCTTGTGGAGGAGGTACTGCTTTAGAGGTAAACGCTATAGACATATCACTGCATGTTCTCTAAATCAACTCAGTTACAAACTTACTGTTGATACAAAAGGCAGCTGTTATGATGTGGTTACCAGAGACTAATCTAGCATTTAAAAAGCTAATATTTGGTGTTGCTGATTCAGGTACTAGAGGTCCAGCTTCCTGGTAAAAAAGCTATCAACGCGGCCGCTTTTTGGAATGGCTTGAGAGGTCAAAAGCTGAAGAAGCTATGAAGACAGGCTGAAACAGAGATAAGCTTTGGTCAGGAAGTTAGAATTAAGCAAATTAGTCAAACAGAGATATGCTTTCAAATTGTTTCTGAAATGACCAATTTGTAACAGGTGGTTCAAACAAAAGGTACCTAGTGAATTTTAGTTTTCCATGGTACCTAGTGAGTTTTAGTTTTCCATATTGGTACGAAATCATTTTTCTCATTATATCATGCCACATGCAGCAAAATGTAAAATTTCTTCGTAGATTTTGATTGGTGTCTGATACAAGAAGCCTATATACATAATTTTGATAAGAAAACTGCTCACAAAAGTGTTCGTACGATAGAGACCAAAACTTATCTATTAACTGTATAAAGAGACCTGTGCACATTGTATTAACTACAATTCACTGTCCAATGCTACTGGCAATGATATCTAGATGTAAGACGTGAGAATAGCCTCAATTTTTTCGATTGCAGGTATATCAGCATTGGCATTATTGGCAAACATCGTGCACTTAAAAGTCCTACGAATGTTGGATAAAATCAAAGAATACCTGCATCTACCAATATGTCTAAGTGACCATATATTCTTCATGACTTTCATCCAACATCTCAACCACAGGAGCATACTGCATCATGTCAAATTAATGAGAGTCCATGAGCCAAAAAGAAAGAACGGAAAGCAATAGGATGCTTAAGACAAAGCTGAAGGCCGATGCATGTACCTCATCATCTTCGTCAAAGTATGTCCCGTCAATAGCGCTATTCTTCTGAAACTCCCATCCTAATCTGCTTTCAAGCAAATCTTTGAACTTCCTTGTCTGCAAAAAGACAGGTGTGAAAACGAATTTATAGATAGGATTTGACAATAAGGGTTGTGAAATACTGATCTGATCTGTATATGTAGAAGTTGTACATACCCACGACAATAAATCTCCATCAACTACAGATGCCTCTTCCACTAGTGCGAAAAAGCCCTGTTAACAAAGCAATGGAAGTTCGACTAAATTTTTCTATATCCTCCCAAAGACGAATTATTTAATATGCTGAACGTATGCTCACTCAGAGAAATATGTCGCTAGTCAGAGGTTTACCTTGCTAAGCAAATGCAGAAAGCTATCGGAAGCTAGCCAAGAATCATCAAGAAGCGCATGTGCCCCCATCTCAGGACCACTACTCTCTTTCTGTAGTCCATATTTTAGTTGATGGTAGATGACTTTAATGAACTGTAATATAAGCATCCGGGAGAGGGAAAAAATTTAGTTTTTCAAAGTACATAGCTGAGGTAAAAGACAAATTAAAACGGTAGAATATTAAATAGTAAAGCCTGCTTAGTGCATATACTATTTAGGAGGCATAAGGATAGAGAATGACAAGAAAGTATCGATTTATATATCATCTAGAAGAAACCTCAAATATACATTAGTACTTGAAAATTTACGAAACTCACCTTTGTAAACAGTTGACTCCTTGTATGAAAGGGCTGCCAAAGGTCACAAAGAAATGTAAATGTCAAAAGCCAAAGAGAACAGAGAAATGAATGAGAACGGAAAGAAACAGACACATCTTCACATGGGAGAGTTATGAATTAAGTGAAAAGTCACAAACAAAACATATCAAATAATTAAGGCGCATGTACTTTCATGTCACATCATGTCAACCATATTAAAGGGAATAAGCAATTTTGGTACGGAAATTATAATAACAATATAGAGCTTCAAATCACATACCGCATGGATGCAGCCCAGTAAAAGACTAACTATGGACTTCCACTGCATGAAGGATTCAAGAGACTGCCCCATCTGCACATTAACAGTAAAAAATTGATCTGAGAATGGAACAAATCTGAAGGATTCCTATTTTGCAATCATACACATATTTTATATATGCACGATGTGTATGAGCTTCTTTTAAGTATATGTTACGGTAGGCAGTACATACCAAAAATGCTACAAATGAAAATTGTAGCTCTCCAAGAAGTAAGTCTTCCGAGTCTTTGTACTCCTTTGACAATACGCTTTCAAGTAGTTGGGTCTATACAAAGAAAAAGAGAAAGTGACATAAATTAAGTTTCACAGGATTCTGAGATTTAAATATATACCGAAAAAGTTAAAGAGGAAGAATATGTTAAGGGGAGTACCTTGTCATGATTCATAGAGGTGAGCTCCTGCCCAGACATCCCCTTGTTCTTTAGACTCCGAGGAATAGAAGTGTAGTAAAACCTATTCTCTTTTGGTTCCTCATTAGATGATGCCTTCAACTTGCTTTTCTTCATCTGTGCATCAAGTGCTTTTTCCATTTCCGTCTTAGGTCCACCTTTTAGAATAGCAGATTCATAGATGACTGTTATTTCTCCTCCAACTGGCTCTGCAAAATTGCACATATAGTGTTACAGTGTTCACTAAAATATTAACAAAGTAGTTTAAGAATCCACCAAAAAAATAAGGTTCACATACCAAATTTTTCAATAACATACTTCGTAATGTAATTAGATAAGTGCTTCCATTCCCCATATCTACTTAAATTGTAAGGGCCAAGATGTTTGTCAAACTCCAAAGACCTGACTGCTTGAGAATATCTCTCTTCCTGGAAACATCGGGAGAGGAACGAAAATAAATAACACAGCACTCATTATCAACCCTACTACTACTAGTGCTACTACAACATGATTTTTTCTGTTACAAGTTTCACAGTATAGATTTGATTATATTCCTCGATACTACTAAATTCCGCACGACGATGCAAATCGCTGACCAACATATAAGCAACATTACAGCACTAAGTTATCAAAAGAACTTACCTCTTCTTCAGATACTTTGGCTAACCACTCGTCTTGCTGATTCCATTTACGCACAATAACCTTGTATAGTCAACAACAGATCGTGAAAATATATCCATGATCCGTTTATACAGTTCCATCGTGCTGCTACATACAGATAACTACAATCACAAGTGAAAAACCTAAACCCCATGAACCAAAAAAACCTTAACCCCATAAAGAACGTGAATGCTCTTCAAGTCAGAGTAGGCAAAAAGGGAAAAGAAAAAAAAAATAGCATCTTGCAATCTCCATCTCAGGTAAACATGAATTTTGATACCAAAAGATAAACAAACGAGGCTAGACAGATTTCAAACCTGAGAAGGAGCAACATCAACAAAGAAGCCAATGGTGGGTGAAAACTCTTTACCATCCCTGTTAAAACAAAATCAAAGTCTAAAGCTATCAGCCAACACAAATTACTAGGGATAGAACTCTTCTATTCAAACAAAAAAAGATTAACATTGTCTTATTAGATACAAAAGCACAAAAACCATTTAAAGACTTGAACCTGGTTGATGAACTATAGAATACAAAGTGAATCCCAGGAGGTATCATCTTAATCCCTTTGAAAGCTGGTCCTACTGAGAATATCTGTAACGAGTATTTACAACATTGATAAGATATGCAAACTCAAATTCCAAGTAAAACTAAGAAACTGAGAAAAAAGCTTCAAATTTTTAATTCGATTATAAACTTAGGAAGAAGAAGAAGAAGAAGAAACAAACCTGAGTGTCGATTCCAACAAGAGTATGCTGAGGAACGTCGAGAAAGAGAAGCGTAGCTCCATGCTTCACAAGCTCTAGTGCCTTCTCTGAATCCATCACTTCCTCCTCCTCCTCCTCCTTCGCTACTTTTGCAGCAGAGAAGCCTAAAGAGAAAGAGCTGAACAACAAACGAGTAGATTCCAGAAAGGCCCAGTAATAAGCCCATTAATTAATTAGGCCTCAACACGTGGTAACGCGTTATTCACGCGTTTTACTTTTTCAACCGACATAAAACGTTTATTTATTAGAATTCTATCAGTTTTCTTTGCCTCTTCGCATTACTTTTCCAATCGTTTCGATTTCTAAAAATTCTCTCCTCTCTCTCAACGCAAACACCAAAATCCAAATTTAGGGTTTTTTCTTTTTTCTCATTCTTCTATTGATCTCTGTAAACGTTGTTGAAATCACGAAGATGGCATCAACCGGATCCTTCTCTAATCAAAGAAACGCACCATTCCGAAACGCAAACGCTGGAGCGACGCTGAAGAGAGGAATCAACGACAATCGCGGTTACGGAGGCGGACATTATCAAGAGGAGCGGAACCGTTACGCGCCGCCTCAGAAACGTTTCAGATCGCAACCGCAACCACAACAACAACAACAACAGACGCAGTTCCGATCTGGCAAGATTCCTCTGTATCATCATCCTCATGGTAGTAGTAATAATAACATGTCTAGGGTTTCTTCTCAATCATATAACAATCACGGTGTTGATGTGATTGCTTCTAATTCAAGTTTCCCATTACGTAACAATGTTTCTTCTAACACCAACAATTATCAGAAACCCTTTGTTGGTTTTGGTAATAACCCTAACCCCCAAATTGTTCCGGTTCCGTTACCGTATCGTAAGCTTAACGATGATGTCGCTTTAGATTCGTTGCCCGAATGGGTTCCGACTCATCAATCTGTCTCAAGAACCCTAACTCCAAATTATCCTGTTCCAACAACGAATTTTGTGCCAAACACAACTGTTCAAGCACCTGTTTTAACGAATTATTCGAACATGGCTTCAGTTGTGTCACAATCTATGTCTCCACCAATTGTTTTGAGCAAAGAATTGATAGCGTTGCTTAGTGTTCTTAACAATGAGAAAGAGAAAGAGAAGCCAACTTCAGAAGCAAGTAAACCCGATGAATTGCCTCTTGGGTTAAGCTTTGATAACCCATCATCACTCAATGTGCGACACGAATCTGTGATTAAGTCTTTGTACTCTGATATGCCGAGGCAATGTTCATCGTGCGGGGTTAGATTCAAGTGTCAAGAAGAGCATAGCAAGCATATGGATTGGCATGTGAGGAAGAACAGGACGGCTAAAACCGTTGGGAGACAGGGTCAACAACCGAAGAAGTCGCGGGGATGGCTAGCGAGTGCTTCCTTGTGGCTCAGTGCAGCAACTGGAGGAGGGATGGAACAAGCGGCGAAACCATCTTTTGGAGGAGAAACGCAGAAGAAGAAGGAAGAGCAAAAGCAACTCGTAGTGCCTGCGGATGAAAACCAGAAGAATTGCGCGTTGTGTGAAGAGCCGTTTGAAGAGTTCTTTAGCCATGAAGATGATGATTGGATGTACAAAGATGCAGTGTACTACAACAAGAATGGTCGTATAGTTCATGCAAAATGTATGCCTGAAACCCGACCTGCAAAGGAATCGAGAGAGCTGCCGAGGGTAGTGTCTGTTACAGTTCCATCGGTTGCGAGTGCAGTAGTCTGTTGATTGAGATTTGCAGTAGTCTTTTTTATCTCTGTTTAAGTCATTCGTGTTTTTTAAGTATTGTACATACAAAGGTTCAAGTTGTAAAACAAATTCAAATCAATGAAAACTTCTTTTTTGTTACTATATCATCTCTCTTTACTTCTATGTGTCATTTGGATAAGCATTTTTATATCTCTGTTTTAATCGTTACTCAAAACAGAGAAAAATGATGATTTCATATATGTTGTACACTTGATAACAGAGACATAAGTAAATTTGTTTGCACGAATTTAATCACCTAAGCCTAACAAAGACACATACATAACATATAATTTTTTCTATATAACAAAACTAGAGATTAAAGTTTAAACCAACAATTCTTAGATTAGAGCTTAAGAAAGTGGATACAACCTATAAACAAATTCCACAGATACAAAAAATGGGACATGTTTGCTTTCGGATACGATGACAACAACAACAAGAACCGTAACCACAAAATTTTGAGGTTCTTGGATTCTCTTGAGTACTCAGACCTTACTGTTTTGCTCGGGAGAAAATAAAAAATCGTACCAATCCAACTGTTGAGAGATTTGGACCGCGCCTTCCTCTGCCGTTTTACTCTTATGTTTGGCCTTTTGAACATGTGACTTTATCTTGTGCAAGAGATTAGCACTTCGCCCTCTTTATATCAACGCTAGCTATGGTTCAGTAATTGTTTTATTTATTACAACTAAGACTGAGCCCAATAAGGTATCATGTAGCAATTTCTTGGAAGTGGATCTCACTACTTTTCCGGAGAGAATTTATGCTAGGAGCATCTTCATTGACGAGGAGAAGAAAGTTGCTGTAGCTTCTCAGTTTGATTCAAGATGACTCCTAGGCAGTTATTAACGTATGTTTTGAGTTTGTTCAAAAAAAGGTAAAAAAAAATTGTGTTATGCTAATTATCTAATATATAAAGAAGTCTCTTTTACATGTATAATTTTACCAAACATCTTACATCATTGGAGACGGTAGATCCTCGAATTTTGTAGTTGTACCCAACACAAACGTTCAGGTGCATTTACGGATTTTTTCAGTTCGATGAGTTGGAATCATTCGAACATGTGTCATAAGTTAAGCCTCAACCAATTGTTGTGGGAAAAGATTTATCAGATTTACTTGCGTTCTTAACAAAGAAAAGGAAACTTTGGAAGAAGTAACATTGACGAAACTCCTCTTGGACCAAAAGCTTTGTTAGTATGTGGTTGCTAAAAGTGTAATATAATATCAGAACTTTAGTATATGAATATGTGGTAAAATCTCTGTATTCTCTGTTGTACCGATGCAATGTTTTTTCTGTTAGGATACAATCCAAGTCTCACATCAGAAGTTTGAAGAGACTAAGACAATTTTTGGGTTCACCCCTTTCTTATTCACCCCCCTTAATTTTAAAGAAAAAAATTTAACTAAATAAACAAATTATGCAGATCAATCAATTTTAAAATTTTTAGTTCTGATATTATATTACAGTTTTTATTATCACATCTAAATCCTAACCATTTTTTATAAACTCAAACCGATATATAATTTTGTTTAATTGTAAAATCTAAACCCTAATCACTCTTTTATAAACCCAAACTGACATATAATTTTGTCTAATTGTAAAAGCTAAATCCTAAACACTGTTTTATAAACCTAAACCGACATATAATTTTGTTTAATTGTAAAATCTAAACCCTAACAACTCTTTTATAAACCCAAACCGATATATAATTTCGTTTAAAAATCTAAACCTTAACCACTCTTTTGAAAACCCAAACTGACATATAATTTTGTTTAATTGTAAAATCTAAATCCTAACCATTCTTTTATAAACCCAAACCGACATATAATTTTTAAAAATATAAATTTAAACTCTAATCCTCAGTTATAAACCCAAATCGTCATAATTTCCTTAATAAAAGATCTAGACAATTTGTTTCCTTAATTTGTTTTTTATTTTTATTTTTATTTTGATTCATTTTTTTTTAAAATATTATATGACATGACATATTGTTGTATTTTGATTGGTTAATTAAGAGGGTGTGAATGAAAATGGTTCACCCCTAGGGGTGAACCTAAGAATTTTTCAAAAGACTATCAATAATATATAAAGGATTATGGTCAATCCACTAATTGCCAGTTGATTTTTAGTCGGAAGCCCAAGATAAACCCAAATTTAACATGATATTAGAGCTCAAGTTTCAAGTTCTGGTGGAAAAAAAGTGGATATGAACATGCCCTCTTGTTAATCCAAGTAAAGGGAGCCCAATAAGGGGTTTATTATTGGTTCATCCGGATCGGTTCGAGATGGAGTTATCATCTTGAGGAGGCGTGTTAATGTTCTAAATGTGATCCTTGGTTTGAAAGAAGGGTTATGGTCAATTCACAAATTGCCAATTGGTTTTTAGTTGGGAGCCCAAAATAAACCCAATTTAACATTTTCTATAGGTTTAGACTCAAATGTCAAGTTTTTTTTTTCTTTTGTTTTGAACAAAAACTCAAATGTCAAGTTAAACACATGGATTGGCATTTAAGGATTAAAGAAGAACAGAATGACTCAAAGCCTTAAACGCACTACAAGACTATGCCAGAAATCGCGAGGTTGGTTTGTGAGCTTGTCTTTGTCTCAGTGCAAAAATTGGAGGAGGGACAGTTCACAGTTGAAGCTCCTAAACAATGTTTAGGAGAAACCTAGAAGAAGAAAGAAATTGGCCCAATATAATCCACCACATCATAGCCCAAGTATCATATGTAATGTGGTCTTATGTATTTGGTATCACACTAAAAGCAAATATTTCATATATAATCAATCAATCAATCACCACATATAATAGTTGCCTCAACGACCCTTTCTCGTTAGCAAAGAACAGAGAAACCTAATTAATGATGTTACATTTTCTTGAAAGCGTCTAAAGTAAGACTGTAAGAGTAACTAACACCCCAAAAGTGAGCAAAAACTAACGGCATTATTTGTTTATCACAATTTTAGCACTCACCAATGTTGAAAAATTCGTTGGTCAAATTTTGTTTAAAATCTTATATATATAATAGAATTATGAAATTATGAATTAATTCGTTGCCTAGGCACCAAAACAGTTAATTATTACTTGACTTTTGTTTTGTTGATAGTTTTCTAAGCCGATTTGGTCAAAATTGCAATTGTTTTACAAGCAAAATCTTGCTAAAAATATATACAAAGACGTCTAGATCTACATATTTTATGTACTTGAAGAGAGGGTTTGTTTCGTCATTTGAGTTTGTGCATGCTGCACCAAGGTTTGGTTAGTAGATGTCGGATGCTTTGTTTGACCACTTATCTAATTAACATACCAACACGGAACCGTGTATGTTTTTTTTTTTTTTGTTTTTACTCACGACTATATCCTCTTAATAAGCCCCAAATTTGGCTCATAAGTTTTTCCCTGTTATTCAAAAAATTATATATATTTTCTCTAACTATATTTTCCCACGATTCATGCATTTTTTAAAATATGAAACATTACAATTTATACCATTTTTTATGACGTAATAGCTGAAAATAAAATATAGTTAGCTATTCTGAAGTGTAGATAAATATTATTATCTTTTATTATTTGAAAATATTAAAAATAATGGAATAAGATTAAAAATATATATCATAAATAATTTATTGTTCATAGTCGTCTGTGTTTTATCCTCAATAAAAAGAAATTTATAAATCTGCCACTGGCTTATTTTATGAATATGATAGCTAAATATAATATATCAATTTGAGATACACATAGTTACACATCCCTACTATTATGCAAAATAAGAGTAAATCAGCCATGAAGATGATGATTGGATGTACAAAGATGCAGTGTACTACAACAAGAATGGTCGTATAGTTCATGCAAAATGTATGCCTGAAACCCGACCTGCAAAGGAATCGAGAGAGCTGCCGAGGGTAGTGTCTGTTACAGTTCCATCGGTTGCGAGTGCAGTAGTCTGTTGATTGAGATTTGCAGTAGTCTTTTTTATCTCTGTTTAAGTCATTCGTGTTTTTTAAGTATTGTACATACAAAGGTTCAAGTTGTAAAACAAATTCAAATCAATGAAAACTTCTTTTTTTGTTACTATATCATCTCTCTTTACTTCTATGTGTCATTTGGATAAGCATTTTTATATCTCTGTTTTAATCGTTACTCAAAACAGAGAAAAATGATGATTTCATATATGTTGTACACTTGATAACAGAGACATAAGTAAATTTGTTTGCACGAATTTAATCACCTAAGCCTAACAAAGACACATACATAACATATAATTTTTTCTATATAACAAAACTAGAGATTAAAGTTTAAACCAACAATTCTTAGATTAGAGCTTAAGAAAGTGGATACAACCTATAAACAAATTCCACAGATACAAAAAATGGGACATGTTTGCTTTCGGATACGATGACAACAACAACAAGAACCGTAACCACAAAATTTTGAGGTTCTTGGATTCTCTTGAGTACTCAGACCTTACTGTTTTGCTCGGGAGAAAATAAAAAATCGTACCAATCCAACTGTTGAGAGATTTGGACCGCGCCTTCCTCTGCCGTTTTACTCTTATGTTTGGCCTTTTGAACATGTGACTTTATCTTGTGCAAGAGATTAGCACTTCGCCCTCTTTATATCAACGCTAGCTATGGTTCAGTAATTGTTTTATTTATTACAACTAAGACTGAGCCCAATAAGGTATCATGTAGCAATTTCTTGGAAGTGGATCTCACTACTTTTCCGGAGAGAATTTATGCTAGGAGCATCTTCATTGACGAGGAGAAGAAAGTTGCTGTAGCTTCTCAGTTTGATTCAAGATGACTCCTAGGCAGTTATTAACGTATGTTTTGAGTTTGTTCAAAAAAAGGTAAAAAAAAATTGTGTTATGCTAATTATCTAATATATAAAGAAGTCTCTTTTACATGTATAATTTTACCAAACATCTTACATCATTGGAGACGGTAGATCCTCGAATTTTGTAGTTGTACCCAACACAAACGTTCAGGTGCATTTACGGATTTTTTCAGTTCGATGAGTTGGAATCATTCGAACATGTGTCATAAGTTAAGCCTCAACCAATTGTTGTGGGAAAAGATTTATCAGATTTACTTGCGTTCTTAACAAAGAAAAGGAAACTTTGGAAGAAGTAACATTGACGAAACTCCTCTTGGACCAAAAGCTTTGTTAGTATGTGGTTGCTAAAAGTGTAATATAATATCAGAACTTTAGTATATGAATATGTGGTAAAATCTCTGTATTCTCTGTTGTACCGATGCAATGTTTTTTCTGTTAGGATACAATCCAAGTCTCACATCAGAAGTTTGAAGAGACTAAGACAATTTTTGGGTTCACCCCTTTCTTATTCACCCCCCTTAATTTTAAAGAAAAAAATTTAACTAAATAAACAAATTATGCAGATCAATCAATTTTAAAATTTTTAGTTCTGATATTATATTACAGTTTTTATTATCACATCTAAATCCTAACCATTTTTTATAAACTCAAACCGATATATAATTTTGTTTAATTGTAAAATCTAAACCCTAATCACTCTTTTATAAACCCAAACTGACATATAATTTTGTCTAATTGTAAAAGCTAAATCCTAAACACTGTTTTATAAACCTAAACCGACATATAATTTTGTTTAATTGTAAAATCTAAACCCTAACAACTCTTTTATAAACCCAAACCGATATATAATTTCGTTTAAAAATCTAAACCTTAACCACTCTTTTGAAAACCCAAAATGACATATAATTTTGTTTAATTGTAAAATCTAAATCCTAACCATTCTTTTATAAACCCAAACCGACATATAATTTTTAAAAATATAAATTTAAACTCTAATCCTCAGTTATAAACCCAAATCGTCATAATTTCCTTAATAAAAGATCTAGACAATTTGTTTCCTTAATTTGTTTTTTATTTTTATTCTTATTTTGATTCATTTTTTTTTAAAATATTATATGACATGACATATTGTTGTATTTTGATTGGTTAATTAAGAGGGTGTGAATGAAAATGGTTCACCCCTAGGGGTGAACCTAAGAATTTTTCAAAAGACTATCAATAATATATAAAGGATTATGGTCAATCCACTAATTGCCAGTTGATTTTTAGTCGGAAGCCCAAGATAAACCCAAATTTAACATGATATTAGAGCCCAAGTTTCAAGTTCTGGTGGAAAAAAAGTGGATATGAACATGCCCTCTTGTTAATCCAAGTAAAGGGAGCCCAATAAGGGGTTTATTATTGGTTCATCGGGATCGGTTCGAGATGGAGTTATCATCTTGAGGAGGCGTGTTAATGTTCTAAATGTGATCCTTGGTTTGAAAGAAGGGTTATGGTCAATTCACAAATTGCCAATTGGTTTTTAGTTGGGAGCCCAAAATAAACCCAATTTAACATTTTCTATAGGTTTAGACTCAAATGTCAAGTTTTTTTTTTCTTTTGTTTTGAACAAAAACTCAAATGTCAAGTTAAACACATGGATTGGCATTTAAGGATTAAAGAAGAACAGAATGACTCAAAGCCTTAAACGCACTACAAGACTATGCCAGAAATCGCGAGGTTGGTTTGTGAGCTTGTCTATGTCTCAGTGCAAAAATTGGAGGAGGGACAGTTCACAGTTGAAGCTCCTAAACAATGTTTAGGAGAAACCTAGAAGAAGAAAGAAATTGGCCCAATATAATCCACCACATCATAGCCCAAGTATCATATGTAATGTGGTCTTATGTATTTGGTATCACACTAAAAGCAAATATTTCATATATAATCAATCAATCAATCACCACATATAATAGTTGCCTCAACGACCCTTTCTCGTTAGCAAAGAACAGAGAAACCTAATTAATGATGTTACATTTTCTTGAAAGCGTCTAAAGTAAGACTGTAAGAGTAACTAACACCCCAAAAGTGAGCAAAAAACTAACGGCATTATTTGTTTATCACAATTTTAGCACTCACCAATGTTGAAAAATTCGTTGGTCAAATTTTGTTTAAAATCTTATATATATAATAGAATTATGAAATTATGAATTAATTCGTTGCCTAGGCACCAAAACAGTTAATTATTACTTGACTTTTGTTTTGTTGATAGTTTTCTAAGCCGATTTGGTCAAAATTGCAATTGTTTTACAAGCAAAATCTTGCTAAAAATATATACAAAGACGTCTAGATCTACATATTTTATGTACTTGAAGAGAGGGTTTGTTTCGTCATTTGAGTTTGTGCATGCTGCACCAAGGTTTGGTTAGTAGATGTCGGATGCTTTGTTTGACCACTTATCTAATTAACATACCAACACGGAACCGTGTATGTTTTTTTTTTTTTTTTGTTTTTACTCACGACTATATCCTCTTAATAAGCCCCAAATTTGGCTCATAAGTTTTTCCCTGTTATTCAAAAAATTATATATATTTTCTCTAACTATATTTTCCCACGATTCTTGCATTTTTTAAAATATGAAACATTACAATTTATACCATTTTTTATGACGTAATAGCTGAAAATAAAATATAGTTAGCTATTCTGAAGTGTAGATAAATATTATTATCTTTTATTATTTGAAAATATTAAAAATAATGGAATAAGATTAAAAATATATATCATAAATAATTTATTGTTCATAGTCGTCTGTGTTTTATCCTCAATAAAAAGAAATTTATAAATCTGCCATTGGCTTATTTTATGAATATGATAGCTAAATATAATATATCAATTTGAGATACACATAGTTACACATCCCTACTATTAACCGAAAATCGTTTATAAAAATAACATTATTTTTGTAAAAAAATTATATCACAATGCCATTGAAAACAAAACAAATTAATTGATTCTCAAAAAGGATAAAAACATCAATTACCCATATCTTATTTGGATAAACGTAACCCGGGTCGGATCTTACATTTTCCTATTTTTTTACTTATCTCTCAAAGCCTTTAAGATAATTTAATTCCGGCATCTGTTTTGTGAAAAATACAAATAGTCTAGTGATTAAATATAGTGGAGACTTTTGTCAAAGGTACCAAGATTGATCTCACTTGGTATCAAATTAGTAGATTTTATTTTTGGTTTTATTTGGTTCCCCATTCGTTTATTCTTTCTAAATTAACAAGCTCAACATAATTTTTTTTATTTTATTTGGTTACCCATTCCTTACCTATTTATTCTTTTTTCTTTACTTGTTTTTTATTTAAAAGTAAATAAATTAGTTAAATACGAGTTAAATCAAAATAACCACTTTAATAGTTTCTGTAAACCTCAATGAAAACATCACTTGTGAAAATAAGATAAATTTTTAAAAATTTGGTGCCAAAGTTTGTTAAAATTACGAATATTACAGTTTCCATTAATCTTGAATATATGATTTAATTGATTTAATCATCTAGATTAATGTTTGTCTTGATAACCAAATATTTGAGATATAGATCCCGCAATTATCTCAGATATTTTTAGATTTAATTTCATGAGTTTTGAATATATCAATCACTAATTTTGGAAAATAAATAAACTATTCCTAAATTTCTTATTATCTAACTTACCAACTTAAGAATTTTTCTAGCCGACTAATTTCCGCCTATTTAGTACTGTACATAATTTTGCTAACAACTAAAATATATTCAATCACCTAAATATTTGTGAGAATAATACAATTTTGAAAGTAACCATATTTAAAATTGATTTTCAATATTACCTAGATTGCTTCTACTATTACGTTAACCTAATATCTACTTAATTTCAAAATTAAAAACCCTTTATGTTTTTACCTAGGTTGCATGAAAACGGAAACGGATACGCGGAAGCGAAACGTTTACGCGGAAGCGAAACGTTTCGGAAACGGGAAACGATACTTTTCTAAAATTAAGAAATTGAAACGTTTTGGAAATTTATGTATATATATCTTGATATATATGTGTATACATAATATAACACCAAACATAAAACCTATATCAAAAGAAATACTTAAAACAACACAAATTCAAAACATAATTATTAAATAGTTGAATTAAAACACTAATAATATTATAAATTTATATTTATTATAAATATATATTTTCAAATTATTTTATTTATTAGGTTTCTAAGCTAAAAAAAATTTTATGCCGTGTTTCCAAAACGAAAACGGAGTTTTCAAACATAGATTTTTAGGAATCGTGTTTCCGTATCTTATTTCCGTGTTTCCACGAGTTTCCGTTTCTGAAACGTTTCGGAAACGGGAAACGTACCTTAAAAAGAGTTTCCATGCAACATAGGTTTTTACTAACTAATTACTCAAACCATCAAAAATATAGATACTTAACCAAATCTTTATAGAAAATTTTTATTCGAAAATAAGTTGGTATCATTTGCATTTAAAACAATTAAGCATATATTAGGATTTTTGAAACATATTCTGAAACTGACATGCTTCTCCTATAAATATAAGAATCGAATACACATTCTGAACTCAGAATTTATTTTTATAGCACCAATCTTTTTGTTTCTTTTACTAATTGTTAAAAAATCTAATTTGAGTTTTTGATACTTAATTTTAGTGTTTGAAACAGGGAACATTGTGGAGTAAGATGGTCAAAATTTATATTATGTGTCTTCTTACCATTGTTTACGTCGTTATATATTCAGCTGCAAGTCATTGTCGCCACCATTCCAAATATAAATTGTAAGTAAATTTTGTTCTTTTTTTATAGTTTTGACTCTTTGGTTACATTTTTAAAAATATTTTGTTATGATAATTACAAAATAGAACATTATACTATGTTTCTACAATCTAATAATTAACTATATGAGTTTGTCGAACCATGATCTCTATTGGAGTAAGGTCAAAAGCAAGTCTCTGACCATATTGATTTTATTCAACATTATCAGGGGAGCGTACAAGTTTAAATATGCCTTTTATATAAGCTCCTAATTCCACTTTTGTATTGGCTTTTAGATTTTAGTAAGAAATTAACCAACCAGAAGCTGAATCACACCAAAATGTGAGATTTGACAAAATTGCATGGGATCTTCCCGATAAAATCAATGGTGTTTAGATTTTTTTAAAGTTGATAGAGATGAAGCAAATCGGATGATAATTCTCTAATTTACATGTTTTAAGCATCCTTTTTTGTTCATATTTTGCATTATATATACCCTAATCTTAATATTTTTAGGTCATTAACTGTAGAAATTTGCATTTAGGCCATTTAGGGTGTTGCATTCTTGCATTTGTACATTTTGGATGAAAACAGGTGCTTAAAAGCTTAAAATGGGGAGAAACAAGGTCAAATCCGAGCATGTACCCGAAAGAGCTATTGAACAGAAAGAACAACCCGAAGACCTATCCGAGGAGTAACCCGACCTCATCCTCGTGCACCTCATCGAGCAGACCCTCGGACAGGACTGGGAAGCTAGGTTAAAAGAGTTTCCATATATAAACCCCCCTCTTCTTCCTCTCGCAGGGGGATGCCGCAGACCCTGAGAAAAGAGAGTGAGAGCTTCTGGGAGAGAAACTGAGCGATCCAAACTCTTTTTCCACTTTGTTAGGATTTATTTTCATTTTCTTTTTGTTATTCTTCAAGATTTCGATTTTGTACTCTTATACTCTATTTCTATTTTCAATACAATGCAATTTTCGTTTATATGTGTTTTTATGTTTTCTGCAATGAGATTTGAGTAGTGAAACAAAGTTTCTAGGGATGGGATAGACAAATATGTGTTCTTGATTGGTTAGGATGTCTTAGGTTGATTGTTTATTTTATATAAATTCCTTTCTAGGTTGATGTTGTTAATGCTAGTTTCAGACCGAGAGGTTGAGATTAGATTCTAGGCTGTTTTACCATCAAGAGATGTAGATGAAATGCTTGAATCAATCAATGCTAGAGATTTACTCACTTAGACTAAGAGATTAGATGTGTAAGGAGTTTATTGACAATAATGAATCGGTTTGTATTGCCTGCTTGGTCATGTTTCTCCAACGAGAGTTGGGTAGGGGAATGATCAAGGTTGATTGTTTCTATCACAAGAGTGTTTTAACAAGATTTTAGAGATTCATTGTCTATGGAATATTTGCTTGAGGCATGTAGGACATCCATACTGGTCGGGAACACTTAGGAGTCGATTACCCTATCCTTAGGAGCTTTCGCATCTTGATTGTTTACGTTTTTATTCATAACTCGACCCTATACCCGAGCTGGTACACGATCACCATCTTCGAGTATACCTTCGAGCTGTTCATATTCATTTACTTTACCCGATCACTTCACCCGATCCTGTACTTGAATGCTTGCATCGAGTACTTAGGTCGTGTGGTTCTTGTTTATTTATTTTCTTTTAATTATTTTAGGATTGTTAGTTCAAACCCCATTATTGCTTGGCTTGACTTGCATAGTTCTGATCATATCTCATCTGCTAGCATAACAACCATTTGGATTGATAACCCTTTGTACTACAACTGCATAGGGAATTGATACCCTGGGTGAAAATCTTATTATCAATTTGGCGCCGTTGCCATTTGGTTGTTTCTTGTTACATTTAGGATTTCAGCACTTGCTAGATCAAGTTCTTTTTATTATTATTTGTTCTCGGTACTGACTGTTCGCTTGTGTGTTTTGGATCTTAGGTGAACCTACGCGACCCCCCAACCGATCCCTTACCTGATCCCCCACCCGAACCCCTACCCGAACCTGTCTACTCGAGCACCTGCTCGTGTGACCATTCGGATTCTTGATCAGGTACTTGTATACACCAACGGTTTGCCATAAGAACTGAGATATCCAAGGACAATATCAGAGTAGAACAAGAAGAAGTGGGTATGGAAAACCCACATGATCAAAGTGACCCTAAAAGGAGAAGGAAAATTGGTGATAGTGATGCTCCCACTACTCATACTCAGAGGTATGGGATAGTGCCTCCTGCTGTCCACAACACAACCTTCACAATCAAGAGTAGTTTGATCTCAATGGTTCAAAGCAACAAATTTCATGGACTGCCTACTGAAGACCCCCTTGCACATCTTGATGAGTTTGATAGGCTCTGTAGCCTCACCAATATAAATGGAGTTAGTGAGGATGCATTGAAGCTGAGATTGTTTCCTTTTTCTCTAGGAGATAAAGCCCATCAGTGGGAGAAGACTCTACTTTCTGGAAAAATCACCTCTTGGATTGATTGTAAGAAGGTCTTCCTTGCAAAGTTCTTCTCTAGTTCAAGGACTGCACGTTTGAGGAACAAAATTTCAGGATTTCTCCAACAGAATGGCGAGTCTTTCAGTGAAGCATGGGAGCGCTTCAAAGGCTACTAGAGATAATGCCCACATCATGGATTCAACAATGCATCTTTGTTGAGTACTTTGTATAGAGGTGTTGATCCCAGTATCAGAATACTTCTAGACACAGCCTCCAATGGAAGTTTCATGAATAGAGATGTCGCTGAAGGTTGGGAATTAGTAGAGAATCTTGCTCAGTGCAATGGAAATTACAGTGAGGAATATGATCCCAGCTTAAGGGGAGGTGTTGATTCTGAGGAAGGGCATAGAAAGGAACTAAGAGCCTTAAATGAGAAGCTTGAGAAGCTAGATAAACTCCTCCTAACCCAACAGAAGCAAGTACATGTTGTTTATGAAGATGAGCAGTTTATGGTCCCAAACTATCCTCCACAACAACCCAAGCAGGCTCCTGCTCAAGATCAGGAGATGAAGAGTATGCTTCAACAAATCCTACAAGGTCAAGCTAATGGAGCTATGGAAACGAGTAAAAAGCTCACAGAGATGAATAACAAGATAGACTGCACATATGGTGCACTTAATATCAAGATTGAAGCTTTAACCTGCAGAATGCTTCACCTAGAGAGCAAGATTGCATCTCCTTCTTCTGGACTATTCAATGGGACTGCAATTAACAATCTCAATGATTTTTCCACTGCCCAAGCTATATCTCTCAAAGAACTACCTACAAAGCTCACCGTGGACAGTGATAACCAAGATGGGGAGGATTTTCTCCAACCAAAAGTGCATAATGAGAAGAGAACTGAGCTTGCGACACCACTTGACCATAAACATGTTCGAGCACATGGTCGAGTGCTTGATCGAGTCATTGCTCAAGATCCTGAAAATCCAGTTCGGTTCATTCCTCCTCCCTATCAGTCACCTTTGCCATTTCCAAGACGGTTTAAAGATCAAATGCTGAAAAAGAACAAGGCTTATATTGATAAGCAAACAATGATGGTTTTGAGTCATGAACCTTTGTTAAAACATGTTGAAATGAAGGATAAGCCACAAGTTAAAGAGCTTGAGCAGAAGAAGCCAACTATTAATGGGCAGACTATGTGGATTAAAGAGAAAGGTCATGAAACTGAGTCTGAAATCTTTGAGGGTGTAAATGGGCCAAAAGCAGAGATTTTTGCAGCATGTGAGGAAGCTCCAAGGAGAGCACGACCCCATGGTCGGGTTCATGTTCGGGTCCATGGTCGGGTCATACTCCAGCTCTTCCAGAATGCCCAGATTCAATCTCCGAGCTTCCCCAACAGCTAGAGTCAAGCAATCTTGCATCTGATGGGTTGTCAGCACTTCAAACTACTAACATTCTCAAGGATTCTGTGAGGGAGTTGACAGCTTCACTCAAGAAGGTGAGTGGAGAAATCAAGAAACTCCAAAGGAAAGTTAGTGGTTCTTCCTCAAAGAAAGCAAAGCAAGGGCTGTGTATAACGAGGAGGAATAACACTTTTAGCATTGATCCTGGAAAAAGAGGAAAAATGAAATCTCAGGGAATAGAGAGGACTTCATCTCCTCTCTATAAATTTTCCAAAGCATGAGAAGGGTGAAAAGTCAAGCTTAATGACTTTAAACAAACTCACTTGGGAGGAAGTCCCAAATGTATCCTTCTGAATATGGCTTGAGTTTTTTTGTTGTTTTGATTTCTTTTCTTTAGTGTCTTTGAATTATAGGAATAAAAGACATTAAGTGTTAAGGAGATATTTGAATGAGCTAGAGCCTATCCGATGTCTAACCCGATGGGGTACTCGATGCCCTACCCGATGTCCTACCCGATGCATGACTCGGATGCTGGTCCGAGCAACAGGTCTGCACACATCAACGAGCTCACTGATGAGCTAAATCCAGCAACCACTGGAGCTGAGACCAAGCCTGAATGTACATTGGAAAGCATGGAAGCTGTTGTGACGTCTTTCTTCACCAACCCATGAGGTACCACATTCATCCAACCTTTGTAAATAACATTGCATTAAAGTTTGTTCCATTTTGTGATTCTTGGATTCTTTTTCAGACTTTTATTTACGCAGGGACTGTGTAATTTAAGTTTGGGGGAGGGTCCTAGAATGTATTTAACATTGTGTTTTATTTTCTTATTTTCTTATTTCAAATTTTTGCATACTAGTTTTATTCATTTGAGTCTGCATCTATTTGCATAAAAAAAAAAAAAAAAAAAATTTGAAAATTTAAAAAAAAAAAAAAAAAAAAAGTGTTCATGTAATTGTATTTACATATTAGGATTGAGTCTAGATTGCTTCATATAGGATTGTTGCATATGTATTTTAGGGGGCAATGATTAAAACCACCTTGCTTAAAGTCCAACCTTAGGATTGAAGCTATAGCCCTTAATCACAGTTCATTGTTGCTAGATCAATCTTTGAAAAAAAAAAAAAATGAAAAATCTTTGTTTAAAACTCTTTGTTTAAAACCTTGTGTCTTTTGAAAGCTTCCTCCACTTGTGTGAAACTTGCTTGAACATTGCATCATCTCTATATTAGTGGACTTAACCTGAATTTAAATTATCTTGCTTATGGAATTTGAATACTTGCTCATGGTAACTCTAAACTCGGGTTAACATTCCATTTTTGCCAATCTATTCGCTTAACCCGATTTATTTTTTCCTACCCTTAAACCCAAACCTTTCTTTCAAACCTTGTTGTGAATTGTTGAGTGAGGCCTTTTCATTGTGCTATAGATTGTGAAACCTTGAGAGTATTGAGAATGACAAAGAACTGGCTCTTGTTTTAGTTAAGTTTAGAATCATTTGGACTAGCTAATAGAATCGGTTTTGAAAGATATGTGGTTAGCATGATTATTTGGGGTTGGATTGAGGAATAAAAGAGAAATTAAAGAAGAAAGTCCCTAAGGTTCGGTTCAATTAGCTCTAAGTCTCTAAGTAAAAAAAAAAAAAAAAAAGAGAAAAAGATCTTGCCATAGTCTCCTAGAAAAAGAAAAAAATTTGGTGCCAAAGTTTGTTAAAATTATGAATATTACAGTTTCCATAAATCTTGAATATATGATTTAATTGATTTAATCATCTAGATTAATGTTTGTCTTGATAACCAAATATTCGAGATATAGATCCCGCAATTATCTCAGATTTTTTTAGATTTAATTTCATGAGTTTTGAATATATCAATCACTAATTTTGAAAAATAAATAAACTATTCCTAAATGTCTTATTATCTAACTTACCAACTAAAGAATTTTTCTAGCCGACTAATTTTCGCAGATTTAGTACTGAACATAATTTTGCTAATAACTAAAATATATTCAATCACCTAAATATTTATGAGAATAATACAATTTTGAAAGTAACCATATTTAAAATTGATTTTCAATATTACCTAGATTGCTTCTACTATTACGTTAACCTCATATCTACTTAATTTCAAAATTAAAAATCCTTTATGTTTTTACCTAGGTTGCATGAAAACGGAAACGGATATGCGGAAGCGAAACGTTTTGGAAACGGGAAACGATATTTTTCTAAAATTAAGAAATTCAAACGTTTTGGAAACGTATGTATATATATCTTGATATATATGTGTATACATAATATAACACCAAACATAAAACCTATATCAAAAGAAATACTTAAAACAACACAAATTCAAAACATAATTATTAAATAGTTGAATTAAAACACTAATAATATTATATATTTATATTTATTATGAATATATATTTTCAAATTATTTTATTTATTAGGTTTCTAAGCTAAAACTTTTTTTATGTCGTGTTTCCAAAACGAAAACGGAGTTTCCAAACATAGATTTTTAGGAATCGTGTTTCCGTATCTTGTTTCCGTATTTCCACGAGTTTCCGTTTCTGAAACATTTCGAAAACGGGAAACGTACCTTAAAAAGAGTTTCCATGCAACATAGGTTTTTACTAACTAATTACTCAAACCATCAAAAATATAGATACTTAACCAAATATTTATGGAAAATTTTTATTCGAAAATATGTTGGTATCATTTGCATTTAAAACAATTAAGCATATATTAGGATTTTCGAAGCATATTTTGAAACTGACATGCTTCTCCTATAAATATAAGAATCGAATACACATTCTGAACTCAAAATTTATTTTTATAGCACCAATCTTTTTGTTTCTTTTACTAATTGTTAAAAAATCTAATTTGAGTTTTTGATACTTAATTTTAGTGTTTGAAGCAGGGAACAATGTGGTCTTTGGCTGAAGAGGGTCAAAATTTATGATTTTGGGAGAGACCCTGAGAACAGAGAGCGAGAGCTTCTGGGAGAGAAACTGAGCGATCCAAACTCTTTTTCCACTTTGTTAGGATTTATTTTCATTTTCTTTTTGCTATTCTTCAAGATTTCGATTTTGTACTCTTCTACTCTATTTCTATTTTCAATACAATGCAATTTTCGTTTATATGTGTTTTTATGTTTTATGCAATGAGATTTGAGTAGTGAAACAAAGTTTCTAGGGATGGGATAGACAAATATGTGTTCTTGATCGGTTAGGATGTCTTAGGTTGATTGTTTATTTTATATAAATTCCTTTTTAGGTTGATGTTGTTAATACTAGTTTCAGACCGAGAGGTTGAGATTAGATTCTAGGCTGTTTTACCATCGAGAGATGTAGATGAAATGCTTGAATCAATCAATGCTAGAGATTTACTCACTTAGCCTAAGAGATTAGATGTGTAAGGAGTTTATTGACAATAATGAATCGGTTTGTATTGCCTGCTTGGTCATGTTTCTCCAACAAGAGTTGGGTAAGGGAGTGATCAAGGTTGATTGTTTCTATCAAGAGAGTGTTTTAACAAGATTTAGAGATTCATTGTCTAGGGAATATTTGTTTGAGGCATGTAGGACATCCATACTGGTCGGGAACACTTAGAAGTCGATTACCTCATCCTTTGAAGCTTTCACATCTTGATTGTTTACGTTTTTATTCATAACTCGACCCTATACTCGAGCTGGTACACGATCACCATCTTCGAGTATACCTTCGAGCTGTTCATATTTATTTACTTTACCCGATCCTGTACTCAAATGCTTGCATCGACTACTTAGGTTGTGTGGTTCTTGTTTATTTATTTTCTTTTAATTATTTTAGGATTGTTAGTTCAAACCCCATTATTGCTTGGCTTGACTTGCATAGTTCTGATCATATCTCATCTGCTAGCATAACAACCATTTGGATTGATAACCTTGTGTACTACAACTGCATAGGAAATTGATACTCTGGGTGAAAATCTTATTATCACCGGAGCAGGAAAAAATCGTCAAGAAGATGATGGTGTTGATTTCAGATGTAGAAGAAGGTTAGGTAGAGTTTGGATCTCACACGATCAATTTCACTTATTTAGGAAACATTATTTTTTTTAATAACATATAAATGATGTCATTTATATAAAAAATGATTTTATAAGAAAGAACGTGTAACAAACGGGAACCTGTAATTCAAACAATAAAAATAATTATCTAAACTATTTCTAATAAAAAAAAAACAAGATGAGATCATAAAATTTGGATAATTAAATTTAATTTCAACTTTCAAATATAAAATTTGATATATATTGTATGTCGAGAAAGTACTTAATTATCCAAAGAGTCTGAGTGGTTAAAGTGTCGTTGTGTATTGTGTTGTCTATACAAAGATATATATTTTTAAAAGGTTGACTATGCGACATGTAATCAGTTACTTTGGAACGAGTACTTTGAAAATTTTGGATATTTTTGAAAACAATTAAGTATTTTTTTTGGATAATTTCAACTAAGTAAATAAAAAATAAGTATTCAACGAGATATTTTTGTTGAAAGAAATGGTACAAGTAAGGAATATTTGCTACTTAAGTAGTTATGATTATTAGGGAAATCATTTTATGCAATAGTAAAAGTGCATGAAATATTGCCCCATCTTATATCATCTCTATATTTATAGAACAAAATCTCTACTTTGGAATAACTATTTAAAAGATTTTGGAAACATTTTTTTTTTAATAACATGTAAATGATGTCATTTATATAAAAAAAAATATGATTTTATAGAAAAGAACATGTAACAAACGGGAACAGGTAATTCAAACAATAAAAATAATTATCTAAACTATTTCTAATCAATAAAACAAGATGAGATCATAAAATTTAGATAATTAAATTTAATTTTAACTTTTAAATATAAAAAATGGATATGATACAGGAAAATGTTGTATGCCGAGATAGTACTTATAAGACATTAAGAGTCTTAGTAGTTAATGGGTCGTTGTGTATTGTGTTGTCTATACAAAGATATAAATTTTCAAAAGGTTGACTTTGTGACATGTAATCCGTTATTTTAGAATGGGTACTTTTTGGATATTTTTGAATACTTATTTTGTATAAAAATAAATATTTAATTTATAAATTTAAAATAATAAAATTCTAACTTACTTTTACGAATTTAAAATTTATATAAAAAAATATTTTGTGCCTGCACGGTTATTACCTAGTTATATTTATATTTGTGATTAGTCATATTTATATCTAACAGATTTTGTGACTGTTAATTCGAAACTGAATCACGGGTAATCGAGATTTAATAATAATGTGAGACAATGATTAGTTTGAAGCTGATTTATAACTCACGGTTAACCATATTTGTATGAGTTTAAATTTTCTTCAATTACGTTTAATATTTGTTGTCTTCATTATATTTCTTGCATTATAATATGGCTACGTGAATATAACAACATAATTGTTTCGTGGAAAAATACGTACAACCACAAAGCACGCGCGGTAGTTACAGTCATTGAAAAATTAAGTATCCGAACTAAGTCATTACTTTTCAGTTTTCAAGAGACCATAAGAAAACAAAAAAAAAGTTGTAATAAAATTATAATAAATGTAAATGCAAATTTGATATGAACCGACGTATTCACGTTTTATTCTTTTCAAACCTAATGAACAATTGTTTTTGTCAACGTTAACGACTTTAATTATATAATTAGAAGGAATCTAAATAAATTTTCACAGCTTCACACACACTAAATTTCAGAAGTACTATTTTCAACCAAACCATCTCAACTATATATAAATAGTAACATAGCCACTTTTATAACACATTTTCACATCATCCAATCAAATAAACAAAACAAAACAAAAGGAAGAGAGATCAAGAAATGGGAAATAGCATAACTGTGAAGAGAAAGAAAGCTAAAGTGATGAAGATCGACGGCGAAACTTTCCGGATTAAAACTCCAGTGACGGCGAGAGAAGTCACGGCGGAGTATCCTGGTTACGTACTTTTAGATTCTCAAGCCGTTAAACACTTCGGAGTTCGAGCTAAACCGCTTGAACCGAACCAAGTCTTGAAGCCTAAGAAAACGTATTTTCTCGTCGAGCTTCCTAAGTTTCCACCGGAGACGACGGCGGCGGAGACTGATAATAATAAGCTTCCGTACCGGAGAGTTATGTCTGGGATCAACGTCGGCGCTAAGGAGAGGTTAGAAATGTTGATGTTGTCTCGGAGAACCGTTTCTGACGTCACCATCGGAAGATCTGACGGCGGAGGAGACGGGTTTGGACCGGGGCATACGAGTGTGAGGTTGAGGTTGCCTCGTTCTCAGATAACGAAGCTTATGGAGGAGAGTAATGATGATTCGGAGATAGCTGACAAGATTTTAGGTATATATATGGAGAGGTCCGGTGAGATTGGCGGCGGAAGAGTTGGTGGTGATAGCCGCCGGAAATTTGGAAGTGAGGAGATTAAAGCGCGTGAGGTAATTCTTTTTTTTTTACTTTAATTCCTATTTTGGTCAAACGTTTTTACTGCGTTAATTTTGTTCTTTGACATGAAAATATTTAAGCATACAATATACAAATTCAACTTATAAGAATCTATTTAGGAGTGATATATAAACAGAGAGCAATAATTATATATACTCTCAACTAATTTGGAGTTGGTAACTCAACCAGTTGAACTTAGAACCATGTTTATGAGAAGTATGGGTCAAGTTCTGAGTTCGAATTCCGATTCCGTAACTAGTTTTGATTGAAGAGATGTATGAGCTAGTCTCGACCCGAAACTTACGTCAACTATCATTTTTGGAGTTAAGTATTATATCCGGAAATTACGCAAATAGTTTAATGTGTTTATTGGAGTAGAGTTCCTAAATTGATGTAGAAGACAAGAAACAGAATTAAATCTGTTCGGCAATGCTTAGAGTTATATTATTATTATTATTGTAACCCACTAAGTCCACTAGGGTATGACGTAACTAATATATGCAAACAAAATTTGCATCACACATTCACATATGTTCATGTTAATATAGTCAAACGTTTTATCGGGGCAGGAGTTAACCTATGCATGGATTGACAAAGGAACTCGTAAATGGATTCACATGTTCTAGAAATTGTGTATGTCTTTGTCTTAATAGTACATAGTCAAAAGATATGGTTAGAAACACATGGTTAATCAGTTCATGTAATATACTAATATCTTGGAGAAAAAAAGATTTGATGAAATGTTAAATTATACCAATGATCAAGATCCTCTCGATCATCAAATGATTTGGCTGTTTGTTTTGCTAATCATATATTATATATAAATTAATAATTAATTAAGAGTCAAAGAAGTAACTGTATTAAATTAAACATGTGCAGAAGCAGGTGAGTTTCGCCGGAGAAGGTGGACGGGAGCTTCCTGTTCTATGGAGCAGAAATGAGAAATAATCATCAATTCAATTCGACGACATATCTTGTGTGTGTATATAAAAAAAAGGCTTTTAAAATTATATCTTGTGTGTGTATATAAATCTTTTTATATAGCAACTAGAGATTATTTAGAACTGTTTGTTTTCTTTTTCGTTAACTAGTCCTTTCACACTTTAACTTTAAGATATGTTAAAGTAAATTTATAGGTGCTAATGGACATGCATGGTTGGGTGCCTACCCTACCAGTAACCAAATAATCAACGATCATTATATTATGCAATCAACTTTTTTTAAGATTAAAAAGTATTCTCAAAACGATTGGATTTTAAAAGAATCTGGAGATAAATCTAAAGTGATAGTACTGCCTTTGGTACCAACTTTTAAAAATTAGTAAAAAAGTTTTGGGCAGTCCAGTAAACGTAACTCGGTCTCATTAGTAGTTATCTCACGATTACTGAAATAATAATAACAGAAACTTAATTTAACAAAAATAAAAAAGAACTTATTATAGTTACAAACTAATCACTGACTGACATAAAAATAAATTACATACATTTACTATAAACTTAAAATTGAAATTATAATACAATAATACATACATATTTTTGTAGTCTACACTCTATGATAAAAATACATACATATCTAAAATGACAACTCGACTTGTACAGTAAGGAACCATAACTAACTATTCAAACTGCATCATCATAGAATCTATGAAGAAGACGCAAATTCAATAATTTAATCATCATGCATGACGTAGAAATTCGTAACTCTTTAAGCTAATAACTTGGCTAAAACAACACTACCACACAACTGCTGAATTTAACTAGTACACTTTTTTCTTCCCAGTATGACTTTTAGTGAGTTTGTAAAATTAGGTAGGAGAGATGCGGACCAAAATACCCTAGTTTCTCAATTAGAGCAATGTTCATTTCATAATACATAGTCATCTACTAAAATATTCCAAAATTGTAAATCTTCTAACATTTTTTTTTTTTTTTTTTTTTTTTTTTTTTTTGTTTTAAGACGTACCTTTTTCATTCATTTGAGGATGAAAAAATACAAGGGTGCCTCCTATAATGAGTAACACCTGCATACATATAGAGTTACAAGATTAATGAAAAACACCAAACCAAGTAAATCTTCTAACATTATTGTCGGGGTAGATGAAAACTAGCTATTTTGTTTGTATGTATCATTAACATATCAACTCTCTTAGCCTTTTTATGGGTGGGAAAGTCAATCTTCTCTTTTGCCACTAAAAAGGAAGAAAGAAAGATATGGTAATGGTATATAGAGAGTGCTTTAGGTGCACCACCCTCCCACTAGATAGAGCCGGCTCTAAGTTAATAAAGGCCACTAGATTTGCTAAGCAAGCATATATCCTACTCAAGCGCCATAATGTATATTAATACATAATATTGACTTAAGTTGATAGACAAACGACTAATGTGAAAAATAGAAAACAAGATTATGTCACGATGTATCTAGTGATGAAGATCATGGTTGGGGCCTATCACGTGGGTTTGGCTTGGTTTATAATTATCCTCTTTGTCAAGATCAAGTCTTTGGTGGATGGACTGGATTTTCTTTTGGTGTTTGGGTCCATATTAGACAACTTTCGAACCATATGATACCATGACTCCATGATTGGGACCGAACAAAGGAAAAGTGGTATTTTCCGAGTTTCTATAATCTTTTAAGTTGGAGAATACTTTAATTCTTTAACTTGGGCTAATGAATTGATGGATTTAATATGAGAAGCTGAGAACCATCAAGGACCTTTGAACTTTGATAACCAAATCTCTGAACAAGGTTTTAAATTTGGTATTGCGTTACGACTTACGAGCATAACTGTGTTTTAATGTATCACATGTTAAGCATAAGACATGTAAGTTCTTAGAGAAAAAGTATAAGGTGTGATGAACTGATGATGACGGGCCACACAATAAAATTTCTACAATGCTTCTTATATATGGATTGATCATATAACTATATACTCCGAAGAAGAGGTTCTCAGTTAATTCACATAAAAATTTGGGATATACATGGTAAAAGCGTTTTCAAGTTTCAGCATCCCCACAAATGAGAAATTTCTCTTTCGATACAATGTTTTGTGTACCATCTCGTAGGTCATCCAATCATAATCTCATATTAGAGTATAACCTTTTTTTAACTTGTTAGATAGTAACATTCCAAATCTCTTGAAATTTACCCCGTATAAGGATCCCGCGGTTATACATTCAATGACGTGAACCAAATAAACTTGAAAACATTTTTTTAAGGTTTGCTTTTAGAGACTTTCATGATTTTTGTGGTTCTTTGTGTTTCTTCTTGTCAACCTATTAGCTTAGTGTATATATATTCTTATACTTGTATATAATAGAGTTGGTTAAGGACTCTGGAATTGTCCGTTTTATAGGTTTATTTAATTGTAATTAGCTTTGGTTAATTCCGGTTTAGAATCACGTTTAGCATAAGAACATTGTAACAAACTCTTTGTTCATTCAATGGTGAATCTGAATTTTAACAAACTTTCTCTCTGAATTCATCTTTCCTGATACAACCCTCTCGAGATTTTTGTGGATTATATAGTCGACCAATGAATTTCGACATGCATGGCCCCCGAAGAATTTCTAGCGTTGCTGAAACACCCCAGCTTTTGTTTTGTCAGTATTAAATTATTCATGTTAATCATCAATAGTTAGTTACCCAAGTTTTGAATACTGTTTCAACTAATTTCGGTCTTGTTTCCTTTAGTTGCATAAACATTACAAATTCACAACGATCTATAAAAACAATCACCAATCAATGGGTTTGTGAGCATGTTATGTTGCATTTTAGACCTGTCGACCAATGACTCTAAAGGAAGCATACGATTTTTTTATATCTCAACAGATTTGTTGGCCTATATACACACACAGGCTTTAGGAATTACTGGGCTTGATGTTTTGTTGTTTTCCCTAGAGCATAGACTGAAAGTGAAAGTATGCAAGATAAAAGCCCCCAAGATATACTGAACTTATTTATTTACATAATCTTTCTTCCGTGATTTTGTATACACCAAAGAAAAGCATCTAGATTATGTAAAAATAAAAATAATTCTGATATATATATGAGTTGAGTTCTATAAACCTCTCATTAATTCGCATATCTATTTTAGATATAATAGTAGTAATTTTAATTAAAAAAAATTAGCGATCAGATGCTTTCAAACTACAAATCCCTTATCTAGAGGTTAGACGTATTATATAAAAAGAAAGGATTAGACAAGTACTGAAACTTCGTAGTAAAATATATAACTAATGCAGGGGAAGTACGCACCCGAAAGTACTTCAAATTCTTAAGAGTCAAGAGACACATGCATAGATTTCAAATTAAGGCCATCTCTTCTAAAGATATTGTGCATGCATGTTTCACACCGTTATGTTTTTGTAATGTTTAGTCTTTTTCTTTTTTCTCATAAATTATTAGTTAGCTCCATCAATCAAAGGTAATCTCAATCTAGTTTAATATTTAATTTATTTTTAATATGAAAATGTATAAACTAATTGAATCTTTGTAGAGATGGTTCTATCTAAATGAGCATAGAAAAAAATAATGATGATGACATAAATGATGTTTCGCATTTCCGTATAATGATGATATAAACGATGGCTTGTGTTCGTATATATAGCCAAGTGTTGAATCCTTAACAAATAACATTATGCTTGTTTAGGTTGAATTACACTACACTAGGATATATAGAAACAATAAGTAATAAGAGCGAATATATTAAATTTTCTTATTAAAGATATATTAAACTCTCCTTGAACTCCATCCTATCATGTCTCATATATGATTTATTTTCCTTGTAATACAATCCCGTTGATAACTAAATATATTAACATCTTAAAGTTTAATTATAAGCTAAATTATTAGTGTGTTACTTTCAAATTTATTTATACAATCAAAGTAATGATGTGTATAATGGGAAGATCCGAAGATGCATTTAAAGTGAAGTGAGTTGGAGAAAGTATGAAGTCCGGTTTATAAGGGATCGTCCATGTGCACGTATAAAGCCCTCTTTTACTAACACATTCATACGAACTTGTACGTGTTTATCTGTCTTCCTTTGACATTGATTTCTCAAATGATATTTAAATCATGTACATGGATATATATATGCATGGGAATCACGTAGTTCTTGTAATAAATACATTGAACGGAATGTATAAACTAAAATCTAGCTAGCTAGAGTCCATATAATCTATAGAAAAGTATTTATTTGTCCTATTCGATCTCTACCAACGTCGCATTTGTAGAATATATGCACTATAGTCTCTCTACCAAAGCAATCGAAAAAAAAAAAAACATAATTAAACTACACATCATTGTTTGCCCAAAAAAAAAAAAAACTACACATCATTAATTCATGTTGATCATGAGGTTGTTTAAGCTTGTAATGACTGTCGGGGAAAAAAGTTACCTATAATATATGTAAAAGTTCACTTATGCTTTTTTTTTTTTTTTTGAACGAAAAAAGTTCACTTATGCTATAATAACGAAATTCATGTTCTTCGGTTTTACGAATTACGACGGATAACAATCTGCCGCAATTCACCAATTAATTTTCTTTAATAATCAACTTTTTTAATATAGATAAATATCTTATTTTCTCCCTATTCGTAAATTTAACTATATGCACTATTGTAAATTTAGGGTCCAAATAGTTCTGCAACATTCGAATGCTTAAACTTTTAATATATGTAGTCTAAAAGGGTTTTGATTACAATTTAGACTAATCTGTCGTGGATGTTCAATAAATACTTAAATACCCGCTATACGCAAAAATCAGGACACTTGTTTACAATATATTTTACGAACCAACAAAAACATATTATTATATTTTTAGGGGCATAATATATTTCTTTTAAAAAATTAACATGTAATATATTAGAAGTCATAATTCAACTATTGAACAGGGCCCATCATTTGTTTTTTGGCTCAGTGTTGAGCCGCCCTGAGTCGAACTAGTAAAAAAGAGAAGGTTGAGGAGAGATTTTGTTGGTCCACGCGCAAGTGTCAAGCCAGAAAAGGACAAACCACATGTCTCCTCTCATTCTTTCCATAAGAGTTTTTGCTAGCCACGTTTTCTTGTATCCCCTGTTTTAGAAATCGCTAAGCGCTAGTCAGATGGTTAACGTGGGCCTAGCAATTAATCAACTAATCAGAGATTAATCGGAGACTAGTTTTAGGGCTTATATCTAACTTGGACAAGTATTTATATTATTTCATGAGTTAAATCTTGAGAAAATTCGATGGTTCAGTGGGTTGAGTCATTATAATAGAGTATAATGTCCCAGGTTCGATTCTCATCAGTTAGTTTTTAATCAATTCATTTATCAGAGGGTAAAATCGGTAATTTCTCTTCATCTTCTTCCTTTGATTGCGCATCCACCAACCCTAAAACTCGATCCAGTTTAATTTTTTCCCTTCTTAACATTTTTTTGGTCGATTTACACAATACTTTATACAAAATCTTCAGATCTAATCATATATAACCGATTCTCATCATAAATCTAACAAAACTTTGAGTTTTCTTCACATATCCGATTTATTGGCCGAAGTTGCTAAAATCGCGGCGGTTGGGTACCGCCGAGCGCTTTTCCGGCGATTAACCGGCCGCCGAGACCGATTTTTAAAACAGGGCTTATACCTATACCAAAATTTCGGCTATCTTGTTCAGTTCATATTTTTAATTTAGTCGACCCTCAACCCAAACTAATTAAGATGAATAGAATGTAAAAAAAAAAAAAAAAACTAGATATTCTAACAATTTTCCCTTAACTATTTCTCTTTTCATCTCGTGTATACGCCAGTTTCTGGAAAACATAAAAATCATTTTTTCCGAAAAAATGAATACATACAAATATAATCGTGAATATGTATATATACATATAATACTTCACAAAGAGTGTCATTTGACGTCACAAATTAAGAAAATATAAGATTATACATGTTTGCCCTTGTTTAATGACTAATAATTTGAATTAAATGAAAATGAGCTTTGCAGTTAAGAGGTAAATTAGAAAATACAGTGTAAAAAAAACACTTAAATTGTAAAGTGACACTTTTTGTGATACAAAAAAATATATCTAAAATGACGCTCTTTATAAAGCAGATAGAGTATTTGTGTACAATTACAACATAAACTTAAAAAAATATATATAGAATGAGCCTACTTAGTGAAGATCTACATTATGTAGTAGTTTCTAGTGTTATTATGTAGGACAATAGTAAAATGCTTTCCTTTATTATCATCAAAATACATTAACATATCTAATTTTATGTCCAATTGCAAGTGTAAGGAGATTCCCATCATTGAGGGACTAATTCTAGAAACCTGTACTTGAACATTAATGTGATTAACCAAGTACTAGTAGATTTCCCAACATATTCTATTGGTCGAAACTCGAAAGAATGACGTAAAAATGTCAACTTGAGTAACCAATGCGGGTTGTCTAAAATGATAAATGCAACTTGAACAATTTAATTTAATTTAATAATTAATTAATGTTTTAGAAAAAACATAATTGCAGTAAATCGGAGTATTTATGTGACACCCCGGTTTTAGAGACTTACGGAGAGGTTTAAAAGAATTGATTTGGCCACCTATGTAATCAAAGTGCACTTATCTTTTCGGTCAAGGGTCCTGAGAGAACTCCACAGTTAAGCGTGCTTATGCTGAAGTAGTCTCAGGATGGGTGACCTTTCGGGAAGTGACTGTCGGAACTGTGCGAGTGAGGACAAAACACAGAGAAAGATCACGTGGTGATTTGTAGGGACGGTAACAAGTCTTTAAAGCCTCCCTAACGTAGCAAACCGGCTGTCGGATATTGATGGGCTCACGGGAAGTGGGTCCATGGACTGGGATTGGACATGGGGCCCACTAAGAGGTGGCGGTGGGGCGTTACAAGTGGTATCAGAGCCGAACTCAGACGAGTGTGGAGTCGAGTGGGCTCATACCGTCAGGAGTGACGGTCTTGGTGTGCAACGAGGACGTTGCGGTCTGTTAGTGGGGGTGAATTGTGACACTCCGGTTTCAGAGACTTGCGGAGATGTTTAAAAGAATTGATTTGGCCACCTATGTAACCAAAATGCACTTATCTTTTCGGTCAAGGGTCATGAGAGAACTCCACAGTTAAGCGTGCTTATGCTAGAGTAGTCTCAGGATGGGTGACATTTCGGGAAGTGACTGTCGGAATTGTGCGAGTGAGGACAAAACACAGGGAAAGATCACGTGGTGATTTGTAGGGACAGTAACAAGTCTTTAAAGCCTCCCGAACGTAGTAAACCACCGTCGGATATTGATGGGCTCAAGGGCCTAGTGAGAGGACGTGAGGCCCATTAAGGAGGTGGGCCCATGGACTGGGATTGGACATGGGGCCCACTAAGAGGTGGCAGTCGGGGCGTTACAGGAGAATTGTTAGACCCGATCCAGCTCACTAAGGACCCAACAGTTTTGATCGTAAACCTACGTGCGCATGTGTACATATGTATATATATCTCCCTCTACCTCCAGTCGCTTCTTTGCTCTGCAAACTCGAAACCTAAAGCATCAGACTGCCTTGTTTTCAATCCTCATCGCCATCGTTTAGTGAGCAAGAGTTGACGTTGTGTTTTCTATTTCCTTTCGGGATCACGTTAAACGGAGAGAAGAGTTGGACGTCTCGTTTTCACCGTTTAACACCGACTTCATTTAAGTAAGGCAAATCTATCATGGATTTATGATCTATTCTATTGAATATGCCTCTATTGGTTTCTGAGTTCGTAATTTATGACACCACAGTTGGTTTTAGTGAAGAAGAGGAATTCAGAAACATTGTCAAGTAGGGGTTTTGGTGATCCGTTTCTCGTCGGATCTAAAGGACCCAGATCACGCCTTTGGTGTCGTTGGATAGATCCTGCTGCAAGGAAGAAGTAGCAACTTTCGGTTCTTTATTACGAGGTAAACTCCATCCGCAGTTAAAGTTACAAGTTGGTGAAAAATCATTGTTTTCTGAACCCAGAAATTAACCAAGTGTCAGGATCAGTTGCAGTTTCGACCTGAGGTTTTGGTAGAAGAATTCCGGCGTTACCTGAGCACTTAAAGCCAGTTCGACGATTGTTACAAATAGAAGGGGTGTTATGGAAGCCACCTGAGCCATCGTTATCACCGGAAAAGGTACACCTTAGCTTCTACGTTGATTGCTTGTCACACAAGAATCATCTGCTTCTGTCAAAAACCAGAAACCCTAATCCGTGTTGAACTGTTTTGCTTCTGCTGCAAGTTTCAGATTGTTGTTAGCTGCTTCAGCCTTTCTTTCCAGTTCTTGCCAGCTCAAGTCAGGTGAGGGGTGGTATTTGCGGTTATGCAGTAGCCTCTTTCCTTATATATTCTTCGTTAGTTGCTAAGTATAGGCTCGAGAATAGTCTTTGGGTGGTTTTGTGATTACTTGATGAAGTTAGCTTGTTAGTAACTTGAAAGTGTGATGTTAATGTTTAAGGATATATGTTAAGACAAGTTTACGAATGGCATAAGCATATGCATGAGAACGAGAATGAGAATGTTAGTGTGGGAGTAGTTGTGCCATGAGGGCCTTGCTCTGAGTGTGGGAGTAGTTGTGCCACAAGGGCCTTGCTCTGAGTGTGATATTTAAGGTGCATGATTGCATGATAACGAGATAAAGAAGAGTACAAATGAGTTATGTGTTACATTTCGTCGATGTGATGATTGTTTGATGGTTAGACGTTCTGATTCTATGCTAAGTAATGGTTGTGTTTATGTTTAGAACGTGTTTACTGAATGACCAGTGGGCAGAGTTGATCTCCTCACTGAGTAAACTCGTTTTACTCACCCCTTTCTCTTTTCCCTTCTTCAGGCCAGGAGATAAATGTGAATAACTACGAAACTTTGTATGTACTTTCTTTTGGTGTATTTTGAGAGTGGGGTGTGAGAAGTCAATTGGTGACAGCTTGTCCTGTGGGAAAGTTATTAAAAGGTGGGGATCAGGGTTCGAGGAACGTCTGGCGCGCCAATAACTTACTGGTGGATTTGGATGAGTAGTTCCATTCCACGGTGAAGGGGTTAGGATCGATGCCCTACAAGACCAGCTTAGGGTCCATTGGAATGGGTAGCGAGTAGACTAATGGGGTCCGCGGGACAGATTGTCGTAATTTATTTTGGATCACTAAATCGAATCTGTTGAACAGCTAGTAATTTCTAGAATTATAGAAACTAATAAGTCATTCAAGAAAATTTTCATTTAAAAAAAATGGGATTAATTATGCGGAAACATGTATAAATAGAGAAGGCGAGAAGTCTTCATAAATGGAATCGGGAAACTATAAATGATCTTAATGACAATAACTACAGAAAGAAATAAAAATATTTGGACCATTCACATTAATTATATAAGTATTTACATATATACACTATGATTGTTATATGATTAGCCATGTGAATCAAATTTTATAAACTTGAAACGATACTAATTATATACATAATGGTCCCCTCATTGGTTTTATTCAGAGAAAGCATTACTGGCCTAATGACTTATATATGCTTGGTTGATCTAGAGTGTATTCATTGAAATGTATATGTAACTTCTCGATTAACGTAAAAGAGTGGACAATTAAATGTGTGTATTGCATGAATATTAGTCTCTATGGTAATATGGTATAACCTACTAACCTCACAAAAAGAAAGCTTTGGATAAATTTATGTGTTTTTTGTTCATATCACTAAAATAAACGAATTATCTAGGAAGCCAAAACAAAGATAAGAATGCCAAAACAAGAAGAACCTTTTATATATATAAAGAACCTCACGTTGTATTAATAAAATCTATGTGCACGTGGATCCCTCCTGTATTTTTATTAATCATACTTATTCAGCAAATAAACATACTTTAAGATAACAAAATCCAGCCTGCCATTCTCTTAATGACACATTGTATGTGATTCGATATGTAGGATACGACTTGGAGGAAGTACAGAATTTTCTACTCTTTATTTCATATAATGTTAATAATTTTCGGTTTTTAAATTCGAGCATGTGCACTTTCATCTTTATTTAATTTATTTCCATGATTAACAATATAAGTTATTTGTACTTTAGTAATTATTTAGTGTTCATAGTAGATAGGATTGAATTAAGAACCTCTAAAGAGTAGAATGGAAAAATATATACTTCAAAAAGAAAATAGGCATTTGATCAAAAATAGAAGAGAATATATAGCTAGTAGGTACCATTCCATTATCCAAAAAAAAAAATTTGGGTTCAAGCTAATTTTTCTTGCGAATTACTTAAATGCATTAAAATGGGTTGAACTACTGTTTTCACAGTAACTTTTAAGGGGGATAAATGTTCATCATGTAATTTAACTTAGAAAGAAAGGAAAAGACTCGGACAATTTTGTTGTCATACTCATCGATCTATACACCAAACAAATACTAGTATGTAATGAAGCATCAATTAATTTATCAGTGATACTAATATTAAGACCCTAATTATCATAAAGTCTTTATTTTGAACAAACAAAATGCAACATTTGTCTCTGGTCAACCTAATCAATGGCTAATGAAATAATTCATGGAACAACTGTCATGACAACATAGCTCTCACATATTGTTCAGCTTCATATATACTTTTATAAAACCATCAAAATCGAGTATAATACAACAAATAGTTATCGAGTAAACAATGGATATAAAACAGTGGCATTTATGACGATATTTGAAAATAGCAAATGAAAATTTCATGTTCTTAATTATGGAGACATACAAACAATAAAGGAGGGAATTATTAACCATTATACAAGGAGAATCTTCAAAGGTATATCCTAAAAAACTGATCAACTGATGACGTAGTTAGATTCTTATAGAATTACTTATTGGGTTTTTCTAATCGTATAATTATTTTTATTTGTTGTAACTATTTTTGTTGGGATGCATAAATTGTCTAATTATGTATCAGTCCGATATTAGGGCCGTAGTCAACAAGCTCAAGCTCTAGAAACTAGAAATTTCTCTTTTAAATATCATTAAGAAAACAACTATCCGTAGTAGAACACAAGTAGTTTACCATTAAAGTCTAGCAGTTTTTTTGGTATCCACCTTCTAAATGATGACCATAATTTGAGTTTGTGAACAGTAATGATTGTAATATAAAAACTGATTAGAATATCCAGTACGAACCAGAAAAAATCAACTGCGGGGTCTTTGTAGATAAATATGGATCAGTGAACGTATTTATTTAGGTAAAAAAATATGAATTGGTATTTGCAATACCAAAACATCCCTAACGCGCGGATGTTTTGTAAAACATTCAAAAGTTTTCAGCGATGGTATTATGATGGCACACTCAAAATAAGTTTGTGTTATACGTGAATGTTATTTTTGGGGATTGTCAAGTAGAAAGCAAATATTGGTCATCAATATGTGTTTTTGTTAAAGATAAATGGATGTACAATTTCTATAACCTCTAATCACATAATATAAAATTGACATGCAAACGACAGCAAACGTTTTCAAGCTTTCTATAGCTCTAAATAATGTATATATACTACTCCATCTGTTTTACAAACAATGTCATTCTATAAATTTAATGTAATCTTTATATTAATCTTTCTAATTTACCTTTAACTTAAATGTAATTTTTAGGAATTTATATCATTAACCACTTATTAAATAAGAACATACATGTATGATGTAATAATTTTGGAGTTTGTGTGAAAATGTGTCAAAATAATATTTTTATAAAATAGAGAAAATATTTTAATTATTTATTTTGGATTGTTATGTGATTATTGTTAGTTAACGTTCATCGATTTTGGTTTTGTTAACCTGAATTTAATTAAATTGTTTATAGAATAGAACATTTAAATGGTGGTATAAATTGGTCTGCTTCTATATAGAGCTCATTTGCAATATAATACCATGAAAGACAATACTTTTTTTTCATTTACATTCATTCAACTGTCTACACAATGCCAGTTTAATTAGTAAGATAAAATGATAAATATGGAATCATGTAACGGATTATAAAAGAATAAATTATTGAACTTTCCAATAACTTCGTTTGTCTTATTGACTTAAATGAAGCTCGTAAAGTACATAAATACAAGTACAGCGCTTAAAGTGGGATTATCCATGTGGCTAATCATGTAGTTAATTAATTTTATAATGTTGGACTTACATTTATAAATATCAGCTCAAATGAAAATATCAAAATAATGTAAATAATTTAATCGAACACGTATCCCTAATCTTTCCCAAAGGACACATGCTGACATGGGTGGCTAAATCGAGATCTTAGGTATGTCGTCCAATCAGTTTATATATTTTTTTAAGTTAATTAGAAAAATGATCGTTTGTCCAAAAAAAAAAAAAGTTAGAAAAATGATCTTCGTCTACCATAAAGGTGCTGATGTGTATCAGTGTGTCTGTGTGGTTATCCTATAATTGATTAAAGATATGCTATTCTGCACGTTAATTAACTTGCCAATAAAATTTAAATTCAAACTGATCTTACGGATTTTTCATCTTATTGTTGAATTATTATAGATTTGTTTACATAGATAAATAATTCATCACCAATTATCCATGTAAATTACCGATGACTTACCAATAATTTACTATCAAATTGTATTAGTTACTAGGTGTTTAAAAGGCTGGTTCCAGTACATTACTAAGTTGTAAATAGCCTAAATATATAATCGTTATTTAGTGGTGAATACATATGCATGTTATGCTGACGACCAACAGAAAATTTATAGATGGATATTTTTGTCTTAAAAGTGTTGAAATGTTGGAAAAATGTAACGAATTTATAAAATCGATATTTTCCAATAATAGTTACGTATGTAAAAATTATTTTACCGCCATTTCGTCGATAAGTAGTTATTACCCATTATTTTTTTATATCCATATGAAAATTTGTATGACTTATTTTGTTAATCATATATGCTTCTATAGTGATGGATTAGAGTTATATATATAGTGACATAATTTATGATATCTTTTATCTCTATTTCTTGTACGTTCTCAAAATAGCTAAAAGTATACATATGAACAAGCACAGTTAAGATCCTTGCAAAAATTAGTTTACACTATTATATTTATATAGTTACTTTTTTATGTAAAAAAAAAATAGAGGTCCTTGTTTAGTTACTTAGCCAGTGTAGCAAAAGAGTTTACAAACATGTACAATAATAGTTTCCCTATATATAAAGGTTTTATAAAAGGAAAACTACTTAAAAAAAACTATTGTATTGTGTATGTTGCTGTATTTTCTATTTTAGGGCAATTTTCTAAAACTGAACTTAGTACATATATATATATTTTAATATGTAAGAATATGCTTTATAGAAATTAAAAGCCGGTAAAAATTTTGTGGATATTTTTTAACTTAAGATTTTTTATTCTTTTTTCCTTTAGATCTTAGATTTAAAATATATTCATCTACTGATATTTGTATTGTACATATGTTTTGAAATTTCAAGCAAACAATGTGAAAATGTGACACAATACTAGCTCCTATTTGTAATCCTACCAAAAAAAATACTAGCTATTTGTAAAACCGTCGCTCAAATGCACTGCTACTAAAGCCCAAATAAAGTTCAAATAGTCTAGAATGGTGACAAAACAGATTGATTCTCTGAAACTGAAAGCTCATGAAAAATCCAAAAGTGAAGAATTTTTTTATTCATTTCTTGGAATTTAAATTCCATTACAAGATATGTATTCCGTAGAATAAACACACAATACAAAACAAAACTTATTTACTAGTTAAAGACTTAAAGATTCCATCCCCGTGTGGACCATATTGGACTGATCATCGGTGTTCGGTGAATTAAATGTCTCTGGTCTTCTCTTCGTTAATAGATGCATTAAGAACTTCTTGATTTTCACATATATAATTCAAAACATAACATAGTAGTATTAAAAAATTTACTTGGGATTTAATCGAGAGAATCATTGTTTTCCCCCGATATTATTACAAAGTACGTAATTAATGTGGAGTAATTAAAGTAATGATTAAACTCTTCATTAATTGGTGATCAGATTCGAAGTCCTGTCTCGTTGTGATGAGGAGAGGATAGCATCAATGGCGTCTTTAACTTGAGAAATGTCTGGAGCTTTTCCTCCTTGGGCCGGCCAAAACTCATCGGTCGCGAGTACCTAATAAATTAACGTTAGGTTAGAAGAAGATTATATCAATATATACCATGCTACGTACAATTCACTAAACATGTTTATATATAAATATGATAAATCAATCTTGTAGGGATATTTTGAGGGATATTTGTCATAATTAATATACCTTTACTTGTACTTGAAGAAATTTGACATAGCTAATAGCTTTCTCTAGCATCGTCACCAAATCAACCTGGAAAAATGAAATAACACATACAATTATCAGAAATAATAATTTTATAAATTTGTTATAAATATTTTTATGGATGTGTACGTACCTTGGTACCATTGGGTACAAGTTCTTGTAATATCTTGAGACGTTCACTTATCCTTTCTCTTCGATTCTGAACAAAATAAAACATATATACTAAAGTATGAGTTAAGAGAGAATGAGTTTTATTTTAATGAATGCTAATGTCAAGAAAGCAAACCTTGGCTGCTAGGCTTTGTGGATCCTTAGGTGAAGATGTTGGCTTAGGCTTGGCCTTCCCGTTCCCACCGTTATTCGGTTTCTTAGATGGTTTAGTGCTCTCTCCCTATATATCCATAATTCAAATTGACAACACATATCAAAGATCTTTCACTTATATCTTATATGAAAAATATTAAGAAAGTGTTTGATATTTGAAAGTACCGTGTGAGAACGTTTGTTTCCAGCGGATTTAGGTGACATAGACTCGTGTCTAGAACCAGTGGTTACAACAGTTGAATCAGAATATAACCAGTCTTTCTGGCCTTGAGGAGTTTCGGTGGATCTAGGGCTAATAATATCCATATGATTTTGATTCCAATTTGTGAACCCGTAGCTCATGTTATTGCCCTCCAAGAAGGAGAAGCCGCTGCCGCCGCTACTACCACCGCAGCTTATGGCTGGAGGAGGAAAGCTCTCGTGATGATCAAAGTTAAGAAATGATGATCCGTTGAAATCCATCAAAGAGTTGTGATGTTCTTCACCGGATGGGTAAAACACAAACCCTTGATGTTGTTGATGATCTGAATTCATCGTGCTACTACTCGAAGCCGAGCCTCCTCCTCCTCCACCGGCATAAGTTGTGTCTGGCTGATCCAATCCCGGTGAGGAGAGATCTTCGGACGAGGAGGAATTTTGTTTTGACATGTAATTAGTCTCGTTGGGATGGTCATTAACGAGTGCCATTAGACACTAATAAGTTTGAAGAGTGGTTTTTGTTTAGGGTTTGTGTGTTTCTTGTTGATGAGAAGTGGCTTTAAGGTTGTCTATTGGTAAGCAAAGAGAGACAATGGTTTTGAGTAGTTATGTCATGATAAAGGTTTATATAGGTGGTTAAGTCTAATATTTTATTTAAGCTGGTGACGTATTCTTTATAAGATTTCTTAAATTTTTAAAAATTTTATTGAGTTTGATTAAACTGATTAGAAAAATAAGCTGGCATAAGATCAAACTCTATATTTGATCTCATTTTTTAATCTTATCAATCTTTAACCTTCGAAGTCATGAATGCATAGAATTCTAGGCTAGACATATTCTATGCACATTTCCCTTAACTTGCAATATTGGACTAGCATGCCTAATACGTTAAGTTCATGGGGTTACTAAAAAGGTTTGTAATTTTGTATTCATTGTCTCAAATCTCAATCCTTGTAATGTTTTACTTTGTGTATGGACTCTCATACTTATTTGTTCTTTCAAGATCAATGTTCAGATAATAAAGAAAACTCCAAAGTTTTGTCGAATGACACTACACAGCGTATTCTTAATTCTATCATGCGTGCTATTTTTTTTTTTTTTTTGGTTATGATACTTGTAGATAATCACAACCACTTTGCTAATAGATGAATCATTCTAATATATAACCAAACACTTTACATGTTTTATGATACATTTTCGATTACCTAAAAAGAAAAAGCTAAAATTTGTAGTTATTATAAATTTTTTTACCTTCTTACATGTTTCATGAAATATCTACATATTCTTCCATTTCATACTAACTACACTAGTTTGGGTCTTTGCATCTATCTCACTATTTGTTCACCGTAGAGTGTGTGTTCCATTGTTACCATTTGAAATCATAATTGATGCACAAGTTCTTATATAACCGCTAAAGCTTTTTTTTTGGTAGAATATAACCGCTAAAGCTGGTGTGACCAAAAGCTATCATTAAGTTATTTTCATTGTATGTAGGTTTAGTGATTAATTTTGGCGCTGTAAAAAAAAAACACATGATACAAATACAACACTGTAAACCTTAAAAATTCAATTTAAAATTTGGGTAGGAAAAAATCTAAATGTCGGGGAAAATTATGGATCTCATATCATATATACATCATTATCTTTTTGAGTGATATAAAAATTAAAAATGAATGAATTTGTAAATTAAAGTTTTGTATTACAATATTTATGAGTAAACTCATCGGGATTGTTAGCTGGCAGTAAGGTGAAATTAATGGACTGAGACTTATAACCCCAAAAAATATTTGTTAATTAAGAGAGAAGCAAAGAACATAGAAGCAAAAGCATCGCCGTATCTTACGCTAATCTACACGTCTTTTTGATTCCCATATATATGAATATGATGATCAAATTTTAATATATCAATTGTTTCGATGATTCATTTTTATTGTTTATCTTTTGTTTCCATGATTCATTTTTTTTTCGTATGAAGCTGCTTCTTACTTTCATTTCTTTAGCCGACACGTCGACTTAGGAGTTAGGAGTAATATACTCCATCTAACATAATTGTATTTTACTTTATTTTCGTTAATATCTTCGGATCAAACTTTTCTAGTTCCGGATCGTCGTCCCTTCTTTGGATTAGGGACCGACCCAAACATGGTAAAACAGTCTTCTTTGCTTTCAGTGGAACTCTAGTACGAGACGTGGTCATGTTTACCTTCCAAATGATATATATATATATATATATATATATATATTTTGCAACGATGAAAAATGTAGATTGCTGTCAAAAAAAAAAAAATGGTAGATTGAATCTATGAAGTTGAATTTAATATACGTTAAAAATTTATATGTATTTTTGTAGAGATCGTAAATGTTTGGGAAAATTTTAACCGATTCGTATGTGAACAGTTCTACGGAATAAACGCAAAGAGATCTTTATTGATTAATGCTCAAGATTACAATAAATCAATATCAGAACCCGTTGTGGGATGTTCCTTCACAAAAATATGGCTCTCCATTAGATTTAGTCGCTTGATAGGGTTATAGCCCCTTGAATCTTTTCGGGTTCTTCCCCTCTCCCCCTTTTATGGTTTAGAGACCCTTTCTTTATAGCTGCCCCCAAACCCTAGTCTTAGCTGGGCTGGGCTTAGTCTTCTCTGTTGCAATCTCATGGGTTAGCCTTCAATATCTGTCGGTCATACGAAGATTTTATATTGATAATATAACTTATCTCTATCTTTGCATTGAATATCCATAATATATACGATCTTCCACATAATATATAATCTTATCAATATAATATAAGACTTATCAATATGACATACGGTCTTATCAATATAATATAAGACTTATCAATATGACATACGGTCTTATCAATATAATAGACGTTCAATTAAGATGACTAATATCGGTTTAAGCTTACCTAACTAAAGTATAACCGAGAGTGAATTTATTTTTCCCAACAGTTTGCCCTCTGTTCTTCACTTTCTAATTTAGAATTTGGAGAGTAGCATGCCTATTAGATAAGCTTGAATATGTCGTTATTATGAACATCTTTTGACTGAATGGTGTCATTTTGACATGAGGCAGCTTTTGATTGATTGTTTATTCTAGCCACCTTTTTGCGTTGGAGAAGAGCACTGTGTGAGTTGACATACCGTTGTGTCTTGTTTTGCAGCGTGGCAATAAGTAACATAACCGTCAACTTTCTTTTGTTGTTCGCACATTATCTTGCCTTTTGTATTTTTTTTTCTCGACGTTGGCTTCTAGTGATAAGTGAACGCTTCCAAGCCAAATATAAAGCATGGGGCGATGACATTTGGTGCGCTTCCAGGAAAATTGTTGTCACTCGTGTATCGTAAGTCTCTCATTGACTTGACAATGATTTTGCCCCAGCCACAAATTAAAGATATTTTCTTATCTTTTGTGTAAAGATTACTTTTAGGAATCTTTTTCTCTTTCACAAGCTTTGATTAGTCGATATCACTTGGCTTCACGTGGCTTCTGTAGATGTCATTGTTCTTCCATATATTGTCTTCCTAGCCATAATAGTCACTTTGATGTCTTTTTGAGGTTGTACACATCATCTTTGCGTGACTCTCCACACACGGGGTACGCCGTTCCACAGATAATTATTAATAGTCATCGCTATTCCATGGCTTTGAGGCAACCGCTTCTATATGTGTGTTTGGGGAGTTGTTCTCCCATTACTTGTCTCTTGTCTTTGTGTTGAACACACTAACCATAGCTAATCCGTTGTTGACTTTTCGTCTTGTTTGTGCCCAAATATGTAAAACTAGAGCCTTCAACCTTCTCTTTTTATGTGAGATTGATATATTTTAGACCTTCGTACTTTCTTGCATCTTTGTGCTGTATTTTTCGAACCAAAACTATATATGTGTGGTCGTCACTTCTCACTTATTTCTTCACAACATTCTTCTTCGTGACAGCTTTGGTATATACGTACCATACCTTTCCATTTCGTCGTCGTTAGGATTTCCCTTTCTTAACACGTTTGTGACGTTATTGGCCGTTTTCATCATTTAAAAGATGCTTTGCTTCTTGACATGAGAAGGTTTCACATCGACTTGTTCAGTTTTCATCTCCACATGCTCGAGTTTTCTCGAAATTTTTTCACGTAGCCATTAGCAGGGAAGAACTCCGACTAGACAATCTACTATGGTGATCGTCAAGCTTCTCTTTCTTAGAAGGTGTTGCAATTTTGTAACAGTCGCAGCTGCTGCATTTTTCCTAGTTTGTATCCATAACCACTGGTTTTGTTGGTTAAAAACTGTATTCAATAATATTTTTCTGGAGGTCACTGCCCCATATATTTTTGGTGGTCATTTGTTTCACCGCAACTATTGTTGCATGTTCTTCGAGCGACATACGCTTCATTGCAATCACCATAACTTTGACATGTCATCCTTTTGAAGTGGCATTCGACTCTGTTTCAAGGAGATCATACCCCTGGTGTAATAAAACTTTATGTATGGTTTTTCTCATTACATATGTTACTTGAAGCGACCGTTCTTGGCGTTTACTTATAGTAAGGCTCTGGTTTTCATTAACTGATGAGAAGATATTTGCTTATGTTTCCTGCTGAAACCATTGTCGGTACTCATAATGAGGCGTGCCCCTAGAATCTTTTTAATTAATCATCATTTGTGTTTTTCACAATGAGGTGTGACTCTAAATTATTGAGGTCATGCCTCATAATTTTTGTAATAAGCAGTCAATGCTTCTTATTTCTTAACCAGGAGGCTTTGTGTGACCATAATCACTTCATATGTTGGGAGGCATTGTCTCTGATTTTCTTTTGTAATGATATATTTCACATTATATACTTTTGAAGCAGACCATTATTGGCTTTACTTATAGTAGGCTTTTGCCTCTTATAAATTGATAAATAGTTGGGAATTTACCATTACATCAGTTGATGAGGTATTGGTCCCTGCTTCTTTTTGTTTATAGCTCCCTAGCATTTTAAAGCAACAATTACTGATGTTTGTCATAACGAGGGATTGTCCCCTTTACGTCTGACGCAACCAAATTCTGGTGTGTTTTATAATGAGGGTTTTCCCTTCTATTTTTGATGCGACCATTGTCTGGTGCTTTTTATTATGAGGTGTCCCTCTTAATTGAAATGTATTGACCATGGTCGTTGCACGTTATGGCTTTGCCAATTATTTGCTTAGTAGTGGGCATTGTGGCCACTTCATTTAGGTACTTCCTCAATGGGTAAGCACCTTTCAGTTTAATGGAGTTTTCTCCCTCAATGGGTAAGAAACTACAATATATATGAGCGAGTATGCTCTTCTTTGTTTGGAGGCATTCCCCCCTAGATTATTTATGATGAGCATTATATGCTTATTATATTTTAAGAGGCTTTGCCTCTTCTGTTTTATTTTCAGCAACCGTAGTTACTTTATTTCCACTAAGACTATGCTTTTAGTCTCGCAATGATATTCACCTCAGTCATCTATACCAACGGCATCAACCATGGTCGCTGCTTGTTACATGTCTGTAAGAGGTGCTGCCTATTATTCAATTGGCACTGGCCATGGTCTGCAGGCTAAAGCCTTTTCTTTACTTTGTTTAGTAGTGATCGTTGTCACAACGTTTCCCCTTGTTTTTTTTTCTTTTTCTTTTGAGGCCGTGCCTCTTGATTTTGTCCAGTAGTCGAATATGTCGTCACAATTCCATGCATGTTATGGCTTTGCCAATTATTCCAGCAAGGTCTCGCTAATAAGCATTTGTTAAGCGACCATAGTCACTTCTATTTGCTAGGAGGCATAGCCTCCGTTCCCTTTCTGTAATGACCTTAGTCGTTGATTTTCTTTGGCCATTGACCGTAGTCATCAACCTTTCTTGGGAGGTTACTGCCACTAGATTATTTTTCTACTGGTTGTTGTCACTTTCTCTCGAAATATGTGACTGTAGCCAGCATATCCTTTACGCGGCCGTAACCACATCGTTTTATGTAGAGATTGTAGTCAAGTTATCTTTACGCGACCGTAGCCACATCATTCTACATAGCGATTGCAGAAGCTTCTTTTTATAGCAATCATGATCGTATTTTCTATTTCTCATGAGGCTACGCTTTTTCTGCTGACAGTCGTCACTACTTTCTCTTATGACAAGTGTGTTTAATTTCCTTTTGGCTAGTAATTGCGGTACAGCTATATTGTCTTACCCAAGTCTTTTTCAAGTAAGTTAAGAGACAAACATATTGCTTCAAGTTACTCGAAGGCACTTAGCCTTTACCGTAGACGAACATAGTCTTTTAGACTATTTTTGATGAGCACATAGCTTCTCCTACATTCCTTATTTTATATATATGATCTCTTAAGGCCACAATATTTAGATTCCAATGAAAGACTAACTTATCTTGTCACGATGTTGTAAGGCCCTCGCTCCACTACCAAAGTCGCATTTGTGCTGCTTGAGCTGGTTAGTTTTACAATAATGACGATTTGACAAAGGCTGCAAAAGTTAGTTGCAATCTTATAAAATACAGAAAAAAATGAACCGGTACTTATCTCTTTTGGTCGTTGTTTCCCCCTTTAGAGTTGCTTCCTTCATAAACTTATCATTATGCCATGTACTGCTCCACTTAATTGCTAATATTATATCCTCACGATCCTTGATATATATTGTATCACCAAGGGACGATTTGACACTTGAGAAACATATGCTTGCGATCTAATATTATTGGAAACGTTAGTAGCTATGCCCCCAAGTCGAACAACTTCTTTTCATGTTAGTCTCCGAGTATGTTGATTTCTTAGTCGTTATGGCCGGTTGATGAAAACGGTTTATGTTCTGGTTCGGTGGCCGTTTTATTGAGCAGATGGTGTTGTCTTCGGATTTGATTGATAACCTCTGGCCTACTTGGAGGGTTCCAAGATGTAGTAGGTGTGAGATTAGAGGTGGTAAGTGTTTGCATTGCTGAAGATAAGCTTCGTAGCTGGAGCGACAATATTTGTAAATCCTAAACCAGCTCCAGTTTTTTTTGAACTGCAGGAGGTATTTCCTCTGCCTACTTTCTTTCCATTCGATGTGGACTTGATTGTAAATTCCTCCTGTTGGATCAAAGAATGTATGCCATGGCACCCTTACCTTATATATATATAATTAAAAACTCAAGTATGCCCACGTCATGTGTTATATGGGAATTGCCCACGTCATGTGTTCTTCTCAAACCCCAAATTTGCACTTGGCGGTGAGTTTTCCTGAACGTATAGAACCTTGGCCTCTTAAATTTGATCCTCTACATCGTCTTCTTGTGAATGTCGTTGTGGTTGATTTTATTTTTATGGTTTTGGATTTTTTTAAAACCAATTGTGTAGTTGAAAGCTTATGCCCCCATCTCTAGATTCTCTATCATCGTAACAGATCCTTGAGTTTATCAGCTATCTTTGAGAACATATGAGCTGATGCAGAAGTTAAACCATCTCCTGTCGTTCATACTCACGTAGTTAAAACTGCCCCTCCTTCTAGCGCCAATTGTTTGGGCAAATTTTAACCGATTCGTATGTGAACAGTTCTACGGAATGAACGCAAAGAGATTTTTATTGATTAATGCTCAAGATTACAATAAATCAATATCAGAACCCGCTGTGGGATGTTCATTCACAAAAATATAGCTCTCCATTAGATTTAGTCGCTTGATAGGGTTATAGCCCCTTGAATCTTTTCGGGTTATTCCCCTCTCCCTTTTTTATGGTTTAGAGACCCTTTCTTTATAGCTGCCTCCAAACCCTAGTCTTAGCTGGGCTGGGCTTAGTTTTCTCTGTTGCAACCTCATGAATTAGCCTTCAATATCCGTCGGTCATACGAGGATTGTATATTGATAATATAACTTATCTCTATCTTTGCATTGAATATCCATAATATATACGACCCTCCACATAATATATAATCTTATCAATATAATATAAGACTTATCAATATAACATACGGTCTTATCAATATAATAGACGTTCAATTAAGATGACTAATATCGGTTTAAGCTTACCTAACCAAAATATAACCTGAGAGTAAATTTATTTTTCCCAACAGTAAGACCATATCATTAGTGGAAATTTTGGATTTGATATATTTTTATATTAATTTTTTTTTTTTAAAAATGGTGGCCGATGGTTATATTGCAGGTTAAATTAGACTTTATGGGTTTGATCTGATTTTGTTTTGTAAGTTAAGGGTAAATTTACAACAATAAAAAAATTAAGAGTTTTTTTAACAGAAAATCCTTTCTCAAGTTTTGTTTTTCATTTAACCGGAAAGTTATCATAACTAGATCTCTAAACCATTATTTTTACAATGGTTTAAATAGATTTATTAATTTCAAGTCATACATTGGAATGGTTTATTTTGGTACTATCTGACTTTATTGGAAAATAATTAATTTCATTTTGCATCCACCCAAACCGGTTAACACCTACCCATTTAACTTTGTAAATTATGTACTGTAATTATGATTATTTAAACTTATCTATTTATTATATTTAATCAATTAGTTTTTAGCTGAAATTAGTTTGTTTAAGCATGTTTGTACTTGAGAAATTCATTTTTAGTTTAGAAACCTTATGGACCGACCAAAAAGATAGAGACAACAAAGCCCCCAAACCCAAAGGCTCAAAATCTGAGAGATAGAGATTTTCTTATGCCAATATTTTAGAAGCCCAAACTTATATAACTTGTAAACTAATCTGTAAAAGTTAATGGGGTTCTAACTTAACTTATAGTGAGATAAATAACTGTGAAATAATATAGTAAAATTAATTAAAAAAATACTTAGGTTCATTCCTAGGGTAAACCCTTTTCTACATCTCCTCCTTTTTCAACTATAGTTTTAAAAAAAAATCTAAATCTACTATTGAAAGTGTTGATCAAATACTTAATAATTGGATTTTGTATTCTATTAATTAAAACATCAGTTTTTAAGATAATTATTATTTGAAACTAAAAGTCACTCAGAATTTTACAAATTCACTAATATAAATACCGTAAACCTTGAAAAATTCTATAAAAATCTTGAATCTCTTTTTTTTTGGGACAAACATATGCTTCATTCCATTAACACAAAACACAACATATACAACATAAGGATCATTGTTTAAGATACAACAAAGAAAAGCAGCCAATACAACAAAGACAAATAGGTAGATAAGGGTCATCGAGATTGTAGACTTGAGAGCTATGAACCAATTCCTTGCAAGGGAGTTGGAGCCTGTGAGGTCAAGGAATAACGATGCTTTTTCCATGAATACTTCGATGGATGAAGAGATGGCCACTGTCTTGGATAGAAGACCAAGCGGCGTTGAGAAAGCTAAAGCTGAGAGCATTATCGGAGTGAGGATGTCTACCCGAAGGAGAGCTTTGCCAAAGGTTTGAACAGGGTTAAAAGTGTTCTGACTGAGGATAGTTAAAGGGTTGGTAGCAGGTTTAGGTTCATAAGAGAAACGCTTAAAGGTGTTGTGGTAACCCCCACTACATTGAGTTGAGGTCATAATGCCACTAATCTTTAGGTTCTTAGGCGGAAACTTCAAAAAGTTGATGAGAAACGGTTTAACGGGCTCAAGGATAAGGCGGGTTAATGAAGGGAGCCTGAAGACACATCAGTAACCACAGTTCCGTATGGACTGGATCATAATGCCGATTGTATTCAAGCTGCTAACTCCAAAGGCAGAATCCCTAGGTGATACTAACAACAGGTTGTCTAAAGAAATCTTTAACCAAGCTAGCAACAATGGTAGTTTATTATCCAAATGCAGTCTTCGAACAAAAGGTTCCATAAATCTACACAAAGGTTGACTAGAATGGGAGAGATTTGAGTTCCGATCAAACCTGGATAAATGCGAAGAATGCTCTTGTGGAACACCTTTTGTTAATGGGCTCAAATGCCTTATTGGGCCGAGAATTGGTAGGTCTGTCAATGGAAACCCTAGTTTTCCAAACGGGGGCAGAGGGTTGTTCAAGCGGCGGCCAGGTTGAGACGGCATCTGATTCAGTGGGTCGAGCAACTCCGACGCAGGGGAGGATGTTGGGTGAGGGTTCATAGCGGGGCTGGAGGCATCGGGAGAGAACACAGGGATCTCAAGATCTCCGATACTCGAGGGAGAAACCAAGGTGAGATGGCCGTCGTGTGCCGTCAACGACTCCACCAGGCAAGGTACAAATGATGGTCCAAGGAGATCTGCTCCTGCCATCGCCCATACTTGGTCTGAGATCTCTTCTTGGTGGGTCGAGCACCTAGATCTGAAGGTTGCTGGTTCATCGGATACCTTCTCCGGGAAAGAGGTGGGTAGCGTGTAAGAGCTGCGAAGATCCGACCAACAACTGACCTCCTTGGATTTAGATCCGGCTATTTCGTGCATGTGGTTGGTGGGGGTTCGAGATGGGTTCAAAAGAAACGAAAGCATAACTAAAATTAAGAAGAAGAAGAAACAAATAGTACAGGAAACAAGAGGAAGAAGTCGGGTTATGTCCCGATGCCGGCAAAGTTTTCCTTCGCCGGCGTTGGAGAAAGACAGTGTTGAGGGTTTCTCGATTCTCGTGTCTGAGAGAAAAAAGCAAAAACAGATATGGGGAAGTTTAATTACTCATCTAAAAATCTTGAATCTCAATAATCACAATCTACATAACTATCTGAAAAAAAAATAAAAAACTGAAATTTACTTAATTTGACATAAATTTAGCCAAAAATAATTGAAATACCCAAATTTTACCCAGAGATAGCTTAATTAGTAAAAACTACAAAACCGAGGTGGTCCGTTCGAATCATACTTAGAAAAGCACCATATAAAATACTTTGATCTTGACTCAAAGTAGAGCTTGACTCAGAATCTTTTAATAATTAAAAAAAAAAAAGGAAAAGTGTCTAATATTGTGACGTATGGCACTCCATCGATGGGTACGCCAGGCCTAGTAGGCAAAATGTTCTGTTATGAATTAAATCCTGTTTTGTTTGCATTTAGTTGGGGTTGCTCCAAGTATCATAACATAGAAGTGTTCTATAAATACAGGGACTTGGACATAATAAAAAAAATCATGGTCTAATACCATAAATCTGTACTTACTACATTAAGCTCGATTAATAATGCAAACGAGCAAAAATCATGAATACACATTTAAACCGTTCAATTAGTTGCAGAAGATAAGATGTGTTTTGATATTGGGATTTATACTATTATTGGGATTTGTGATATAGAGACTCTGTAAAGTCACCAAGAGGCATGCATATGCATTATTCTACAATTTACCTAATAAAAAAAAATGAAGATTCATCTAAGAATTTATAATGTGATGATCTATAGATTCTGCAAGAAATTATAAATTCTTAAGTGGAAATGATTGTTACAAAATTTTTACATGATGGTTATTCTCTAGTTAGTTGTACTTATGACTCATGGACTTGAATCTTTGAAAGGGTCACATAGATGTAGCAATCAATTTTTTTTTTTTTTTTTTGGATTTTATGCAAAAAAAGAAAAAAGTCAATCCAAAATAAAGGGAACATATACAAGACTTTAAGTGAGCAACCAAACAAGCATCAAATCTTGCTTTTTGTGCGTACCCGCAAATAGATATATGTTTCTATGCGTATTCGTCTTCTATTTTTTTCCTTCCAATATATATAGTCTCACCTTCTTAAGTTTTATCGAGATTTCTTTGAACCTAAGAAAATGGTTTTTGAATATCATCTTAGGCCATGTTCGGTTTTCTGTCGTTGGCGACTGGAACTAACGACAGCATCTAAAAGTTGTTCGTTTACTTGTCGTTGGTTCAACGACCAGCGATCATAATTTGAAATCGCTAATTTTTATAGCGACTAGATTCAAAAACGCCACGATAACTTTTTAAAAACTAATATAATTGCTAGAGATACCCTCGTTTGTGTGCGGACGAACTTGGCAATAGTCCGATCTCTTTCTTCCTTCTCGGTCATTTGCTCAATTGCTCCTTCAATTCTCTATCTCTATTTTTTTATTTTTTTCTTTTATGATCTCCATATATTGTCCTCTAAGTGTTGACTCATTTCCATTGCCTCCTAAGTTCCTATCTTTATTCCATTTCTTCTCAAATCCTCTCTCCAAATCTGATTTTAGTAGCTAGCCTGACTACGTACAGATGGTCGTCTGTCATTGATCTCGATAAATTTTCGGGTACAGAAGTGTTACTAGACCATCCCTTAACCTCTTAACCTAGCACTATTTTAAAAACATAAGTTAATGTTAACCAGACAATTTTACTAAACGCAAACGATCGAATATTACGGCATTGTGGCACTCATCAGTTTTTTTTTTCTTTTCTATATTGGGATTTTAATTGTTGTTGCTTCCTACCTGTATGGTTTAGGTTAGAAGATTTAAACTCTACTTTTGTATAGTGTAGATGTTTGAAGCAGCTGCTGGTCTTTCTATTCCATTTTTAGATAAATTGTTCTTTACTTTTAGAAGTAAGATTTCTTAACTCTATTTTCTATCAAGCTTGTAGGTATCTTTCACTATCGATTCCTCTAAGTATTATTATTATTATGATGTAGAATAGCTATAAAGATCATTTACTCGTAACATCAATAGAGAAAATGAACAGACAGACATCAACATCTCCAATTTCTTTCACACAAAAGAAACCTATTTTGTGGTCGTCGGCTATGGTCTTGCCCTTCTTTGAGCAATTTAAACAACAACTTTACCAACTAATCTTCTTATATTAAAATATGAATTAATCGCTCCAACAATATTTCAAATAATTAATCACACCCAATTATATCCTCCAACTGTGATCCTAACCAATTATTCAAAAATAATTTAAATTTAATTCACAATTATTAATTTTTCCCCTCGTCTTTTTCGTGCTCAAACATCACACCAACAATACATTGACGATCTAATTCTTCTTCTTCTTGAACAAAATATTTTTGATTTCTAAAATCCAAAGAACTCACTTTACACATTTCAAAAAAATTAAAAGAGAATTGTTATTGTCACTTTCTCTCTGCTTTTTTTGTTTTTTTCATTTTCTTTAGAATGGGTTTTTGTGTTAATCAACGAGACCCGGAGACAAATCCTCAAGAAAACGATCAACAAAGCAAAACTCGTTTGAAAAGAATGGTTCTTGATTTGGGTTTTGGTTGTTTCCTTCTTCCTCGAACCAGCTCTCGTGAGGACAACAAAGCTTGGCTCTTGGAAGAAACAGAGCCGGTTCCGAAGCTTATAGACTCAGAGCCACATTCGTTGCAGTCTTCATTTAGGTTTAGTCTTTTCTCGCTAGTGGAGTTGGAGAAGACGAAAAAAGAGCACCCTTCGTCGTCTTATCGGGATTTGCCGGTTCCTGAAGGATCAGAGACGGTTCTGTTTGTGAATCTGGAGAATGAGACAGGACTAGAATCAAAGGATGATATGAATTGGTCTAGAGCTGTTTCGTTGGAGAAGAGTATTTCTCCGGTGACCAATACTTTGGTCAGATTCAGCTACAGTGAACTCCTCGCCGCCACGCGCAGTTTCTCAAAACGTAAACCCTAGCTAAACCCTAAGAAATTCCTTTGTTTTTTTTTTTTTTAATAGTAATTTGATATGTTAAATCTGTGTTGAAATTGGTTAGGGAGGGTGTTGGGAAGAGGAGCTTGTAGCTATGTGTTTAAGGGAAGAATCGGGATTTGGCGTAAAGCCGTGGCCATCAAAAGACTTGATAAGAAAGATAAAGAATCTCCTAAGTCGTTTTGCAGAGAATTGATGATTGCAAGCTCTCTTCATTGCCCTAACGTTGTGCCTTTGCTAGGGTTTTGTATCGATCCCGATCAAGGGCTTTTCTTGGTGTACAAGTATGTCTCTGGTGGCAGCCTTGAACGCTTTTTACATGGTAATTACAATACCTCCTCTCTTTCTTTATCATTGGATTGCAAAGTTGTGAATAGATTGACGGGTTTTATATTACTTGGTTCCAAATTAGATAACAAGAAGAAGAAAGGTAGGAAGAGTCCCTTGTGTCTGCCTTGGTCAACAAGGTACAAGGTTGCCTTAGGTATTGCAGATGCCATAGCCTACTTACATAATGGCACGGAGCAATGTGTTGTGCATAGAGACATCAAACCCTCAAATATTCTTCTTTCCTCAAACAAAATTCCAAAGGTAAAGAGACTTTGAACCACATTTTGGTAATTTTATCAGCATAAGTGTGTTCTGTATTCATTTTCCGAGTTTTTCTTTCAGTTGTGTGATTTTGGGCTAGCGACTTGGACCGCTGCACCTTCGGTTCCTTTCCTCTGTAAGACCGTGAAAGGAACTTTTGGGTATCTAACTTGAAAACTTTTTGATGATCATGAAGTCATTTTTATGGATCTAAAAGTTTTAAACAATTTGGAAACTTTCTTGCAGCTATCTAGCTCCTGAGTATTTCCAACACGGCAAAATATCTGATAAGACCGATGTTTACGCATTTGGAGTCGTGTTGCTTGAGCTAATAACTGGTCGAAAACCAATTGAAGCAAGAAGACCATCTGGTGAAGAAAATTTGGTAGTTTGGGTAAGTCTTTATCTTATTTTTGTTTCTTTCTTTTAACTACTAGTAAACCAACCCATTGACTTTAGCTAGTTGTAGCACTAAAATTCTACAAGCCCCTTTTTCCCACAAATGGAAAGGGGATTCTAATTTCCAACCAAGAAATAAATGCTTCTCAATACATTCTTTTTGAATTTTGTAACTCGGCCTTCTAAATTGGGGTTTTGGTCAAGCTTGGTTGAGCTACAAATTCTGGTTAAACTGTAAACGGTTTATGACAAAAGAGTGATGGTTAAATGCAGTTTAGGCTTTTCCTAATAACCATTTTGGCTTCACTTCTGCTTGCATCAATGGATTGGTTTTTATGTTTTTGTGTAGGCAAAACCGTTGTTGCATAGAGGGATTGAAGCTATAGAGGAGTTGCTTGATCCAAGGCTAAAATGTACAAGAAAAAACACAGCTTCGATGGAGCGTATGATCCGAGCTGCAGCCGCGTGTGTGATCAATGAGGAATCGCGAAGACCGGGTATGGAGGAGATACTCTCAATCCTAAAAGGCAGTGAAGGGATAGAGCTAAGGACGTTTTCAAGCCGGAAGAAATCAAACCTTCCGGGTATAATAATGGACTGTTATCCGCAGTTTCAACGGACAAAATCTGAGATGAAGAGCCATCTTGCTCTTGCCATGCTGGGAGTACCGGAATTTGAAGAAGATGATCTTTTGTAATAATGAAGGTAACAGTTCGAAGAAAATGGTAACAAACTTAATAAACTATAAGAAAATGGTACGTACGTACGTGTAGATATCATGTAAATGTTTACTGAGTAACCCGGTTTAGACTTTTATTCTACCTGTTTGGCTTTTGAGAGATCGATTCTTCCGGTTTTGGTTCATAGTCATAAAATAAAAGATCGGTCATGTTCGTTTCGTCGACGCAGGCGGCTGCGGCAGCGGCAGCGACAATGGCAAACACAATCTTTTTAATCGCCGCATTTAATCGATGTTCAAAATCAGAAGCTGCATTTTACTGCAACGTCATGCCGCAAGTATCTACGGCAACCAAACGAACAACGATAACTGTGGCTGCCGCAGCCGCAAGTACCTGCGACGACGAAACCAACAAGCTAGATTTTATAATCACAACTTGACATATATAATTAATTGGTATTAGAATTATTTTTTTTTGAATGAACGTAAAATTTATTCAACCGAAAAAAACCTCGTTTAAATTGTTATTAGAATTTAGAATGAAGCTTCTCTGACCAAGACAAATTTTTCATATATACTCCGAAATCCACATATCAAACTGTAAGAATTTATTCAAACATTAAGCAAATAAAGTTTACTAGATACTAGATAGAACATTAACGTATAGAAAAATATATACGATCCTTATATTTTGATGTTTTGGGGATTTGATACTTAATTTGTATTCATAAAATTTGTCAACTCTTACGAGAGATGTTAAAGATTCGGAGGAGACGGTCTTTCAGGGTGTCTACACAACCTCTTTGGTGCTTCGTCGTCAACGTTATAAATACCACTTCCACACGATGGTGACGGCGGCGTGTATCTTGTACGGTTAAGGGGGCTGGAAACTTGATACATAACAATGGATATGTGAAAAATATGAAATCCAAAATAAAAAGTAAAACTAGTTTACTTAAATTTATCAGTTACATTGGCATATATAATCCCATGTTTTGTGTTAAATTTAGAAATAACATTAAAAAGGGTAAATGCTAACATTATTTCTAAAACAAACACCAAATGAAAAATGTGAATTCTTGATCAAAAGAAGTATATGAAAATTGGAATTTATAGAAGATAAAAATCAAAATTAATTCATAAACTTATTTAGAGTCACCAAAAGAATAATTTTATCTTTGGTAAACTGGTATGTAAACTCTGTTTTGTTTTAATATTTTGAAAATTATATAAAAATAACTTGTTACTTACTTTGTTCGGATTACTAACAAGTTAACTAATATTTTTGTGTAGCAATTTTATAGGAATAAAGAGATACTAACCGACATAATGGAGGAGTCTAGCCCCCATGATTGGATCATGAAAGGATAGAGACATAAGTATAAGAAGCAAACTTGAAAGAAGTGAAGCTGAGTCTTTTTTCTTCATTGCCATTGCTCCTCTTCTTTGACTACAAGTTTGGTTGGTTTTAAGTTTTGTACATACATATAGGAAACTGAATTTGAGGGTGAATAAGAAAAAGTAAAGCATGAAAAATCAACACTTACTTCTACTTTTAGTTGAATAAAGTTTTTACGAGTTGATGTTACACATCTTTAGTATGAAACGAAGGCTTACCATTTTATCTTTGACACCGAAATGAAGACTTCCTTAAGTATGTACGTACGTAAATTCTACCATTGGATTTGTATTTGTTTTTTCGCGTGAAGAATTTTTTATAATATATATGAAACAAAAACGAAAATGCAGAGCGAGCTGATCTTGTTATGTGGAAAGGAAAGAAGGATAGTTTCAACTCGGAGTTCTCTACGGCTGACACATGTAATCACATTCGTTCTATATCCGCTGAGGTCTCATGGCATCGAGCTGTTTGGTTTACTCATGCAACTCCAAAGTACACTTTCTGCACCTGGTTAGCAGTTCATGATAAACTGGCCACAGGGGATCGCATATTGCGGTGGAACATTGGGGTTACAGGGACCTGTGTGCTATGCCAACAAAGCATAGAAACCAGATCACATCTCTTCTTTGCTTGTAGGTTTGCTTCTGAAGTGTGGGCCGCGACGGCTAAGGGGGTGTTTCGAACCCAGTACACTACTGATTGGCACCAACTCCTAACATGTTTAGCAGACCATCACCTGGACCGCATGGGAAGTTTTTTTTAACTCATTATACTTTTTAACTTACGGTGTGTACAATCTAGAGAGAACGCAACGGACCAAGACATGGTCAACACGCCAACACTCCAGGGCAGCTGATCAAATGGATTGATCGCCAAGTTAGGGATCAGATTTTGGCCATTCAACGAGAGGACAGACGGTTCGACAACGGGCTTCAGGCTTGGTTTCAAACTAGAATCTGAGACTGGTCTTTCTCTTTTTATGTAATCTACACTAGTTAAAACTTTATTTCAAACAAACAAAGGTACCACTAGTTGTAAAAACACTATTTTCTTATGAATATAATTCAACATTAAATTCAAAAAAAAAGAATAATGCAGTGGTCTCTAGAAGTTTTGAAGAAGAATGAGAAATGAGAATCGTACAGTTAGTATTAGTACTTCTCATGGCAGCTGTAATGCAAGAGTTAATCAATTATTAAGAGAGAAATACTTTCAGTTTTAACCAAACAAGTTAAAAGCTATCATTAAATTAAGTAACATTTTATCGAGTTTTATGTAGCCTATAATGGTAATTAAATTTGGTCCAAGTATAGGGACTTTCGCCACACCACCATGGTTTTGAATATGTTAGTGTTTTAGCCATTATGATCATTCACCGAACATTTTATCTTGCTTCCTAAGTCCTAATTCATCATCCATGCATGGTTCCATCACGTTAATTGCCTTTGTAGTTTGGTTGAGTTCTATTAGTTTCATTTGCTTACGATTTTATTTTAAATTACTTAGACGTTATTTAGGTTTGGTGAGAAAACCCCCCAACCCATCTTATTGCTCTTAGCTTAGATCAGCTTCTTTTAACTGTTTTGTGTAACCTTAGGTGGTTTTCTTGGTTTAAACTGTGTGGTATATATATATATCCAGATTTTTTTAGTTACTTAAAATTCTACCGAATAGAACTGAATCAAAAAAAAAATATGCGGTTCGGTTTTATTCAGAAAAAAATATGCGGTTCGGTTTATTCAGAAAGTAATTTCATCCGGTTTGATTCGATTACAGTCAAATTATTCATTACAAATCCATTCTTTGATATAAAGAGACTTTCTGTTTTTTTTTTTTTTTTTTTTTTTTTTTTTCTTGTGATATAAGATTTTTTTAGAAAATAAAACACAACTTTATTTCATGTTAGGACACAAAAATTGTTACATTCTGACATTCAAACCCATTCTTTAAATTAAAACAGAGATAAAAGAAAACACAATCTTCATGACCAAACTCAAGAGACTTGAACCTGAATAGTCTTTGGTTTCTTAGGCTCACGAGGAGGAAGTTTCTGAACAGTCACTTTCAACACACCATCATGACAAGTAGCAGAGATCTTGTCCAAATCTGTATTCTCAGGCAATTGAAACTTCCTCATAAACTTACCCATTCTTCTTTCCATCCTCACGTACTTCACACTTTCGTTCTCTTTGCTCTTCTCTCTCTGTCTTTCTCCACTCACCACAAGAACATTCTCGTCTTCTATTTGAACCTTGATCTCATCTCCTTTGATTCCAGGCATGTCTACAACAAAAGCATAAGCGTTCGGGTGCTCGATAACGTCAACTGGTGTAGCTGCCATTGCCTTTGCGTCTCGCACGTAAGCTCTTGATGGGTTGTTGTTGTGATCTTCGGGAACTTCGAGCATGTCTTCGAGAATTGAAATTATTGGAAACCTTCCCAAATCCATTGTAAATTGTTTCGTTAGCTTTCTTGATTCGTATTCTATGATTCTTGGCTTTTGGTTTGATTGATTTTTTTTATAGAGAATTGTGGGATATAAATAGGAGTGGGAGATGGAGATTTTTCTAGAGAAATGTAGAGAGTGCTTCGGTGTTTGGGAAACGTCTTGATCATTCTGGAGTTTTTGTGACATAATGTAATTCGATTTTGATATCTATAGGCCATATCTAGATGGGCTTTGAATTAGGAGTAAGGCCTATTCTTGTATTTTTTTTCCCGCAAAATAATACTTTTTTTCAAGCGAACGAAGGAAAAAGATTAATAAAAATGAAAAGAATGTGACCATTATAATCATAATCAAGCGTATATGATCCAAAGCTGCAACCGCCAACCGCATGTGTGATTCATGTATGCAAATTCCAACATCGAGTTTTGGTCAAGAAATATTGCGGCTGCTGATTGCTTAAAGATCTACGAGAAAGATAAATTGAAGCTTAGAAAGATGTTGGATGAAGTTCCGGGTAGGTTTTGTTTAACAACAGATTTGTGGAGGGCAATCACAATAGAGGGATACGTGTTTGACTGCACACTATATCGATCCTAGATTGAAGTTTACCTATATAGAGTATTGCTTCAATACCCTTGATGCGTCAACTAGTAAAGCAAGAGTGGATCACTTGCGTAAGAAGCTGAAGAAGCTTTTTGATGTTTATAAGAAGAACCCAAAAAAAAAAACAGCAGCAGGAAATTCAAAGTCAAACAATATGGAGCAAAACATTCTTCCTGGATATGGTGTAAGTGTTTTGTTTAAACTACTTTTTTTTGTATCGATATTGTTTGAGATGTCTCTGTTTTGAGCTGCTGCATATTTGTGTTTGAACTGTTTCAGTTTTAAATCATAATTTCAGGGCTTTTATGCTTTCATCTCCCAAACAGTTGGTGCTAATGGCAAGTCAGCATTAGACAAGTACTTGGATGAACCGGTTTTGGACATGATGGCATTTAAGAGCTTGGATGTTTTGAAATATTGGAAGGATAATGCAAACCGTTTTCAAGAACTGTCTTCTATGGCTTGTGACATCCTTAGCATCCCTATTACGACTGTAGCTTCAGAATCTTCGTTTAGCATTGGAAGTCGGGTGTTAAGCAAGTATCGGAGTTCACTCCTTCCTTCTAATGTCCAAGCTTTAATCTGTGCAAGAAATTAGCTTAGAGGTTTTGAAGAGATTGTTGATCCATTCGAAGAAGGCAAAGAAGGAGAAGGAGAAGGAGAAGGAGTTTGAAATATGTGTGTCATTGTGTTTGAAACATTCTAGATGTTCATGTTTGCTTTATTGCTTTATTGATGTTGATCATTGTATTTGGATGTTGATCATTATAGATGAAACATTTTGGATGTTGATCATTGTGTTTGAAATAATTTAGATTTGGTACATTTAAGTTTATGCTTTATTGCTTTTGGATCCATCTTTTATGTTTTATGTGATTGGCAGCACAAAATGATCATTTATGTTTATGTTCTAAGCTAATTACACCATTTTTTCTCATTTTACAAAATCTGTTATATGTTGTCCAATGGACACCCATGGACAACCATAAAAATATGGGCATAAGTGGGCATGGTCGTTAATGGACCGGACGTTAATAGACACGGACAGCTATTTGTCCAAAATCAAATTGGACAATGTTGGACGGGTCAAAATGGACGTGGACAGCCCATTTTGACAGCTCTACGAAGGAGATACTTTCAATCTTAAAAGGCGGTGCTCTTGCAATGCTCTGAGTAACTGAATTTGAAGATTATTAGGAAACATGAGGATTGGTTATTGATTGGTTTATAACCGGTTAACCCTGGTACAATTAGTTTGGATAAATAAGTGTTAGTATATAAGGAAAATGTGGATTGTATTATGAGATTAAGCTTTGTAATATTCACATTATTCTTTGGTTAATAAAAGTTTGTTAGAACCGTTGATGGTTCTCTTCTTCTTCGTCTTCTCCGATATGTTTTCCGGTGAATCAGATTATTAATATGGTATCAGAGCTTTGCTCTTAAGTCTTCCGCTTCGTTCGATTTCATTGAGAAGCTTGTGAGAGGTTCAATTGAAAGAGATGAGTTGTTCAATTTCTTTTCTTCAGCTTGTGAGGATTGTTATTGCTGCGATTTTTGAGCTTATCGTAGGCATATTCTTTGGGTTTTCTATTCTTCTTTTTGTTTCTCGTCTTTGATTGACTTTCTTCGTGGCGAATCTCTCTTTTCTTTTATCAAATTCGTTGCGATTTCTTGTGATTCTTCATTCTTTCATTGAGAATGGGATCTTTTGTAGCTCCTTCGTCGGTTAACCCAACCAATTCGAATCCGCGTGAATCTACTGAGTCTTCGCGTTTTCAAACGGATCAGTATGAGAATCCGTATTATCTGAATAGTAATGATCATGCTGGCCTTGTTCTAGTCTCGGATCGGCTCACGACAGCTTCTGATTTTCCTTCTTGGAGGCGATCTATGTTGATGGCGTTGAATGTGAGAAATAAAATGGGATTCATCAATGGTACGATTCCTAAACCCTTGGAAACTCATCGAGATTTTGGAACTTGGTCTCGTTGTAACGACATAGTGAGTACTTGGTTGATGAACTCGGTAGATAAGAAGATAGGTGCGAGCTTGCTTTATATTTCTACTGCAAAGGGTATGTGGAAGAGTATAATCTCTAGGTTTAAGCAAGATGATGCACCTAAGATTTTTGCTATTGAACAGATGCTTAGCAAGATTGAGCAAGGATCTCAGGATGTTACTACTTACTACACATCTTTAGTCTCTTTGTGGGAAGAACACAAGAATTATGTAGAATTGCCTGTTTGCACATGTGAAAAATGTGAGTTTGATGCGGCTGTTAAGTGGGAGAAATTACAGCAGCGAAGTCGAGTGACTAAGTTTCTCATGGGTTTAAATGAGAGTTATGAGCAATCTAGGCGTCACATATTGATGTTGAAGCCAATACCTACAATCGAAGAAGCTTTCAATATGGTAACTCAAGATGAACGACAAGAGATCATTTAGCCACTTACACGGGTTGATAATGTCGCTTTTCAGACTACGACTCCTGCTTCTTACGATGGTGACAATGCTTATGTTGCTGCTTATAATACGATGAGGCCTCAGAAGCCTGTTTGTACACATTGTGGACGTTTGGGGCATACGATACAGAGATGTTATAAGCTTCATGGTTTTCCTCCAGGGTACAAGACCGGTGGTTACAAGGGTAATGGTACGATGCAGAATCAATCTTCTTACAACCCTCGTATGCAGACCACTCAGATGCAACCTCAGATGCCTCAATCTCAACCACGAATGCCGATGGTTCCTTATGATCCTATTCAGAAGGCGAATGCTGATGCAAATGTTTATGCAGAACAAGCACCTTATTCTTCTACGATTGGTCCTTATCCATATGTAGCTCCTTCTGACTTGGTTTCTCCTGCTCGATTTGATGGTAATACTCTTAATACTCCACTCTTTACACCACAACAGTTGCAACATATTTTATCATAGTATAACTCTCAAGTACCAGCTCAAGAGGCTGCAGCTACTTCTAATACTGCTACGGTTACTGAACATGGTCTCATGGCTTCTACTTCCACCTCTGGTACAATTCCTTTTCCTTCCACTAGTTTACGATATGAAAACCACATTCTCACTTTTCAAACACATGCTCTTTCTTCTCTTCAACAATATCTTCCACCTAATGATTGGATTATTGATAGTGGTGCGTCTAGTCACGTTTGTTCAGATTTAGCAATGTTTAGAGAGTTAGTACCTGTTTCTAATGTTATGGTAACTTTACCAAATGGTACTCGGGTTCCTATCACACACACAGGCACCATATGCATTACCAAAGCATTGATTTTACATAATGTTCTACATGTTCCTGATTTCAAATTTAATCTGATTAACATAAGTTGTTTGGTTCAAAGTTTATTTTGTTCTGCTCATTTCTTTCCCAATTGTTGTCTTATTCAGGAACTTTCTCAGGACTTGATGATTGGGAGGGGTAGACTCATCAATAATCTCTATATTCTTGAGACAGAACCAAAGACCCTCTCACCATCTCTTCCTGCTGTTTGGTCTTTTTCTGCTATTGCATTATCTGATGGCGTTCTGTGGCATCATCGACTTGGACATCCATCTTCTGCAGTTTTACAAAGTCTTGTTAGTGTCATTCCTTCTCTTAAGTCTGTAGTCCCGAGTGATTCACCATGTCGAATATGTCCTTTAGCTAAACAGAAAAGATTAGCATATGTTTCTAATACAATTTAGCTTCACAACCTTTTGATTTAGTCCATTTAGATGTTTGGGGTCCTTTTGGTACTGAGTCTGTTGAGGGTTTCCGGTATTTCTTTACTTTGGTTGATGATTGTACTCGAGTGACATGGCTTTATATGATGAGGAATAAAAGTGATGTTTCTACAATATTTCCTACTTTTCTTAAATTGATTTCTACTCAATATGACTCAAAAATTAAAGCCATTCGTTCTGATAATGCTCCTGAGCTTGCTTTTACTGATATTGTTAAAGAACAGGGCATGTTGCATCAATTTTCATGTGCATACACACCCCAACAAAATTCGGTAGTCGAACGCAAACATCAACACTTGTTAAATGTTGCTAGAGCCTTATTGTTTCAATCGAATGTACCTTTGAAATACTGGAGTGATTCTGTGGTGACTGCTGTGTTCTTGATAAATAGAATGCCTTCCCCTTTGTTAAAGAATAAGTCTCCTTTTCAGGTTTTCAGTAACAAGGTTCCTGATTATAGCATGTTAAAAAGTTTTGGTTGCTTATGTTTTAAATCAACTTCTTTACATGATAGGCATAAGTTTTCACCAAGATCAAAACCCTGCATTTTTCTAGGCTATCCATCTGGTTATAAAGGGTATAAGATTTTAGATATGGAATCTCATTCAATATCTGTATCTCGTAATGTCATTTTTCATGGAAATGTTTTTCCTTTTAAGACATCTGTATTGTTATCTCAGGCTGCTGATATGTTTCCTAATAGCATTTTACCAATGCCTGCACCATTACATTTTGTTGATTCTTTGCATTCGCTTGATGATGTTGATATTGATATCCCTGATGAAATTGATGCATCGCATACATCTGCATCTGACACTACACGCTTGGACCCTGGTACTGTTCGTGTAGATAATTCTATCGTATCACGGGATACAATTACTACTTCTCTTCCTGTTGCTAGGCCTAAGCGAACTGTAAAGACTCCCTCCTATCTTTCTGAATATCATTGTGCTCTTGTTCCTTACATTTCTACAGATCCTCCTACTCCTCTTCAACCACCAGAAAAAGCCATTTCTTCTAAACCTCATACTACGCCTTATCCTCTTTCTTCCGTTGTTTCATATGATTGTTTTACACCTCTTTCCCAATCTTATATTTTCACATATAGTCTTGAGACTGAACCTAAAACCTTTGCTCAAGCCATGAAATCAGTAAAGTGGACCAATGCAGCTGGTGAAGAGCTTCATGCTCTCGAGATTGCTCATACTTGGGATGTTACAACTCTCCCACCAGGTAAAAATGTTGTTGGTTGTAAGTGGGTATTTACCATTAAGTATAACCCTGATGGTACAGTTGAACGGTACAAAGCCAGGCTTGTGGCTCAAGGGTTCACACAGCAAGAAGGTTTGGATTTTATGGAAACATTCTCTCCAGTGGCTAAACTAACAAGTGTGAAATTTCTACTTGGTGCTGCTGCTAAACAAGGATGGAGTTTGACACAAATGGATGTGTCTAATTCTTTACTCCATGGTGACTTGGAGGAAGAGATTTACATGAGTCTTCCTCAGGGATATACTCCTCCCCCAGGTGTTACTTTACCACCTAATCCGGTTTGTCGCCTTCGTAAGTTTCTTTATGGCTTGAAACAGGCTTCTCGCCAGTGGTATAAGCGATTGTCTTCTGTTTTCTTGGGCGCAAACTTCGTTCAGTCTCCTGCTGATAACACTCTCTTTGTCAAAGAACGACCAGGTTCTTTTATTGCAGCTTTGGTGTATGTTGATGATATACTCATTGCTAGTAATGATGACACTGCCGTGGAGAACTTGAAAGCATTGCTGCGGTCAGAGTTCAAAATCAAGGACCTTTGACCAGCTCGATTCTTTCTTGGCTTGGCGATATCTCGTTCTTCGACAGGTATTTCCGTGTGTCAAAGGAAGTATGCCCAGAACCTGTTAGAAGATGCAGGTTTACTCGGTTGTAAACCAAGTCCTGTTCCTATGGACCCAAGTTTGCACCTTACGGCTACGATGGGAACGCCTCTGCCTAATCCTCGTTCTTATCGAGAACTTATCGGTAGGCTTCTTTATCTCACGATCACCAGGCCGGATATCACCTTTGCTGTTCATCAGCTCAGTCAGTTCATTTCTGCACCATCTGATATTCACCTTCAAGCGACTCATAAGGTTCTCAGGTATATTAAAGCTAACCCTGGTCAAGGCTTGATGTACTCTGCAGACTCGGACTTGAGCTTAAATGTCTTTTGTGATGCTGATTGGGCAAACTGTAAGGATACTCGACGCTCTATTACTGGCTATTGTGTATATCTTGGTAATTCTCTGATCTCATGGAGGTCCAAGAAGCAGGGTGTCACTAGTAGGAGCAGTACAGAATCCGAATATCGTAGTATGGCTCAGGCGACTTGTGAAACTATTTGGTTGCAGTAGTTATATAAGGATCTTCATCTTCCCGTTACAGGTCCTGCTAAACTGTATTGTGACAACAAGTCTGCTCTGCATATTGCTATGAATCCTGTCTTCCACGAGAGGACGAAGCATGTAGAAATTGATTGTCATACAGTCCGTGATCAGATCAAAGCTGGTACGCTCAAGGTCTTCCACGTTCCTTCGGAAAATCAACATGCTGACATTCTCACCAAACCGCTTCAACCAGGTCCTTTCTATGGATTGTTTTCTAAGATGTCATTATCAAGCCTGTATCTTCCAAACCAGATATCTTTGAAGCTACAGACTTGAGAGGGGCGTATTAGGATAAATGAGGATTGGTTATTGATTGGTTTATAACCGGTTAACCCTGGTACAATTAGTTTGGATAAATAAGTGTTAGTATATAAGGAAAATGTGGATTGTATTATGAGATTAACCTTTGTAATATTCACATTATTTTTTGGTTAATAAAAGTTTTTTAGAACCGTTGATGGTTCTCTTCTTCTTCGTTTTCTGTGATATGCTTTCCGGTAAATCAGATTATTAATAAAGATGAGGATGATCTTTTTTTGTAGGAAAGGTAAGAGACTATGTAAATCATATTAATAAAATTCTTTTCACTTTGTATAAATAAATAATAACTATGCCCCCAGCATAAGTGCGGGATGTAATACTAGTATGATATATATAACCCGCAAATTAATCATTGGGAAATTATTAAAACACAAAATATAATCGCAAAAAAAGTTGTATGTCAGTTGATGTTTCGAGCATATGTTACTTGGTCGTCTTCTTCAAATTTGCTAACTCGATTAGTCTTACAACTTATGACTCAAGGATCTGCAGCAGACGGGTTTTAAGGGTGTCGACAAGGGTCCTCTGTTGTTCCAGTAATGTGGTAAATTTCCGTTCCACACGACGGAGAAGGTGGAGTGTCAATGGGGACGCGAACTTAATTACATAAGAATCAATATGTAAAAATAGCACAAATTAAAAATGAGATCAAGTTAAAAAAAAGAAACTGAAATGCATTATCAGAGCTAAATATGAGACCAAAAACTATAAATAAACTTATCATATTATATTAAAAATATGAAACTCTACTTAACCCAGGTAAGCTGACAGGATTTCTTGTAAAATTCTAATTGATAGATGTTAAATATATATAGGCAGGTGAATGCTAATTTTGATTTTAGAAAAGTATAAAATGAAAATCGTGAATTTGATTTGTTTTTTGAAAATTATCTAGGTAGTGAATTTATTTGAGTTTTATGTTTAGAAAAAGTGATTTTTTTAAAGTGAAAACTAAACAAAATTAGTTCCAAATTTTTATAAAAATATTTAGGGTTAATTTAAAATTAATATAAACGTTAATTATTTTTTTGTTAGCTAAACTTTGTTTTCAAAAATAGTACTTTAACTAATTTCACTAATACATTTCTCATCAATATGTAAGTTGAAAAAAATGTAAAACATGAAAGCATGCAATACTTCAAACTTAAATTTACGAATGAAGCATCCATTTTTCTGATTACTAAAAGTTGCGAATTTACAATATATACTAAATTTTCAAAAAAAAAAAAAGAACTGACCGTAGTGGTGGAGTCTAGCTGACTTGACTGGATCATGAAAGGATAGAGATAAAAGTATAAGAAGCAAACTTGGAAGAAGGGAAGCTATTTGTGTTTTCTTCATTGCCATTGCTCCTATTCGATTACACTTTGGGCATCTTTAAGTTGTTGTACTTATATAGAGAAATGAAGTTAAGGGTAGACTAGAGAATTAAAGCCTACATTTCAAATTCAACAACATAGTTCATTTTTTTTATATAATATAACGCGGTTTTCTTGCATTAGGATGCAACACTTCTTTAATAAATATGTAATGACTCACTAATGTTTGAATATTCAACCGATTGTTCTGTTTGACATGATGAATTTTGAATGATCTATAATTGAACAAAATCGTAAATGCAGGTGACTTCGATCGAGAACGAAAACCAAGTTTGGAGATGCAATGTGATAGTTAGTTTAACCAAACAAGTTAAAATGCCATTGAACTGATACTGATTACTGAATACTCATGATTTCTTGTCCTTTAGTTACCTCATGTCCTATAAAATCAAGAAGATATCTCATTTGTGTTTGTTCAATCCACAGCTTAATTACGTGTTCTATTGGATTTTTAAGAAACAATACTAAATAAATATCATATATTATCAAGTTCTTGACTAGAAAGTTTCTTCTTCTTCTTCTAGGAATTGTTCAAGCGTTTCTATTTCAAACTGAATCTTGTAATATACTAATTTATATCTACATCAAGGTAGACTAACAGAGAAAAAAAAAAACAAATATTTTCGTTGTGGAACAGTTTGCATCTTCTCTTTGGTTATATGAATTACCGAGAGTTACAAAGACCAATAGAGAGATTGAAGTGCTTGGCTCAACGATTATGAATTATTTCAAAGGCTTATTACCTCTACAAGCTACTAGAATACAAGCAATGGCGAGTAAACATTATACAACAATTTTACAACAACAAAATGCAGACCTACAAAATCTGCTGCGGAGAAAGCAAGCGTTTCTCATGTTGGTGGTGTGTTACTGAATGAATGGTTTAAACAACAGATTGGAGTAGAGCCTCAAGTACAGCTTCTTTAGTGGGAAGAGCCGGGATTGCACCTCTCTGTTTAACTGTTAATGCCCCGCATGCATTCGCAAACATGAGCGCCTCTCTCAGTCGCTCTTCGTCCTGAAACAATTCGGTTTTCTCAGCTCATGTGTTTTTGTTCTCATGACCATCTTAAGCTATGATTAATGAGTGGTTCTATACTCTTTACCAAATCCATCAACTTAGACAATCTGCCGAGTCAGCCTTATAAATCTAACCTTCTCTAACCAAACTGCTACATCTAGTTTTTAAAATGAGAAATGAGGTTACCTGAAGCAAGGAGAGATCATTGGCTAGTTGTGATAGTATCCCGGCAACAAATGCATCACCAGCACCTGTTGTGTCCACTACATCCACCTTCAATCCATGCACTCTCCCGCTAAAATCCTGTACATTGGAAAAGATTTTTATGTAGTATGTTCATTAAACCTTAAGTATGAAGCCTATAAATACGTAGTTCTGATTCGAATACACACCTTGGTGTAGTACCGACAGCCTTCAGGGCCTTCAGTGACAAGGAGTAGTTTCAGCGTAGGATGAAACAACTTGCGGACGACATTATCATCGTAAGGATCCTCTCCTTTCGTTAGAAAAACTATCTCCTCTTCGCTTATCTTGAAAACATTTTATCAAACAGAGACAACAAGTTTCAGTACTTGAGAACAAAAAGGGAAAGATAATATACACAAATGTATCCTATAAAGATAACCTTTATAATATCAGCAGTATCCCAAATCTTCAGAATCTCATCTCTAGCGTTGTCTGCAGAAGGCCACAATGGGAGCCTAAGGTTTGGGTCATAGGAAAGAATAACACCAGCTTCTTTAGCAGCCTTTGCAGCAGCTATGTGCGCAGACTTGCACGGTTCTGTGATAAGACTTATCGAACCATAATGGAATATTTTCGCCTAGCACAAGATCAAAGGTAAAACTGTTAAACAATGAAAACTGAAACCTACATGTGGTTTGCTACATGTTCATAAGAGTTACCTTTTTAATCAGATCAAGATCAAGCTCAGACACTTCTAACAACATATCAGCACTCGGGTTTCGATAAAACATAAACTCTCGTTCACCTTCACTAGTCAAAGTCACAAAAGCTAAAGCAGTTCTTGCACCAGGATCAAACCGCATACCTTCATTGTTCACATTGTTATCTTTCAAAATATTCGCTAGCATATAGCCAAACTCATCTTCACCAACCTGTGCAGCACAACAGTTACCAATCTTAAAAAACAATAAAAAAAAACAAATCAAAACAAAGAACACACAGAGGAGGTTTTTTTTTTGTACTCAACCTTGCCAATGAAAGCTGAAGAACCACCAAGACGAGCAATACCAACAGCTACATTAGCAGGTGCACCACCTGGAGCCTTTTTAAAAGCCGGTGCATCGGCTAATGAAAGTCCACTAGTCGTTGGTACAAAATCAATTAGCATTTCCCCAAAACAAACCACATAAGGTGACTCTTGTGTTGAACCTTCACTAGACAATGCTCTTCCTTAAAAAGAAAACAAGAACAAAAACATGTTTCACTCAGAAAACAAATCAAACAAAAGATCATGTATTTCAAATTTTTAGCAATCTTTAGGGGTTTAAGACAATGCATACATAGATCTAACAACGATTCAAGAACAGTTCTGTTTTTGTTTTTTTTTCAGAGTTTAATGAGAATTTGAGATAACAAAAGCAAAAAAATGTGTGGAACCTTTGAGATTAGATCGTGAATTGGAGAGTCTTGAAGAAGAAGAAGAAGTAGCTTTGATGGAGATGCTACGACGGTTTGAAGTGAGTGAGTTTGGAGTTGATCGGAGAGTTGGACCGGAGAAACAGAACGTGGAAGCGGCTTGGAGAGCCATGGTGGTCGGAAAACGCAAACGGGATCCGCGTTTTGGAGACGCTAGTGTTTGTGTTTTGTATGCTTGTGAGACGAAGAAGAAGCTGAGTGAGTAGAGACAGTGACAGAGGGAGGAGCGGAGGAACCGAAGGTAATCGGAAAGGTCATTTTCATTATAGCGCTAATTAACACAATGATAAGTTTTTTTTTATAAATTTGATTAGATGTAGTAATTAATTTATTAGTATTGTTTATTTACAGCAAAAAAACCAAAATTAAACAGTAATTTTGATTTTGAGAATGGTGAATTTTGGCAGTACTATAGTTAATTAGTGGAACCCAATTTTGGGAGAGCAATCAAAGAATCAACAAATCTTTCACCTTTTTTCTTTGATTCTCCTGTGATAGTAACCTTCTCCACATGCCTATGCATCTATATCTGTTATTGTTTAGATAAATTAAGGAAAACCATCACTCTATTGAATTTAGCAATTGAGAAACATGTAGTTAATGTTTTTTTTTTTAATTAATTAATGAATCCGAGATTTTAGACAAAAATTCGTAATTCGACAAGTCATAAAAAAAGCGGATTTTAATTCTTTACCCATAAAACTTACAACTCTAGTTCGCCCTAGCCACAAACTCTCTCTCTTTGGCACAATCCCCGAGGCTCCCACTTCTGGCGGCGTCGACGTCGGTTTGCGTCGCTGGGACACCGTTTCCTTCTCTCCGTCGTTTGATTTACCTTTTAAATTTGTTCCTTGCGTCTCTTGGTTTCATCGGAGTTCTGAGATCTCAAATCTCTGCTCCAAAACTGCTTCAGCTTCAGTCTCCCTTTCCTCAGCCGGTGGATCTTCTCGGCGGTCCATCCCTCAACTCAGTTTTTCGTACCAAACTACCTAGCTCAGATCCGGTCTTAACGCTCTGCAACTCCCAGTTCCGATGCTCTGTTTCTCTGACCTAACTGGCCGAAGACTCCAACCTGGTCGGATGGCGACATCGAGACAATGGTTTTGCGTTTATCTCTCCTTACCTGACTCACCTTCCAGAACCAACACCACTTAGCCTGATGAAGAGATCTCCAAATCGAACCCAATTGCTAATGCCCGGCTCTGGTTATGGTCTTAATCCAAGCGATTACTGCCCCCCTCCTTTCAATTTTTCAACCAACCTATCACATTCCCTGCAAATTGTAGCTGATTACAGCCTTTATCCCCAATGGTCCAGGTTTGCTCTTCATTCCTTTTCACAAACCCTGGCCAATAGTTTGCTTTTGATAGGATTTGATACATCTCTGATTTGGAAGCTAGTTAGACCCTCAAATGGTTTATTGAACCCAAACCTATTGGAACCTTTTATCCCTATTTTGGCCGGCAGCACACACCATGATAGCAAAGTAGAAGGCTCCTTAGGATGGTTAGATATTTATCCCTGCCAAGGTCAGATTGAAAACTTGTATCAAAACCTTTGTAAAACCCACAACCCCGACCACCACCAATCGCCTAAGGTTCCGAACCTAGGGTCAGGTTTAATTTTTCAGTGTAACTCTGGCTACAAGCTTTGTGTGGAATTCCTTGACCTCCATCGCCAAGAGCTTCATGAGAGGGAGGACCCACCTGCTTTGTTACAGTTTTGCATTTATCTTCTCAAGTATGCCCTTCGGACAAGCCCAACTCCCAACCCCCTTCCCCATTCGCCTATTGATGGTAAGCTTGGGTATGTTTTACTATTCCATTGTGTACCCGGCTACAAGCTTTGTGTGGAATTCCTTGACCTCCATTGCCGATGGCTTCATGTGAGGGAGGATCCATCTGCTCTGTTACGGTATCACATATATCACTTGTGTTTCCTGCTTGTAGATTCACCCACTGCCCTGAGATTTGAGTTTAAAAATGTTGCAACTCTTGAACCTTTGTTCTTGTTTAGTCTCTTATTGGCGAGCTACCTATCATGTACCTCCCTTGTGGAGTCCCTTCTTAAAAGCCCGTATGCATGTGTTGCGCGAGCTGAATATGATCACTTGTTGGTCGAGGAATTCGAGAAGTCTATCTTCATGTTCGATTCTGCTTTGGTCCCAAAAGATTTTTCAAGCATTGCAAACCTATCAAGGTCAAGCACCCTCTTGAAAAACTCATGGAACCTCTCTCATTATCTGCTTTGTATTTCCATAGCTTCAATTTGTATGAAGTCACCTCTATTGAGGTTTTAAGTTAATGAAAGCTTTGTTTGTCCAAAAAAAAACCCATAAAACTTACAAATATTTGGATTCAAGTTTTCTAATAGTTACTACCATTACTTATAAACTTTATAAAATTTAAAATGAATTGCTGAATTGAGTGTTTTTGAAAAAATATATATCAAAAGAAACATTTCTAGGAAAATTTCTATTGATTATTCTAAATTGAAAACTATTACTGTAAAAATGTGTAAATTGTACAATTTTTTAGTAAAAGGAAGAAAATTTGATGGCCAATTTTTTGTTTTTGTCATAATTATTATATTTAAACCCCAAAAATAAGTAGTTGACAAAAAAAAAAAATCTTCTCTGAAAAATATGGCTCTGATTGGAAGAGACTTTAAAGACTTTAAATTAATTTTAAAGTCTTAAAAGCCAAAATTTTACCAATCATGCTTTCATTGATTTATTATTTTTAAAAGCCTTAAAAGTCTAACTGTCCATTTTTTTAGTTTGTACGTACAAATTTTTAAAGCCACAAATGTGAGACTTTTTTGGCTGTTAGAAAATAAATAAATAAAAGCTGTAGTTATTTTTTCTCTTTCTTATTTTCCACGATGATTGAAATAATAATAAAGCTCTCCACAAATTTATATATATATTTTACATATTTTATTTTTATAAAATAATTATTCTTATGTTTTTCTCTTTCTTTTAAGATCTATTTCAATAATAATTATTTTTTTTTTATTATCATCATTAATATCATCATTTCAATATTTTTAATAATAAAAGTAACAGTTACAGCTTTAAAAGTATTTGTTACCAATCAAATTTTAACAGTTAAAGTTTGTACAGTCAAAGTATCTACAACCAAATTCTCTACAGCTAAAATTTTAAAGTTAAAGTCTTTACAACCATAAGTAAGAGCAAGTGCATTAGTGTATGTTTGGTCTGTCCTTCAATATTAAAATTTTAAATTTAAATAGAAATAAAACAATTTTCAAAGAAACGTTCCTCCAAACGGGACGTAATTTGCTCCGTCCTTCGTTACACGTGGCAGCGTCTGCGTTGTTTATGTTGTTTGGGTAGGGGGAACCCAAAAAATCGAAGCTTCCAGTTTATTTGTGTTTTCTCTCCGACTCTCTCTCTTGACTCTATCTCTCTCGACGGCGATTCGTTTGGCCGGCGATTTCATCCGTTAATTTCCTCAGACGAACCGATCTGCTGTATCATCTAGAAGATTATCCGCCGGTTCCAATTGAAAGGAGGTTTGTGTTCCAAATCCGTTTGCGATTTTAGATGATTTAGTATTTTTGATGTATTCTCGATTTAGGGTTTTCGATATTGTTTCTGGGATTCGATTGGTTTGTCTCTGAGTTTTGTTTGAGCTAGGGAACTCTCTGGGTTTAGGTATATTTTGTCTCTGATTTTTGTTTCGATTTAGGGTTTTGGATTATGTTTTGGGTTTCGATAGTTGAGTGTCTCAGTTTTGGTTCAAATTAGGTTTTTGGATTATGTTTCTGGGTTTAGCTAGTTGAGTGTCTGAGTTTCTGGCTTTGTCTCTAAGATTGTTGTCAGCTTGTTTGGATTTTGTGGATTCTTTTATGTTAAACTGAGTATAACCTTGCAATTGTTTGTTGTTCATGAGTTTCCTCAGCGTCACCTGAAGAAAGCAACACATAACGGAAAATCACAGAAGAAGTAGCAACAATCATCGAGTCAGAGGTAAATACTTGATTCCATTAGCATCAGAAATGTCCATTGGTTGTTGTCTGGTGGGCTCAGTTTTGTAAATGCTTTGGTTGTTGTATAGTTGGTCTTTGTAGTGGTCTCATTAATTGATTAGTGGTGATGATCTCTGTTAAAACTCAAAGATTAATGGTGATCTAACTTATATAAAACCTGAAATATTTTATAAGTTAGTTAAAAAAATCTAAAACTCTTCAAAAAACTCTAGTCTTCGTAAAAACAGAGTTCAAGTCTATTGATAAGATGTTTGTCTTAAACCATCTCCTCTATGAATTTAATGGGATACTAGAATGCTTTGTAGTTGTGTAAGTTGTCATAAATTGTGATTAGACTTAGGTAGTTGAAGGATAGGTCATTATGAATGGTAACTTATTACTTGATACCTTTTCACCTTTTAAACACCAAACCAGCCTTCAATCTTTCTCCATCATCTTCTATCTCTCTTCTTTGGTAAACCAACAACATTTCCGATTCCTCATCATCTAAAACTCTTCTTCCTATGAGTTCTTACAATCCATTCAGTCAGTCCTCTAGTTATTTAGAGCTTCTCAACAGTCAAGGAGAGTCACTTAACCAAGAAAACTCTCCTTATGAGAGTTTTCCATCACCTGGCAACAATGGTGCTTATGAAGTACCTCCTTGGAGCTCTCAAGAATCCCAGGATGTACCTCTTTCTCAAGAGACACCTGTCAGGAAGGATAGGAAGAAATGAAATCCGGCTGATGATGAAATTCTTATCAGTGCGTGGCTGAACACTTCAAAGGACCCGATTATTGCAAATCAACAAAAGGGAGGAAGCTTTTGGCAAAGGGTTAACAAATACTATGCAGAAACTCCTCATGCTATAGCCAATGGTGAAGAGGGGAAGAACATAAACTGTAAGCAGAGGTGGTTTAGGATCAATGAGTTCACTAACAAGTTCTACAGGGCTTATGCAGCTGCAGAGAGACTAAACAGTAGTGGACACTCTGAGAACGATGTGCTGAAGGTGGCTCACGACATCTACTTCTCTGAATATAAGACGAAGTTTACAATGGAGCATTGCTGGTGTTTGTTAAGGTTTGAGCAGAAATGGATGAAACTTAACGCTATTAACAACCCTTCAACTTCAGTCAGAACAAAGAGGAAACCAGTTGCTGCAGCTTCACAATCCGAGGCAGCTTCACAATCCGAGTCAACCCACACTGAGCAAGACTTTGAGGAAAGGCCTCAAGGTATCAAGGCTGCAAAGGCCAACAGGAACAATGCTCATGGGAAGGCTCTTGCTGAGTACAAGAGCATGTAGGAAGTAAAGAAGGTGGATATGGCTGAAAAGGAGAAGCTACAGAAGCTTGGCATACTAGACACACTTCTTGCCAAACCAGAGCCACTTAGTGAAGCTGATCAAGTTATCAAGGATAAGATAGTGGCTCAGTATTTCTGAGATTGTTGTAACTTTGTATGATTTTCGTAGTATCTAAGTTCGAATTTCTGTTTTAGTTTTTTATGTATTCAATTATGTCTGTTCTTGTTTCATCAACTCGGCTTAAGATGCAACTTTGTATGATTAATCTATTATCGAACGATGTTAAATTGTCCTTGTGTTTCTGATTGTGTCAATCTGTTCTCTGTGTCTATATGTTTCAAATAAATCAGATGGGCCAAGACTACAGCTACTCTCAGCCTGATTCCTCAGATCAATATGATAGATACTCTGACGACACTGAGGACAGGGAAATAAATGCTTTGATTCGGATGGATGAGGCTGAGAGTAGCTTCATGAATGCTCAGGCGACTCAATACCCTCCTCAACCTGAGGTTGAGTTCGGATTCCGAAGGTATGCTACTGTGGTGGTCAGCCCCTCTTATCTTCAAGTTACAACAGACGGTATGTGGGAATACATAAACAGATTATTAAGTGAGTTGTTATGTTTTAACTGATTATGAAGTGATTTGCTAATTTTATATGTTAATGCAGGTTCTTCACATGTGGAAATGTTGATGATGGAGAGATGCATATTCACAAGTGGTGGGATGAAGCTGTCATGGAGGAGATGAGAGAGATGGGCAGACAATGTGAAGTGCTGTCTCAGAAGGTAGATAACCTTACATTCTCGAGTAACTATGAGACATCGCAGAAAATAGTCCGGTTAGAGAAGGAAGTGTTTGAGCTAGGGAAGACCAGAAATAGGTTTGGAAATGGTTTTGAATTGATGGTTTTGGTAATTGCTTTTGTGGTAGCAATAGTAGGTATGGTATCCTTGTATCCTGTTTTTTCTATGGCCTTTGTATGATTATGGGAATCTGTTTGTAAGCTTGTTGTTTCCGAAAATATCAACACTTGAAGTCACAGATCGTTACTATATAGTCACAAGCTTTTGTCACGAAACGTTACTATATAGTCACAAGCTTTTGTCACGGATCTGGTACATTGCTTTTGTCACGGATCGTTGTTGTGGTAGTCACGGATTGAATAACACAAAGCTTGTAACATTTGCTATATATATGTTTCTTTTGTAACACAAAACCAAACAAACGTCAAGATCTCCACTTCTCTTTTTTTTTCCTCGATTTCTCCTCAATAACAAAACAAGATCTACACTTCTCTTTTTTTTTTTTAAATGGCATCTTCATCATACCATTATCACTACCAAAGAGATGGTATGGATGATGATTTTGATGCTTATTTTGATAATTTTCCCAAAAATTCTAATATCATTCAAGAGCCAATAGAGCCAAAGAAACGGATTTTTATCCCAAGAAACCGAGAAGAAGGCCACAATAATCTTTGGAATGATTATTTCAGTGATACTCCAACATACCCGGACTATTTATTCCGGCGACGGTTTCGCATGCACAAGCTATTGTTCATGCGTATTGTGCAATGTCTCTCTACCGAAGTCGAGTATTTCCATCAATCCCAGGATGCAACCGGACATGCTAGTCTATCACCTATACAAAAATGTACTGCAGCAATTCGCCAATTGGCATATGGTACTGCGTCCGACTCAGTTGACGAGTATGTACGAATTGGTGGTTCAACAGCTCGGAAATGTTTGCACGAGTTTACCGCCGGAATAATCCTGTTGTTTGGCGATGAATACCTAAGACGTCCCAGACCGGACGACCTAGAAAGACTACTCTATGAAAATGAAAAACGTGGATTTCCCAGGATGGTTGGGAGCATTGACTGTGCATTGGGGGTGGAAGAATTGTCCAACAGCTTGGAAAGGGATGTATTCACGATCAACCGAAAAACCTACAATCGTGTTGGAGGCGGTAGCTTCGTACGACCTCTGGATATGGCATGCTTTTTTTGGAGCTCCAAGTACTATGAACGATCTTAATATTCTAGATCGATCAAATGTTTTTGATGACATTCTTAACGGTAAAGCTCCGGAGGTCAACTACTTTGTCAACAGAAGGGAGTACAATTTGGCGTACTATCTCACCGATGGTATTTATCCCAAATGGGCCACTTTTATACAATCTATCCGGCTTCCACAAGGTATGAAAAATCTCTCTTTTCTAGAAAACAAGAAGCTGTGCGGAAAGATGTTGAGCGTGCATTTGGAGTCTTGCAAGCTAGATTCGCCGTTGTTAAAAATCCATCTCGTTTATGGGATAAATACAAAATAGCAAATGTTATGAGAGCATGCATAATACTCCATAATATGCTTGTCGAGGATGAACGAGGAACATACAGTTACCAAAACATTGTTTCTGAATTTCAACACTGAGAAGATGTGGATCAAACATATACCGTCGGTGCCGCCAGTTTGGGTTCAAATATGAGCACTACGATTACTCGTCTTACAAAAATTCGGGATAAAAAAGTCCATGAACGGTTAAAAGAAGATTTGATTGAGCATATTTGGACTAACTTTGGACATCTTCTAGATAATGAAGATTAATTAAAAAAATTCTATGAATTGAATAAAATGTTTGTTTTTATTTTTGATGTTTGTATGTTTTATGTTTTTAATTTTTAATGTTTTAATTGTATGTTTTGTTTTTTTTTTCAAGTTTTTTTTAACTTTGTAATTTTTTTATGTTTTTAATGTTAATGTTATATGTTTTATTTTAATTAAAACTTTAATATCTTTTTACATATTTATTTAAATAATTAATTTATAAAATTAAAAATATTATTATTTTATTTATAGAACTAACTGTGAGGAAAACTTAAGAAATTTTGAAAATAATCTTATTATATTTAAGGGACCAAAATCTGATGGACACGAATACTCATGCTCTAACCGCTGTTACCAATCGAGCCATATTACTGTACTATATGGAAAGCCCTTTTAGCAGCTTAGGTGTATCCAAAGGGCCTTTGTTGGGCTTCCCCTCAAGTCCCACGTTAACTAATCACATGATTAACTAATTATTCTAATTTATATCTTAATTATTTATTTATTTTCCTTTTTCTTAGCGTCGTATAATTGTTTTTGTCGGTTGCTAAGATATTTTTTTCCACAGCTTCCACAAAGAATACACAAGAAGTAGAAGAAAAAAAAAAAAAATCATTTCGTCTCTCTAAATCGAAGAAGAAGAGAAGAAGCTATGGCGGATCAGCTAACAGATGAACAGATCTCTGAGTTTAAGGAAGCTTTTAGCCTCTTCGACAAAGATGGAGATGGTTAGTTTAGTCTCAATCTCATTTCTTTTGCTTCTTCTTTTTCAAATCTCCTCTTGATCCGTAGTTTTAAAACCATTTCGGATCTCGTTTTTTTTTTCTCAGATTCGGAATTGTTTTTGAGTCTGATTCTCTTATACGCTTTTAGATTTGGTGATATTATGCTGTGTTCGATCTCTGATTTGTGTGGTTTTGCTGCGCCCGTGTTGAATTTGATTGATTGTTTCCTTTGATGTCGTCGTGTTGTTCTATATCTCTTAGCCTCGATTTCGTGGGGGGTGGGGGGTTTGGTGTTTCTTTGAAGCTTGTTTTGTATTAGATTTAGGATCCTTGTTCTAGTAAATATCTGAGTTCTCTTTGTGTTCTTAATCTAGAGAAAGAATGGTGAAAGAGTCTCAGATTCGAGTTCATATAATGTTCTAACATTAGTATTTATAGTTAATATATAAATTATATGTACACCACATATTTTTTTAAACGATGATATGATCTTACCTAGCAATGACATTGGTAACCACAGGATTTGGTCACCATTGAGTGCTACATGATTCACCTTTTTGTTGTAATTACGGCAACTAAAGTAATACCATGCCCAATCAGTGTCAATAGCATAGAGGGTGCTATGATCTTATGCTATGGACATTGATGTGGCATGATACTACTTTAGTTATCGTATTTGTAACGAAAAGGGGAATCATATTAATGCATGAGCCAGTGGTGTGAGTACTAATGCCAAGAAACCAAAGTTTTGGTGTGATGTATGCTAAGACTGTGGTTACCAATGTCATTGCTAGGTATTAGGTAAGATCATGTAATCGTTTACAAAAGATATCTTGTACGTTATATTAACTACAAATACTAATGTTGGAACATTGGGAATTTTTGGTGGTCTTTGGGTGTATGTTTCATCTCTATTCGTTTATTGTTTCATAATGAAATAAATACTTGCATTAATGCTACTTAGCTTTGTCCATTATAGGTTTGGTATCTTGTTCTGAATCAAGTTATCAGATAATGTTTAGTTTTAGCATCGATCATGGTATTTTCATAATGGAAGATTCTAAGATTAAAGTGATTTATCTGGCATGCATCCATTTGCTGGTTCATGTATTTGGTGTTTTTTTTTTGGCTAAAAAACGTTTATCACAAGACGTGGTTTCATTCATATTTCATATGTGTATATTAGTTTGATTCTGTCATGGAATCTACTTGCAAGGAGATATGTTGCCACAGGCTAAAGTTCTCTGATAGTGTTTAGTTTCATAAGAGAAACAAACAACCATGTGTGTGTTTAGCCCCTATCATTCTCAGATTCGAGTTCTTTTTGTGGTATCCATTGATGTTTATGAATGTGTTCGTTTTTGTAACTCAAAAAAGTTTTGCTTGAGATACATTTATCACAAGACTTGTTTCATTTATGTTCTCTAATGTTTATTATTTACTGATTCAAAAGGTTGTATCACCACTAAGGAGCTGGGAACAGTGATGAGGTCTCTAGGGCAGAACCCAACAGAAGCTGAGCTACAAGACATGATCAACGAGGTGGATGCTGATGGTAACGGCACCATTGACTTCCCCGAGTTCCTTAACCTAATGGCTAAGAAGATGAAGGACACAGACTCCGAGGAGGAGCTGAAAGAAGCCTTCAGGGTGTTCGACAAAGACCAGAACGGTTTCATATCCGCTGCAGAGCTCCGCCATGTCATGACGAATCTAGGAGAGAAGCTGACTGATGAAGAGGTCGAGGAGATGATCCGTGAAGCTGATGTTGATGGAGACGGTCAGATAAACTACGAGGAGTTTGTCAAGATTATGATGGCTAAGTGATGATCAGATGAAAATGAAGAATAAAAGTGATGTGATGATCTGTTTAGGCTTTTACTATCTACAAAAAAAAAAAAGATTCAGACCTCTAGTGTTTTGGGTTTGATTGAGCCTAATAGTTCTCAAGATTTTAACAGACTCAATTTGTGACTATCTTTTTTATATTTTGTGGGTCTTTTCTTGTTGGCATAATTGCATGTTTAGATCTTGGTAACTAGAGTGGTCACAAAAAGCTTTGTTATATGGGGAAAAAGTTATTTCACTTGCCATGCCTACGATCTTGTTCATATTGTTCAGTTCAAATAGGCTTCACAAGCATATTGTTGTTGTAGAACTCATATAAAACACAAACTCATACACAAAGTGCATATAGAAAAGGGATGCAGTGGGAGGGGTGATCTAAGTGGAGTTAGTGACAGGGCCAGCAATAGCATAGCTAAACAGTAGTAACAACAACATGATCAACTGAATTCAACAGAGTTAAAAAGAAACTGCAGCCACACACAGCTGGAACAACCACAGATTGAAATGGGCATAGTCTGCGATTTAACTTAAGTTTTAGCCTTTTAGGTGATGGAGTAAGTAAGAAATTGGCCGAGTATGCCTGATTTTGCTTGCAACCCTTTACAGATGTGGTCAAGTGGCGTATCATGTATGGTGTGCTCGAGAGCCAATGTAAGATGGACTCATCAGAAGATGATATAACTTACCGTATTAACGTTCCCTTTTCTTTATAGTAAAGAGAAGTTGACAAATACACATCGTAATCACAGAGGAGGTAATGTAGAGAATGTCATACTATATTATATAGATTTCTTACAAAGGTTTTAATATGAGTTTTAATTGCGTCATCAAAACCTTACTTGCAAGTCCGGAATTGGACTAGTCAATCCTTTTCATTTAAAATAATTTGCACTCAACTAAGTAAATGAGTATGACGTCTTCTTCTAGAAACACACAAAAACATGTGTTATTTTTCTAAATAGCATGTCATTTTGTTTTACATAACAATTTTTTTCACGAAATAACATGTTATTTTTTACATAAATATAGCATCCTAATTAAATGTCTTCTATGTATAAAAAACATCATACTCAATTTTTACATGATGAAGCGTATCGTTACATGATGAAGCGTATCGTTGGTAGGTATTTTAGAAAACCAGTAAAAGAATTTATAGAAAATTAAAATTCAACCTTTAAGACTGTACGTGTAGGACTTTATAGCATGATTTGGTTGGCTTTAATCCTGCAAAAAAAAAAAAAAAAAAAAATTTGCTTTTGGGGAGAACTTACAAAACTTCCGATCATACTTATCATTTTAATTTTTTTTGTAACAAATTCCGCACCAGAACGCTAATGAAAAACTTGCAAGCTAAGTTTTATAGAAAAACAAAGAGAAATTAACGTTTTAAACCTTTAAAGTATTATTGGGTAGCACATTAAATCTCGAGAGAATTACTAAACCTTTAAAATGATTTTACTAACACTTTGAACATTTAAAATGATTTTACTAACACATTAAACCTTAAAACTAACTTTCATTTTTGTACCGCAATAAAAAAATAACGGAAAAATAATATCCGTCAACGCGAAATAGTTAAACTATGGTGGTTTAATTTAAATTTTAATTAGTTTTAGTTTTCATATATAAATAAAAAGATAAAAAAAAAAATTTGTGTTCATCTTCATTGTAGACAAAACTTTTACCACGTTACTCTTCACATTATTAATATTTTTAATAAATGCATCTCCACTGGATTCTGATTCAAATCAATTGTCTTCTCATCGGAAACTAATGAATCTTCTAAATATATTGTCATCTTCAATTTTACATTTGTCAAATATTTTAACCTTACTTCTGATTCTTCATTTTTTTGCTTTGATGTATTTTTTTTTTTTTTATCAATCATCAGAAATAATTAAATTAAATTAAATTAATTAAATAAGTATTTAAATCAAACTATCATAGTTTAACTATTTCACGTTGACGGATATTACTGTTCCGTCATCTTTCGTAGCGTTACAAACATGAAAATTAGTTTTAAGATTTAAAGTGTTAGTGAAATTATTTTAAAAGTTTATAGTATTAGTGAAAATATCTCAAAATTTAAAATATTACTTAATGATATTTTGAAGGTTTAAAATGTGATTTTTCCGAAAAACAAATTAGAGGTACAATCTTAAGTACCTAGCTAAATAATTATTTTATTTAACAGAATAAATGCGGTAATCATTTGTCATCCAACCGTCACTTAAGAAGAATTGTAGAAAGGGACTTGCTATATTTATTTCTACATCCACACGTCAAGATATATTAGTCATAGTTGCTTCAACATAAAATATTTAAGGTGTGTCATGTTACTACTAGTCAAAGCATATTGTCCTTTGTTTTTGGTTTTTTGTTGTTTGTGTTTTAAAATTTAATTTATTTTAATTTTTCTTTTAATTTTCTACTTAATAACATTGATTAATACAGTAGGGGGAACTAAAAATTCAAATAATTTTTGTTTAAATATGTTCTCAAACACTTTTTGGATATAAACAAAATAATTTCTAAATTTTCTAAGAAAAATATATCCATATTCACTACAATCTACGACATCATCATCTATATATGATCTATCCTATAAAAAGTTATACAATATATAAAAGATAATAAATTATAAAATTTTCTCTAATAGTCAAGTAAATATGTGTAGAAATCCTCATCAAAATGAGAAAACAATGTCTCGATTTGTAAAATTAAATTAGGAAAAAAAACTAAGAAAAACAAACTTCTTTTTGTGGAAATTATATAGCATGATTTTAAAACACTCTTAAAAATTTGTTTAGATATATAGTAAATGGCTTCCAATTGAAATAATTTAAGGAAAAAAAACGACAACTATAGTTTAGGCATTTAGATCAGCTTAGTTTGTCCCATTCAATCTTCCCACAGGGCCACAATGGTCGTGAAGGGTTGGTTTAGCTGGCATACAACATGTTTATTATACGGTTGGACAAACGCACCGAAGAAAGGTTGGCAATAACACGGGTGCATGGTAATCTTGGGGATGGTCACGGTCCATGTGCTATACTGGAAACGAGAAGGGAAAGCCATAGACCACGCTGACTGTTCCCTAAATGTAAAGAAAAAGAGAGCGAGTTTGAAAAGTAGTGGCTAAAATGAAACCACGTTAAGAGATTATTCGTGGTATGGTGAGATGATTTGGTTAACTTAATAACAGAGGACTAGATTAGAACCCGTGCTAGAGCACAGTTGAAATTACTTTTATTTATATTATAATTTTAGAATAAAATATAATTTATATGATTATTTTTTTAAAAAAATTTTGGATAAACATTATGCAATAAAATCATATGCTAAATATAATGATTTGAAAAAATTCATATTTTGTAAGTTTTATATTGTTAATTTTGTAATTTTATCTATTAGAAATGGTTACGTTTGTTGTTTGTTTTTATTTTAATATGGTTATTTTTAATATGGTCTGTGCTTAGATAAGATTTTATTTCCAGTTGCACAATAAGATCTCGGAAATCACGATTAAGTGTGATAAATTGCCAAGATTTTATTCCTTTTTACGCCTAATAATATATTTTTATGTCTAACAGTACATATTTTGTAACAATACATGAAAAACTAAAGATTTTATTTAGGAAATTGTATAAATCATTGGAATATTCACTTTAAGAAGATCCTTTGAAATATTTTTAAGTGTATTCATAGCCCACGGATTGACCAATTAATCTATAACTTTTTTTGTAACCAACTTATTGTTGTAAATCACTTAGGATGTATCTCCATAACCGGCTCATTCATATGTCCAAGTCCATAAGGCCCATTGGCCACCTTCTCTTATTCTAAGTCGGTTTAGGAATCCCATTTTATTTAGGGCTTTATCCTTTACTATATAATGTACTATTCGATTGAATCATTAATAATACAAGAGAATATATCCTTCGAGTAACTCTACTTTCACAACACGTTATCAGCACGAGTTTGCCCTAAACTCCAACTGAGAAAAATCCCTAAAACCCTAAAGCAGCCGCACAACATCCTTTGTTCGTCCAAGCTATCAACAAGATCAAGTTCGTGATTATTCAAGCTCGGCGATCGGTTCTAAGTTCGTGATCAAGTTTTGTTCGTGACTAGTCCGAGGTTCGTGATCAAACTCAAGGTATATCCGAGGTCTTTAGCTCCCGGATCAATTCCAGTCAACCCCAAACGGTGTAAGGTAAATAAATCGAATTCATCGGACACATATATCGAACCTGATCTTAAATATATTAGAACCCTAAAATCTACAATTACACAGTCAACAAATCAAAACCCTAAAGTTCTAAATTCTAGAAAACCCTAAAGCTTAAAACCCTAAACCCTAAAACATTAAAATCCGATTGTATGAGGTTTAGAATTGCTTAGGATTGATTGTTTGTTATTGATTGATTGTGATATGTCTTGCATAGATTGAAAACTTAAAATCGGAATTGTTTTATGTCTTGCATGAAACCCTAAAACTAAGAACTTAAAATCGAAACCCTAGAGAAATTTTTTTTTCTAAAACCTCTTGTCCTAATTCTATTTAGAATAGGAAAATTTACTAAACTAAAGAGGAAAACTTAAAAAAAGAAATAATCTTATCTAGAAAAAAGAAAAACTTAAAAAAAGAAATAATCTTATCCAGAGAAAAGGAAAACTTAAAAGAGGAAATTCTAAAACCCTAAATTTATTTGCATATTTCCTTGTTCATACTAGATTATATTTTTGTCTAGGATTGTTTCATGCATATATTAATTATGTATTAATAGACAAGAAATTATTTACTAAAATTGGCATGGCATGTTTCGGTCTTAAATACTGCATGGCCTAGACGAAATTAATGGCATGATTCGGTCTGAAATACCGCATGGCCTAGACGAAATTAATTGCATGGTTCGGTCTTAAATACCGCATGGCATAATCCAAAACGATTGCATGGTTCGGTCTTAAATACCGCATGAAAATAATCGGGTGTATGTGTTGTATTTTATAATGGGCATTGGACACTAAAATTACCCTGAAATCAAAGGACCTATGTGAGTGCGTTGAGGATGATAATGATTGTACTGAAAAGAGTAGGTAAAAGGCGATTTTGCTAATACGCCATCATCTTGCTGAGAGTCTCAAGAACCAGTACCTTACCATTGAGAATCCTCTTGACCTTTGGACAAAGTTGAAAAACAGATATGGACACCAAAAGACGGTGCTCCTACCAAAGGCTCAATTCGATTGGAAAAATCTAAGGATCCAGGATTTTAAATCCGTGGATGAGTATAATTCAGAGCTATTTAAGATAGTCTCGATCTTGAAATTATTTGGTAAGGAGGTTACTGAGGAAGACTTGCTAGAGAAAACATTCTCAACCTTTCACACCAATAACATACTGCTTCAGCAACAATATCGTGAAAAAGGATTTAAGACATATGCAAGTCTAATCTCTTGTTTGCTACTTGCTGAGCAGAACAATGAGTTATTACTAATGAACAATGCAATAAGACCTCCTGGTACTGCTCCATTACCAGAAGCTCATAAGGTTGATATGACCAAGAAAGAGCCTAAAGAGCCTAAAGAGACTAAAGAGTCTAACTACGTCCATAGAAGCAAGTATCACAGCCGTGGCCGTGGTGAAAGAGGACGTGGTGGTCGTGGCAATTATCATGGAAATAATTATGATGGTCAAGGCCGTGGGAATCAATCAGACTTCAGTCGTGGTCGAGGTAGAGGCTGCAGAATTTTCAAACCGCAACATAAGACCAAATCCATTTGCCATATATGTGGTATGGAGAATCATTGGGTAAAGACATGCAGAACACCTAAGCATCTTGTTGATCTCTATCAAGAGAATTTGAAAAAAGAATCCAGAAGCTAATCTGGTTCATCTCGATGGTGAAGGAGATTTCGACCATGAGAATGATGACCAATTGGATTATGAGACTTTGGATTGTCTAGGAGAGGATAATTAAATTTAAAATATTGTCTTGATTTAATTTCCATGTTTCATGCTTTGAATTTTATTGGATTATGATTTTGGTTTAAATTCAATTATTTTATTTCCTTCAATATATTTTTGTTTGTTTTATTCTTTTATGTCTAAAACATAATTCTTGTCCATATTGAGAAATGGCTGAGGACAAGAATATAATTGTGGTGGATAGTGGATTAAGCCACATAATTTTAAATGATAAGAGATATTTTGCAAAATCTCATTTTGAAAAATGCCAATATTAGCACAATAGCGGGTATAGCAAGTATTAATGGCACACATCTTGAAATAAGTGATGCTTTATATTCACCCAGCTCAAAGAGGAGCTTATTGAGTTTCAAAGATATTCGTTTGAATGGTTTCCATGTTGAAACTAAGGGTGAAGGAAACCAAGAGTTCCTACATATTACTGAAATCACCCAAGGATCTAAGAAAATCCTAGAGACTATACCCGCATTACCCACTGGTCTTTACCATGCTAAGATTAATATGATAGAAGTTAATATGGCAATGAACAAGATGTTCAATGAACAATTCACTTTATGGCATGACCGACTTGGCCATCCGGGTTCTAACATGATGCGTAAGCTAATTATGAATTCAAATGGGCACACTCTTAAAGAGAGACGAGTTATCCCTAAAAATCTCACGTGTGTAGCATGTACACAAGAGAAACTCATTATAAGGCCATCACCAGTCAAAGTAACTAAAGAGATTTTCCACTTAAGACTATACATCTAGACAATGCTGGTGAATTTACATCCCAAGCGTTTAATGATTATTGTATGTCCATGGGGGTAAGTGTGGAACATCCCGTGGCACATGTACATACACAGAATAGATTAGCTGAATCCTTTATTAAATGTATTCAATTAATTGCTCGACCATTACTCATGAGGTCGAAGCTTCCTGTGTCGGTTTGGGGACACCCAATATTACATGCATCAGAGCTTATACGCATCAGACCATCTAGTGAACATAAATATTCGCCATCCCAATTACTAATGGGTCATGAGCCAGACATATCCCATCTAAAAACATTCGGGTGTGCCGTTTATGTACCGATTGCTCCACCACAGAGAACTAAGATGGGAATATATGTTGGATATGATTCTCCCACCATTATTAAGTATCTAGAGCCAACTACGGGTGATTTATTTAAGGCTAGATACGCGGATTGTCAGTTTGCTGAATCCGAATTTCCTATGTTGGGTGGAGAGACAAACAAGCTGGTCAAAGAAATATCATGGAATCAAACATCCTGATACTAGGATTTTTGTATCTATCCTAGTAGGTTCAATTAACCTTATGCAGTTGTAGTACTTAAGGTGTCAATCCAAATAGGATGTTGCTACCACTCAAGATGCAATCAAGATTTCACAAGTCAAGCCAATTCAAAGAGAGTGTTTTTATCTAACAATCATAGAATGATCAGAATGCAAAACGGAAATGTGTTCTAGAACTAGAAACGAGAATGTATGACAAGAAGCGAAAATGAATGAAAACAGAAACGAGTCTAAGCATGAACTAAACAACAAGAATCGAAACAGTCTCAGGAATGCAATAAAAATCAGAAAGAAAGAAGCCCTAAAGATGGGGGTAATTGATGTCGGTGGAGTATCCTAGTCTATAGAGTGTTTAACATGCCACAAGCAAACTATCCCTAAACAATGAACATCACGACTTAGCTAATCCAATCTCTTGACAGAAGCTACTCAGACTCAACCACTTCCAAACCTAGCTCTCGCTAGAGAAACATGATCAAGCATGGCATGACAAACAAGTTCTTTCACGTCAACAAACATCCTAGACAACTAATCTCTTAGGTTAGGAATGTAAGTCTCTGGCACTAGTTGGTCAGACATTTCATCGAACACCTTTTGGGTGTGGAAATGTATTGAACCTAGTTCCAATTGATCAGAGAGAAACTAGTAATTCTAACACTAGTCCAGAAAAGAATCATACAGATCAAAGCTTAAACACCCTACATCCTAAGATCCTCCACCTAGTCTATCCCATCCTCAAGAACTCTAACACTACTCAGATCCGGAAATCATCACCAAAGATACAAATCCATAAAACATTGAACCAAGCATAATAAGATAGATAGAAATGAGAAGAACAACTTTGTAGAAGAAATCCAATGCAAAACTCTATAAAATCAAAGCTATCTGGATTACAAGATCGGAGTACGTTTTTTGGTGGCTAGGTAAACTTTAGAAAAGAAAACGAGATAAAAGATAAGATGTCCCAAACCAAGACTTAACAAAATGTATATATAGTAAAAACATGTGAATCTCTAAAACTTAAAACGACAAGATAGAGCGTCGGTTCGGGAATCTCCTAAAGCGTGTGAAACCAAACATGTACGGTCGAGTCGCGTGTCGTCTCTCCCTGGGGTGCGGTCGAGTGGAACAGATCGAGTCGAGATCATATGACTCGAGGTGGGTCGAGTGGAGGTGATACGACTCGAGCTGGGTCGAGTGGAGGTGATGCGACTCGAGCTGGGTCGAGTGGAGGTGATGCGACTCGAGCTGGGTGTATATGTATCCACTAAAACGATGATAACTCTTGAACCACGCCTCCGATTGACTTGAAATAAACGGCATTGGAAAGATGACTCAATTCCCTACAATTTTAATGAAGACGTCGAAAGCTTAATCCCAAAGTAAAATCTTCACTCGACTCGATCAAAGAGGTTGAAGAAGTCGGATGTCTAGCGTGGTTGGTCAAGAGGAATGACATTTCTTCCAGGTGTGGTGGATCGAGTAGGATGCTGGTGCTTCTTCTTGGGAGCGCGTACGAGTCGCATGTCGGTCGAGTTGCATGTCTGGAGTCGCATGATGGGAGTCCTGGAGTCGTATGTCTGGAGTCGCATGACTTGAATGATAGGGTTGCGTCGCTTGAGTCCATTCGGTTCTTACAGTCTGGATATCTTCTAAACACCTGAAATTCTCCAATATGCAAGATGTATGCAAAGATGATGCAAGAACTACCTAATCATGCAAAGTGTATAAAAGAGACTAGAAAATGATTCAAAACAATGAGTTATCCTAGCTAAACGCATGATAAATACATGCTAAGGAGAGACAAAATATAGACATATCAACTCCTCCAAACTTATTCTTTGCTTGCTCTCAAGCAAACGATCAAGAACAACGTATGGAGAAGAGGTGTGAAGATGGGATCTCAGAACCTAAAACATGCTGAATAGAGTAGTTAGAATCAAGGTCCTTGTTTTTAGTTCTGTGATGCATGGTGAAGGAACTTTCTTTATTTAAAACACTCTCTTTGAATTGGCTTGACTTGTGAAATCTTGATTGCATCTTGAGTGGTAGAAACATCCTATTTGGATTGACACCTTAAGTACTACAACTGCATAAGGTTAATTGAACCTACTAGGATAGATACAAAAATCCTAGTATCAATTTGGCACTGTTGTCGGGGATGGCTCGGTTGACGGAGTGACGACGGTGGTTCGAACGGATTTTTGAAAGTGGCTCGAGAGAGGTAGCAACGCAGCGGTGGTGAGATGGTGGTCGTAGGTTCGAGGCGAAAACGACGGTGACGGGAATGGCTCGAACAGCGGTCAGATAGCAGCTGATCTCTTACGGAGCAAAGGAGAGAGAGTGGAGTTGAGATGTCTTGGTTGGTGGGTGTAGAGAATGAAGGGAGGAGGGAGGTTTAATTATAGAGGGAGTGTGCTCGAGTGAAACGGATCTAGTCGAGGTCATACGACTCGAGGTGGGTCGAGTGGAGGTGATACGACTCGAGCTGGGTCGAGTGGAGGTGATGCGACTCGAGCTGGGTCGAGTGGAGGTGATGCGACTCGAGCTGGGTGTATATGTATCCACTAAAACGGTGATAACTCTTGAAACACGCTTCCGATTGACTTGAAATAAACGGCATTGGAAAGATGACTCAATTCCCTACAGTTTTCATGAAGACGTTGAAAGCTTAATCCCAAATTAAAATCTTCACTCGACTCGATCAAAGAGGTTGAAGAAGTCGGATGTCTAGCGTGGTTGGTCGAGAGGAATGAAATTTCTTCTAGGCGTGGTGGATCGAGTAGGATGCTGGTGCTTGTTTCTGGGAGCGCGTCCAAGTCGCATGTCGGTCGAGTTGCATGTCTGGAGTCGCATGATGGGAGTCCTGGAGTCGTATGTCTGGAGTCGCATGACTTGAATCCTAGGGTTGCGTCGCTTGAGTCCATTCGGTTCTTACAGTCTGGATATCTTCTAAACACCTGAAATTCTCCAATATGCAAGATGTATGAAAAGATGATGCAAGAACTACCTAACCATGCAAAGTGTATAAAAGAGACTAGAAAATGATTCAAAACAATGAGTTATCCTAGCTAAACGCATGATAAATACATGCTAAGGAGAGACAAAATATAGACATATCACATCCTTAAATTGGCAAGATCCTCGGACTCTAGCATGTGAGGCAGAGGTCCAAAAGATTATACATTTACAAAAACTAGCTAATCAATTGCCAGATTCCTTTGCTGACCCAAAGAGATTTATAAAATCGTACATACCAACTTGTAATGCACCAGTACGTATTGATGTTCAAAAGGAACACAATCAAGTTGCTACAGAGTCTAAGGCTCGTTTGAAACGTGGTAGACCAATAGGTTCCAAAGATAAGAACCTTCGGAAATCTAAGAAAGGTGCAAATCAAACCGAGGTTAAGGAAAATATAGACATGGCCGCGGTAAATCCTAAGGTACCAAATGAGGTTTGGGACGCTGAACCTCAAGGTCCTGAAGGTATTGATAATAATGAGATCTCAATAAATTATATCATGTCTGTAATTCAATGGAACCGAAAAGATGTCGACATTGATGAAATATTTGCATGCAAGGTAGCACTTGAAATAAATGAGGATCATGAACCCACGTCCATATTAGAGTGCACTCAAAGTTCAGAATGGTTAAAATGGAAAGAAGCCATTGACGTGGAGTTAAATTCATTAAAGAAAAGGAATGTGTTTGGTCCTATCTTAATGACACCATTCGATATAAAGCCAGTGGGACACAAATGGGTCTTTGTAAGGAAGAGAAATGAGAATAATGAAATCGTGAGATATAAGGCACGACTTGTAGCACAAAGATTCTCTCAAAGACCAGAAATAGATTATGAGGGGACATACTCCCCTGTGATGGATGCAACGACTTTTAGATTTTTAATAAGTCTGACTATAAGAGAAAAACTTGATTTGCGGCTAATGGATGTAGTGACCGCATATTTATATGGTCCACTGGATAATGAAATTTATATGAGATTACCACAGGGTATTGAGCTCAAAGATAAGAGTGGTTCTCGAGAACAATACTGCATAAGGCTAAACAAATCCCTTTATGGACTGAAACAAAGTGGGCGTATGTGGTACAATATACTAAGTGAGTACCTAGCCAAAGAGGGCTATAAGAATGATCCCATCAGTCCATGTATTTTTATAAAGAAGTTTGCAAACAAAGGGTTTGTAATCATAGCAGTATATGTGGATGATTTGAATATCTTAGGAACCTCTAGGGAAATCACCCAAACAGTTGAATATCTCAAGAAAGAGTTTGAAATGAAAGACCTAGGTAAAACTAAATTCTGTTTGGAATTGCAGCTTGAGTACATAGATAATGGAATCCTTGTGCATTAAATGGCATATACTGAAAAGGTAGTTAAGAGATTTAATATGGACCAGGCTCACCCATTTCCTAGCCCAATGGTTGTGAGAAGCTTTAATTTGGACAGTGATTCATTCGGTCCAAAGAAGGACGATGAAGAAGTTCTCGGTCCGGAAGTGTCATACCTCAGTGCTATTGGAGCGTTAATGTTCTTGGCTAGCCACACTAGACCAGACATTTGTTTTGCCGTGAACCTCCTAGCAAGATTTAGTTCTTGTCCGACCCAAAGGCACTGGAACGGTATCAAACATGTATTGCGTTACCTACAAGGAACGTTGGATTTGGGTTTATTTTATACTAACTATAACAAAGAAGGTTTAGTTGGTTTTGCTGATGCAGGTTATCTATCTGATCCACATAATGCAAGGTCTCAAACCGGATATGTGTTTACGAACGGTGGTACAGCAATTTCATGGCGTTCAATGAAGCCGACCATTGCGGCCACTTCATCTAATCATGCATAGATTTTAGCCATGCATGAAGCCAGCCGTGAGTGTGTTTGGTTAAGGTCCATGACACAACACATCCTATCAGATTGTGGCATGGCCGATGACAAGGAACCAACTATCTTGTATGAGGATAACACCGCCTGCATCGCACAGCTCAAGGAAGGATATATTAAGGGAGATCGGACGAAGCACATTTTACCTAAGTTCTTCTTTACACATGAACTACAAAAGGCTGGAGAAGTTCAAGTGGTACAAGTTCCATCATGCGACAATTCAGCCGATCTCTTCACCAAATCATTACCGACATCGACGTTCAAGAAGCTCACGCACCAGATTGGGATGCGGAGACTTAAGGACTTTTAGTGATGCTTGGAACAGGGAGAGTAATGCGTGCTGTACTCTTTGTCCTTCACCATGGTTTTGTCCCACTAGGTTTTTCCTTGTAAGGTTTTAATGAGGCAGCGTCCCCAAGCATATTACAGTGATCTCTTAGCATTTGCACGGTTATGTCATCCAAGGGGGAGTGATCTCTTAGCATTTGCACGGTTAGGATGGATCTCCATAACCGGCCCATTCATATGTCCAAGTCCATAAGGCTCATTGGCCACCTTCTCTTATTCTAAATCGGTTTAGGAATCCCATTGTACTTAGGGCTTTATCCTTTACTATATAATGTACTATTCGATTGAATCATTAATAATACAAGAGAATACATCCTTCGAGTATCTCTACTTTCACAACACTTATATATTAATGTATAACCTATTTTGTAACCAACTTATAAAAATTATATAGTTTACAAAAAAAAGTTGTGTACTTCCATTTTATTATATAGGGTATTCTTCTCCATTCTCAAGTCGGTTTAGGAATCCCATTGTACTTAGGGCGTTATCATTTACTATATAATGTACTATTCGATTGAATTATTAATAATACAAGAGAATACATCCTTCGAGTATCTCTACTTTCACAACACTTATATATTAATGTATAACCTATTTTGTAACCAACTTATAAAAATTATATAGTCTACAAAAAAAAGTTGTGTACATCCATTTTATTATATAGGGTATTCTTCTCCATTTTCAAGTCGAATCGGGTTGAAGCTAAGGAAGAGATCTGACCAGTTGAGATAATTATATTCACATTAGAGAAAGAAGTAGACTCTTCTCTTCTTTGATATGTAATATTTTTCTTTTGATGATTTGGAGCTTGGAGCCTTGGACTACGATCAAGATCCACATTTGTCAGCTTTACCGCTAGGTTGAAGCATTCACGTGTTTTTTTAAGAGAAATTCCCTTCAATAGCACTAATCTAAGTTTTTCTTCCAAATCTAGCACACACTCTCAATTTTTCCAAAAGTAGCATTTGTGTACATTAAATTTATTATTTAATTTAAATAAAAAAATTTAATTTGAAATTATTAAACTTATGTTTGGATAGGTTCCGTGAAAGTTCCGGCGAAGCTTACGGAGTTACGGTGAAGCTTCCGGCGATGAACCTTCCGGTGAAGCTTCTTCTTCTTCTTCTTATTCTTATTCTTATTCTTTTTCTTCTTCTTCTTCTTCTTCTTCTTATTCTTCTTCTTTTTGAGTACAAATACATACCAAAAATTGTGGTGATACAGGCGGAGACCATGAAGAATTGTCAGTCATCCTTTGACTCGATCCTTTCCGCTTAGACATGAGAAGAAATAGAAGGATCCGATGGTTAAGAGTTGAGAGAGATCATCGTCTATAAAGAATCAGTAAAAAAGACACAGAAGATGAAGCAGATCTAACGGCTGATCTCTTCGTCTGTAACTGAGAGGTGAAAGGGGTGAAAATTCTGCGTGGAGTTGTTTCTAGGGTTTTTTCACCCAGAAGGAGTTTGTAATGAGGTTTCAAGCCCATTAACAAAACAATTCTGCTAAAGCCCAGTACAGAATAAGGTTGAGTAAATGCTCAATTTCAAATAATATTACATGCCTAAGTACAAATTCCTGATTTATAAAATTCTGTTATTTTTTTTTAATAATCATCTTTTCATAAATAATTTTGTATTTTTAAATAAATTTATTGATAATATTTCTGTTGCAAATACTTTTTCTATTTCCAGTATTATTTATATAGAAAGATAAATTTTAAGTTTATTTTCTAATTTCAGTTTTCTTACAAGAATTAAAAAGCTTCAATCTAATTAACCAATTTATGCTTTTAAAATATAAAAAGTTATTGACACTTACTTTGTTTAGTCTGAATCAGATCAAGCAGAATCAAACTCTTCATCAAACTCTCCAACCTGTTTGACGTTCTTACTGAAGTAACAAAATATCAAGTTCCTATTTTGATCTTATCTTTCAATTCCCTACGACTTTTCGTACCACTAATAATTCGAAGGAAAGTCGAAGGATATTTCCTTTCTAATTTTCTTTGACTTATTTTTCCTATTTTATACCTTCTGTTTTCCTTCGGATTACCCTACGAAATATGTTTCGAAGGAAAACGATAACAATTACCCCTTTCTAATTCCTTCTCCTATTTATCCTTCCCTTTTCTTACAATTTACTTTCTACTTTTCTTTCGAAAATATATTTCGATGGATTTTCGAAGGTAATTTCCTTCGCTTTTCTTTTTTCTTTTTGTGAAGGTTTTTTCTTTTCTATTTTCCTTCCTCCTCTTTTTTCCGTCAAAAGTTAGCAGGTTTTACGAAGGAAAATACTCTTTCCAAAATATTCGTAGGAAACGTTGTAGGAAAACGACCTGTTTTCTTGTAGTGTACTTTCAAATTCATCTTCTGTGTCTTTTTTATCGATTCTTTATAGACGACGATCTCTCTCAACTCTTAACCATCAGATCCTTCTATTTCTTCTCATGTCTAAGCGGAAAGGATCGAGTCAAAGGATGACTGACAATTCTCCGTGGTCTCCGCCTGTATCGCCACAATTTTTGGTATGTATTTGTATTCAAAAACTTGGAAAGCCACTGTAATTTTTTAAGTTTTTACGATTTGTAATTTCGGTTAATTCTTGTTTTCTCTGGATTTTTATGTTAGGTTTTGTAACTGATATCAATTTAATAATTTTACCAAATGTATTCTTTTTCCTTCTACGGGCAAGGCATTCATTTATATAGATTCAGTAGTGTTCTATCTCTATTCGATAAGTATAGTCATTCATGTAACTCCACGAAGGCTAAATAATATTCAGTAACAACTAGGAAGAATCAAAATAAAAAATAGGATTCTAAACAGGAATAGATACTGCTCTTTCTAGAACGCTAGCTATGTGTCCAAAATTGTATCTTCTTGCTCTCATGTTCTTTGAATCGGTTTATAGAAGTAGTTGTTAATTTGGATGGTAAATTGACATGGTCTGCCATACATGTTCTTGGTATCGCTTCTTGTTCTTGCGTTTGCAAAGCATAAAATACTCTTTTTTTTGAACTTAATCAATTCATCTTACATGTTCTGTTTTTTGAGTGTTCTGTTTTTTGAGTGTTCTGTTTTTTTCAGGAACATACTCGGCAAAACTATGAACGTTTCATGGCAGAACGGGGTGCCATTATGATAGCAGTACACAAGACTACTCCTTGAACAATCTCCCAAGGTTTCCTCCACAGGCACGGAATCAACAGCCCCATCCGAATTCACCACCAGGTGAGAATGAGGAAACAGTTGTCCCTGTTCTTGCCAACGTTAATGATTTGCTAAGTTCTCCAGGACGCACAAACCTACCAGTCCTATGTCCAGACCGTGTTGGACAAACTACATGGTAACAGTTTCTAACTTTAACTTTATTCAGATTTTGTAGGCAATCAAAAAGTTTTTGACTAATTAGTTGATCAATTACATTGCATGTTTAGACATGACTCATCCGGTAAGATAACAAAGCAGATCCTAAAGATGCTAAAATCTGATCTCCCAAAGCCATATCCAACATATCGATCTCTCCCACTTGAAATTAAAAACCGTTGGTTCAGAGCCTTTGCGGTAAATAACTCCTTTCTGTGTATGATGTTTTTAAGTAATCTATAATTGGTTAATGGTTTCTAATTTGTCTTCATTCGGTCATCTACATGCAGCAAGAGTTCAACTAGGACCCCAGCATCACAGAGTATGTTCGCACACACTACAAAATATGTTTTTGGATATAATGAAATATGTACTGTTTTTGGATATAATGAAATATGTATTCCTTCTATTGTTTATAAATTAAATTAAAAAAGCAAAATATTTTGGGAACAAAAAAATAATTAATTTGGGGTCTGATATACGAAAGTAGATTTAATTTGGGGTTTGATCTAGGAAAATAGAATGATGTTTTTGAAGGAAAATAGAATTAAATTTTTGAAATAATGTGGTTAATGATTCGAAAGAAAATTGAAAGGTAATAATAGAAGGGAAATTGTGAGAAACTTTCGTAGGAAAACGAAAGAAAACTATTAGAAGGAAACATCGAATGAATCAATTTCCTTCAAATATATCAAAGGTAAATGGACGATGCTATCCTTCACTCTTCTTGCGTTTTTCCTACGAAATTTCCTTCAAACACAGATTCGAAGGAAATTGGAAAGATTTTTCCTTCCAAATTCGCACAAATTTCAATTACCTTCGGGCTATTACCTCCTTCGTTTTTGGTAGGTAAACGGTAACAAATAACAGTTTCCTTCTAAAATCCTTTTATTTCCGCGGTAGGAATTCAAACAATTTCTTGTAGTGGTATCCTTCCTAAACATCATTCAATCCTTCATAAATAATTTGGTTGCATCCAGCTTAGTATTTAACCTAAACTAGTGTTTGTTATTATATTTTCTACGAATGAATAGCGTGGCTTATTGGTACACTTTCTTAGACCGTTCCTAAAGGCAGGCATCAGATTTGAATTTTGGCAAATGTTAAAGAGTTCACCTTTTTATTTTTTTTATGAAAGCCATCATGAAGTTCAAGAAGTTCACCTTTTTATTTTTTATGAAAGCCATCATGAATGTTAAACATCATTCTGATGTTTGGAAATCTAAACTTTTTTTATGATAGTCATCATGAAGTTTAAGAAAATTCTTCCTGAATTTCATGGTATTCTTTCCAAATTTCATACAATCTTTCCTGAATTTCATAGAATCCTTCCCGAATTTCATACAAACTTTCCTGAATTTCATATAATCCTTCATGAAGTTAGAGAACCTAGAGAATAAAACTTTGAAAAAAATCTAAGTGAGTTCAATGTGTTAATGAAGTAACGGACAAAAAGGAACAAGATTCAAAGGAGGAGGAAGAAATTCAAGGGAACATGGGACAATGATATATATATATAGAGAGAGAGAGAGTGGATCGTGAGAGAGAGAGTGGATTGTGCTCGTAGGTAGTGTTCATATTGAGATGGTGTTCATATTGAGAAATGGGTTTGTGGAGGCTCAAAAAAAACGAAATAAATTTTAATTTTATAATAATTTAGGTTTTTTTCAAAATTGAGGATATATAAATTTGTGTTAGTTTTGGAAGATTTGAAAACATGTGCTAATTGTGAAAGAAAAACTTAAAATGGTGCTATTTTTGTCAATTGCCTTTTTTTAAATTAATTATAATATATTAAATAAAAATATTGATACCACATATATATTTATATACCATTATAAAATCTTTGTAATTTTTTTTTGCATAAATTATTAGAGGATCTCTAAAATAAATAACATGTATATAATAAAATCTGGTTCTTTTCCTAATTTTCCCCCAAATCTTGGCCTTATTTTTCTTTTCCTTTTTATGTAATAATAACCTCACGATTTTGTATCCATATCTTTCCCTTTTAAAAATTTGATTTCTCCTTTTTAATGCTTTTCCACTCCTGTTCGTTTAAACTTATGTATTAAAACGTAAATTTTATATTCTCTAACAATATTTTCTCATATTGATATGCATAATTTGTAATAGCTAGAAATACACAAAAAAAAGTATATTTTCTACAATTTTTTAATTGACTTAGCTGCTATTTAATGAAAAAAAAAGATATCATATCCTATGGACTTAAATTAGGTTTCAAAGATATTCATATCATCATATGATATACCCCATCAAATATATATAAATTAATGATATCATATCCTATGAAATTAAATTAGTTTCCACAATAGTAACCATTAATGCTACGTAAATTTAGGGGGATATTGGACAGGAAAATGTGAAAGAATTTATTAGACATTTGAATTCTAGTGTTATTGGATTAAACATTTTATCAAGTCTTTTAAATTCATCTGTTATTGGATTAAGTACTTTTTAAGTAGTCTTTTAAATTCATTTGAATTCCAGTGTTATTCAAATCTCAAGAGACACACAACTAACAGAAGTAAAGTATTAAAACATCAGAATAATTAAAAAAAACTTGTCACACTTCCTACTCACGCAATCTTTCACGCGTCTTTAAACCGCGTTAAAACGTCACCTCACCATCAAACCCTATTTATAACAAACCAATACCTAAACTTCTCACAATTTCTCTACTTTCTCAAAATCTCTCTACCTTCACTTTTAAACAATATGTCAATGAACGGTTCAAGAAACTGCTTAGGTTCAATGGAAGACATCAAGAAAGTTTTCCAACGGTTCGACAAGAATAACGATGGGAAAATTTCTATTGATGAGCTTAAAGACGTGATCGGAGCTCTCTCCCCCAATGCTTCTCAAGAAGAAACCAAATCTATGATGAAAGAGTTCGATCTCGACGGTAATGGATACATAGATTTGGATGAGTTCGTTGCACTCTTCCAAGTAAAACAAGGTGAAGACAACAATAGTGAGATCAGGGATTTGAAAGAAGCTTTTGATTTGTATGATTTGGATCGTAACGGACGGATCTCGGCTAATGAGTTGCACTCGGTTATGAAGAATCTTGGTGAGAAGTGTTCGATTCAAGATTGTAAGAGGATGATTAGTAAAGTTGACTCTGATGGTGATGGTTGTGTTGATTTTGATGAGTTTAAGAAGATGATGACTAATGTTGGAGCTTGAAGTTAAATCTTTTTATTTATTTATTTATGTTTGTAAATATGGAATTTCATAATCTCTTTAATCTAATATTTCTTAGGAAAGTAGGTTAATTAGAAGTTTTATTTTATAGGTTTTATCGATTAAATTTAGAAGAATCTATATGTTACTTTTTTAAATAATGGCTCTGACCTAATGTTAGGGAAGTGTTGATGACATAATTAATAGTTTTTCTTTTCTTTTATTTAAAGAGAGAGAGTACTATAATATAAGCTTTTATTTGATAATTTATTAATGTGGTTGGTTTATAAAGTTGGGTTGATTCATGTGCATCTTGTGTGGATGGGTTAGATACTTCATGGTAATGGCACAATGTGAACTTAACCGCATCTCCTTATATCTCGCGGGTGCATTAATAGCAGATTATATTATCTTTATGTTATTCGTATATTCGTAATATACCCTGTTTAAAAAAATAATTAGTGTTTGATTTTCAATTAATATTCGAATGGCATAAGATTAAGATATTTACTAAAGGAAAATAACTAAAGATCTTGTGTCGATTCTGTTCGAGATTCATACCATTTGATGTCGATTAGTTTTTTAGAAATCCACGATCTATAGATTATTCATAGGGATACATTTGTCTAATTGACATTTAGAATATTTTCTGCATGTAATTATATTTTGCAATTTTTGGTTAATACGATGATCGTATCTGTAATTTAGATAATTTTTGTTGACGCATATGGCGACCTTTCTTTCTAGAGGCGATTTCGAAGGAGATTATCGGTTTTGTAACCGCCAACGTCCTTCTTCTTTCTCTTCATTTCTCCTGAGTGTTTTTCCGACAAAACAATACTGTTTTTTGGTAGGTTTTGGCGGTTGTTCTCTGCGACAGTTATCTGTTGGCGGTTACCTTTCTCCGATTTTGTCGAGGGATAACTGTCTTCGAAAACCGCCTTGGTCGATAAACTATAAATGGAATGGATTAACATCGTTGTTAACCCAACCTCACTCAATCATTACTGTCGGTCTTCTACAAACACTTTGTGCAAGATTGAAAATGAGTGACTACATCCGTAATTCTCTCCAAAATCTCGATTTAGGGATTCACGATGCTCCGATTGCGCTTCCATCTGAATTATGTGGAAAAGCGATTAATGATAACCGTTTTTCTCTCATTGTTACGGTCGTGAATCCGAAAAAACAAAATCTACGTGCTGTTGTTGGTCAAATGCCATGAATCTGGGGTCTTGCTGAAGCCTGCCGTGGAAGAATATTGGGCAATGGAAAGGCTCTGTTTATCTTCAAAACAGAGGAGGCGTTGAATCTGGTTCTACGCCGTGGACCTTGGTCATTTAATGAATGGATGCTCACAATCAATCGTTGGTTTCCCAACATCTCCGACGCTGAAATGAAATTCATACCGTTCTGGATACAAGTTCGTGGAATCCCCATTCAGTTTCTCAATTCTGCTATGGTTAACTACATCGGCAATCACATAGGCAATGTGGTTAACACAAACTTTGATGAAAATGCCAATTTGGTCGAGTTTGTAAGGATCTGTGTTAACTGGAACATAGACACGCCATTGCGCTTCCAGAGGAACTTTCAATTTGGTGGTGAAGATAATACTATTCTGAAATTCAAGTACGAAAGACTCCGACATTTCTGTTCAAAATGCGGATCTCTCCAACACGAGGCGAAAGAATGTCCTCTTACTTTTGACGATCAACCAAGTGATGAGGAGAATGATGGTGGAAATGATGGAAACGATGGATACGATGGATACGATCCAGATGATTATGATGAACCGCATGATGACAATCCTGGAGGGCATGACTCTGAAACTAACACCCTACAAACGATAGAACCGGACGGTGACATTCCGGATGTGGGACAAGCAGTCAACAACAGGGAATTCATCATTACAGTATCAGACGAATCCTCTTTTCCAAGCGTTTTTGAAGACACCGATTTAACTGCAGAGAGGCTTCGTTACTTGTTCACAAAGTATGCAAGGAACAATGGTGAAAAGACTCACAACGTCTCAAACTACAACAATGATGAGAACAGAGGCATGAACAACACAAAAAGAAACCGTAACGAGATGGAGTACTACTACCAACAGTGTGAAGAAGCAGAAGATCTGATGGTCCTGAATCAGATCAAGAAGAAAGGGAGGGTCGAGTCTGCAGGGTCCTGCAGCGGTACAACATTGGACGGAGGCGCGGGAGGCCCGGTACCCCCATTTCCTCCATGAGAGTCGTCTCCTGGAACTGTCAGGACATCTGCTCACCGCTGACTCAATCTCGCCTTAAGCATCTATGTCGTATTTTAAAACCACATTTGTTGTTTTTATGTGAAACTCTAAATAGTTGTTTAATTGTGTGTGATTTTGCTTCTGTATTAGGATATAATAATGTAATAACTCAACCCCCTAATGGAAGGAGTGGAGGTTTAGCTCTCATGTGGGCAAACGATGTTTCTTTATCCTATCTCTATCAGGATCAAAGAATGATCGATGTACACATTGACTTTAATAACAATAGCTTCTATTTTTCGGGTGTCTATGGTAATCCGGTACCAAGTCATAGACATTTCTTTTGGGAACAGTTAGAAAGAATAAGTGAAACAAGACAGGAACCATGGTTGCTAGCCGGAGATTTTAACGAGATAATAATCAATAATGAAAAGATAGGAGGGCCTCCAAGAGAAGATTGGACCTTTAGAAGATTCAAAACAATGATGTCTGTTTGTGATCTATCAGACTTAAAATCTAAAGGGGATCGTTTTTCATGGGTGGGAGAGAGGAGAAACTACACAGTCAAATGTTGCCTTGATCGTGCAATGATAAATTCTCAAAACTCTGCAACTTTTCTTGCTGCAGAAGCAGAATTTCTAGAGTTTAATGGCTCTGATCATAAGTCAATACTTATCAACTTTGAACCATTAAGAAGTGGTTCTCATAAGCCTTTCCGGTTTGATAAACGCTTAACAGACATTGAGAATTTTGATAAATTAGTGGAACAAGGGTGGAATTCCTGTAAAACACAAGACTGTTACACCATTTGCGATCAAATAATGAGATGTCGGCAAGCAATGGCAAAAAAAAAACATGGCTCCAATATGAATGCAAAGAAAAGAATTGATTACTTCCAAACGGCTTTAAATAAAGCAATGGAAAGCCTTAATCGACACGAGAGGATGCATATTCCAAGATTGCAAAGAGAACTTGGTCTAGCTTATAGAGACGAGGAATACTATTAGAAAACAAAAAGCCGAAAACAATGGTTAATTTTGGGCGACCGTAACACGGCTTACTTTCATGCAATCACAAAGAGAAGATACTCAAGGAACTATCTCATAACAATCCAAGATGAGTTTCAAAATGTCTATAATGGTGATGAAGAGATTGGCCAACATGCTCAACAACACTTTACCAAGATATATACTTCCAGTCGGATTCCGGTTTCCCCTATAGACTTTGGTGACTTCCCACACATTGTAACTGCAGAAATAAACAACGAACTCACCAAAGAGTTCACCAGTGAAGAAATTCAGGACGCCCTGTCTTCCATCGAAGATGATAAAGCACCGGGTCCGGATGGACTAACTGCTAGATTCTACAAACATTACTGAAACATCATTGGAACTGATATAATTGCAGAAGTCAAGGATTTCTTTGAAACTTCCTACATGAAATCAGGTTTGAATCACACCAACATATGTATGATTCCAAAAACCAACAATTCACCAACTCTATCGGATTATAGACCAATAGCTCTCTGTAATGTTCTCTACAAAATTATTTCGAAGTGTTTGGTTAATAGACTCAAAAAGCATCTAGACAATATAGTCTCCGATACACAAGCAACTTTCATACCAGGACGACTTGTAACAGATAATGTGTTGATTGCACATGAGGTAATGCATTCACTCCAAGCAAGGAAAAGAGTTTCACAAAACTACATGGCTATTAAAACTGATGTTTCTAAGGCCTATGATAGAGTCGAAGTAACAATGAGGCTATTTGGTTTTGATGATAAATGGATATCATGGATAATGGCTATGGTCCGGTCAGTCAGCTACTCTGTTTTGATCAATGGTTCTCCTCAAGGCATGATCATCCCAGAAAGAGGAATTAGACAAGGGGATCCATATCCCCCTATCTATTTATTCTCTGTGCAGATATCATGAGCTATCTCATTAATGTCAGAGTCCAAGACGGTGATATAAAAGGTGTTAAAATAGGCAACGGCGTTCCTGCGATCACACATCTTCAGTTTGCCGATGATTCACTATTCTTCTGTCAAGCCAATGCTCGTAATTGTAAAGCAATTAAAGATGCTTTTGAGGTTTATGGATATTATTCAGGGCAACAAATTAATACAACCAAATCCTTAATAACTTTTGGATCAAGAGTCCATGGCACAACTCAAAACCGTCTGAAACATATTCTTAAGATTCCAAACCAGGGTGGAGGAGGTAAATACCTAGGTCTTCTTGAACAGTTTGGTAGGAAAAAAACAGAAATGTTTAAGTACATTATAGACACAGTTCAACAACGAACATCAAGCTGGAGTACGAAGCGTTTGACGACAGCCAGAAAAGAAATAATGTTAAAATCTGTCGCTTTAGCAATGCCTATTTACTCTATGTCTTGCTTTAAACTGCCAATGGGTGTTGTTAACGATATTGATTCAGCTTTGCAAAAATTTTGGTGGGAAAAAAGTAATGGTGAAAGAGGAATTCCATGGATAGCTTGGCAAATACTTCAGTATTCAAAAAAGGAGGGTGGTCTTGGTTTCAAGAACCTCTCCAAATTCAATGATGCTCTACTTGCTAAACAAGCATGGCGATTAATACAACATCCAGCTTCTTTATTTGCTCGTATAATGAAAGCAAGGTATTATAGAGATGAATCAATATTTGAAGCAAAAGATCGTTGTAATCAATCATATGGATGGGCTTCTATATTGGAAGGCTTAAAGATTATTAAACAAGGCACAACGACGATCATTGGTGATGGAGCTACTGCACGACTTGATATAGATAATATCACTATATCAGATCCGCCGAGACCCATACGAAGTGCAAATGCTAATCCTTGTCTAGGTAAAGATCTCATAAACAAAGTTGGTCATTTACGCATTTGGAATGAAGAAAAAATCTCAGCATATGTTCATCCTCAGGATCAGAACATAATACATACCATCTATTTACCCATTCAAGAAAAACCAGACAGACTAATATGGTACTACAACCAATCAGGTGAATATACTGTACGATCGGGATATTGGCTAAGCATGCATAATCAAGACATGGCAATAGCACAAGGACCTTTACCACATGGTTCTGTTTCTCTCAAAAAAAGAATCTGGAAACTGAAGATTTTACCAAATATAAAACACTTCCTATGGCGTATGTTATCGAAAGCATTGCCAACCATCACTCGCCTTAATACTCGAGGAAAGAATCTAGATCCTGTATGCCCCAGATGTTTTCAGAAAGACGAAAATATAGAACACATTTTGTTCTACTGTAATTATGCAAGAGAAGTATGGGATTTGTCCAACATCCCCATAGATATCTTTCTATCATTGGATTATGACAGTGAGCAAATCCTCACAGCTTTTTTAGATATGGAGCATATGAACGGAACGACAGACTTATACAACCTCTGTGGACAATGTGGCATCTATGGAAATCTCGAAACAAATATATTTTTGAAAATCATACAATAATACCCAGAAACATTGCCTTCAGGGTTAAAAATGAGGTTCAAGAATGGTATTACAACAATCCCACTTCACAATGCAGCAAACTTGCTTCAAGGACAAGAATCTGAAGTGTGGATCAAACCAACACATTCAATAATGAAATGCAACTATGATGCAGGGTTTGATAAGTACACTAACCAAGCAACAGGAGGATGGATTATTAGGGATTCACATGGTATTTCAAAGGGATGGGGATCATAAAGACTAGGTTCAGCAACAACTCCTCTCCAAGCAGAAGCAAAAGCATTACTAGCAGCAATGCAACAAGTTTGGATAAAAGGACACAAATCTATATGCTTTGAAGGAGATTGCCAATTACTTAAAAAAATACTTGATAACAAACATCATGATATCTCCATTGACGGCATCATTCAAGATATAAGATGGTGGCAAACACGATTCCAATTTGTTCAATTTGTTTTTACTAAACGATGCTGTAATAAAGTAGCACACCTGTTAGCAAAATTTAGATGCCTTAATTGCTCGTTTTATTTTGAATGTCTTAGACCACCGGTTTGGTTAATTCAACAAATGTATGCAGACTTTATTAATTCATCAATATAAATCACTTTTAGACGAAAAAATAAAAACAAAACGATGATCATATCTGATTATTATGTTTATAGGTTTTTTTTTGTGGGAATAGGATATATCTATACAAACGTACCTTAGTATGAAAAAAGAAACTAGTTTTAAACCACATGGTGGTGGGCTAGTGGTTTCCATCTGGTTGGAAGAATTGCCCTGTTGGTTCAGGCTAGGGATCAATTCTCCTAGATGCGGAATTGCTACTCATTTACTATGTGGCCACATGGATATGGGTCCTTGCTTACGGACCATTTGAATATCCGGAGAGAGGGTGTATCCGTGGGCTGCACCTCCCCCGGGATTAGTCTCGGGTCCCTGCATAGACCTGGAGATTTAATTTTATCCTGAGTTATATATAAAAAAAAAGAATATTAAATTCGAATGACATAAGATATTCACATGTCCATATATCAACTAATAGAAACTCAAAGTCAACGATATTATGTCGATTAATTATGCTTACGATCTCTAAGATATTAACTATTCATAGTACTAGGTTTTGAACCCACGCTAAGCGTGGGTTTATTTGATATATTTTGATAAAAATTATATATGATTGATTACGGTAATAAAATATTATCTCATAAAAAAAATTAAAATTAGTACTAAGGAAAAAAATTAAATTTCAGATACATAATTTTTTAAAATATAAAAAATCAGTTGTGTTATAAAATCAAATCTGATTAAAAAAATCATAAATTTAACTTGACGTCCAGGCGAGGCAAATCAAACTAATGACCTCACATATCCTAAACCATTTTCTTTGACCACCAGAAAAACGAAACAATTTTATAATCATGAATTTAACTCGTTTTCATATTTAATTGATCGCTACCACCTATGTTTTCGTGTTTTTTATTCAATGTTTTCTTATTCTTCATATTCTTTCTTGTCATTTTCATTGTCAAATTTTGTGTTAATTGTCATTGTAACTTTTACCGTTTGGTTCTTCGTTATACTCTTTTTCTTCTTCTTCCCCGTCAACTTCTTCACATTCTTCCTCTTAATTAATCTGTTCTCTCTGTTGTTTTTGTAAAAAATTGTTTGCGAATTTTATGTTGGGTATCACTTGTCAATAAGATTGGTTGTTAATCAGATTGTAGATCTTCAAATTTGGAAACTTTCTAGGTGAGGTTTACGGCCATCGAGGATTCAGCTAATATAATGTGTTCCAGGTAAATTAATTTGTTATTTCATATCATTAAAAAGTTTCTTTGTTTCCGATCAAGGTTTTGGGTTTCCCATGTCATGTCATATTGATTGTTTATAAGATTGAAATTCATCAAATTCATTCATGTAGATATAAATGATGCATTAGTTGAACCGCGAGAGAATATGTGGATGTGTTTCATTAGCAAAAGAATTAGTGAAATTGTTCTTACCAGAGAATCTGAGACAACCAACTCAAGAGATTCACCAGTACTTTGACGCCATGCATGGAAGGCAAAAGTAGCAGCCATTAGTGATGGGAAAGTGTTTACAGTTTCTTGTGAGTATTGTATGGGTTTAAAATTGCTTATGATAGTTGGGTTGGCAATGTTACATATATATAGGACAATGATTAGGGCGAGTATATGATATCCGTTTTAGGAGATAAAATATCAGAGTTAGCGAATAATCAGGAATATTATAACTACAAATTTGGTTTGATAGAATATTTGTGGAATATGATATATTTTGGTTGTAAATGCTGTTTCTTTGTTTTGATTTTGAAGATATGTTGGAGGGTAAAAATATTTGCGAATCAAGGAGATCAGAAATCTCGGCGTCCATTAGATAAAGAAGAGTTTAATGGTAATTGTGTCATTGGCGATACTTTAGGAAATCTGAATAGGGGAAGATATTGTTGAAATAAAATCTGAATTTGTTATGATTCTTCAGTAAATGTTTATGAGAAATTTAATACAATGGCAGTCTTGTAAATAGGTGGCAAGTTCAGGATTTATTTGCTAAATGTACTTGGAAAATGTATATATAGATAATGTGTACAGACATCTGTACATTGTACACTTAATAAGGTGTACGAATACAAATATTGTTGGATAGTCTGAATCTATCCAATAAGTTGGAAGGTTTAAACCATACACAAATATTGTTGGACATTTTAAATCTACAAACATGCTGAATGGTTTAAACCGTACTCAAACATTGCTGGATAGTGTGAATCTATCTAACATGCTGGATGGTTTGAACCGTACACAAATATTGTTGGACGAGTTGAATCTATCAAATATGCTGGATGACTTAAACCGTACACAAATATTGCTGGACGGCATGCTGGATGGTTTGAAGCTGCTAAATAACTTAAACCGTACACAAATATAGATATTTTGAATAAAATTATATTTAAAATCATTAAAACAAAATGCATTTCAAATTATAACGAAAAATACATAGTCTTTTTGTATGTAGAAAAAAATTTGGAAACAAAAAATATATTAATAAATATTTGAATAATTAAGAAAAGGAGATTGTAATGAAAAGAAAAAAAAATAAAAATATTAATTGAAAGAGAAAGAAAAAGATAAAGAAACATAGAACAAAAAAAGACATCCAAAAAAATCATGGGTCCCACCCATTTTCTTTCTTTCCTCTCTCCTTCCACATTTCCTCATTCTTTCCCAAATAAATCGCTTTCAAAGTCTCTCTCCTCTTCTTTCCCCAACCCAACCGATAAGGACTTTTACGTAATGTCCCCCAATCTCCTCTGTCCCACTCTTTTCCCTATCTCTACTCTCCTCTATTTCACACCACGCTATGTTTTCCTTTGTAAATAGTAACTGTATGAAACGTACTAAAACGCCAAGATAACCTTCTGGTTAATGCTACAAAAATTTCTAACCATAACCGATGGTTAATAAACCTTAACCGTGACAACCGTAACCCTAGTCATGCCTATGTAGAGCTAATAAAACATGTGTGTTTGTCGTCCATCTTTCTTCTTTAAACCTCAAAATTTGACTCAAACATCAAATTAAAGTCTTGCGATGTCAATCCTTCTTCCTTAGACCCAAAAATAAAAAATTAATGAAAGAATATCAACTCATCTATAAAATCATACACAAAAATATGTTTTACAGCTCATAAGAAATAAAAAGCACAAATGTAGATAAATAAGATAATTTATGTTTTGCATCAATATTATAATATTTTAAACTTTTAAAAGGTTTCGAAATATAAAATTTGAACATTTTAAAAAAATTTTCAATATTTATAATATTTTAAACTTTTAAAATTTAAAACTTATAATATTTAAAAACTTTTTAAAAGCTAAGAACTTTTAAAAGTTTAAATATTGTAAATATTATAATATTATATTATAATTATAATATTTTTTTAAACTGTTTAAAATTTTAATTTGATCAAATAAAAAACCAGATCAAACCAAATAAAACTTTTAAACTTGGACGCCTGATAAGTCAAGCTTTCATGCTCATTCGTTGTTGGAAGCATACTAATCTTATTTATACTGGTTCTGAACCATTGTCTAAAAAATTTCTAGCCGATGTGGGATATTGTGCTTAGTTCTTTGATTTACATAAATTTAAAATTTTCCTTTTTCTAAAAATTCTGTAAATTTAAAAAATGTTAATGAATGACATGTCAAATCATGATAGGTTGTTTAAAATAATTCTTAATATAGAAAATTCTGGAAATTGTATAAAATGTTAATAAGTGATATGTTAAATTTCTATTGATTGTTTAAAATTTTATGTGGACGGCCTAAGCTCCTACTTTTTATTAATATAGATTATAGAATGTTCCGAATCAGTCCTACTATGGTTGGACCAAGGTCATTTCGACTCTCTAGACTTTCTTGCTTCTTTCCATCCTGAGAAGTAGATCCTTTGGGATTTTTTCTTAAATCTTAAATAATTAACGTAAGAGATATTTGCCTAATAGAAAATTGTACTTGACATTACTGTACATATTTGCCCAACATTTTTGCCTAACCTTGATATCGTCGTTATAGACATTTAGATTGGATACGTTAAGCATGTAATTAATGCTGCATAAAAGGGCTAAAGCCTGAGAACCCCTCGAGGCCATGAGGCCCATGACCCTTTTGTGTGTCATGATGATGCCTGATTTGTCTTCGTCTTCTTAGAAATGTAATCATTGGGGTTTGATTAAAAAGTTATATTGGGCATACGTATGGGCTTTTTCTTCTCCATACACTATTGGTATATGTGATTGGTTCACTAATTTTATTTGGTATGATTAATTAGAAGAAGTTACTTAATTGATTATATCTACGATAAATTGATCAATACTAATTGATGTTGAACTTATAAAAGTAAAATCAAATAACTCTTTATGTTGGAGTTACGGTGATTTTATTTATTTTGAGAAGTTGTTAATAATGAATACAATTATTTAGCGATGCATTTAGATTATATTAGATGATCATTTTTATTTTATATACTAATGTGGACGAATTCTAAAGGAGCTCGATCCCACAAATATTCGAATAAGTTATTCAGTAAGATCAATTTATATTCGGGAACCTAAAGAAGTAATGCATTCTCAGTTTTGACTTTGTTATAATTGACCCTAAGGGTAAGAGGATGATGAACCTTATACCCTACTATTTAGTATTTTCTAATCCGGCTTGGTTTGAATAAAAGTCGTTCAATAATGATTAGATAAGGACAGTTAATGGACTTGGCCTATTTAGAAGCTCACCACATACCCATGTAACCCATCTTACGTAAAACAAATTTCGTAGTAAATTAAGTGATACACGGTTTTGTTCTCTTATGTATTTTGGCATTGTTTGCGACAAAATCTAATTGAAAATCTTCTCTTAATAAGTGAAAGATAGACTGTTGACAAAAAAAAGAGTGAGAATAAAACTGAGACAAATATGTTTTTGTCCTCATGAGAATGGATTGTGAGTGGAGATGATAATAATATCTAGACTGTCCTTTAATTGTTTTTGTCTTTTGACATATCGTCGACCATTTTGAGTCTTAGCTACGTTTTCACTTCTATGTGTCACTCTCCATGCTAGTATCCCTAATAACGTACTAGATCAAATAAATGAATGTGCAAAATAACAAGAGTAATTAATAAAAAAAATTATTGGAGTACGTACTGTCGCTGCAAGTTATAAAGATTTGGGTTGAAAATGGACAAATACTTTTATGCAAACTTTTGTTTTTTCATTCAATCTATATATATCTTACGTAAAAATTTATAAGAGACAAAATTATTCTATATATAATAGCTAACATCCGTTGCTACCTACGATACATTCAAACTTATGTTCTTTGAGGGCTATCTTTAGGATTCTGGGTTTCTTTCAACAAACCGTATGTTAAGGAACTTGTTTTTTCTAAAAAAGCACCACATGTTAAGTATCTTGAGTTTTTATTAGTGATGTTAATAAGGGCAGACCCGGCCCATTTAAGTTTTACCTTTTAGACCCTGTCCACTTAATAAAAATTTAATTCAAATCCGTTTAACTATGTACCCGTTTAAGTCCTGCCCATTTAAATCTGTTGAATTTACATTGATCTGTTGTACCCGGTTAGGTCCGTTTCGACGATGCATTTTTTTGGTACAATCTCTTTCATTCATCGAACTTAACAATTATTATTGGTAAATTCATTTATTCTTATTTAAAAAAAAAACAGATTTCATGATTATTATTGGTAATTCATTTATTCTTAAATTAAATTAATTTTTGATTGAAAAAAAAAACGCTTTCCACCATCAAAGACTCCATTCTTTTCCTTACCAGTCACCACCATCATCTGCCTCACCTCCGCATAGTCGTTTTCAATCTCCGGCAGTAGTCTTATGAAATCTATGTCATCATCTGAGTTAAATTCTGATTTCATGAGTCGTCTCGAAGATCTGCAAAAGTAGATCTATTAATAGTATTCAAAACGACGTTAATGGCGGCAATCAGATGAAGAGGCGGAAAGGCCACCAAGGCTTTAGAGTAAACCTTAATGTTAAACGACATCGTTTTGTGAAAAAAAAATCAGGAAAAATAAATATTAAACGGGCTACCTGTTAAATATTCATCTGACTCGTCACGCCCGTGGGTTTAAACGGGTTAACCCGTTAAATACATTTTTATTTTATAGTATTGTTAAACGGGTCACGGGCCTAAATTTCTATAACGGACCCGTTTATTCCCGCGGGCTCTGAGCCCATTTTAACATCACTAGTTTTTATACACATGATGAAATTGAATTTGAAAATGTAATTATATATACTAGCTACAAAAGAATATGTCAATCAATGAAGAATAACTCTACGATTCTCGCGATAAAATGCTTTTACAATTGTGCCTTTTGCAATTTGAACAGAGAGCTTATTGTAACGCCCCGACCGTCTCCTATTAGTGGGTCCCATATCTAATCCCAGTAAATGAGCCCACCTTCCTTAATGGACCTCACGTCCTCTCACTAGACCCGTGAGTCCATTCATATCCGACGGTCGGTTTGCTACGTCCGAGAGGGTTTAAAGACTTGTTACCGTCTCTACAAATCACCACATGATCTTTCCCTGTGTTTTGTCCTCACTCGCACAGTTCCGACAGTCACTTCCCCAAAAGGTCACCTATGCTAAGACTACTCTAGCATAAGCACGCTTAACTGTGTAGTTCTCTCAGGACCCTTGACCGAAAAGATAAGTTCACTTTGGTGACATAGGTGGCCAAATCAATTCTTTTAAACCTCTCCGCATGTCTCTGAAACCGGGATGTCACACTTATTTATTAGATCAAGCGTCAAAATATTATTCCCTTCACGGCCTCTACGGCGATAGGTCCACAAAGAAACAAAGTTTTAGAGTTAGAAACACGTTTGATTTCCATAAGAACCTTCATATTGCACGATGGTTATAAAACTAAGGAAAGACTCTGTATTATGTATCGGTAGTATTCTTGTAATCATTTGGTTATACTTTTTTCCTTTTTGCAATTAAGTATTATCGATTAACCAAGTCACTACAAGAAAACAAGCTGTTTGCAACTCTCAAAAGAGCTCTAAAAAATCGTAAAACATCTATTTGCGACTATTGCAAGACTATCTAAGTTGGTCGCTAAAAAACAGTCGCAAAATATAGTGGTCCTAATAAAGTAATAAATTTGTGACCCTTTTGTGACCATTATATAAGCGACGATATTGAGACAATGTATCTTGGTCGTACATATGCGAAGGTTTTGTGACTGCATATACTACAAGAGAAAATGCATAATACAACCATCAAAATCGTCTCAAATGAGTCACAAATTTAAGACTAATGCAAGACTATTTTGGATAGTCGCTTATTTTTGGTCACAAATAATAGTAGTCGCAAAACAGTTTCTAATTTGCAACCAAAATGTGACTTTGTATAACAATTGTGTTAGCGACTGTTTTGCGACTCAGAGACTATTTAGAAAAAAAAAATTATTTCAGATTGTAAAATGAATAAATCACAAAATTATGGATGCCGGCTGGAGGTTATGAGATGCGACGGTGGAGGATTCGAGTTCAAATGTTTTGCTGGTGTACTGGCGGTGGCTTCAAGATATGGTGGTGGTGGAGAACGGCTGAACATCTTTAATGATGGTCCTAAACTGCATTATTTTTTTTATATTTGTCATCGTCTTTAACATTGATTCTTCTGATCTGCAGATGAAAACCTAATACATAAATCAAAAATATAATTAAAACACACAACAAATTCTCAATTTCTCAGATTTCTCTCCATATGGGAATAAGGATGGAACTAACCTTCTTGGAATCATCGATTAATTGAATAAAGATTTAATATTCTCAGCTTCATGATTTCACTTGAACTTGAGGAAGAGGATACATTGACAAAGAGAGAAGAGGAAACAAAAAGCGTAGCAAACTTGATTCGCAAATGCGTAGCAGTACCAAAGTGGTAACACAATAATTTGGTCGCATTTGCGAACCTAGTCATGTAATAGTAATACTAGCAATTACTCATTTTCAAATCTAGTCATGTAATCCAATTTTGAACTATATCTCTAGTTTAGGATGGTAACACAATAATTTGGTACGTTTGTATATAAACTAAGAAATTTACTTTAAAACATATGTAACGAATAATACATGATTTGGTATTTACAAAGTTATTTTCTAAAACATTGAAAAATAAAAATTTAATAAAGCATCTATATATGTATTAGTACAAATCAATGCAAAAATGCGTAAGTTGACATATTTAACATCCTATATTGTCAAATTACAAATTTTAAAACTCGAGGAGTTGATAAGTAGAGGTAAATTGGTCGCAAATAAGTAGGAGTAGGAAAATAGTCACAAAGTTCTTAGCGAAATATTCGCAATGCTCATAGCAAAATAGTCATAAACCAATTTGGTTGCAATTACGTCGCAAAATTGCTACTCTTTTGTGACGTACTTTGTAAGATTCACAACCAATATTTTTGATTTATAAGATTTACTTTCAATTTACAATGTTTTCATATTGTTAAGCGCTTGTAATCCAATTAATGCAAAAAGTGTAACTTAACAATTTAACATTTTATATTGTCAACTCACAAATTTTAAATCTCGATGAGTTGCTAAGAAGAAGGGTTCAAGCAATTAAACATAGTTTTTTCGTGCTCCATGATTAGTCTTTGAGTCTAGAAAGCATGTACGAAATACCTTTTAACTAACTTTAAGATTATATTAAAGTTTAGTGTAATTGATTTACTGACTTCAATTTTTTTTGTACATTTGAAACAAATTTTAAAGACTTTCAAAATATTAGATAGTAAGGTGATATTCGCTGTGAAAAAATAAATTCTTTGTTAAACTCTTTAAAAGTTTCTTATATTCTGCAATCTTATAATCATCATAATTCTATACCAATCATAATGGAATAACACCCCTAGTTATACTGTTATAATATGAATAATCTTCGTAGAGAAAAAATCTGTCGATATATTGTAAATATATTGTTATAATTTTTTAAAATCATATATGATACATAAATAATTATCTAACGAACTAAAAAACAATTTATTAGTTTTTTTCCACCAAGATCCAATTCTTCTTTTGCATAAAACTTAACATATATGCTAGTGTTTCTACTTAAGACTTTGGAACTTACATAGGATATGTTGGATAATTCCAACTTGAGGAAGAAGCTATCTCCAGAAAGGTTCCAAAGAGATAGATTAAGAAAAAGGAAAAGTTTATATAATCAATAAGTTGCATAATGTTAATTTTAATAGGTTTAGGAAAAGTTTAAACCTATAAATATAAGAGTCCATGGAGAGGTGTTCCATAAGACTTGAGAGAGACATTTAGTTTTTGAGAAAGTTTTCTAAATCAATAAGAGATGAGTTCTTATTTTTCAAGTTCTTCCTTAGATTTGGTATGGTATCAAAGCTAAGGTTGAAGCTCCGACCAAAGGTTGTGGAGAAGAAGCTGTTCATAACCAAGTATGGGGGACGAATCAAATCCATCGCCGCGAACCAAGGACCTTGGATCACCGTCCATTCAATGTCCGATATTAACATCGACAAACTATACTATTTGGTCGATGCGCATGAGAATTACACTTCGAGTTAGCGAGGTGTGGGATACTTTTGATCCTGGATCCACTGATCAAAAGAAGAACGATGTGGCGACTGCTCTTCTGTTTCAATCCATCCCCGAGTCCCTCATCCTGCAAGTTGGAGATCAAGGTTCAGCTAAAACCCTATGGGAAGCCATACGAGCATGTCACCAAGGTGCGGAACGTGTGAAGGAAGCGAGGCTTCAGACCCTACTTGCAGATCTTGATCGGGTGAAAATGAATGATACTGACTCTGTCGATGATTTTGCTGGCAAGATCTCAGGCCTAGCGTCACAATCAGCTTCTCTGGGAGAAATCATTGAAGAATCAAAGTTGGTAAAAAATTTCTTAACAGGGCTTCCAAGACACAAATATATCCATATCGTTGCATCATTGGAACAAGTCTTAAACTTAAAGATAACCAGACTTGCAGACATAGTTGGTCGAATAAAAACCTATGAAGAGCGTGTAGGGGAGGAGACCCGGAATGAAGACCAAGCAAAACTTATGTTTTCAAATTCAAACAATCAAAGAAACTACGGTGGTCATCAAGGAAACATAGGAGACTATAACAGAGGAGGTTATGAAATAAGAGGAAGTAGTCGAGGTGGATATGGTCGAGATGGTTTTGGTCGAGGTAACTATGGTGGTGATAGTTCTGGCAGAGGCAGGGGACGAGGAAGGTCCAATGGCCAGAATCGTGGAGGAGACATTACAAATCAAGTACAAAATCAGAAGCAAAACAAAAAGAAAGATCTATCTAAAATAGTCTGTTGGAGATGTGATAAACCGGGTCACTACGCATCTTCATGTCCTGCGAAAGAAGTTGGATATCAAGAGACAAACCTGAATGAAACTCATGAAGCTGATGCACTTTATGTTCATGAGGTGGTGTTCTTAAACGAGGATAAGGTGTTTCCCAAGAATTATGATATCAACAATGAGAGTATATGGTATCTTGAAAACGGTGCTAGCAACCACATGACGGGGAACAAAAATTTCTTCTCCAGCCTAGATACAAGCATCACAGGGAAGGTTAAGTTTGGTGATGGCTCGTTTGCCAACATTATTGGAAAAGGATCAATTGTTTTTGTGGGAAAAACGGGTGAGAGGCGATCACTCGAAGAGATTTATTATATTCCCGACCTGAAGCACAATATTATCAGTCTAGGACAAGCGACTGAATTTGGATGTAAAGTGAACATAAGGGAAACATTCTGACTTTAATTGATCTGGTTGGGCGGTTGTTAGTACGATTCACGAGATCATCAAAACGCCTCAATAAGACGCCAATGGAGGTAGAGTATCCTAAGTGTCTTTATATCCAAGATAACGACACTACTCTAACATGACATGCACGGCTGGGACATGTGAGTGTTGGAGTAATGAACAACATGGCAAGACAGGGTATGGTTGTTGGAATGCCACAATTAATCCATGAGAAGAATGTGTATACTGCGTGTTTAGTCGGAAAACAGACCAGCTCAAGCCTTGCCACTACAACGTCTTTCCGAGCAGCTCAAGCCTTGGAGATGATTCATGGTGACTTGTGTGGACCGATTCCTCCACCAACACCAGCTAACAACCAGTATGTATTTGGCCTTATTGATGATTTTTCCAGGTACTTGTGGACAATGCTATTAAAGGAGAAGAGCGAGGCTTTCGATCGGTTTAAAAGATTTAAAGAAGGAATTGAGTAGCAGACCGGATTGTCCATCAAAACCTTTCGCACCGATAGGGGAGGAGAGTTTACCTCACTTGAGTTTAACCGGTTATGTGCAGGAAGTGGAGTCTCTAGACATTTAATTGCACCATATACTCCTGTGTAGTTGAAAGAATAAACCGCACATTAATAGAGATGACAAGAAGTTTGCTTAAAGCTATGAAACTGCCAAATGAACTATGGGGAGAGGCCGTACGTCATTAAACATATCTTATTGATTGAGTTCCTACCAAAACTTTAGCAGGTCAGACTCCATATAAAAGTTTACCAGAAAGCCTAACATTGAGCATCTACGAGTGCTTGGCTGTGTTGCTTATGCTAAGATCTTTGAACCACATCTTAAGAAGTTGGATGATAGGTCGAGAACTTTGATCAATCTTGGGACAGAACCAGGTTCGAAAACTTATAGGCTATATGATCTACTTACGAGAAAGGTGTTTGTATGCATAGACGTTGTGTTTGATGAGACAAAAGTTTGGGATTGGTCGACTGCAGAAAACCAAGCCAATGGAAAACCAGGAATGTTTAAACTATCTCATAGTGGGTTTGTAGAAGAAGGAAATGAACATGAGAACAATCAAGATGATAATGATGAGCATCAAGAACCGGATCAAGAACCTATAAACCAAGAAGAAGAAATAGAAGATGAAGAAAATGAAGAAAACATGGATCAAGTAGGTGAAAATCAGCAAGTTGTCACAAGATATGGACTTGTTATCAACAAACCTCGATACCTTAATGATTATGTTCTACTAGCTGAGCTGGAGAGTGAACGACTTCTACTTACCATAGATGGTGAACCAGAGTCTGTTTTTGAAGCTTTAAGTTTACATAAATGGGTTAAAGCGATGAAGGCTGAGTTGGAGTCTATCGCTAAAAATAAAACCTGGGAGCTAGTTGAGAAATCGGATGTTGTTAAACCAATAGGGTTGAAGTGGGTGTATAAAATCAAGAAGAAAGCGGATGGATCATTGAACAAGTTTAAGGGAAGACTTGTAGCAAAAGGTTATGTACAACAGAAAGGAGTGGAATTCGAAGAAGTGTTTGCGCCTGTAGCTCGAATGGAAACTATTCGACTACTCATTGCTCTCGCAGCTTCGAAGCGTTTGATCACCTTGATGTGAAAACCGCATTCAAATGGTGACTTAAACAAGCTGGTTTATGTATGTCAACCCGAAGGCTTTGTTAAAAGAGGACAAGAGGATCAAGTTTATATACTACATAAGGCATTGTATGGTCTACGTCAAGCTCCTAGAGCTTGGAATTTGAAGCTTGATCATGTTTTGAAGAAGATGAACTTCAAAAGATGCATAAAGGAGCCTACTGTGTATCTTAAGAATAACAAGAAATAAAGTCTGGTTGTGGCAATCTATGTTGATGACTTGTTTATGACAGGAACTTCACAAAGAGTCATTGATTAGTTTAAAAGGGATAGTCAAGAGAGTTTGAGATGTCAGACTTTGGAAAGTTGACATATTATCTTGGTATTGAAGTAGTACAAAGAGCAGATGGGATAAGAATAAAACAAGAAGGTTATGCTCAAGGTATTCTTATCGATAGTAAGATGGATTCGTGTAACTCAGCGCACATACAAATGGAGCCTGGTATGGTGATCTCAAAGGCTGAAGAGCAACCTGAAATTGATGCCACAAGATATAATAGAACGATTGGGTGTTTAAGGTATCTGCTTCACACATGTCCCGACTTGGCTTTTGTTGTAGGAGTTTTGAGCCGGTATATGCAGAGTCCGAGAGACGTACATGGACAAGCTCTTAAACATTTGTTAAGGTACATGAAAAGAACCACCAACTTAGGCTTGTTCTATAGGCGTGATGGGTTGAGTGAGGTTGTTGGATACAGCGACAGTAGCCACAAAGCTGATATCGATGACGGAAGATGTACTGGAGTCCATGTGTTTTATCTTGGTTCATCATTAATCACTTGAAATTCACAAAACAACACACAGTGGCGATGTCATTATGTGAAGCTAAGTTTATGGCAGCTACAGAAGCAGCAATGAAAGCCATATGGTTGAAGGAGCTGCTAAGAGAAATACTTAGTCTAGACGAGAAGATCTTACTAAGGATTGACAACAAGTCAGCCATAGCTCTAAGTAAGAATCCAGTGTTCCATGGAACGAGTAAAAGCACATACTCACAAAGTATCACGTTATTCGTGAATGTGTGGAGAATGATCAGATAGAAGTGGAGCATGTTCCTGGTGAGGAGCAGAAGGCGGACACTTACTAAACCACTAGCAAAAATAAAGTTCAGAGAAATGAAGAATCTGATCGGTGTACAAGAGATCGAAGCTACGAGAGTTCAAGTTGGAATTAAGGGAGAGAATGTTGGATAATTCCAACTTGAGGAAGAAGTTATCTCTTATGAAGTTTTCAAAAGAGATAGATTAGGAATAAAAGAAAAGTTACTATAATCAATAAGTAAGTTGTATAATGTTAATTCTAATAGATTTAGGAAAAGTTTAAACCTATAAATATAAGAATTCATGGAGAGGTGTTCCATAAGACTTAAGAGAGGAATTTAGTTTTTGAAAAAGTTTTCTAAATCAAAAAGAAAGGTGTTTTTATATTTCAAGTTTTTTTTATTTTTCAAGTTCTTCCTTAGAAGATATATACCTGATAATTTATCTATTAAAATCTATATTTTCAATTATATTCTACAATAACCGTGCCCAAAACAGTTCAATTAATATGTAAAAGAAAATATGATATTATTCTTGAAAAAGTTGATCAAAGGAACAGTAAGGACTGTTTTTGTAGCAAAAAGGAGAGGAACGTGCATGGTCATCGTCCACGAACAATTTCTCAAATGAGACAGAATCTCATAAAAGCGGCAAAGGTTTGTCTCCTTCTTCATTTTCTTCCAATACTTCCACTAAATTTGGACTCATTATACGAACCTATACACAATAATTGTTTATTCTTTCAAAATTATTTTATTGGCCTTTTACATATTTTTCTTAATTTTTTTTTTTATCTGGAGATATTAAAACAACAGTTTTTATGTTAGCAATGTTTTCTTGAGCCAAAACTATTTATGAAATAAGCATCTGACTTTTGTTTGAGTTAGAAGTTCCACGTTTTACCATTTGCATGAAAAAAATCAAAATCATGTGTTAACACTTGACATTACAAACTATTTAGTCTTTTTTTTTTCTTCAAAAAAAAAACCTTTTTAGAAAAACTCTTTACCCAAAAAAAAAAAAAAAAATCTTCTTAGACGAAATCCCTGTTTTAAAAATCGCTAGCCGTTAGTCGCACAATAAGAAAGAGCCTAGCGATTAATTGGAAACTCGAACTTAAATCGGGGATTAAACGGAAATTAATTTTAAGGTTTTTTATCTATATATATTTATAATAGATTGAAATTGCATAATATTTCATATATTTAAATCCAGTCTAGTGGTTTGCGATTTTTATTACAGTCCATTTATCTCTGGTTCGAAACCTAGTAAGTTTTTTTTGTTAATTTTATTAATGAAGGACAAAATAGTAATTTCAACTTCATTTTTTCCCTGCGATAGACTAATATACCTGCAAACCCTAATCGCCGCCAAGCAAATATTGTTTGAGATATTTACTAAAAAAACTGGTTACGTCGTTTAATTTCTTATTTAGTATACGTGTAAAGTGAGTAAGTTACGTACGAGTAATATTGTCAGTTAAAAAAAATTTGTCGGTTTATAAAGTGTCTTAATATTGTGTGACTTTAATATTGTATAAATTTAATCAAATAAACATACTTTGAGTGGACTTTTAATTTGTGTAATGACGGCAATGTTATCTACAAAATTTGAAATTTTGAACATAAACAAAAATTGTAAACTGACGACACAGTTTTTTTTTTTCTTTCTAAACCAACGACAAGTTCCATCCTAATAATTACTTTAACTAAAAGCTGTCTTACTACTAAATGACTTGCATTATATAATTTTAAAAGTATTTGTGATTGTTACAAAAAAGAAAAAAATATGATAGAGATAAGAAAGCTATTGTATAATGAGATCTACCAAATGCTAAACCTATTCAGAATATAGAACTTATATTTATGAATTATCATTCTATTTAAAAACTCAAGTAAATGAAGGTAAAATTTTCAATTTTGACTTATCGACAACAATATTTGGTTGTTTCGATTTTGTTATGATATAGTGAAAAATTGGAGACAACCTAGATATCTTGATTTACTGACGGTTGGCCTCTTGCCGCCGACGAGAAATCCTTCCCTCTTCCTTTTTACGATGTCGGTGTCCTTTACCAACCTTCCTGATTCAGATCCTCTACCGACCTCTCTGATTCAGACCCGCCATCTGTCAAAGGTCAAACTGTTCTAGATCTGGAATTTCCACCATTTCCTCAGATTTTCTTACTATGAATAAATACCTAGCTCTTCAGTGGAGGATTCCATAAAGAATCCAAAATGTCCTCTTTCTTCGGCAGTAGCCAACACCTAGATCTCGACGGAGACGTCAATCCGAGAGGACTTTTTCGAATCTCCACCCGTCATAGATTATACTCAACTTTAATGGGCTAAGAGATTCAATCATATGCTTCACAATCTCAATAAAGCTGCTCAACCTTCGCTCTTAGAAAATGGTACTCATATGGTCCAAGCTTCGGCTTCTGTCATTCTCAAAAAGCTTCAGATACTTGGAAAACCCACTTCGATGCTCACTTTCATGGTACTCTTCCTCCAGCAGAGAAAATATTTTTGGATCTAAATCCCATTTGAGGGAAGGACGAAAAAATAAACATCATATGTCTCTCGAATTGTATTATTCTCATCTATATCCCATCTAAGTTTACTTGCCAATGGGTTTTTGAGGTGTGATGTTGGCAGACGGGTAGTTGCTTGTTTATTGTCACCGCATGGTCTCCAACAGCCACCCTAACTCCTGTGGGTCTAGTTTCACTACTGATATGGGTCATACTTAAAGATGTTTCTCCTCAACTCAACTCACTCCCAAGATTAATCACAATAGCATTAGGAATCAAAGAGCCTCTCCACACAGAAAATCATCAACTTCCTCCTCTTGCCATAAATAAAAGGATCAAGGTGGAGATCCTACTCAAAAAGTTCTTCCCCAATCCATATTGGTGGAGGATGAGGACAAAAATGAGGTTAGAACTTGGGTTGAATACCCAAGACTTCCTCGAAAGTTTGATATTCTAAGGAAACTGGACACCTCTACCATCGATGCCCCACTGCTCTAGACATCTCCAAGAACACCATTAACTTTAGGAACATAGCGACTATATCTTAGTCTACAACCAATCAATCGATGCTTCCACCTAAGCAAGTTTTTGTGTCATCCTGGCAGGTTAAAGGGAAAAAAGCTTCTGAAGTCACTATAAGGTCGTCACACCGACCACAAAGATGAAATTTGTAGCCATCCCTCCCATCTCCACTCATCTTTATATTGATTCACCAGCAGGCGACTCTCCTTATGTTTGGAAGGTGGAAGTCTCATAAAAACCGAGAACGAATCGAAGTCGTCTCTCTCACTGCTTCTCTGTTTACAGAGGAAGAGAAAGCAATCCAGATTGGTCAAAGAATCATTAGACGAAGATCAGGGTCCCCCAAATCTCCGATTGATCTTAAACCTCTCCCATCAACTGTTAATAAGGAATTTAAAGGGAAGAAGACTGAAGGAACCAATACAAGAAACATTCACGATAATGGTCCTTCTACATTCGTTGGGACAACCATTTTGAAATTGAATAACAGAAAGCAATATAAAAGCTCCATAAGTGGACGGTCACCTGGGAAGGGTCGTCCATATCATCGCGCTTGAAAGCTACACCTTTTGCCCATTGACAATGATGATGAAGATTGTTTTGCTACAATATAAGGGGATTAAACACTTCCCATAGACAACAGGAATTTAAGCGTTGGGTTTCGTCTAGTAGACCTTCAATAAGAGGCATTTTAAAAACTCATGTTCCGCATGATAACGCGAAATCAATTTTGACTCGTACCTTTCCTCGATGGCGATATGAGTATTATTACTCTCCTCAAGCGCAAAATAGGAGAATTTGGATAGTTTGGGAACCATGTATCAAGGTAATCATTTATAAGAAAATAGACCAAGTTATTGCTTGCAGAGTCTTTGATCCTTCTACAAAGCAGGCCTTCTAAGTCTCTTTTGTTTACGCTTGAAATTTCATGATTGCATGCAGAGAGCTTTGGTCCACTTTGGAAGAGTTACATCAGAATAATCTCCAACGAAACCATCCGTGGCTAATTCTTGGGGACTTCAACCAGATACTTAGAGCCAATGGAAATTATTCTTTGTTATCTTCTCCTTTACCACTTCATGGATGACATAATTTCAGGCTTGTATTGACAATTGTGAGTTTTTGGAACTGACTAGCAGAGGAGCAGCCCACACATGGTACAATATTTCGATCAATCGCAAGCTGGACATGACTCTTGTAAATGGGGTATGGTTGTCAATCTTCCCTAACTCTAGTGCTCTGTTTGATGCTCCAGACGTTTCTGATCACTCTCCCATATTAGTTGCAATGACAGACTCCATGGAGAGGCAGATGGTTCCATTCAAGTTTTACATATTTTTTACTACTCATTCAGAATATCAAGGTCTAGTCGAATCAGCTTGGCAACTTCCGAGTGTCCAAGATCAATCATGTTCTCTCTATGCCAGAAGCTGAAGGCGGTAAAATTGGGGTGCAAGGCGCTTAACACCTTCAATAAAATTCAAGCAAGAACAGCTGAAGCTCTTACCTCGCTCACTACTATCCAAAATCAAATGCTTACAAATCCAACTTATAATTTGTTCAAAGCGGAAAAGGTTGCAAGGAATCATTGATCTTTCATGTCATCAGCATAGAAATCTCTTATAAGAAAGAAATCAAGACTTAGGTGGTGTTTAGAATGAGACCCCAATACAACCTTTTTTTGCAACTCAGTAAAGACTCATCAAGCAAGAAACAAAATTTTCTCTCCTGAATGTTGATGGTGAAAGGGTGACAAAAAAGAGCTTTCTCAAGGAAATGGTAGTTAGTTACTACCATTAGTTGTTGGGTTCTAGAAAAACTGACATCCAGCCCCTATCAATGGACAAAATTAGGGACATTAGCCCATTTAGATGCACAGAAGATATGGCTAACAAGCTTTTGACTATACCTACTCTAGAAAAAATAACTGCAATTGTTTTCTCTCTTCTGAAATGGAAAGCTCTAGGACATGACATGTTAACAATAAAATGCTTCATCACTTCCTGAGGTACTGTTGGCCCCTCATTGATAGAAGCAGTAATTATTTTTTTTCAAGATGGGTAAGCTACTTAAGCAAGTTAATGCGATAATTTTGGCTATGATCCCAAAGACAGTTACAACTGAAACATTAAGTGAGTTTTAGGCCAGTTTCTTGCTGCAACAATATATATAAGATCATCTCAAGGATTTTGGCAAAGAGACTGATGATTTTCATTGCATTAGCGGTCTAAAAGAATCAAGTGGCATTCATACATGGTAGACTTCTCTGCCAAAATAATTTATTGGCTTTAGAGTTAGTTGATGACTTCAATAAGGATGGTTTAGTGACAAGAGGATGTCTACAACTCTACATTTCAAAGGATTTTGATAATATTGATTGGAACTTTCTCACTAATATTCTGAAGGCATATTTTGAGGATAACATATTCTTCCAATGCACTTAATCCAAAGCTCTATGGTCAGAGTTGTTTGCACATTTTGTACCCTTTCCTGATTCAAGCTTTAATGATTCTCTAGCTTAGTCTAAGAAGCCTACCACATATGGGAAGCTTAATATTGTAACACCCTGACCATCACCTCTCAGTGGACCATATGTCCAATCTCAGTCCTTGGACACACCTTCCTTAATGGGTCTCACGTCCTCTCACTAGGCTCGTGAGCCCATCTATGTCAGACGATCGGTTTGCTACGTTCGGGAGGTTTTCAAGACTTGTTACCGTACCTACAAATCACCACATGATCTTCCCTATGTTTTGTCCTCACTCGCACAGTTCCGACAATCACTTCTCGGAAGGTCACCCACCCTGAAACTATTCCAGCTCAAGCACGCTTAACTCTGGAGTTCTCTTAGGACCCTTGACTGAAAAGATAAGTGCACTTTGGTGACATAGGTCGCCAAATCAATTCTTTTAAACCTCTCTGCATGTCCGAGTGTCACAATTCACACCCTAACAGACCGCAACGTCTTCGTTGGGCACCAAGACCATCACCCCCGACAGTGTGAGTCTACTCGACTCCACACTCATCTGGGTTTGGCTCTGATACCATTTGTAACGTCCCGACCGCCACCTCTCACTAGACCCGTGAGCCAATCTATGTCCGACGGCTGGTTTGCTACGCCCGGGAGGTTTTAACGACTTGTTACCGTCCCTACAAATCACTAAATGATATTTTTATGTGTTTTATCCTCACTCGCAAAGTTTCGACAGTCACTTCCTGGAAGATCACCCATCCTAAGACTACTCCAGCATAAGCACGCTTAACTATGAAGTTATCTCAGGACCTTTGACCGAAACGATAAGTGCACTTTAGTGACATAGGTGGCCAAGTCAATTCTTTTAAACCTCTCTGCATGTTCCTGAAACCAGGGTGTCACAAATATCATATGTAAACTAGTTTTCCATGCTCTCATATATAATATTTGGAGGGAACGATATGCCAGGCTTCATGGAACTGCTATTCCTCTGAAACCCAACTCAAAAGGGAGATTCAGCTACTACACCGAAGAAAACTCCTGGACTGGACCGTAAAAGCTCAACAAACATTCGTCGTCCCAACAACAACAAATAGATGACATTCGGAAAAGTGACTGTCGGAACTTCGCTTTAAAAATTAATAGTTTTACTTTAAAAATTAATATACAACTATTTTTTATAAGAATGAATACATTAATGATATATTAAAAATATCTGGATATTGAATATAGAATATGTTTTTTTAATATTTTACAAAACCATAAATAATGTAATATAACAATTTCTTATTTTGGTTTTTAATAGTATAATAAAAAAATTGGAATATTTTTTTTGATTAACGCTATAATGAATCAAGAGTGTACCAGAATTATATGTATATGGTGTTGATCACATGATGATATAGTTTATATACATATGACCATGTAATATATCTATTTTGTATAGTGAATGATATAATATTATACTTGGTATGTATGATTATACATTCTCTTATATTTCATATTTCATATAGCTAGCCATTGGTAGGGTAATGGTTTACCAAAAAAAAAAAACGTTTGTTGACTGGTAAGTTAGTTAAAGCTCTTTAAGTTGAATGGTAGATTAATGTATATCGAACATTGTTCTTTTATCTTCGACTAAAATATGCTAATGGTTCATTAGGTACGTATTTGATCAACCAAACTTATTTGCCAATGTTTGGTCCATTAACATATAGCTATGCTATTTATGGGTTTATGAAAGAGGAAATTGTTGAAATGAAATGATTACTAAACATAGAAGAGTAAACTTTTGCCTAATATATCATCCACTTTTATCGAAAGTAAAATCGTCTGTTTATAAAGAAAGAGATAGGGTAAAATAGTTTATTTATGTTTCTGCATATACGACATTGAACAATGAAAATGTTCGAATTGGTAGATCCATTCGTTAACCACGTGTAAGTGTTTAACTCTCGATAAAATAAAGAAATATTTAGCAAAATGATACATTTTTCAAACATAATTAGAAAAGATATACATTAACTATTTACAATTGGAAAAAAACATATTCAACATTGTTCAGCTATTTTCACAGTCTTTTTTGCCATTCAAAACTCTAGTTAATTACATCTCATACAATTTTTTCTCTTTTTTTTTATTTTTCAAATAATTGTTAATATATTCTTTTTTTTAGAGAATTTCTTAGATATAAAAAAATTTATATTTTTTTCTTTACTATTTGATATGAATTTTGTTTAATAATTTTTAAATATACTATATACATATTTGTATCTATACACATTTATAAGTGTACAGATGTCTATACATTTGATTAAGTGTACATATGTTTGTACACATTATTAGGTGTACAAATGTAATTTTTACAAAACCATTATAGTACAGAAATCTGAAACCCTAAGAATCATACAAATTACATATGTACACTTAATAATTGTATAGATATATGTACACTTAATACTGTGTACAGACATTTGTACACTTAATAAGGTGTACGGATACAAAATTATAAAAAATATTTAACATTATCAAATAAAAAATGTATATCAAATTAAAAAAAAACATACAATTTTATATATCTAAAAAAATTTAGAAAACAAATTTTAATTAACCAATATTTATGTTTTTAGATTATATAGAATATAATAATAATAATAAAAAACTCTTTTAGGTCCACACCCTGTTTTAGAAATCGCTAGGCGCTAGTCGGGCGGTCGGTGTGGGTCTAGCGTCTAGCGAGAAAATCGGAGATTAAACGGAGATTAATCGGAGACTAGTTTTAGGGTTATTTTATTAAATTAATAATAAAATACAAATATATAGTATTAAATATATAAATAATTCTGTTTATGTTAAAAACAAATATCAAATAAAATATAAAACTATAGTAATATCTTTAAAATTACAGGTACTCACATAAAAACATAATTTTAAAAGAAAATTTAATGATTTTCATTAAAATTTTGTACATTAGTTATTGTAAAACATCATAAACTTTTAATTTAAATGTCTAAATAACATATATATATATATATTTGATTATATTTGGCTCCAAAAATAATCGGTATATACAAAATTAAGTGGAAAGTAATCGGATTAGACAGGTTATAATCAAATTAGATAGACATAATTAGATAATCGATGCTAGACGGAGATTAGTCATTAATCGAAGCGGAGAAGATGGGCCTAGCGATTTTGCGGAGCGTAATCGGTGCTAGGGGGAGATTTTTAAAACAGGAGACCCACATAATCACTCTACTCCTTCCCATTCTTTTTCTCTCTCCTTTTTTTTCCCCATAATTTTTGATCATGTTCGTGTAATCTTCTTCCAATCACTATGTCCCATCCAAATTTTTATCTCTTCATACTTCTATCTCACACCACCTTATTTTTCTAATTGTAAATAGTAAATGTATGTTTTTCATAATTATGTCTGAAAAATGTACTAAATTGTTAACAAACCCTAAAATAAAACACTAATCAATCATTAGTCATTTCACCTCTCGGTTGGCCCATATTAGCACAACCCTTGAGACGTGCCAGGTACACACGTAACACACGTAATAACTATCGTATTGTTTTTATTTTAAATACTACACTTTCAACGGTTACGCTTTGCACAAGTTGGCAAGCCCAACCAAAAAGATATAGACGTTGCCGTATTTCAGTTGCTTTATTGATATAGAAATAAATACATACTAGAGAGTTAAATTGATACATGACAACGTTGATGGTCCAAAACTAATTTTCTCGTCAAATTGAGGGTCCAAACTCTACAATAAAACAAGAGGTCTTTAAAAAGGAGCGATGAACAAAGATGTACAAAAATGGCGAAAACTTTCATTTGTATCTTTTGTTTATTTTATTTTTACCCATGAAGAAAATGGATATTAACTACCAATATTTTTTTATATAGAAACCTTGTACATTTATTCTAAATTTTCTTTTATCAGTTGAGAATTAGATTTTGGAAATCACGATACATTAGAATGATTTTTAACTGACCGTTTTATCTATAGTATAATCGTTAGTCTTGCACGCCTTTACTGGCTTCTAAAATTTCTTGTTTTTTGGCTCTTTACTACTGAACATACTACCGTTCTTGGATCAGCTTACTACTATTTGACTAGCTACCGTTCTTGTATAGAAAAAAGCAATTTACAAGTAATGAGAAGACGACATCACTTGTAATTTACAAAGATGTCAACACTTTTGCCCAAACATTATATGATTACTACAAGAGTTCGTAGTCCTTGTCATATAGTATTTCGTTGAAAACAGTAGGACTCGACACTTCTCCCTAATCAGCCAAAAGCATTTACGAAAGTAAAACAAGAAATCTTATTTAGTTTTCAGTGCAACTACAAAATACTTTTATTTTTAGCTAGTTGGTTAAATATATTCCTTATAAAAAGTAAGATTTACAGAGGAGGCGTCTAATGCTTTGTTAACCATGGACAAAACAAGACTCGTACGCGTACGTACTAGTTCACTGCGCGAGCTGTCTCAATTTGTGGTAGCCCTACCTGCTTCCATTATTGTTTCAAGTAAATAACTTAACTTATTTTGATAAATTTTGTTTTATTTTTAATAATTGGTACGTAAAAAACTCTATATTTTACAACCTAAGTCTAGAAAAGCTAGTCGAACAGTAAAATATAGTTATGTATGTATATTTAGGGTGGAGGGTTTATTTATTTTTTTAATGTACTGGCAATAATTATCATTATTATTATTTTTTTTTTTTTGAAAAAAGTAAAAAACACATAAAGAAAGAAAGGTTTGTTTAAAATGCTAAATGTCATTATAGTTCATGAAGAAAAATATAAAATAAATACCAAAGGAAACCCACACATAGACGCAAACAAACGGTGAGAAACACTAATCAAGTTCCACAGTCTCTCCATCGAACAGACTCCAAAGTTGCTCAACGTCAAACGCCAAAGTGGCCCCCTGTTCATTTGTCGTGGCTTCTGGAACTACTGCATCTGCTTCTTGGCTATCGTCCAGTAAGTTCTCCAACCACATATCATCTTCATTTATTAGAATATTCAGAAAATCATCTTTCTCATCATATTTGTCAAACGTGATACTATCCTCACAAACATTATTGATGCTGAGTCCATTGCTTGAAGGAGTTGTGTCAACTTCTGGTAGGCCATTGAGATGGCTGCAGTCTTTGTTAACAGTGAAGGATCGAGGTCGAGGCTTAATAACATTGACTTTTTGGACCGTTGTTGTTGTAGGAGGGGAAATTATGTTTTTCTTTTTCATTTTAGTCTTACAACCTGGTTCATATTTCTTACTCAGATGTGTGTTCCAGTAATTTTTCACATCATTAGCCGTCCGACCAGGCAATCGACCAGCAATCAAGGACCACCTAAACATTGTTAAACATTATACATATAAGTTTCTAGTGTGGATCTTATGGCCCTCCAAATAATGTGTATTGAGTAAACAGTACCTGTTTCCTAGAAGTTTATGAAGGCGAATAAGAAGATCAACTTCATCAGAGTTAAGTCTCCCTTTCTTGATACTTGGCTTCAAATAGTTCAACCATCTTAGTCTACAACTCTTTCTGCATCGATTTAGCCCTACAAAGACAATAATTTACATTAGTTATTCCACACTAAGACTGATTTGTTTTCTTTCCATGTCTTCTATCATGAAGAATCTATGCACACCAATAGAAATTATTTACTTTTTCAAACTTATTAACACGTTGGTACATAAATTTTCACGGAGTCCAATTACACGAAGGCAATTCAGTAAAAACAATTAATGACTTGACGGAAGTTAGGATCTTCGTTGTTTGTGAAGACTAAAGAATATATTTACTTGACGTAAATAAAAATAGTTTTCTTTTTTTTATCTTTCGTACGTTTTAAGTAAAAAAAAAAATCTTCGCTGAAGTCCAAAATGAATATGAACAGCATAAAGAACTTTTCATGAATAAACTGTTTGTTTGTTTTTGTTTTACTTAATTTACTAGCATGAAACGATAACTTCATGCATATATACCAGCTCTTAAAGGAAAACTGTTCAATAAAACGATAAGGAGAATATATTGTGTATGTGTGCGTGTGTGTGTAAATATCATGCATATATACCAGCTCTTAAAGGAACTTGATGCCATTTGCCTTCTCCATACTTCTCAATACATTGCCTCAAGAGACTATCTTCTTCAGCAGTCCATGCACCTTTTGTCAACCCTTTGGACGAACCCTCCATGGACCTTAAAAATAGATAGTACCTAACCAAAGTATTTTAAAATTTATGAGAAAAAGGTCGAGGAAGAGGGGGTTATGGTGGCTTCCCAAATCCTCGGAGTACTTATTGACAATATAATGTGAGCGAATATGTGTATATATATACACGTGAAGGGCATAAGGTAATGACGTGCATGTTTGATATCCACATTTCATGTATAAGCGGTCGTGCTTACTTTGCTACGTTATTGTTTTGGTTACTGATTTGACTAGAGAAAAAGGTTTTTCAGTACGTACTTTTATAAAATAAAAAAAGAAACATGGTTAATAACAAAATTAGGAGAAAGGAATATTAATGATTGGTGGCAGATGGTTAACATTATTATAAGATAGAATCATGCACAAGAAGTATAACAAAATAGAGAAATAGGGTGGACACATAACGATAAGCTATTTTCTCTCTTGCATTTTACAGTCTCTTGGAGTTAATTTCTTTACTGAAAATCTTACAAACTGTAGACTGTTCACAAACTCATATTTCTTCTCATCTTTGTTGCTTACTTTGCCAAAGCCAACTTCTAGCTGCACGTTGCAGCCGTTATAGACTTAAGGTTGAGCCTTTATAACATTGACTCTTTTGCTCGCGAACAAGTAATTCCTCTCTTTCTCATTTTGCTCTTACAACACGGTTCATTTTTCTTCTTGAAATGGGTGTTCCAGTAATTCTTTACATTATTAGCGGTGCGACCAGGCAATCTACCGGCAATCAGTGACCACCTAAGCATGCATTTGAACAATTCGTGAAATGAGTTAGTATTGGAGCATTACATTTTCTTTTATAAATAATTTGGATTTAGTGTCTGAAGAATATAAACCTGTTTCGTAGAAGCTTATGAAGGCGAAGGAGAAGATCAACTTCGTCTGAGCTAAATCTTCCTCTTTTGACACTTGGCTCTCCAAGTAGTTCAACCATGTTAATCTACAACCCTTTCCGCATCGGTTTAGCCCTACATAACCAATTATCGAGATCATTACAATTAATTATACCTATTGTGACGACTTTATAACGACGAATCTATGAACATCCACATAATGGACATCAACTATACGCCTTTACACACATAGATACTTTACGTACACAGATTCCCACCTTTTTAGCTCGTTAACTGAGAAAAAACTAACGAGATTCTCATTATGGTTATCTTTTAGAGTAAAATACACTTTGTTATATACGTTCCCCTATAATGTTGACTACAAAAAAATTGTTGCTTAAATTAATTTATAATTTCAACCTCTTAGTTATTGGAGAGAAACAATAACATAAGTGACTAGATATTTTACATCTATGTAAAATATACATTATATGTAACATATACCAGCTCTTAAAGGAACTTGGTGCCATTTGCCTTCTCCATACTTATCAATGCAGTGCTTCAGGAGACTATTCTTCAGCAGTCCATGCACCTTTCTTCAACCCACTGGACGAGCCCTCCATGGCCCAAAGATATAGTTAATAGAAGTATCTAACCAAAATATATAGTTTGGCCAAGGAAGATGGTATTTGTGACAATGTGAGTATGTGTTATCACAAATCCTGGAAGTCTTGTGACAATGTGAGTATGTGTGCCAATACGTATACACGTGACCAACATAGGGAAATGACGTGCATGTTTGATATCCACATTTCATGTCTAAGAGGTGGTGCTTAATTTGCAAAGTTAGTTTCTTATGGTACTGTTACTGGTTCGTAGCACCTAGCTAGTCTCTCCATTTCAGTAATTGAAAAAAAGATAACATATCTCTTATTTACAAAATTAAGAGAGATGGTGATACATAGTGATCCAATTGCAAAATGGAAAGAAGTATATTGAAAATCCACTTGAAAAAGTTGTGAAAGATAACGGTGGACAAAGTATAGAGCAAATTATGGTGATTTTACCTTTCAAATTATATACATGTATCTCTATGTGTAAATAGAGGAATCTTGAGCATTTGCGGGACATCCCAAGATCATTTCCATATCTTCTTCCTAGTCTTTTTTCTTTCTAAATTGTTGCTCTTCATAATTTCATACTTGGTAGACAATCAATCTCATTTCAACAAAATGATTATAACTGTATGGAGAGAGAGAGAGACAGAATCAAAATTATTCGTAATTTGTTTTATCATGGTATCAGAGGAATGATCTGAACAACACAAGCAAGCATAACCTCAAAGTCATATCAACATAAGAATTACTCCGAACATGAACAAAATCAGAGTATCGTCATTTTAAGTGATTATACCTATATCTTCAATGGTGTTGGGTACACTACAACAAATATGTACACTACAACAAATATCCTCTTAATAGCATAAGAGGATAGCACATTTTCATGAACTGCTATAAAAGATGATTAGTTTTTTTATTACTTTATATTAGCTCAATATAAACGCTATGCTATAAAATCCTTAAGCGTGAATCTGAAAAATCTTATTCCGCCAACCCTGAGCTAAAATATTTCACTTAAGCGCCTAACATAACACTGTCGAGCAACCCTAAACAAAACAACATTCTCGAGCAAAACATAACACTGTCGAGAAAAACAGCAAAACAACACTCTCCTATTTTCTCTGAGATTCTCTTCTATTTTTTACGACGAATCCATAATACTGTCGCCGGCCATAGATTCGTGCTCCTCCGCAGACACATTCTCCAGCCCATCTCTCAAATCGAAGGCAAGTTTTTGCTATTTACTCTAATTTGCTTCTTTCTTCTTACTCTCAAGGATTGAAATTATCGATTATAGGGTTTATGAGCATCCATCTGAGATTTTATCCAAATTAGGGATTTTGGGATTTTTCAAATTAGGGATTTGATTCAAATTTCGTATTATGAGAATTAGGGATTTGATTCAAATTAGGGATTTTAAGAATTTTCAAATCTCCAAAGCATATCTAATTGGATACGTTTTGCTATTTGTCAAGTGTTTGTGGTTTGTGGTTGATGCCATTGGGGAACTGAAGCTCACTTTTGTTGTACTCAACAGTTCAGGTTAGTCCCTTTCGACCAAATTTTATGGTTATTCTTTTGTTGTGATTGTTGTTGTTTTGTGTTGGTTTTTTTTTGTTTTGTGGCTGTAATTGTTTTGTTGTGCACTTGAGATGATATTAGGGTATTTGTTGTGGTATGTGATTGAGCTATTTACTTATCTGGAACACTTTTTAATGTTGTTATAAAGGTTTTAATTAAGCTTAAAACATATAATGTTGGACAAGGCATGGGTGCATCTATGTAGGTAAGCTATGAATTTGTATAGGTTAGGTTTCAGCTGGGGTTTGGATACTTTTCCCAGTTCTTTATTCTGTCCCATTTCTTATTCATTGAAGAGCCGATCCTGGTTATGAGAGAGGCGCTCGGAAATTTGTACGGGATGTGACTGCGGCGTTAGGGGACATTGATATGATGATATGTTTCTGCAAAGACTGTCGTAATGTAGAACGCAAATCAGGCAGCAACGTGGTTGATCATCTTGTAACTAGGGGGATGGATGAGGCTTACAAGCTGCAAAACGATTGGTATTGATGTAGTACTTTTACCTCAATTAAATTATCAATCCACAATTTGCATTAATCAATTCACTAAGAATGCACAAAGATGTTTAATCTAAACTTAAACAGGTATAGGTTCTTTTGTAACAATCTTAACTAATAAACTGATTCAAAGAGAGAAAACTAGACAACTCAAAGCAATGCAAACTCAAAACAAACAAGGACACAACTAAGAACAGATTTTAAATCAAGATTAAACAAGTGAACTTTGGGCAAGGTAATTGACTTGGGAGATAGCTAATCAATCCTAGATGTCTAGAAACAATCAAGAACAATCCTATGGCTAAGAACAGTTATGAAAATCAATTCATTTCCATGATAGAGATCCTATGCTAATCAATTGATAATCAACAATTTCCAAAGGCAATCACAAGGTAAGCATGCATTATAGACAAGTCTAAATACCACTAAGCACCCTAATCATCAATTTCCATTGGCTAGGAATGCAAAGCTCTTGAATAGTTTGGTTCAGGAATTTCATCAAACACCTTATGGGCATGGAAATCCTAATGTCTAGATTTAAGCTTGATCAAGGCTATCTAGCATTATTAACACTAAACAAGAAAGGAATCACACAAATAAACCCCTAGACATCAAAGATCAATCATCTATGTCTCTAATCTACCAAGCCCAAAGTTCTAAAGGATCTACTCACTCATAGTTATGATCACACAAAGGTAGATGTTTGATCTTTGTGAAATCATAATTAGAGATTGTAGATTAGGAGAAATAAAGAAGAAATTGATATTAGAAACTTAGAAGTACTCAATCATCCAACAAACCAAGAGTAAGAAAGTTTAAGAACCCTAAAAGCTGCTAAACAAGAATAAACAAAAGCTAAGCAAAATATCAGTCTCCCCTTAATAGGGTTAGAGTATTTATAGGAAAATAGAAAAAGACTCGGGTCAACCCAAAACAAACTGGGTCAAATCCGGATTAAAACTAAAACAAGTGTGGACTTAGGCGGCTACGGGGTCGGCTTGGCCGATTGGTGAAGTCGTGTGGCTCCATCGGCCATGACTTGGCCGCTTGAGCTGGCCGCTGATACTCCCTGTCCTTTATCGCCTTGAGTTCGATCGGCCACGGTTTGGCTGCGTCATGTGACCGATGGCTGCACACGGCCAACGTTTGGTCGAAGATCTTGGCCGCGTGTGGCTCCTGTTTGTGGTCCAAGTGAGTTCAATCGGTTGGCTTTTGGCCTATGGTGGTGCTCGATGGTCTCCCACGGCCATTGTTTGGCCGATGGTCTTGGCCGCGTGTGGCTCCTGTCTTCACTCTGGCTGTATATACGTTCACTCAAACAAGTATAACTCTTTACACGCACATCTGATTGGCCTGAAATCACCTCCATTGCAAAGCTTACGCAATTTCTAATAACTTAGATGAAGAACTCTGGAGCTAAATCCCAAGTAAAGGTCTTCATACGAGTCGATCTTTGAGGGACTGCAGACTGGTTCCGAATCATCAATCATCTTGTGTGCATCCAAATGTGTGTCTTCCATTATATTGCTAATTATTGACTTATTTGGCTCCAAAGCACACTTTCCTTGTACATCTCTACTCCAACATCTGAGATAAGAAACTTGATGCAAAATGCAACCTAAACAACCTAAATGCTCATGAATATGCACAAAACAATGAAGAATTAAGCTCTAAAATTACATAAAAACACAAGATATCAACTCCCCCAAACTTATATTTTGCTAATCCTCTAGCAAAAACCAAGTGGAAAACAAGAGAGAGAGGTTTAAAAATGGGACTCAGAACCTAAGAGCATGAGACAAAGGATTCAAACCATAGTCCTTAAATGTAATTCAATGGTGCTACAATCAATCAAAGAGCTTACAAATATTTTTCTAAGCTTATCACAATGCACCACTCTAGTTGGCGAGTAAGGGTAAGGGTGACTCAGGTAAGATTGCAGATGGTGACTTAGTTGAGATTGCAGAGGGTGAGGACAAGAGAGAAGATGAGTTCCTTGCAAAGCTTGCAGATGCTAGAATGCCATTATATCAAAGTTGTTCAAACCACAGCAAGCTATCGGCTATTGTGTCTTTGTTCAGGCTTAAGACACATAATGGCTGGTCCGACAAGAGCTTCAATGAAATTCTTGAGACATTGCCAAACATGTTGCCTGAGGATAATTTGTTTCACACATCATTTTATGATGTTAAAAAGTTTCTGAAGAGCTTTGATATGGGGTATAAAAAGATTCATGCATGTGTTAATGACTGCTGCCTATATAGAAAGAAGTACAAGAAGCTAGACAATTGTCCCAAATGCAATGCTTCATGGTGGAAGATAAATACGCACACTAGTGAAGTAAAGAAAGGTGTCCCACAGAAAGTATTACGGTACTTTCCGATAATCCCACGGCTAAAGAGAATGTTCAGGTCAGAGGAAATGGCCAAGGATTTAAGGTGGCATTTTAGTAACAAGAGAAGTGATGGCAAACTCCGGCATCCTGTGGATTCTGTTACATGGGATAAGATGAATGACAAGTATCCTGAATTTGTAGCCGAAGAGAGGAACTTACGGCTTGGACTATCCACTGATGGATTTAATCCGTTCAACATGAAGAATACTAAGTATAGTTGCTGGCCTGTTCTGTTAGTAAACTATAATTTGCCTCCTCACCTATGTATGAAGAAGGAGAACATAATGCTAACCTTGCTGATTCCTGGTCCACAACAACCTGGCAACAGTATTGATGTCTATTTGGAGCCTCTTATTGACGATTTAAACCATCTATGGAAGAAGGGAGAGTTAACATATGACGCATCCAGTAAAAGTACTTTTAATCTAAGGGCAATGCTTCTATGGACTATTAGTGATTTTCCTGCGTATGGAAACCTCGCTGGTTGTAAAGTAAAAGGAAAAATGGGCTGTCCCATTTGTGGTAAAAACACAGATAGTAAGTGGTTGAAGTTCAGCAGAAAGCATGTGTATATGTGTCACAGAAAGGGTTTGGCACCAACACATAGTTATAGGGAGAAGAAGACTTGGTTTGATGGAAAATCATAACATGGGAAGAAGGCAAGAATTTTAACAGGTCGTGAGATATCTCATGACCTGAAAAACTTCAAAAACGAGTTTGGAAATGTGAAAGAATCTGGGAGGAAGAGAAAAAGGTCTGACTGTATGGAATCAGTCTCTGATAATGAGGATGTATCCAGTGAATCTGAGGAAGATGAGGAAGTAGAAGTAGACCAGGAGGAGTTGTCAAGATGAAAAAAATGATCAATTTTTTTCAAACTGGCTTATTGGGAGGTATGTTTATTAATTTTTTAATTAATTAAGCAATGTGTGAGTTAGGATTTTTATGAATTGTAATTGTGTTGCGTAGGATCTTCCAGTCAGGCATAATTTGGATGTAATGCATGTAGAGAAAAATGTGGCTGCAAGCATTGTCTCTGCATTGTTCCATTGTGGAAAATCTAAGGATGGTCTCAATGCTCTTAAAGATCTAGAAGATATGGGTATAAGGAAGGATTTACATCCTAACATCCAAGGAAAAAGAACCTACCTTCCCGCAGCACATTGGTCTTTGTCCAAAACAGAGAAGAAATTTTTTTGCAAGCGCTTATTTGACTTTAAAGCTCTAGACGGGTACTGTTCCAATATATCAATGGGCGTGTCATTAGAGGACTGTAAGGTAAAAGGGCTCAAATCCCACGATTATCACGTGTTGATGCAAACAATTACTTCCGGTTGCACTTAGAGGTTTGTTACCAAAAGGTCCTAGGACAGCAATCTTGCGCTTATGCGCATTCTTCAACCATTTGTGTCAGAGAGTTATTGATATAAAGGTTATTTAAGTGATGGAAGCTGTAATTGTGGAAACTCTTTGTATGTTTGAAAGGTTTTTCCCTCCCAGCTTCTTTGATATCATGGTACAATTGACTGTACATCTAGGAAGGGAAGGTCGACTAGGAGGACCAATCCATTTTAGATGGATATATCCTGGTATAACTTCTGTCTACTATGATTTTTAGATATTTATTTGTAGTGATTTTCTATTTTGTTGCTAATCTGTATATCTATCAATTTGCAGATATATGAAAGTTCTAAAAGACTTTGTTTGAAACCCTGCAAGACCAGAGGGTTGTATTGCTGAGTCATATATGGCAGAAAAATGCATGCAATTCTGTAGTGATTTTCTGAAAAAGACAACAAGGGTAGAAGAAAAACTTGATAGAAATACAGATTATGAGAACAACTCAATCCTAGAAGATCGTCCGATATCCGCAGGAACTACATTTAATCTCACTGAAATGGAGAAGAACATAGCCCATCTTGCTGTCATTCAAAATATGGCTGCCTTGGATCCTTATGTAGAGTAAGTTCTGTTTATTTGATATATATGTCCTTGTCATTTGCATTGTATATATATCAAGCTGATTATTTCATTTTGTATTTCTCTTTTGCAAGCACCTGCAACATCTACAATAAATAAATCCAAGGTGTATATGTGATGCATCAATTTTATGGACTATGCATGCTAAGTATTTTGCATCATGGTTAAAAGAACAGGCAAGTAATTTCGTAAATCTTAAGTATTGATGAGTGTGGTTTAGCTGTCTATAAGTGATTGACTCTTATTGTTTCTTATTTTGGTAGATACCTATGGCTTCAAATAATCATGAAGATATAATTAAATGGCTGGCATAGGGTCCAAGGTATACTGCAAGGTCTTACACTGGTTATATAGTGAATGGGTAACGTTTTCACACAAGCTCACTTCAAAGGCAAAATCAGAATAGTGGGGTTTATTATGAAGCAACGGCTATGTGTAGGTCTAGCGCTAAAGATACTTCCCAAGTAGTTGATCTGGTATCCTACTATAGGAGAGTAATTGACATAATATTGCTAGATTATAATGTGTTCTATGTTCCTATATTCCGGTGTCAATGGGCAGTAAGAGGTAACAAAGTTAAGATTGAAGATGGGTTATGTAACATCCCAAACTCAATTTTGGGTGGGTGTCGACCCGACTCCAAGGATGGTGTCGGTCGACACCACTAAATTGCTGGTTGTTTGGTTTGTCTCAAAATCGTGCGGTTTAGCGTGTTTTAGAGGAACCTTAAGCCTCTCATATAAAAGGTGAGCGTCCTCTTTGTGTTGGGGGTTCCTCTCCCTGCCATTTCCTGCCCTTGAAGGAGAAGAGAGAGTTGTGGTTATCTCTCTTGGAAGAAGGGACAAAGGAGATGTTTTTGGGGTTGGACAGGAGAAGGAAAGGGGCTGAGATGTGTTGTTAAGACGTGGAAGAGGGAAGGGAAGCACTATTGGTTGTGTAGTGTTGTTCCTTGCTCAGATTTGGCTCTAATCCAAGGTTTAGGGGTTTGTCGCGAAAGAGAGCTTGAGGCTCTGTTCATGATTTCTGGGTTGGTGTCGGTCGACACCATGGTGGTGTCGGTCGACACCAACACCTATCAAGAACTGATTCGAGAGAGCTACTTTGGGGCAATGTTTGGAGGATGGAACAGAGTCCGATTTGACTGAATTTTGGTAGGTAGCTTCATGGTGCTATAAGCTTCATATCCAACGGTGGGTTTATGAAATGAACCGTTGGTTTGTGTTTTTGATCAAGTGTTTGTATTGTGGTCTGGTATAGACAGTTTTGTGGAAAAGTTGGGGTGTCGAGCGACACCAAGGTGGTGTCGGTCGACAGCAGCATGTTGTTGTGTGTTTGGGTCCTAGGAGGATAGCTGGAGTTAGGTTTGGATAAGGAGAGATTGACGAAAGTGATGCCGTGAGCGTCGGTGTGTGTGTTGGTTCGCAAGTGGTGCGATGGGTGACGTTCGACACCAGGTGGAGGTGCCGTTTGACACTAGAGGAGTTGATAGTGAGTTGGAATAATTGTGGGGAAGTTTTGTTCGTGGCTGGACGGAATCAAATATTCCAGCCCACCTCTCTTGTTACTCGGTCGCTAGGGGTGGTTGGTTGTGCGACTAAGTAACTAGATGAGGTGGTGTTTGGTGTATTTGTGGAAGTTTTTGTAAGAAGTGATTTTTACACCGGTTGTCTCGTCGGAATTATGGGGTTCCGGTGAGATCGTTTCCCGTGGATCCTATGTGAGGATTGGGAATCCGGGTGCGGTCGTTTTAGGTTCACACTTGGTAACTTGATTCAAAGTCAAGTAAGCTTTTTGAGGGATCCATATATACTAGCTTCTCATGCAAAGCAAATCTTTTATTCACGAGAAGGTGATTCGAGTAATTGGCATGTTGTTATGAGAAGTTCTTCACGGACATATAGTAAAGAAGATGTTCAGGATGGACCTGCAGATATTGGTCCGTTGCCAATAGATATTGACATGGATGTTGAACTGGATGAAGCTGAATATGCTAGAACTGATTGTGAAGGCATATATGTCTCAAATGTAGTGATTACATGTTTGATTTGTGTTTCCTCTTGCTTATGCTTTTTGTTTATGTCTATTAACTCATTGTATGCTTTTTCTGATGTGTATTTACTGATTACATGTTTAGCATCGACAGGTTCTAACTCGTTTCTTCTGTCATGCAGGTGAATTAAGATGGGTCGACCAAAAAAAAAGGTTGCAGCAAAAAAAAAAAGAATGTAACAGATGATGAGCTAGTAAATATTGGTACTGTCGATCCCCCGACTGTAGCAGACCAGCAACCCAGCACCCATGAGGAGTCCCCGACTGTAGCAGACCAGCAACCCAACACCCATGAGGAGCCCCCGACTGTAGCAGCTCAGCAGTTAACTGATCCCAATGAGGAAGAGCATAAAGGTGAGATTGAATTGAATGATGAAAATGATCGTCCTGCCAATCGTAAAAGACTGAGGTGACCCACAAAGATGAAAAACATCGCGAAGGATCCAACGGTTTGAGTAAGAGTTGACTACACTCTCATGGGAGAGCCTTATGGTCCAGGGTCAATTAAGCTGTCATCGTACGTAGGTGCATTGGCACGGGAACACGTTCCTATCAAAATTGATAATTGGAAGAATGTTAGTGAAGATATGAAAACAGTTCTATGGAAATCTGTACAGGTAACAATTTCATTAAATTGTGCTTTTGTTAATTTAGAACATGTTAATTTTTATAATTACACGGTTAAAGGTAACTGAATGCATGCAAGATTTGAGCTTGATGAAGAGTTTCAAAGGATTGCTGTCCTGAAGCAGATAGGAAATCTATGGAGGACATAAAAGTCACGCATTGTCGGACAACTTAATTCGGCCAAGAATAACCAACAGAGGATGAATCTGAGACCAATGAACATTTCTCCTCTCGACTGGCGTAAATTTGTGAAAACCAGAATTAGCCAAGCCTTTAAGGTATTGACTTCTGATTATGTAAGTTTAATATTTGAGTGATGGTTATTAACATGTTTAACTGTTAGGTTGTGAGTGACACGGCTAAAGAAAGGAGGAAAAAACATATCCCTCACACTACTAGTCGTAAAGGAATGGTCAGACTTACGGAAGAAATGGTAAGCAAACTACCATCTCTATTGTTTGATCTGGTAATATCTACCTTGTTAATTGATGTGTTGCTTTTTCAACAGAAAGTTGAAAGCGAGGATCCATCTGAAGTGACAAGGTTAAAGGTCTGGGTCAAGTCGCGTACCAAAAAGGATGGTACACCAGTTAATATGAATGTCGCAGAAAAGATTGTAAGTTTTAAATATGTGACTGAATGATTTTGTTTCCCCGCATTGTCTGACACTGTATTTCGTCAAACCCAGAAAAAGGCAGCTGAGCTTGTTGGAACTAATGGTCCAACAAGTACAACAAATCCAGATGTAGATCATCTCTCCCAGCTTTTGGGACCTGAAAATCCTGGTATGCTGAGGGCAATGGGTAGAGGCATGAGTAAGACCAAATTAGCTTGTTTCCAAATTAAGAACAAATGTATGGCTGAGATGCAAGAGAAGCAAGTTCAGCTAGTAAAGCAGGTCAATTAGTTGCAAAATGAAATTATGGATTTAAAGAAGTAGGTTAGTTACTTTGACAATTCTCAAAGTATTCATTAACTAGCTAAGTTATTAAATAGAATTTGAATATGCTTTCTTAAATTACAGGGACTAGAGCCTGAAATTGGTGAAAACTCAGCTCCAAGAGTAAGTGATTCCTTATTCTTATTAAATATGATCAGTTATTCCTTCTTCTTATTTAAATTTCTAACTTACATTTATTTTCTATTTCACAATTTGTAGAGTGTAAACAAAAAATCACATCCTAGGTGTGTGTTGGTTGATTGGTCTGATACTGATGAGAACATTGCTGAGGGACATATTATTTCTTCTGATCCTGATGACATAGTGAATGACTCTCGTCTAGGCCCTACGGATCTGATAGTGTTGATTGAATCTGCTACAAAACCAGATGCATTCCTCTGGAGACTGCAACTAAAATGTTTACTATTGGGGAAGCTGTTGGATAGATGATTGCATGGCCTGCAACTAAATGTGTTCTTCTGGATAAAGAGGTCCAAATAGAAGACATTGCGCCTAGGGTAAAATTTATTGTCCTTAACTATAAATTTGTCAGTATCATGATAAATATTCTTATTGGAATTGTGTTTTTGTGAATGTGTATAACAGGGCCTAAATGGAAGTACCTTGAACAAATGTCAACTACTGGATTTGTCTACGGATGAAGTGATTGTTGTTGAGGGTCGTTGACACACAGAAGAACCATCTGCATTAGTTAATGGTCTTCCTATTGGGCCAAAAATTGTTAAAGTATTCGTGGGATCAGTATGTCAACCTGACACGTTTATATGGAGGCCTACAATAGACAAGACATACCTGGAGGACTGTTTGATGACTTATGTAGCATGACCTGCCCATAAAGTTGTTCGTCATAATGGTCAAAGTTCTCCTATACAGAATTATGCATCAACTAATATACCATCAGGTTCTACATCAGCAGCAGGGGCAAAATCTGCAGCAACATGTTCTAAATCACCTATTGAGGATGCAACAGGTCCAAGTTCTCCAATTAAAAAAAATCTACCGCATTCACAGTCTCTTCTCCAGGAATCTCAGGTAAATGTTTTGGATATGTTATGAAGTTGTTTCTGTCAAGTCATATGATTGTTGGTTGGTTTATATTTTAAACATTGCAGCGTATCAATGAAGTTGTCTCAAAAGAAAATAAGAAGTGCAGACTGATGGATATTACCGGACAGAAGCTGGTTGTTGCTGAAGGACGATGGGCAACAAACGATCCAGACCAAAGGTTCACTTTGTTCGTTTGGGTTCTAATGCAGTTAAAGTGTAAGTAGATATTGTCAAAGTAAGCGATGCAGTAGTTTGGAGGCCATTAGAAGAAATCGAGATTATGAAAGATGTCCTTGGCATAGTCATTGCATGGCCAGAGGACAAAGTGATCATTTCTTAAATTAACCATGAGGTTTATTGTCTCCTATTTCAGACTTACATTATTTCTTATGGATTTGTTTTTTATCTTCAGACTTGTCTTCTTTCTTATGGACTTAAAACTTGTCTTCAGACTTGTCTTCTGTATTATGTGTTGGATTGTGAATTATCAAATTAGGGGATTTAATAATACATGTTTCGGGTCAATTTCAAGATAACAAGAAACCAGTGTCCTGAAAATACTTATAATCGCATCTAAAAATCCTGCTATATTAGAATCATTCATCTATCATAGCAGTCATAATGAGTGATCACATAATAATAAAAAAAACCGCTATAACATAATATATTATAGCATAAACAGATTGCTAACGAAAATGAAATTAAACTGTTTAACTAACGCGATGGTAGAATCACCTAACATAGCGTGTATAATGACTTATAACATTATATAAAAAAATAAGAAAAGCGGGATAACATAGTATTTTTCTACTGTTATGGTATAAGACTATACCATAGCATACGAATTCTGCGTTATCATATGTGTGGTACCTACAATAACAGTGACCTAATATAGCGTTTGTGAAAAAACTATAAATTATATATTATAGCATTTCTCTAATGCTATCAATGTAGATATTTCTTCTAGTGGTACAAATTCTAGAATGTTAGAAATACATGAGTCTTCAAAAAATATATATATGTATCTTCTTTATATATATATAAAATTAGCTTTTTTTCATTTTTGGTGCTGCCACCTCATCTACTTTTCTTTGATGGATTTTTGGATTTCATTAGCCCAAAGTTTTCAAAGTTTCGAGGCCCAAACCATCTTCCCAATCCTATCGACTAAACCTAACAATGCATCTCCTCCGCGCTGTCAAGGACGACGCTCCACCTTCACCGTGCCGGTTTCTCCCCTCCTTAACTATCGATCCATTCCGTTTCACCATTTGATGCGAATTCAATTCTTCCAATCCTCTACACTTTCACTCATCTTCCATGTCTTTCATAACAATTGCAACGGTTTTGTTCGTAACTGCTAATTTTGTTCTTTGATCTTCTTTGATTATCCAGGCATGGGGAATGAGTAAGAGAATCTATGTGTGTCGTCGGAACCGAATGTTGTTGTTGAAATCAGCGGATTTAATCAGTATTCCAATTCGCGAGTTTCATCAGACATTAATTCGCGAAAACCAATATCAGCGATGAGCCGTACTATAGTGATGGAGGCTTCTCGGTTCTTCAAATCTCAGGTAACTTCTTTTAATTCTCCTTTCTTTTTAATTCCTCTGTAGTGTTTTCTCATTTGCGTTTTGTTGGGCGACATTGATTTTATGTGATTCTCTAGATCAGTTCTTGGCTGCCGCCATTGATGCTACTGAAAAAGCTGGACAGGTCTCTCTCTCTTAATCGATCTCCTTGGGTTTTGGTCGATCTTCTGCGTAATCATGATTTAATTTGGCTTATTTTGTTTCATTCTGCAGGTCATTCATAAAGGGTTTTACAAGACCAAACATGTTGAACACAAAGGCCAGGTTTTTTTCTAATTTTTTCTCTCTGCTCTTATAACTTTTTTTGCAAGTTTGCATCTTTCTTTCATCTCATACAAATCATACATAGTTGGAATGACTACTTCTAATCATTGAGTGTCAATTTTGTTTTAAATTAATCTTAGTTGGTTCATGAAATTGTTGTTTTTAGGCGGATTTGGTGACGGAGACCGATAAGGATTTGAAGATTTCGTCTTTAATCATCTCAAGCAGCTTTTCCCAACCACAAGGTGATTTATTATTCCTTCTTTGTTGAATTCCCCTTTTGTTGTTAGCTCTGCCTTATCATGAGAGTTTGGCTATGGAATTAGCTTATTGGAGAAGAAACTACTGCTGCATTCGGTGTGACAGAACAAACTTGGATTGTTTATCCTCTTGATGGAACTTCTAATTTCGTTCGCGGGTGCGACACCTCAGTTCTTGGGCTGGAACATCGTTTCAACTTTGAATTGTAAGTTAGTACATATTCTCCATCTTTTCTAATCACTTTATTATTGAGCATATGTCTCAAATACAAAGATTAGTAATTACTCTATTTTTCTTTTATTAGAAACTAGAAGATACATTGAAGAAATTTCAAAACCCAATGAAAAACAATGATCCCTTCAAAAGATCAGAGCTCTATTCAAGTCGTTTCTTCAGGAGGGAGAGTTGTTGTTACCGGGATGGTATCCCTTGCTGGTTCCAGAATTCAGGTTTCCTATGTTTCTCATGTAAAAAGAAGCCGTCCAAGGGAAAACATAATGACACTTGGGGTATGTCTCTGTTGCTCATGCCCTTCAATATCTTAATTGACCCCATTCCTTTTCATATGAGCTATGAAAATCTTTCCATATATCTGGCCCGTTCTAGATGATCAATTTCTATTGTTACACACTGGAAAAAAGAATAAAGAAGAATTTATCTTTTACTGTGCTAGCAGCTGTCAATGTAATTAAGTATAATGTAGTTTACCTGAACATTTTATAGGAATTTCATTCCAAGTCATGGGAGGTAAAAGCTACTCCAAACAAGAGTAACCTGAATTGAAGTCTCTCTCAGTGGAACAATGATGTGAACCGAGTTTCAGGTGTCAAATCTGCTTCAGGACCTTTCAAGAAAGAAGTAAGATCACTTAAGCATTCTATATGACTTAACCATTTCTATTATAGTGGATACAACTTTTTCGATACATAATCCATATTTTTGCAATTTTATCTTTTGAAAGTTTTCATTAAACTTTGAGGAAAATGGTCTCATTCTCATTCTCAATTTGCAATTTTATATGCCGAATTACTTGGATTTCTGGTATGACACAGTTGCTCACTGCTTTTTCTATTTTGGTTATCACTTTCAATGAGGTGGATCAAGACTACATGGAGTCAGAGAACTTAGACTCATCTGGAGATAGCTCAGACGATAATAATCGCGTTGATCTACCACGCAAAGTGCAATGAGAAGGAAGCATCATCGAGCTTGGACTGTCACTGAAGTTAAAAAAACTTATCGAAGGTGTGACGAAATATGGAGTAGGGAAATGGTCTGAGATGAAAAAGGTTTCATTTTCATCATTCGTGTACCGTACCCCTGTGGATCTCAAGGTTGGTTCAACATAACTATAAACTGCCTCTACTCAATATTATTAGTCCTCCTGTTTATTTTGTTCGCTAACACTACACATGTCTCTCATGATAGGACAAATGGCGAAATTTACGAAGAGCATGCTTTTCTCAAACTCCGTCAAACAAGATGGTTAGCACTTACCGAGATGATTTTTTTTTTAATATAAAACAGAGTCAAGTTAATGTATAATTGTATTTGGTGTTAGACTCAATCAGTGAATAAACGTGTTTTTGCAGGGAGGTCCAAAGAAGCAGGGGTCAATGGCCAATTCCTACACACATTATGTTGCAGGTAAGAGAGCTTGCTCAGAAACAGTCACCGGTTCGCAAGGGTAGTAGAGTAGTAGTGAAGGGATCATCAAGAAATGGTTTCTTGTAGCGTTTTGTTTCGTATAAATTGACTGGCCTGGATGTGAGATTAACTACTCTTTTAGTTTGGATTTTGTAGACTTAAAGGTATTGTGATTTAAACCGGATTACTAACTGGTGTTATTGGAATTGATATGAGATGGTTCCTTACTATGTGTTTTCGTGTGAAATGTTGAAAGTTGAGAAAGCAAATTCCACTGTAGACCAGTAACGTTTAAAACACAGCGTTTAGTATCTAACCAAACCAGATGATCAAAAATTCCACCCCAAACCATAACGAATTAATTTGTATTATATATAAGCCATGGATGCGAGAGGGCAAAATTTGCATAGGTTGGTATCGTAGATATGGGAGAACACATAAAACGACGTGATGATTCACAAAAGAACGTGAACAGGTTGCAACTGAAAAGTCACATCTTTTGGTTTAATCAATTTTTGACAATAAACAACAATCTTTAGATCAATAATAAAACTAATCTCAACCATTGGATTAGAAATATGATCTATCAGACCCTCAAAAATGGGTTTACTATTATACAGTAAAACTTCTAATAAATAATACTCTATAAATTAATAAATACTGTAACTTAATAAATTTTGATGTTTCCAAAGTTGGATCAGTGTAAAAAATAACAAAATTTGATAAGATAATAAGATAATACTTTTTTAAAATTCTCATGTAAAATATGGTTTCAATAATATCGTAAATTAATAATCATGTAAATTTACAAATATATATGTTTGTATATATACTTTTTAGGATTTTGAATTTTCTCTTAGAGCTCATATCTATAAAAAAAATGGTTATGTTGTATTTTCAAATTATAATGATAGATTATACTCTATAACATGTCATAAAAATAGCAAAGTTTTCTTTTTTTTAAGTTTTCAATTTCTACATATGCATCATTTTCATCTTGATATTTTTATAGATTATTTGTAATTTATTGTCAGTAATGTTTTCTAAATATCATAAATTCAATTCTAAATTGATACATTGGAAAGTATAATCTTATTTTGCTAAAACTGTCTCAATTCATAATTTTTAAAATTTAAACAATTAAAAATTATATCTAAAAATTAATAATTATTAATTTACACTATAAAATTATAATTATTAATTTATAGATAAATTAATATCACTATAAATTAGTACAATGTCATGGTCCCAACATTATTAATTTATAGAGGTTTTACTGTATATTGATGTTTATTCAGTCAATTTTTCAACTCGGTGGCAAAAATTGATTAACCATAGAGTAGAAGAGTTCATTGTCATCAAGTTATGACTGAGAACCATTTATATAACTTTAAACCATGAAGAAGAAGTGTTCATTGTCAAAATGCAACCAGTCTTTTTCTTTCCCTTTGTTTGGTCTTTTCAGATGGGTTTCTTTTGCTCAACCATTTGTCTCCAAGTTGTGGTCTCTTCTTCAGCACCAACAATGTGTTTTTGAGAAGAAGAGCAAAGATCTCGACTTTCAAATTTCGATCAAACGCGAAGATTATTATGATGATGATGGTCTTTTCAAAAAAGATGTTGTGATAGTGATGAAGAGCTTAGGCCTTCTCGCCGATCCATGAAGCGAGGGACTTCGAACTAGACAATTCCAAGGAGCTTTCCAATCTATATGGAAAATACTAATATTATATAATTAAAAATTTATGACTAAAGGGTTAATTATTTGATCAAATATATGTTTTGCCATTTTTTTAAAGTAATTTAATTTATTTATTAATTACATATGCTTTCGTAAACCATAATTAAATTTTGATTAAAGTCCTATCTATTTATAATATTAGGACAAGAAATAGTATATGCCAACTGAAACGGGTAACTCGAATAGTAAAAAACAGTATAATTGAACAATTTTCCAAAAAGAAAGGGGACATAAAATTTAGATAAAAATATGGAATCGAAAAATATAGGTAGATTAGTTCAAGTCTCAAACTTTCACTAATTTGGGTAATTGTTGACTATGCGACAGGTAAATGAGCTACTTAGAAACGAGTATTTTGTGAATTTTAGATATTTTTGAAATAGTTATATAGTTTTTGAGAATTATAATTTGTTTTGGATAATTTTAACTAACTAAATAAAAATTAAATATTAAATATAGAATTTATCCCGTCTAAATTGCAAAACCAAATATCTATTAATAAACATTGTATATGAGTAATTATATAAAAGAGAACGATCATAGGAGAGACCTTTCTGATGGATACATGACATGATGGGACGGGACGGGATGAAACAAAAAATGACGTATTTTTCGTTCCACAGTAGATACGTCTAGGTTATATACGCATAATAATCTAAAAGGGCTTATTATTTGACCAAATACTCATATGTTTATTGAAAATACTAATATTATATAATTAAAAATTTATGACATAAAGGGTTTGTTATTTGACCAAATATATGTTTTTCCATTGTTTTTTGAAGTAATTTAATTTATTTATTTAGTACATATACTTTCAGAAAAATCATAATTAAATTTTGATTAAATTCCAATCTATTTATGGTATCAGGACAAGAAATAGTATATGCCACTTGAAACAGGTAATTCAAATAATTAAAAACAGTATTCTAGAACAATGTTCCAAAAAAAGGGGACCTAAAATTTAGATAAAAATATGGAATAAAAAAGTATAGGTAGATAAGTTCAAGTCTCCAACTTTCACTAATTTGGGTAATTGTTGACTATGCGACAGGTAAATGAGCCACTTAGAAACGGGTACTTTGTGAATTTTGAATATTTTTGAAAATAGGTAGATAGTCTAAAAGGGTTTTAAAATACTTATAGGTTATATACGCATAATAGTCTAAAAAGATTTATTATTTGACCAAATATATGTTTATGAAAAATACTGATATTATATAATTAAAATTTTATGAATTAAAATGGTTTATTATTTAACCAAATATATGTTTTCATTGGTTTTTGAAGTAATTTAATTAATTTATTAATTACATATACTTTCGGAAACCATAATTAAATTTTGATTAAAGTCCACTATATTTATGATATTAGGACAAGAAATAGTATATGTCAACTGAAACAGGTAATTTGAATAATAAAAAACAGTATACTCGAATAAAAAAGGGGATATAAAATTTAGATAAAAATATGGAATCGAAAAATATAGGTAATTAAGTTCAAGTATCAAATTTTCACTAATTTGGGTAAGTGTTGACTATGCGACAGGTAAATGAGCCACCTAAAAACGGGTACTTTGTCTATGAGTAATTATTTAAAAGAGAACGATCATATGATAGAACTTTTTAATAGATAAGGGACAAGATGGGACGAGAAGAGATGGAACGGGACAAGATGTTTTTCCGTTCCAAAATAACTACGTCTAAGTTATATATGCAAAATAATCCAAATTAAAATCAAACTGAATTTATATTTAGATTTCATACTAATATTGTAAAAATGCAAAGATTACATATTTAAAATATTATAATTCTAACATATTTTTATAAATTTAAAATTTATATGAAATTTTAGTCGAAGACGTCGAGAACACAAAATCTCCTCTGTTTGCTTCTGATTCCACTGACATCTCGCAAACGCCGTCGTCCGAGAGAGAGACGATGAAAGAAGAGAGAGAAATGTGGACCAAACTTTTTTTTTTCCGTTGTGACATTGTAGTTTCTTTCATTGTGACACGTTAGTAGTTCTAAATGTTTCTAAAAATCTAACCACAACATGACTAATAATTTGAATTAAGCCCAACTAACAACTAGAGGAAAACAACAACTTTAAATAAACAATGTTAACTTCTCATTACAATATTTTTAAAAAAAAAAAGAACTTCATGATGATTACAATTTATTTTAAACAAACAGTTCACTAAATTATACTTGCTACAAAAACCTATTCAAAAAAATATTAAACAAATAAAAGAACAAAGAAAAACAAATGATCTACATAAAACAGCTGCAAAGAGAATTTAACAGGAACAAAAAAAATAATCTACAAAACCAATCTAAAAAACACTCTAATCAAACAGCTCCAAAGAGAATTATTTTCTAATGAACATGAATAGTTTTTAAAAAAATATCCAACAAACAACATAAGCACCCAAATCAAATACAAAAACAGACATAAAGATGAATTTACATAACCAAAAATTAATATACACAAAAAAAACTGAAATACCTTCATCTAACTCCCGCGCGTAGCGCGGGTCAATTGCTAGTATATATATATTTGGAATAAAATGTTAAATTATATTCAAAGAAAAAATAACGTTTTACAACTAGTGCAAAATTATATATATTTGAAGAAATATTACAAGTGACTATAAGTGTTAAGTCAGAATCTTAGAACGCATGGAAATTGTTAAAATAAAGAGAGATTCTCAAAAATAGCACCAAGATAAGTTTTTTTTTCTAAACTTAGCACAATATCTCTAAAATTTCAAAAATAGCACCAATTAATCTTTCAAAATTAAATCATAAATTCAAAATACTAAACACTACCCCTCAAAACTATACCCTAAATGTAAAATTGAAAACCCAAACCTAAGAAAAAAAATTCTAAGAATTAATTTTAGATATTTAAATGTGTTAAATAGTGCTATTTTTGGAACTTTATGGAATATGTGCTATAGTTGTTCATAAAACTTGTTTTAGTGCTATTTTAAGGTATTTCTCTAAAATAAAATAAATCGCTAAATCTTAGAAATATTACAAGTAACTACTGCTTTTTTTTTTTTTTTTTTTTTTTGCTAAGAATGTTAATATCATTAAATGAAAAGGTTTGGCTGTTACATTTGTAGAGCTTATGGCTTTTGACCCCTTGGCAAAAAGAATAAAAACAAGCAATCAAAATCTGGGGAAAACACAAAAGAGAGATCATGTTAACCATAGTCGCAAGAAGTTTCGGAATCGCTTTCTAGGTCTCCTTGCATGGATGATGTTTCTGATTTCCTTGTCAAGAAGCGAGAAGGTAGTTGCTGTTGAGAGCGTAAGCTGGTTATGAACAAGGTTATTTCGCTGCTTACTTAGAAGAGAGGGAGCCGCTGGTGAAGAGACTCTGACCCACGAACGAACCTCTAACCAAGAAAAGAGAGAAGTCCTAGCTTGATCAATATTTAAGAAGAAAAAATGCCAAATCTCTTGGGCATAGTTGCAGGCTAGAAGCAAGTGGTCTGTTGATTCAATCTCAGAATTACAGAAAGTGCAATTTGGCAAGGGAAGAAGACCACAATATGAAAGCATCCTTAGTCCATTGAAAAGATAGAAACAATCTACAAGACTTCAAGTCAATCTTTTTTTTTTTTTGAAAATTTGACAAGTCAATCTTGAAACCAGTTAAATTAATAGTGGTTTATTGTCTGATGCCTGTGAAGGGAAATCCAAATGTAATCACTGATGCTAAAAGAGATTTATTATATAAAAAACTATAAAGAATTTGGGATTTAGTTGCATCGACGTATATGCATCTTGCGATTGAAAGAAGCAAATTGGGTTGAAAAAAGGTGTTGACGAAACTAGCGAAACCTTTTGACATTTCCCCTAACAGCTCTTAATTGCTCCCACAGTGACAGACTGACAGTTAAACTAATAGTCAAGGAGCGGTTTAATGAATATTAAAGGCTAATTAGTTGCCTACAATTTTACTCACTCGAACCCAAGACTGCAGTAAATCGTTATATGCATTAGAACTACTGAGGCCGTGATACACTTATACCACAACATGCTCGTTAAATATATGCTATTATTAGTAATAAAACCCTATAAAAGAATTAAAAATAATAAATGAGACATATAAAATTAAAAAAAATAATTAACATGATAACAGTGTATGTACTTAACAGTTAACACTTTAAATAAAATGAGATAAAACTTCTTATAATTATTTTAACCATTAAATCTCTTTCCAAGTCTTAATAAATAATAGGGAATTTTTGAGAAATACCCATTTTGGTATAACATTTTTCAAAAATACTCCCTTTTAAATATGAAAAATTATAAAGTTTTATATGGTTTACAAGGTACTTTTAGATAATAACTACTACTTGGAGACTCGATCAAAATATTTATTAAATTTTAAAAGATTTTGAAATTTTTTTACAAGGTTTTTAAAAGGTTTACAAGGTTTTTGAAAGGTTTACAAGGTATTTAAAAGATTTACAAGGTATTTAAAAAGTATTTAGACTGTATCTATAAAATATATATAAAATTTTACACACATATAAAGGTAATTTGTGTATATTCTTATAGGTATACACACATATTTAGAAATTTTTGAAAATTTTAGTTGTTTTTTACAAAGTTTGAACGAGGGGCTATTTTTGAAAAGTGGTATTGTAAAAAGGATATTTTTGAAAATTTTCCTAAATAATAATATTTTTTTGTTAACGTTTATATTCAAATTTAATGTACTTAAATCTATATTAATTTGAAGTAAATTTTATTAAGAAGTAAAAATATATTTTTAAAATATTGTTTAGTTTTAAAAAGTACAAAACTCAATAATTGTAAATATAGAATAAACAAATACTTAATCCATGTTTTTAAGATGCTCGTACAATTAATTTTCTATACACTACAAATATATGTTATTTAACGTCATTTTGTTAAGAGGATAACGTCAGTATTTAACTGACTTAATTATAATGACATCAGTTTTAAAAGTGATGTGTTGACGTTCGACGTGAAGATAATTTACTTGAATTGTAAAAACAACATAAAACTATCCCTTTGTCTATGTCACTTTTTAAAAATAATCCTTAACGTCATTTCTGGGATATTTAACGTCAATTAATAAACTGACACCATATATATTGCTAATATCACTAAAAACTGACACTATCTGCTTTTGTTTTATTGTCAGTTTATTACATTTACTTATTATATAAGTAAAATATAGCAGGAAAACTAAAATTGGAAAGAAAACTGCTCCATATAAAAAAACTCTTTCATTAATAATTTATTTTACATAATACAACTTGGATCATACATATATAAAAATCCTCAAAAAGAATTCACAATATGCCTATCATCCTCTTCAAAGTTTTAAATTGTGGTCTTTGAAAGTCTTTGCAGTGTTATTTACCTGAAATCAAATATAAATTACAACATCAGATCATAGCGTCATATGTAAAAGTATGATATTAAAAAGAAATATAATAAGAAAACCAAAATTGTCAAAAATAAAAGGAAATATTGTGATTGGAGACAAGCACCATATCATGAGCTTAAATCTGCATCCGGATTAGAGACAAGCACCATATCATGAGCTTAGTATTACGATTTACGTCATCACCCACCTGAAGATGCCACTGAAGAATGTATTTTCTAGATATCCTTCTTATATTGAAAAGTTCTATGCGTATCTCTCTGGTCGCTTAGCGGAGAACAAGAATGAATTTTGGTTGTCTTATCATACAAGATATTTCGTGTAATCTTAGGATCGATAGGGGATGATGACATACTCTTTACAAAGGTACAAAATGATTTGCAAATAATATTTTTAAAATTGAAAAATTCTAGAATCGTTGATATGAAAAACACCTAAGAAAATTTCTTAAAAATTAATAATATTCACGTTAAAAGTAGAATAAAAATATAGAGTTATATAATGCTTCCAATTTTATCTGTGATATTGACGCCTACGTTGTGGAACCAGAAATAGGAAGGTTTTTTTTTTTTTTTTTTTTTTTTCAGATTAAAGTCACGAAGATCGAAATGACCAGAACCTTCCAAATCCGTCATCGGTTCAACGCAGGATGGCAGAATCAAAACATGACAGAATTGAATTTACTCCTTCACGTTTTTGGATAATTAATAAGATTAAGATATTGAACTTGTGGAATTTGGTAGAGATCATCTATTCGCGGCGCATAAGTGTGTGACCCTTCAGTATAGAACACTATTCACGTTTTTGGATTTTCCGCTTGCCCATAAAAAACCCAGGAGGCGCGCCAATGCATACGTTAACGTTACATGTACTTACATACAAAATCTAATTAGTCTCTGTATATTACTAAGAACCAACACAATCTCGACGGTTGTCGTCATAACAAGTTGGCATGTCCTGCCATAATTAAAGATATATAAGTTTTTTTTTGTTTTGCTAACAATGTTAAGTAAGATATATAAGTTATATCGTACGTTATATGGCTTTTATATAAGAGTCTCCAATTTGTCTTCCAATACTCACACTTTAGATTTATTTCACGGAGGTAATCAATTCACAATATTATAGAAATCAAATATACTCTTATTGACTGTTTCAGATTTTTTTTGTAACCAAACAATATGGAAATATAAGTTGACCGAGACTGATATGATATCGAGAATTTTTTCCAAAAACGCATTTTCTTGGAAAAAATTTGAATACATATATTAATTTTAGTAGGAAATTTGAAATCTATAATAAATTTTTTAAGTCTATGAAATGTACTTTATATATTGCACAAAATGACTATTTTGTCCTTATTAAAAATTAATTACTTTTTTTAAATAAATACAATATAACTAAAGTAATGGATTTGATAAAATTATTTTTAAAAACATTGTGTAAACTAGATTTTCAAAATTTTGCTAAATTCTTTTTAGAAAATGATGAATTAATTTATTATATATAATATTAATAAAAAATAAAAGATTAAAATTTAGATAAAATAAATAAAATATGTCCTTAAGTAATAATTAAAGTATCTGATATTATTTAGTAATTTAATTTCAAAAATTTATTATATAAAAATAAAATAAAATTAATTAGAATTATTCATTTTGGATTTATGTTAAGTAAAATTTCAGATAATAATAGTTTTAAATATATCTATAATTCACTAATAATTCTTTATTATTTTCAATCAATAAATGTTTTTGAAAAATAAATAAATATTTCGATATATTAAATATTTTACTGAAAATTTGAATATAAGTTACATAATTTTATTTTATTTTCAAAATTATTAAGTTTAATAAAATAATCAAATATTGTGAGCTTTTAGAAAATAAATCAACAGTTCAGAAAATCGACTATGTAAATCAGCAGAAATAAAAAAAAATAAATAAAGAAGTCGGCTTTTTCAATAAAATAAAAAAGAAGTCGGTTTTTTCAATATAAGTCAAACAAAGAAAAAACATAAATCAGCAGGAATAAAATATAAGTTGACAGTTCAAAAAGTCAAACATATTAATAAGTCAACGTAAAATGAAATAAGTCTACTAAGACCAAACAAATCGACGAGAAAAAAATATAAGTCAACAAACAAAACAAATAAGTCAACACCATCAAAAGTCGACTATGTAAAAATAACCAATCAAACAAAAAAGTCGAGAATTTTAAAATAAATCGATGGAAAAATAAATAAGTCGACAAACATTAAACTTAATCAACCATTCAAAATATTGACCTTATTAATAAATCAATGTAAAATGTAATAAGTCAACAATGAATAAACAAATCAACAGAAAAAAAATATAAATTGATGAACAAAGAAAATAAGTCAACAGTTAAAAAAACGACTATTTTATAAAAACACTAGCCATAACATAAGTCAACTGTTTTAGTATAAGTCGATGACAAAGATAATTAAGTCAACAGAAGTAAAAAACAAAACGATTGTTCAAAAAGTCGACATTATGAATAAATCAACATTGATTAAAATAAGTCTAAAAAATTAATATATAAATATTAGAAATTGTGTATTCTTGAATTATTTATTTTTAAATAAATTTAAATCTAATTAATATCAACAAAAATATTTAAATACTTTTTCTTTATTCAAAATTTTAAGATCAAAAATTGATTCATGTAATCATTATCTAAACTACAATAAATATATTTTGTTATAAGTTATATTTATTAATAAGCTATTCTGAATTTAACCATTTTTAAAAGTAATTTATTTTTCAATTTGAATTATTTTAAAATTTAAATTTAGTTTTTTATTGTTTTTAGTATTTTTATTTAATTGTTAAAATAATTTTTAATAAAAAGGATATAACTGTCTATTTTCATTTTAAAATGTGTAGTTTTCAAATAACTATAATATTGAGTATAATTTCAAATTTCTTTTAAAATTTAGTATATTCTTAAAAATGTCTCATTTTCTTGTGTAGCATATTTTTCTTGACTCAAAATTATTTCTAAGAAAGGGATTTTGAATAAGTTTCAACTTTTGGGTTGAGTTGGAAGGTTTGCTCGAGTAATTCTAAATCATTTATAAACAAGTTATGATTATGTTTGATAAAGTTGACTTAAATGAAGGTACAATTGTCATTCTACCACTCGTTAGTGAGGAAACAAAATGTGTATATGAAAAATATCTCTAGTGTGTGTTCTTTTACCTTTATCCTTATGTAATATGACTGGTAGGTTAGTTCAAACTCCTAAACTTGAATGGTAGCTTTAGTTACACAATTATACATGCAATATCGTTGGTAGGTTAGTTTACTATTTGACTGGCAGTTTAGTTTTACAATTTGAACGTGGCATCTTCTCCCCTAGTGAAAAAGTGCTTCAGGTTATACGATTACTGTTTTAACAAAGAGGAAATTGTGCTTCTGCTTCAGGTAGCTTGCTATATAAGGTTTTAATTGGTTAATAAATTATCCGGTTATATCAAAGATATATAGAGTAAATATAATCTATTGTTTTAAATTACTTACCTAAAATCATACATTTAAAAGGACGAATTTTACACACAAAAAAATACAGTTAAAAGTACTTTAAATCAAAAATGAAACTTTTGTGAGAATACATGACTGTATAATTTGAATAAAAACAATCGACTTGATGATGCTCATGAATAATATCTTTATCTTTAGATCTAGATTGAAGTCTTTATCGTATATTAATTGTTTTCAACAAAACTAGCATGGGCGTTTAAAATATCTTACTGTGGACCACGCATATACGTTTGTTTTAGGAAGTAAACCTCTTAGTTTAACGAAATAAACCTCTAGGTCTTCTTCGCTTTTGTTTCCTAATTTGCTTGTAATTTGTAAACATAAGCTTTAATTTCCTTCTCCTATGTGCTTTAACTTATATTCTCAAAATGATTATATCCCATTTAAGGAAATAAAATGAATAAAGAAGGCTTATTCATTTTAATGTACGTGGTTTTACTTGGTTCAATGTATGTGGTTTAGGCTTTATAGAAATTGTAATGGGCCTAAATCCGGAAATAGCCCATTGGGCACCTATTTATAAAATTGAAAGAATGCTTATTTCCCGAAAACAAGTATGACAACGAATACATTTAGTATATTAGTTTGTTGTATGTAGGCCTGGGCGTTCGGATTTTTGGTTCGGATCGGATCGGATTTTTTGAATTGGGATGTATAGAATGTTTAGAATCCGACTGCATTTCGGATCGGATCGGTTCGGATCCGTTCGGATTCGGATCGGTTTTCAATTTTTTTTTCAGAATCCGAGCTTAAACCGAATCCCTTATATATATCATTCGGAAATTAAAAACAATAAGTTGGAATAGCTCAGAAGACTAAAGTGTGTGCTCTTTAACCGTGAGGTCTGCAGTTCGAGTCCTCATCTAGTGATATAAATTTAAATTTTTAGAATGGATCCAGTTATGACTAAACCCAAATATATATAAATCAATGTATATTCGGTTTACCGGTTAACCGATCGGATTTCGGTTTGGATAGATTTAAAACCGAAATCCGAATCACAATTAATATAAAATCCGATCGGTTTAAACAAAGAAACTGAAACCGATTCAAATCGGGTTTTCGGATCGGTTTCAATCGGTTTGTTCGGTTTCGGATTATATGCCCAGGCTAGTTGTGTGGGCTAACTTAGCATAACACTCCAATAGAAATAAACCCTACACTCTAACTTTGATGTTAAAAGTAAACATCTACAAAAAAACAATAACATGTAATGAACAAATTAAACTTCTTTTATCTCATTCATTTAATGAAAGATAAGGTAATAATAAATATTTCAGTCACTTCTTAGTTTCCATAAATCCAATTAGTGTTGAGTTAAGGACATTGAACATGTTGGAATTTGGTGGGATCCATTCACAAAAATGTGTTAATGTGTAACCCTTTCATTATGTCAATTTTCGGTTTTCCGGTTGGACCATAATGGCAAAACCCATGAGTCGTGGCACTATTCACGTATTATTAATTTATTTTATACGCACATATTAAAAAAAAACACTAATAAATAATACATTTTAACATTTACGATTAGAACAAGTTTGCCCAGTCAAAAATGAAATAGACGTCTTCGTATGTTATATATATAGATCTATTGCTTCATTAATACACGGATGCTGCAGCGTTAAATTAATACATGACATTGACAAAAGTCGATGGTCCAAACTCCAAAACTTATTAATAACGACAAGAGGTTCTTTTAAGAGGAGTGATGAACAAAAAAGTCGAAAATACAAAAATGTCAAAGTCTCTCAATTTTGTTTTGTTGGTATCCCATGCATTTAGGGATGTCAATCGGACTGCTTCGGCCAGGTCTGGTCTGAATTCCGTAAAGCCAGTATATGTTTGAGTCCAGTCCGACTCGACCTGAAATATTTACGAGCCTATATTTCAAAGCCCGACCCCAGTTCTAACAGGGCTACAGAGGTTTTCGGGTTTTTCCGAGCTTATTTTAGAAATCAAAAATTCAAACTTATAAAACTTAAAAACCAGAGTTTAAAGGTACACTATAAAACAAATCAATCAAAATTTTTAATAACTCATCTATATTTACTACAACCAACTTAATTTAAAAGAAAATATTTAAAACTAAATAAAATGTTAATACTTTAACCAAATTAAACAATATATAATTCATATAAAATATCATAGATAAAAACTTTAAAAGTATTAAGTAAAGTTATTAAGTAAATATGAAAACTATGATTAGAGTTTTAAACTTTATTTACAATAAATCATTAATCAAATATTGCAATCAAACAAAAATGTTAACAGAAAAAGTACAAATATGGCTAAGCCCGAAAAATCCTATAGCCCGAATTGGCTGAGTCCGAAAAACCTGATTTTTTCTGAGCATATATATTTAAGTCCGAACCCGGTATTTTTCAGGGCCAGGCCCGACCAGTCTGCGGGCTTTAGTCCTAATTCACATGCCTACACGCATTTATAGCTTAACCCAAGAAAGATTGCTAATTACACGTTAAATTTCCGTATATAGATATTTTATAAATTGTTTATGAGTTCAAAATTATTGATCTGCGCTAATTTCTTAATTTTTATAAAAAATCTTTTCGTAAGTTTCATAGAGTTTTGATACATATATACTTTACACAATATTTCATAACTGGTCGTTTTATCTATAACGTTTGTTAGCTATAACCTGCTTTAAAAACAATTTTCCCGTAACATTTACTTAAGCTCTTTATAACATTTAAAAAGGTTTCAATTAAGATTCAGAGAGGAGGTGTTATCTTGGTTAGTTGGTACTAAAAGAGGAGTAGTATTAAAAAGTGTTAAATCAGATTTAAAGAGGAGGTTTTAGCTCAAGAGCTTGATTATATAAATTGAGGATTTGTAGACAAAGTATCAGAAGGGTTTCAATGTCAAGAAACTACTCATATATATTCACATTTACTTAACCTACTTTAGTCGTTTTGGAAGACACTCAATTTATAGTTGACTATGGACGTAGCAAGAGTTGTTTACACTGCGCGAGCTTATAGTAAAAACCCTAAGCACATAACACATAAAAACCAAACTAAGATGCAAAAAACAGAGGACATGCGTTACAGGCCAATGCAAATGAAACTCACATTAGTCCTTGTGTATTACAACAACTGTTTTTACGTTCGGAGTAGAGTTTGCCATAAGATATTTTCTGGGGTTTAAATTTTCGTCTACTTGCGACTTATTTATTTATGCTTAAAGTCATATACTCATGTTGAGTTATAGTGTAAGTGTAACAAACAATGCAACTTTTATTTATATTAATACAGTATAACACATTATAAAAAAAATCTTCTAATTCCACAATCTTGATATTCCAAAATATAACTTTTTATTTTTGAAAAATACAAACGTAAAATACATAGACACTACAAGAAAACATTCAACATACACACTAGGAAAGCAAATGCGAACAGACGGTCAGAAACACTAATCAAGTTCCACAGTTTCTTCATCGAACAAATTCCAAAGTTGTTCAACGTCAAACGCCAAAGTGGCCCCAGTTTCTGTTGTCGTAGCTTCTGGACCCGGTGCATCTACCTCTTGGCTCTCTTCTAATAAACTCTCCAACCAAATATTTTTTCCATCCATTAGATTATAGACAGACTCATAATTCTCCTCTTCTTTGCCACATGTGATACTAATTCCGCAAACATTATTGTTCTTGAGTCCAGAGCATGGAGGAGTAACATCAACTTTTGGAAAGCAATTGAGATAGCTAAAGCCGCTCTTTGAGGAGAAAAATCGAGGTCGAGGCTTTAAAACTTCGATCTTTTGGGCTGATGTGGTAGGAGGGGAAGTAATGATTTTCTTTTTCATTTTGGGCTTACAATAGGGTTCATGATTCTTACTCAAATGGGTGTTCCAGTAATTCTTAACGTCATTTGCGGTACGACCAGGCAATCGACCCGCAATCAGGGACCATCTAAGCATAGTGAAATAACATACATATGAGTTATTAGTATTGAACTTATGTGTTCTGAAATAAAAACTATCGAGTACAAAGTATATCTACCTATTTCCTAGAAGCCTGTGAAGGCGAATAAGAAGATCAACTTCATCAGAACTAAGTTTTCCTTTCTTGATACTTGGCTTCAAATAGTTCAACCATCTTAGTCTACAACTCTTCCTGCATCGATTTAATCCTACGAAACAAAAAATTTACAGTATAATATCATGAAAAATCTATCTATGCGCAGCAATGTAAAGAGTTACTTTTTTGTTCAGATGAGGCTGGCACTATAGCTTTTGGTCTTCAATTTTAAACTTAATTAAATCTTCGTTTAGGTCCAATATTAAACAATGAATTGTTTTTTAAAGCAAAAAAGGAAAATAGTGATTTGTTCAATCGGTTATTAATTAATTTGCCGAATTCATGTTAGACAGAGAGAAAGAATATTCGGAGTGATTATATATATATATATATGTGTATAACATACCAGCTCTTAAAGGAACTTGGTGCCATTTGCCTTCTCCATACTTATCAATACACTGCCTCAAGAGAGTATCTTCTTCACCAGTCCATGCACCTTTTCTCAACCCATTGGACGCAGCCTCCATGGAAAAACAAAAATATATATCGAGGAGGAGGGTTTATATCGTGGCTTCAAAAATCCATGCAAAAGTTGTAGAGAATGTGAGTGTCCGAGCAAAATTATATATACACGTAGCTAGAGAAGAGCTTTGATATCCACATTGGAATTTTGAAGAGATAGGGAAGTGACGTGCATGTTTGATATCCACATTTCATGATTTACCTGTCGTGCATTATTTGCTCAGTAATATTTTTTGGTCACTGTTTAGGACGAGATAAAAGGTTCGTGGCACCTAGCGACCAGCAAGTCTCTTAGAAAAATTAGGAGAAAGGAAGATTAATGATTGGTGGCTGATGATGGCTTACAAGAGAAAGAGAGAGAGAGAGAGAGAGCAATTCCATTATTATAAGAGAGAGAGCAAATTCATGCACAAGACATAAAACAGAATAGAGAAATAAGCTATTTTCTCTTTCATATTACACACTTTTGGAGAGTTTTTCTTTACTGCAAATCTTACAAACCTTAAGACTGTTCACAGACTCATTTTTCTGGTTATCTTTGTTACATGTGATACTACCATCTTTGTTGCTTGCTTTGCCAAAGCCAACTTCTGGCTGCCAATTGAGCCGGCTGCAGTCGTTATAGGATTGAGGTAGAGGCTTTATAACATTGATTATTTGGATCGGCGAAGTAGCTGAAGAAGTATTTTCTCTCTTTCTCGTTTTGCTCTTACAACATGAGAAATTAGTGTTCCAGTAATTCTTGACATCATTAGCTGTCCGACCAGGCAGTCTACCGGCGATGAGTGACCACCTAATCATGCATTTGAACAGTTTGTAAAATGACTTAGTATTGGATCACTTACATCATGTAAATAATATGAATTTTTGTCTGAACAATTTAAACCTGTTTCCTAGAAGCCTATGAAGGCGAATGAGAAGATCAACTTCGTCTGAGTTAAATTTTCCTCTTTTAATACTTGGCTTCAAGTAGTTCAACCATCTTACTTTATCAGTTCTCACGAAGAATCTATGAACAACCACAGGATGGACATAAATCATACGGCCTTTACACACATATAGAAACATGCATATATTTAACCTTTTAGCTCATTTACTAAAAGACAAACAAACGAGAGGGTTTACCCTCAATTTCTCCAGTTTCAAATACATTTTGTTAAGTGATTAAGTTCACCATTTATCTTGCCAACAAAAAATATTTTTCATTATGTGATATCTAGATATATTATCAGAAGAATTAAAGTGCACACACTTGTTAACTGATATATTAGTTTCTTCAACCTGTTAAATAATTGGATAGAGATAAGAATAAAGTAGGAAATCAAACTATAGATAAATGTTATATATTACATATATACCAGCTCTTAAAGGAACCTGATGCCATTTTCCTTCTCCATACTTATCAATACATTGCCTCAAGAGACTATCTTCTTCAGCAGTTGATATATCATGGTTTTTAGATGTTTTTAGCCATGATATAAGTCTTATTTATAGAGTCTTTTTGGTATTTTTAGAGTCTTTTGAGTCTTTATAGGATTTAGCATGGATGGGAGCATAATGGAGTTAAATAGGAGGATTTGGAGCACATTCAAGCATTAAGGCTAAGCTGTGAAGTTGGGAGACAAGTTCAGAGACTTGCATCGGTAGATGCAAGTGATGGTGTCGATCGATGCATCATCCAGCAGAAAAATCGGAAGTTTTCTCACAAGTTTTGAAGATTTACAAAGTTGCCCCAAAATCTTCCGTATTTGCATCATTAGTCCCTGGACGTTTTTAAGAATATAAATAGGATTTTTGGGTCATTGTTTTAGATCTAAGTTATTTTCAAGTTTTATTTTCTGCCACCTTTTGAGAGAGAGACCTTGAGAGCTTTTTGGGAGAGACAAGAACTCAGCCCTGTTGAGAGAAACTTTTCTAAACTCCTTTGTTCTTCTCTTTTGAATTTAATGATATATATTTTATCCATGGTTTCTGTTTCATTAATCATGTCTGAGTAGATCTCTTGTTAGGTTCAGGGTTTTTCATAGGGTTTTTATGATTTATTAGATCTGTTATTTTTAGGATTCTTTATCTTTCTAGATCTTCATCTTAGGTTGTTCTTCATATTAATTCTTGATTGATCACCTAGAATTAATACTTTAGGAAAATAAATTGATATGAGAATATAATTGATTTTCCTGATAAAACCTTTTGATGAGCAAAATTACTTTCTGCAAAGAGATTTGATTTAGTGATTTTGTGAAGAATCTAAACTTGTTTTTAAAGCTGATTCATTACCTAGAATTTTGTAAAGAGATTTGGATTTTCTGGTTTTAAATTTAGATAATATTTGCAGTGAGAACTGATTTATTTTACAGAAGAGTTTATAGTTCTAGATCTGATCTTAATTGCTTGAATCCTAATTTATTGATTGATTTAATATTTCATAAATTCCTGAGAATTTCTCTAGGCCTAGCGTTTTTAATTCCTGAATTTACAACACTTTTTAATTCTGTTTCTGCATTATTTTTAAATTAATATTTTGATTTAGCATAATTAAAATATTAATAAGTCTATTGTGTGATCTAGAGTCTCTGTGGATTCGACCCATAGAGTATTACAACTGCAAGGCTGTTAGTACCATTAGAGTATTACAATTTGAGCATATCAAATTTTGGTGCCGTTGCCGGGGACTCTTTCGATTCACTATTAGATTAAAGTATTTGATTTTGTCTAGATTTTTATTTTTCTGTTTTACTCACACGTTTTTGTTTTTTTTCTCTTGTGTGTTTCAGGTATATGCCTAAGCCGCACACCAGGAAAAATCAAACAGGTCCTACCTTGAATCTTACAAACCAAGAGTTAGGAAGACTAGAGCGTGACAACAAGAAAGCAGCCAAGTCAGTGAAGATGGTCAAAACACTCATATTGAGACCTGATGAGGCTGGAGTTTTGAGGGATCAAGAGGGCAATGTCTACAACGAGCAAGGCCAGAAACTTGATGCTGAGGGACGAGTTATTCAGGAAGAACACGTCGTGGCATCGATCGACACAACCAGTAAGGCATCGACCGACACAACCAGGAAGGCATCGACCGACGCAACCTTGGCATCGATCGATGAGAGGACGTTGAAGAAGCCGGAGGAGAAGGAGAAAAGAAGAGGAGAAAAGAAGCAGCGGTTGGAGAAAAGAAGAGGAGAAAAGAAGAGGAGAAAATAAATCCACCATTTACCTGAGACGGTTGAAGAAGCCGGAGGAGAGGAGAAAAGAAGCAGCGGTGGAATGGAGATGTTAGAGAGATGAGAGGACGTTGGACGAAGCTAGAGGAAGAGAGTATAAGAAGTAGCGGTGCTGTGTGATTTAGACGAGAGAATTTAGGTTAGTGGAAGAGGAGAGAAACACTAAGGGAAATGAAAGAGAAGAAGAAGAGGAAGACGAAGAAAAACACTTAGCCAAAAAATAAATTAGGTTTTTTACCTCTCTCCACAAACCCAAATTATTTAGACGGTAAGGCCCAAATTTTCCCACTATCCCCAAAACTTCACTCCCTCCAAATTATAATAAATTATATAATCTAATATTTTTTACAGCAAATTATTTTATGTAATTTTTAGTTTTTGTAATGGTGGATTTATTAATTATATGATATGACATATATCTTACAAAAGTGACAAACGTAGTGAAAAATAATTCAACATTATACCACATATTTGCCACGGTGATGTTCCTGAAAAACATAGCCAGAACATAAACACGACCTACCGGTCATGGCTATATAGCCACGAAAAATGTGGTGACTACTTCGTAGCTAATTTGCAACGACAAAGTTTCGTGGGTTTTCATAACTATTCGCTACACATATTTTGTGGCTTTTTCGTAGTTATATTACCACATAATTTTTTTCGTGGTTTTCCGTAGCTTTTAACCACGGAATTGCCACAAAAACGCCACAACCAACCTTCTGTAACTATTTCGTGTTTATTCTGTGGCTCTTTTTCTTTAGCCACAGAAATTTCGTGGGAAAGCCGTGGCTATGTGAGTAAATTTTATAAGTAACATCACAAATTTTTAGTTTAGATGTCTAAATAACAAAAAAATATATGATTTATATTTGGCTCAGAAAATAATCGGTATACACAAAATTAAGCTGAGAGTAATCGAATTAGGCGGGTGATAATCAAATTAAACATGTCGAAATAAACAGGCAAAATCGAATAAATGATGCTAGGCGGAGATTAGTCACTAATCGAGGTGGAGAGGGTAGTCCTAGCGATTTTGCGGGGTGTAATCGGTGCTAGGTGGAGATTTGTAAAACATGGATTAAAATTAAGTGAAACTTATCTTTTCATCAATGTAACTTTTATTTAATAGTTTTCACTAATTAATTTTAATTTAAATAGTAGATTAGACTTTTTATTTATTTGAAAGGAATCTATACTATGAAAGTTGGCCAACTCTCTCCATCTTGTGACACATCAGCAATGGAGAGAGTGCCACATGTCTATGACTAAAATCAACCCATCTTGAATTCTTTATTTTACTTGATTGATCCTCTTCGTCTTCTCTTGCTTAATTTTCGTAGTAACTGCTACTTCGACCCTTTTCGTCTTCCCTTGCTTTGATTTTTGTAGTAATTGTTCCTTTATAATATCTCTCACATCCTGCTGTCTTTTTTTGTAGTGAACGAAGATGAGGAAGATGAAGGTCAACTGTAGAGAAAGGAGAACTTGAAGATCAAACATATTCAGAGAGTACTCTTTTGAAGAAATCACCAACGAGACTTGGCTTCAGAATACATATTAGAATGTTGAAGATAACAAAGGACTGAACTTCCTAAAGAAAGAAAATTATCTTATACAGATGTTAAGACAATCTTAACATCATCTTGAAATTCTCTAATTGGAACTGATTAGTATGCTTATTGTTCCAAATAGCTGATGGGTACAGCTTGTGGATTTTTAGGCTTCTAAAGAGTCTATATCCACGCATGAATAAATTTATATTGGTTGTAACTGTTTATTTTTTGTAGCTTACCTATACTATTTAATGCATTAGTAATGGTTTATTTTTTTTGCTCAAAATAGATTACAAGTTAGTTTCTTCAATATGGGAATTGCATGCTATGTTTTGCTTACTGTTTTCTTTAATTATTCTTATATTTCTTGCTTTGGTACAGTGTAGCAGGTTCGGACAAAAATCCTTATATTGCAGGAGTCCTGAATATATAGAGAAAGATTTTTAATTAATTCTTCTAATTATAGTTTGTAAGTGATTATATTCATTCTCATTCGATAACAAACGAGAAAAAGAAGAAACTTTTACTAAGGATTTTGTTTTTGAGCGGTATTGTTTCTAAATTAAGGATTTTATGTATCTATGACCGGTAATGTGTGTTGTTAAATTTTACTACAGAATAAGAAGAAACTGATCATTTTGTGTTTGATTCTTAAGAGGTATAATAGATTATAAGACTTGGAAATTGACCAAATTTACTACAGTTTTTTTCCTACAAAAACTGTAAATTTTCGGAGAAAAACTGTACAATATCAAAGAAAAAGAAGATTCAATCATGTGTGATGGCTACTCCAAATTTTCAGTCACATGATATTAATCATCATGGTTTGTGCTTTCGTTTTTTACTATACTTATACACGATCTGATAGATAGTGAAAATGTAATTGTTTGTCTCGCTAAACGATAATCCGCACAATTCGCGGATACTCATCTAATAATAATAAACATCAAACTTATACATCAAAGATGTTACCAGGCTTACGAACCTTTTAGAACCGAAAAGGCCTTCAACTCATGCTATCCCTACTTTATGCATGGCCCAATTCTGATCTATATATGTTTTGGATTCGGTGTCGCATCTCAGAACAAATATGCTAAAGACAAAGACCAAATCGACAAAATTGGGCAGTTGATAAGAGAAATTTTAATTCCCTAATTGAGAACCGGCCCTAAATTTTCGAAAACCACAGGCAAAAAAAAAAAAAAGGTTTAGAAGGATGAAGAAGAAGAAGAAGTGTAAATGACAATTTGGTTTTTTTGGGTGTCTATTTTTGTTTGGTTGGCATGTTAATATTCCTTAATCGTTGTTTTCTAGATACTAATTAAAACAATGTCTATTTGTTTTGGTTAACACGTTAATATCTCTTAAGTAATTTTTTTATTTGTCATTTCATTTTAGAAAACAGGGGAAAAAAATATTTAGGGGACTTTATTGAAATTCACCTAGTTGAATCCTCCAATTTTTACTTTAATATTTTTATTTTAAAATATACAAGTTTGACACAAATTTGGCAATTAATTGCTAGATTAACACTCCATCCTATCCAATAACTAGAATGACTCAATTTTTAGGTAAAAAAACTAAAAACCTAGAATTTTTTTATTTTTTATTTAAAAACGAAAATACAATATAGTATTTAATATTTTGATTTAAAAATATAATTAATGAAAAATATAAAATAATTAAAAATAAACTAAAAACACAGAAAATTTGTTTTGTTTTCCTTTTTTTTTTAAAACGAAAATACAATATAGCATTTAATATTTTGATTTAAAAATATGATTAATGAAAAATATCAAAATGATAAAAAAATATGATGTTTATTTTTTGATATAATTTTTAAAAATAAAGTATGATTTAAAATATAATTTATAAAAATAATATTCTAAAAATTCTTTATAAAAATATTATTCAAAAACGAAAATACAATATAGCATTTAATATTTTTATTTAAAATATAATGTATAAAAATAATATTCAAAAAATTTACAAAATATGAAGTTTAAGATATATAGTTTAAATAAGTTTTATTTAAAATATAATGTATGAAAAGAAGTATTAATATAAGATTTATGAAAATATAATATAATATATAAAAATATGATTTTAAAATATGATGTTAATTTTTTAAATATGATTAAGGAAAATTAAAATGTATAAAATATGCTTTAAATATATGAGTTTAAAAATATGATTCATAGTATGATTTATAAAAAATATAATTAATAAAAATATGACTGAAAAAATATAACTTAAAACAAATCTGTTGTCACTTTAATTACATTTTACATCTAATAAATCTGTTATCAAACACCAGATTTTTGGAAGCAAATAAAAAAAAAACTGTCATAGCGTAGAAAAACCTGCGGTATTCACATAGGTCATTTTAGCAATTTTTTAAAAATGTTATAAATCTGTTATCAAACGACAGATTTTTGGTTCAATTAAAAAATTTGTCGTAATTTAAAACAAATTTGTTATCAATAGAGGTCAACCTAGTAATTATTTTTCTGTAAAAAAATCTGTCATGTTACGACAGACTTTTAATCAAGAAAATAAATCTGAAATAACTGTGGAAAATAAATCTGCAAGACATTTTACAAATCTGTCATATATTGTGAAATATGTGATGTCTTTATAAATAAGTCTGTCATGAAAAATAAATCTGTCATCAATTATAAATCTGTCATAAGTGTAGCTAAAAAATCTGTCATCCAAAATAAGTCTGTCACAAAAAAATCTGTTATACAAAAATAAATCAGTTGTGCCAAAACAAATCTGTCATACACAAATAAATCTGTCACAACTAGTCTAACAGACTTTTGAAAATATTTAGATTTTCTTAAAAAAAATTCTGAGAGGGTAAATTTGACTTTATTTTTTTTTCTTAATAAAGCAAAAAAGGGTATTTTAGGCAAAAAAATAACTCATCTAACCCTCACATTTTATGAGTTAGTTTAATAATTAAACTCTTAATTTGGGTCAATCTAGCTTTTCTCCCTTTATTAAATACATAACACATTATTTTAATTAGTATTTAGAAGCCAATAAATTAATAACCTGTTATTTTGACAAGAATTTCAAATCTTTTCGAGAAACTTGAGTCTATCATCTAGAGATAACTTTCATAAATCGGTCGAAGCAAGTGCGAGGCGGAGAGACAGTTGCATGAGAGTCCTTGGCTGATGGTTGTTCAAGAATCGAAATTGAATCTATGTTAGTGGGAGAGAATTATAACATCCGCAAACCAACTTTGTGGTTTTGGAATGGGTGTCGATCGACACCAAAGTGATGTCGGTCAACACTATTAATTGTTCTGTTAGGTCGGTTTGGTTTTAAATCAGCGAATCAAAGCGGTTTGGGTTGGGAAGCCATTAACCATGTTATTTAAGTAAAAAGTCAACATGAGGGTTCAGCAGTCACTTGTTTGTCGTTTCTAGAGATAGAGGGGAGAGAGAAAAGTTCCCATGTGAGTTCCTGTGAGTTTTCGGTAATTTTTGTGCCTTTTCCTCAGAGATTCTTCCTGTGTAGTGGTGATATGAAGCTAGGAATGTGGGAGGGACTTTATGTGGTGTTGTATTTTGTCGTGTTTGGTCAGAAACTTCATTTGAACGAGGTGAGTGCATGATCATGGCTTATCTAAGCTTGAGATTCTCTGATTTTTGTGTTCATAAGTTGTATGATTTCTTTGCTTGATTGCGAGATTCGTGGTTCCCGTGGCTATGTGAGACTCTCGTGTGGACCTTGGTTGAGCTTTGTGCGATTGGAGAATGATATCTGACTTGGAACTTTCAGGAAAACGATGCTCCGCATCATTGTTGGACGACACCAATGAGAGGACGACGTGAGGACTTTAACGAGTGTTGGTTGACACCATGTGGAGGTATCGGTCAACATAAATTAGGGTTTGTGTAGATGTCGAATAGGTGTCAGTCCACACCAGTTGGGTGTCGGCCAACACCAGGTGGCAGGTGTCGGTCAGCACCAGTTGATTGTCGGTCGACACCAGGTGGCTAGTGTTGGTTAATACCTGCTAGTGTCAGTCGACATAACTCCGGTCACAGAGTGAGGTTCTGTGAATCAACAGAAGATTCAGACTATCAGAGATTGGCCTAGACTATAGAATACCACAAAGATAAGGACTTTTCTTGGTTTGGCAGGGTGCTACAGGAGGTTTGTGAGGGGTTTTGTGAGCAAGGCACGATCGATGATTAGGTTGACAGGAAAAAATGTTCCTTTTTGTGTGGTCACCGGAGTGTGAAGAGGGTTTCACAAGCCTGAAGGAGATGTTGACATTGCTAGAGAAGAGTGAGCCTTATGTGTTTTATACAGAGCCTTATGTTTCGCAGCAGTTGCAAAAGCATGAGGACAAATATCCTACTCATGACTTGGATATGGCTGTTGTGGTTTTCGTCTGGAAGATTTGGAGGTCTTATCTTTACTGCGGGAACATACAAGTGTTTACGAATCATAATAGCCTGAATTACGTTTTCACTCAGTCTAAGCTGAATTTGAGGCATAAGCGGTGGATGGAATTGGTGGCAGATTAGGATATGAAGATAGCTTACCATCTGGTAAGATTAACTTGGTAGCAGATACTCTCAGTCGGAAGTGGGTGGCTTCGGCTCGGGAGCAGGATATGGAATCATTGGTGGGTGATATTAGTGCATTTGAGGTTGTGTATTATTTCACAAGAGCCTTTGGATTTGGAGGCGGTTGATCAGGAAGATCTTCTGAGTAGAGTCGGTTAGCTCAAGAGAAGGATGAGGGGCTGGTGAATGCCTTTAGGAATGTTGGTTTGGAGTATCAGGTCTCCGCCAATGGTACCATTTTTATGCACGGTCAGATCTGTGTGTCCAAGGATGAATAGTTAAGGCGGCATATTGTGAAGGAGGCTCATGCGACCATGTTTTCTATTCATCCAGGAACGACTAATATTTACTGTAACTTCAAACGGTATTATCATTGGGTTTGGAATGAAGAAGGATGTAGCTAGTTGGGTTGCAGGATGAGATGCCTGCCAACTAGTGAAGGCTGAGCATCAGGTTCCGAATGGCTTGTTGCAGAGTTTACTCATTCCAGAGTGGAAGTGGGACATGATCACGATGGACTTTATGGTAGGATTGCTAGTGTCTTGGACAGTTGATGTGATTTAAGTCATTATGGACCGGTTGAGTAAGTCCGCACATTTTCTGGCCATTAAGAAAACCAATGAAGCAATGGTTTTGGCTAAGAAGTATGTGAAGGAGATAGTCAGATTGCATTGTGTGTCTGCGAGTATTGTATCAGATAGAGATTCCAAATTCAATTCAGTGTTTTAGAGAGCATTTTAGGCAGATATGTGAACTAAGGTGCATATAAGTACAACCTATCATCCTTAGATAGATGGGAAGTCGGAGAGGACGATTCAGACTTCACAGGATTTGCTGAGGATGTGTTTGCTGGATTGGGGTGGTCACAGGGCGGATCATGTAAGCTTGGTAGAGTTTTCTTACAATAACTAGAGTCTATCGCCTATAGGTAACCTTCATAGATCGCTTGATGGAAGTGCGGGCAGTGGAGACGGTTGCGGACGGTTGCACGTGAGTCCTTGGCTGATGGTTTTTCGAGATTTAAGGATGAATCTATGTTGGTGGGGGAGAATTGTAACATCTACGAGCCAACTTTGTGCTTTTGGGATGGGTGTCGATCGACACCATAGGGGTGTCGGTCGACACCATCAATTGTTTGGTTCTGTTGGTCTGATTTTAAATTATCGAATCAAAGCGGTTTGGGTTTGGGATGCCCTAAACCATGTTATTTAAGTGGACATTTGATGTGAGGGTTCAACAACCACTCGTCTGTCGTTTCCAGAGAGAAAAGTTCCCCCTATGAGTTTTTGGTGGTTTTGTTCCTTTTCTTGAGAGATCATTCCTGTGGAGTGGTGACCTAAGGCTAGGAATGTGGGAGAGAATTGTTGTGGTGTTGGATTCGTCGTGTTTTGTCAGAAACTTCTTTTGAAAGAGGTTAATACATGACCATGACTTATCTAAAATTCAGATTCTCTGATTTTTGTGTTCATGAGTTGTATGATTGATTCCTTTGCTTGTTTGCGTGATTTTGTGGTTCTTTTGGCGTTGTGACACTCTTGTGTGAACCTTGATTGAGCTTGGTGCTCTGACTTGGAACTTCGAGGAAAACGATTTTCGACATTGGTGTCGAGTGTCGGTCGACACCAATGCGAAGATGTCGTGAGGACTCTAATGAGTGTTGGTCGACACTATTTGGAAGTGTCGGTCGACACAAATTAGAATTGTCAAAAATGTAGAGCAGGTGTCAGTCGACACCCGCTAGTGTCGGTCGACATAACTCCGTCGGCAGGCGGCAAATACTTGTTTATTTCTAGTTTGATTGTGTTGGTTGTTGACTGTTGATATGTGAATTCTCTATCCATGGTTGATGTCTGTCTTCTGTTTGGTTGCTAGAATCGGATCATTAGAATGATATTAAGATGCTGGTTGTTTGCTTTATGACATTGCTGGTTATTGATTGTTAAACTCATTGGTTTATTGGTTGTTATTCTATTAAAGTATTATTAGTTTAATGTTAGTTATTTTTGCTGTTTGAATTGATTTATGTTAGACCATCTTCAGCCCATATTTTTGATTGAGTATCAGTATATTAAAAAATTAAAAAATAATCAAAAGTTAGAAATAGTTTAGGTATTGTGGTTATGCTCAAATAATTTAAGATACATATTATGGTAATGGGTGTCAAGCTAGATGTCATTATGGGATTGGATCATGTCTTTTTTTATTAGTTAAAAGTTGAACAAATAATTTATTTATTATAAAATTGTTAAATTAATGTTTTTCAGAGACACATATATCCTATGACTGATGGAGATGTCCTTAGATTGTTAGTGAGTATGTGGTCATTAAACAATTTCTTATATTTTTTAAAAAAGTCGAATAATTTCAAAATTAATAAATTAATAATTATTAATTTATCAATAAAATAAAAATCTTAATAAATTAGTATATTTTTATGGTCCCATGTTATTAATTTATAGATGTTTATTACCATATCTAACAATTTATTAATGATCTATCCACCTTTTGCCCAAAAAAAAAATGACCTATCCACCATTCCATGCTTCTATAGAACCCTCCCAATCCAAAGTTACGGTTGTTGGATCCTTCTAATGGTTGATACCGGGCCACTTGTATAAATAGAATTGTACGAAATATTAAAGTAGATATGTGCCAAACTTATTACGAATTATGATTAACCGCGTAAGTGTTTAGGATTCCGAAGATCTTCTGGACTGAGGCTACACTTTGGAGGGGTATTGAACTTTACATTTTAAAAGATTTTAGAGTATTCTTAAAATCACCTGTTATTCAATCGATGATTTTTAAAAGTTTTTAGAAATCCTATGTTATTCAACTTGACATTCATGTAAAATCATTTAAAATAATACACAATCTCTTGTTATTCAATCAGAATTTCTAAAACTTACTTGAAATCTAGTATTATTCAAAGTATCACAACTTTTTTAAAAAATGCTACTTTGAATAATTCTAGGAGACTTGTTTTTATTTTTTAGTTAAAAAATATGACTAATAAAATCATACCCTTTGAGGTAAAATTTTGAAGGATTTCAGGAAAAAAAAAACAGTGGTTCATCGTTTTTGTAACTCTTCCCGTACAGCTCTGAGGTTTCCGATTCATAGATGTCACCACCATCGCTTTTCCAGCTTTTCTTCATCCTCTTCGTCCGAGCAAGGTAGACCAACTTCCTCTTCCCAAAACAGTTTCAGTGGTCGCAGTTAACTTGATGATGGCGACGACAATTCTTCGCTGCAATCATCTTCCAATCAAAACACAAAACTCTTCCTACTGTGTATCATAAGAGAGTATGAAATGACAGTTTCAGTGGTCACAATCAACATTGGCTACCGTGTTAACCCTTGGTCGTGTCGTCGTCGTTCCACTTATCGTCGCTAGTACGTTAATTCGTTAACTGCAGTTTGTTTTGGATTCAATTATTCAAATGTTGTGGTCTAACAAGAAAATCTAATCCTTTCTGGTTATGTAGAATTATTTCTTGAGCTCAACATTAGACACAGATATATACGCTTTGTTTTGGATAGTTCTATTACAATTTCAGACATTGAGTTGGAGTTTCAAACATTCAGCTTAAGTTTTACTCTTCACTTATGTTTAACTAAACAAACTCTATCTCTTTAGTGTTGGGTAATGTTTATTATATTGGTCTCACAAAATGCTATTGACATTGCTATTTTACCATACATTGGATCATGCTTTAAAAGAGACCATTTGAATATGCAGGTGAAATGAAAGTATAAACTGATCATGATGACTCTTCTTTCTATTGTGTAGTAAATCTCTCCCATCATGAATCACCAATTAAAAATTCAAAGAAAATGTCAAAAAGAACTTAACTTGTATGTTTAGTTGTCTACCAAAGTCTCTTAGCATTAACCATCACTAGAGATTCCTGTGATTTGTTTCATTCAACCAATTTTTTACATGGCATAGATAGTCTTTTGTTTTTTGTTTTGATAAAGGGACCGATGATGTGAATAAACTCAACTTTTCCTTTTTTTGGTTCTACAAATCTCTCAGAATCACCTTAAATCTCAACAAATCACAAGCTAATTTGTTTTTCTTAAAAATAAAAAATAAACAATTCTACCAAATAATCTAAAAACTCACTTAAATCTCACAAAATCTAAAATTTCCAAAATCCCATAAAATCCCCTCAAATCTTGTTTCAATACCCCCCTCTTTATAATAGTTATGTATGTCAATGTTTAACCATTTATTGCTTTTAAACCGAACCCAAACTGAACACGAACTTAAACCGAAATGCTCACCCCTATTTAAAACTCATTGCTTTACTAGTAAGGATGTAAATAAGATGTTTTTAATTAAAGAGTTAAAAAAACTACAATAAATTCTTTACAAACTAATACTCAGTAAATTAGTAATAGTTATAAATTAATTAATTTCTCATTTTTTAAATCGGACTAATGTAATTTTGGACATAATTTGATAAAACAATAAGATAATAAATATTTTAAAAATCCTATATAAATACATGGTCCCATCAGTACTATAAATACATAGTCGTATAAATACATGGTCTTGCCTTTAAAGTCATGTTTGGCTGAAGATCCTCAGTAATCTTAGCCAACAACTGATCATCCTTGCGGAGACAGTTTCGCAACATATACATATGGAAAACCTTGTGGAACGCATGCATAACCTCAGGCAACTCCAGTCTGTATGCTACCGGTCCTACCCGCTCCATCATTCTGAACGGACCCATATACCTCAGACTCAACTTAGTCTCTGTCAATGACTTGTTCGGACCCCGCAACATGGCCATTTTGAGGTACACTCTGTCTCCAACCTGAAACTCAAGATCTCTCATCCTCTTATCGGCATAACTCCTCTGCCGATCCTAGCTTTAGAACCCGAATCTTCTCCGAGGTCTCCTGAACAAAACTAGCCCCGTACATACTCCTCTCCCCCACCTGTGTCCATCATAACAGTGTACGACATGACCTCCCATATAACGCCTCATAAGGAGTCATCCCAATACTCGCCTGGTAGCTGTTGTTGTAAGCAAACTCTACCAAGCTCAGGTGATCTGTCCAACGGCCACCCCAATCAACACGCACATCCTCAACAAATCCTCCAGTATCTGGATCGTACTTTCTGACTTCCCATCTGTCTGGGGATGATAAGCTATACTCATATGCACCTTGGTGCCCATCTCTACCTGAAATGCCCTCCAGAACACCAAAGTAAACTTGATATCCCGATCAGACACAATACTCGCTGGCACACCATATAATCTGACTATCTCCTTCACATACTTCTTAACCAAGACCGCTGCTCCATCAGTCTTCTCAATAGCCAGAAAATATGCTGACTTAGTCAACTGGTCCACAATGACCCAAATAGCATCAAATGTCCGGGACAATGGCAACCCCACCACAAAGTCCATCATAATCATGTCCCACTTCCACTATGGAATGGGAAGGCTCTTCAGCAACCCGTGTGGACATGATGCTCAGCCTTCACTAGCTGGCAAACGTCACACCTCGCAACCCAACCAGCTACATCCTTCTTCATCCCGATCCAAAGATAGTACCGCTTGAGATCACGGTACATCTTGGTTGCTCCTGGATGAATAGAGAACATGCTCGCATGAGCCTCCCTCAAGATCTCCTGCCTCAACTCCTCATCCTTGGGCACACAGATCCGACCCAGCACAAGTATGGTACCATTGGCAGAGACCCTATACTCCGACCCAATAACTCTAGAGGCATTCACATGCCCCACATCCTTCTCCTGAGCCAACCGCATTCTGCTCAGAAGATCTGCTCTATCAGCCGCCTCCAAACTCAACGACTCCTGAGAAATAGCACACAACCTCAATGCAATAATCTCTCCTACTAAAGTCTCCATATCCTGCTCCTGAGCCGAATCCGCCTGCTTCCGACTCAGAGGATCTACCACAACGTTAGGCTTACCATGGTGGTAGGCTATCTCCAGATCATAATCCACCACCAGCTCCATCCACCGCCTCTGCCTCAAATTCAGCTCAGGCTGAGTGAATATATACTTCAGGCTCTTATGATCTGTAAACACCTGTACTTTTGCACCATAAAAATAAGATCTCATAAACTACATCAGCCATCTCCAAATCATGAGTATGATAATTGTCCTCATGCTTCCGCAACTGCCATGAACCGTAGGCAATCACCTTCCCATGCTGCATCAACACACACCCCAAACCAACTCTGGATGCATCTGTATAAACCACATAGGGTTCTCCCTGCTCTGGCAATGCCAACGTTGACGTAGTAGTCAACATCTCTTTCAGGCTTGCAAAACCCTCATCATACTTCTGTAACCAAACAAAAGGAACATCCTTCCCTGTCAACTTAGTCATCAGACGTGCCTTGCTCGCAAAGCCCTGCACAAATCTCCTGTAATAACCTACCAACCCAAGAAAAACTCCTGAACTTTGTGGCATTCTACGGTCTAGGCCAATCCCTGATGGCCTGAATCTTCTCCGGATCTACATAAACCCAGTCTGCACAAACAATGTGACTCAGAAAACCCATCTCTCGCTGCCAGAAACTACACTTGCTAAACTTGGCATACAACTTCTGCTCCCGCAGCTTCTCCAGAACTGCTCTCAGATGCACTGCATGCTCCTCTGGACTCTTAGAACAAACCAGGATGTTGTCAATGAAAATGATGACAGATACGTCTAGAAACTCGTGAAACACACTGTTCATCAATCTCATAAACGCTGCTGGCACATTAGTCAACCCGAAAGGCATCACTACGAACTCATAATGCCCATACCTCGTCCTGAATGCAATCTTCCTCACATCTGCCTCATCTATCGGGATCTGATGGTAACCCGACGCCAGATCTATCTTGGAGAACCATGTAGCACCTCTCAGCTGATCCAACAACTCATCGATCCTGGGAAGAGGGTACTTGTTCTTCACAGTGAACCGGTTAAAACCTCGATAATCAATACACAAGCGGAAACTCCTATCCTTCTTCTTAACGAATAACACCGGCGCTCTCCACGATGATACACTAGGACGAATGAATCCCTTGTTCAACAGATCCTCCAACTGCTTTTTCAGCTCTGCCATCTCTACTGGAGCCATCCTGTAAGGAGCCTTGGATAAGGGCATTGTACCTGGTTCTAGTTCAATCGAGAAAGGATCAGAACGAGAAGGTGCCAACCCCTGCAATGACTAGAACAAATCCTCAAACTCCCCAATAACCTGAAAACCGTTAACTGTAGACTGTCCCATTGACTCCAGCATCGATATAGTAACCAGTTAAGCTTGTCCTTTCTTGATCATCTTCCCAGCATGCATGGCCGAGATCACGAGACTCCCTAAGTCGGTGTAACTCCCTCAAAAACCAAGTTCCTTCCTGGATGCTCAAACTCCACTCTACCCTGATGACAATAAAGCTCTACCGGGCTGATAAGCAAATCCGCTGGCCACGACTCTCCTACGATCTGAATATTAACTCCCCTCGCCCGTCCAATGACTCTCAGGAGCTTGCCTCCCACAACTCTAACAACTCCCGCTCGCTCTGCGGGATCTCCTCTGATATCAGCACTCTCAGCAAACTCCAGGGTAATGAAGCTATTAATAGCTCAAGAATCGAACATAACGTGCGACCTAAATCCGCCCACCAACAAGGTCCCTACACAAACCTCATGTGCTAAGAACCTAACAATTTATCACAGGCAAAACATAAAATTTGAACCTACTGAAATTCACAAAGTTTTGGTACCAGAAATTATACCTGTGATCGCCCCAGCACTGGCTCCTCTGTCTCAACCGTCGTGTACACCCGTGGCGCCTGCTCAATCCGTGCCACCTGTAGCACTCCTGTCTGCACTACATGCTGCAACTTGGGACACTTGGGCTTGATGTGCCCAGGCTCGCTGCAATGATAGCATACACGAACCGCTGACTATGCCGTCATCGGGGCACTCCTCTAGGACAACTAGCCACCTTGTGGTCCATACTACCACATCCGAAACACCTATCTCCACTTGGCCTCTGCATAGCTTCCCACTTCTCTTGGTTCCCTGCGCAGGCTTGTCGCCCTTGCAAAAATCTCCATGATGCTGAGCCCTCTTAGGCTGCACTGTTGGACTAACCATCCCTGAGTGTGCCTGGATGTCCTCCTCAATCTATGCCGTAGTCTCAACCAGCTCTGCACGCGTAAACCTTCTTATCTGAGCCTCCTCGGACTCCATCGCCCGGCCCCATACATCAAAAGTCGACTGAACTCCACGTCCAGCTCCCGCAGTGACCGATTTCCCTGAGATAACTAAAGAAACTTCACCTCCAACCGTTATAATGCCTCTCTAGGAAAATACTTGCGGTTGAACTCCTCCATGAAGTCAGCCCAAATTATCTCTCTCTGTACTCTCCTGGCAGCCACTAATCTCCACCACAAGTGAGCATCACCAATCAAGTTGTGGATCCCTATGTCCACCCAAAACTCCTGAGGACACCTGAGAGACACCTGAGAGACTGGAAGTTACGTTCCATTCTCGCGCTCCATGCATCTGTAGCGGTAGGGTCTGAACCACCCGAAAACCGCTCAGTACCGATGTTGCTCATCTCTCTCAGCATACTGACATAACTCCTACATCCGCAGCCACTGGCTGCTGCACCTCCGCCGCCACCGGCGATACTACTTGAGCCTGAGCTAGTACCACTCCCGGTAACCGCTCCAACAGTTGTGTCAACAAGCCAGCCAGGTCAACACATCCTCCAAGGGCTCCACCCGTTGGGACTCCCACACCTGGAACCCTAGCATCACCGGCCACTCCGGCAGGGACACCGCCCACACCAACTCTCTCAGCACCTACGGTCCTATCAGTACCTCCACCAGCCACATTCATGGAACCCTCATGGAGACCCTGTGACTCGCCAACACCCTCAGCTATCACACTCTGATCCACGTTATCACTAACCGCTAGGCCTCTGCCCCTACCATGTCCACGACCACATCCGCGTTCCTGACCAGCAACAGCATCCTCTCTAACCATCTGCACTACCATGAACAGAAGGCTAAGCAAGCAAACTCAATGGAACACAAACAAAAACTCACCATGGAATCACACTGTAGGCTCGAATAGGATGTTTTAGGACGCCATGCCACACACAATTGACTAACTCACCTAATCAATAAAGGCCTCCAAATCCACAACATCAACAGTAGAAACCTAGTGAACCCAAATCTAGAACCGTAAGGACTCTGATACCAAACTGAAACGACCCGTTCCGTTTTTTTTTTGTTTTTTTTTCTTTTTTTTGTCAACCATTGGGCTACAACAGGCCGGCCCATTAGTCTAATCCCTACATTCGTAGGGAGCGGGACTCGATCCCTGGTGTGATGGTGCCTTGTGCATTAAGGACTTACCTTTGGCCACTGCACTAAGGTTTTTTTTTATATAATAATAATTTACTAATTAATTAGTGGTCAAATTCCCACTGGCCACCTAACCACAAACAACCAAACAACAGAAAATAACCAACATATACCATTAAACCAATAATCAATAATTAATAATTAAATAACCAAAAACAATAATAATTCAACAAAGTCATAAAACATAACATCAGCAACCTAGCAATGCTATAGTGACTCAACTCTAGCAACCTAACAGAAGCCAGACAACACATTAATGAGCCACTAGAACATCCTCCTCTTCATCGCCTAGATTCCACGATCACACTTTGCCTCTACTGCACCACAAACACAAATTGAGATGCATGAGTATATTATAAACACTACGTGAAGCAATCCTTCCATCTATTGGGCTATACACACAAGCAATTGAGATAACTCTAACCATCAAGCAACAAACAACAAATAACCAACAATCCAGGACACTGCATCGACCGACACCAACTGGGGTTGCATCGACCGACACCAACTGGGGTTATATCGACCTACACAAGCTTAAATCGACCGATGCAAGGTTCACCTGCATCGACCGACACTCACACTGCATCGACCGACGCATGCTCGACATTGCACGAAATCCCTGACTACATCGATCGACGCCTCCAGATGGCATCGACCGATGCTCCTAGGTCAGACCGCGTCGTCCTCGCATTGTATCGACCGACACACAAATTGCATTGACCGATACACATGTCGAGCATCGTTTTCCCGAAGCTTCTCGCCGGATCTCCATCCCAAAGCCACCAAAACACACAAGCCAAAGCCACAAAGAAGCTTTCCATGCCTCTTGCAACTCAACAACGTTCTGACAAGCCAAATAAACACATAAACAGACAAATCAGAGAAATCCCAAGCTTAGATAAGCCATGGTCATGCACTCACCTTTGCCAAGAAGATTCTGACCCTCAAACAAACAGATCTACACTCCTAGGAAGCTCCTACAACGATCCCAGCTACAAATCTTTACAGGAACAGCCTCAAATCTCTAAAAACTCTCAAGAACAGTCAAGAACTTTTTCCTCTCTTTCTTTTTCTCTAAACACGGCCAACCTCGGCCAAACCCTCGAGTTCCTACACGATTTTAGGGTTTTCCTAACCCCAAAACGCAACGTGTAACTTAAACTCGTTCACGAAAACCAACCTTGCATCAATCGATGCACCTCCCAAACCGGGATTCCAGTTCGCGGATGTTACAACAATCTTCTGACCTCTTATCATTAGAAGAGTTCATTCCATATTCATATCCCACGAAAACATCTTCAAAAATTCTAACATCGAATATCGATCGTTGGCCTAATTATAGAAATCATATGAACATATTGATATCCCATATTAAATGCAAATATACACAGTTTCATGAACGTTTTTAGTGCTATGTCGCTACAACGGGGTTGTCCAAGTGCATCACCTGCCATAATTGAATTTCCGACAAAATCAAAAATACTTAGACGATGAAAAGGTTGAATCCGATAATGAATATGAGTTCACTAATCAAAGTTACATATTTTTATAAAACCTCATATATTATTTTCATATGTTAATTTTTTGATGCAGCCTCAGCGTCGTTTTCTCAAAAAAAACATAGTGTACTTTAAAGATGTTGTTTCTGCCAATGTTTTGTGTTAAAAGCATTTGATAAAATTGATGAAATCTCAAGCTTGTTTTATCTTTTACTTATTTATCATGTTATAGAATTGTAGCTCAAGTTGATAAAATTGATGAAATCTTAAGTTTGGTTTATATGCTACATAAATCACATGTCAATTTTTTGTAACAGCTTACATATAACTTTTTCTATATTGTGTGACCATTGATTTTGTTTTTTAGATGGATTATTTTTTTAAGAGTCTTTTTTATAGTTTTCCCAAAAAGTGGACCCTTACAATGTTTTTATTTTAGATCAAAACATTTCAATTAGTTGAGTAATTAATCTTTTATTTTTATTTCAGTAAAATTTAATAATAAATCTTTGCAACATATTTTTCTTAGAAATTAATGTTTCACTTCAATTTTATTTTGTATTTAAAATTTTAGAAATACAATTACAGAAATTATTTGTTTTACTCCACCATGCATTAAAATCTTACTTCCATTCTAAAACTCATTAAACCAATATGAATTTTGGAATATGATCATTTTTTGGTTAAATTGAATAATAACATTATTGCTAAAGCAAATTTATAGTATTATTTTTACTATTTTAAAATTTTCTTTTGTGTTACTTAATTCATTTTTATAGAGTTATTATTTTTATTATTTACAAAAACAAATTCATATTATTATTATTATTACTATTATAAAATTTAATTAATTTTATTTAATTCATTTTTATTTAATTTTCTACTATTATTATAAGTAATTAAATATGTAATAAATAAATATTTAAAATAATAATTTTCAATGCAAAAAAGATATATAGCATTGTTTAGGTGGATGATGATGTGGAGCAAGGAGAAGAGAAAAAAGTTATATATTAGAGATTTATGGGATAAAATGAATCCACAAATACATTTTATGAACTTTCCTGCTTGGTAATTAAAAGTCTTTAGAGTGTAGACATTATTGGCCTGACTGGTGTATCAGAAATAGCAAAATAACTAAATAATTATTAACGAAACAAGCTAAACTGGATAAAAAATATTTAATAGAAAATTTAATATAAAGCTGAAAACTAGTTTTGATTGATTAATCAAATTATGCTTTTTAGTTATATTTTAAAATGTTATATATGGTGGAATCAATTTTAACACGTGAATTTTTTTTAAAGATATTTTGAAACAACCACAACTATTTTTAATATAATTAATAATACCATTATCTTTGTATACTTATTTAAGCAATGTTGATAGAAATTTAACCCTACTATCATGTGACATATTACTAAAAATGCCATTGTATTTTAATTAATTTAAGAACTAATAAAAGAAAAGCTTACACTGGTTTATAAAATAACAAAACACTATTTTCCAAATTGTTTAATAAAATTATTTAACATATTCCATTTATTGTTTCAGAAATCTTAGGAAACAATAACAAACTATTTAGAAAAATTATAAAATTTAATTTTATTGATAAGACTAAGATTAAATTTTTGCATCCTTTCATCGTTCAATAATGACAGATATATTTTAAAACTAAGATATAACATTGTTTATATTTTAAAAATATAGGACATTATATATAATTTTGCACTGTACATCGACGCAATAATCCTACTATATTAATTAGGAAGTACAAATATGACACTAACCTTAAAATGTGTAAACAATTACATTCAATTGTTATTAAAAAAACTTAATTAAGATTAATTAATTAATTAATTAAATAAATCTAATTAATTAAAAACGAAAATTGGGACACATAAAATAAAATAAATTGTAGAAAAGTAAGAAAAAAAATCTATTAGAATCAAAACTAATTTGTACTTAAACAAAAAAAATTAACAGCTAAGATTTTAAATAAACATTTAATATAAACAAACTGAATTACATTTAATAAAAATTGACAGGTTTTCAATAAACATTTTTAAAATACAAAAAAAATAATATAAACAAACTGAATTTTTAATCACAAACCTTTATAAATAACATAATAACAAAATAAATTATTAAAAAATTTCATAAAAAAAAATTCAGCCCGCGGTTTTCTGCGGGTTAGTACCTAGTATCTTATTAAAATCTAAGAAATCACAAATGTTCAATCAAGATTTCTAAACATGACCGTTTTAATACGGGTTTTGTTTTATTTTATTGATTTTACAAATTTATTTAATTCACGGATTTGAACGTTGTATCATGTACCATATTGATATAAGAGTATGAAACTAGGTAAATTAAATGTAAAAGATTATAAAATTGATAGAGTAAATCAAATCAAACTTCTAATATTATTTTATAACTAACCAATTACAGTAAAGTTTACGCAAACATTTTCCGTGCTGTACAACACGACATGTCTAGATGAACACAAAATAACCAACAAAATTCAAGTCAATTATTGTAAATAATTAAACAGAAATAAACCAAAATATCCAAATACTTAACCAACATGCATCTTTTGTTTTCTTGCAACACAAAGAGAGATTTATAAGTATTATCACAAATACTTAGTGAGACGTCATCCTATCTACTAGATTATACAAACAAACAATTAATATCACCAAACCAATAAATCATAATACAACAATTAAACCAGGGCAATCAGAAACACAAAGCACGTCTATTGGCTGTCTGTATCGATCGACACCTACCCTTGGTTTCGGTTAACACCACCTCTCAAACTGCCTCGGTATCATGCTAGTATCGTCCGACACCCACACCAATTTCATCGCAAATACAGATGGTGTCGTTTGACACTAACCTGATCTCTTCTCTTTTAATTTTCGGTGGGGCTCTTATTTTCCAAGCGTGTGCTTTTAAAAGTTTCCAACTTGGACATCACTCTACATCCTCTGCCAAATATTCTGCAAGCCAATAACCCAACTTGAATATATATTCCTGATTTTATATAATGTCATAGTATCCCATATAGTTTATAAACTCTACTTATAGTCATGCCCCTAATAATCCGCATATCCTCTAGATCCATAAAATGTTGTAGAATGGGTAAATGCCAGGCTTTTTGTGATTAGATTGATTAAATAATTAATCATCAAATTTGGTTGAAGTAATTTTTTCCATGTCAGATGTTGGGTGTTGAAGTATCTCTATTTTACACATTCTTAGCCATCTTTTTAGTCAGTTTTTGCATTGTCTAGAGTCTATCTACAGCATTTTCAGGTCCTTAACCTTAGATAGTTGCATTTAGGTTTCTAGGATGTTGCATTGCTGCATTATTGCATTTTGGATGAAATAGCTGATTTGGAGCCTCAAAAGAGCAAGAATGAGGAGTCACCCGAGCATTTACCCAAAGGTGTGATCGTGCAGAAGAACAACCCAAATCCTTAAACTGCACGAGTTGAGCTAAGCACAAGAAGAACCACCCAAATCCCAAACCGAAAATATGCTCAACCCTAGCCTTGTGTAGATGCTTTAGATGACAGCTGGTGCGGCTAGGTCAAGTGGTTTCAATATATAAAACCTTTCTTATTTTTGACACCCACGACCCTGGATAGTGAGCGAGACCCACCCAAAGACTTTGAGAGCCAATTTTACATGCTTACAAGCTTTGTTAGGATTTCTTAATTTCGGTTTTTGCAATTCTATTACTTTGATTTTGTATTACATTCTACTTCTTTTCAATACATCGTTTGCTTTTTTTTTTCAACATCTTTATTATGCAATTCTTGTTCGTTATTGTGTTTAAGTCGATTGCAATGAGATATGAGTAGTGAACTAAATTTTCTAAGGATGGGATAGGCTAGTAAGTGTTCTTAATCTATTAGGATGTTTTAGATTGATTGTTTTTATGAAATTTCCCTTCTAGATTAGTGGTCATAAGGCTAGTTTCAAACCGAGAGCTTCGGATTAGATTTTAGGCATTTCCACATCGAGAGGTGCTCGATGAAATGCATGAATAAACTAATACCAGAAATTTACTCACTTAGCCTAAGAGATTAGATGTTTAAGGAGTTTATTTACAATAATTGATTGGATTTTAATGCCTGCTTGATCATGCTTCTCCAATAAGATTTGGGTAAGGGAGTGATTAGGGTTGATTGTTTATACCACGAGAGTGGATTAGCAAGGTTTAGAAATTCATTGTCTAGGGATAAGATTGCTTGAGTCCTGTAAAACATTCTAGGTTGATTAGGAATACTTTGTGAAATGATTACCCCATCCTTAGGAGCTTTCGTATTTTGATTGTTTACAATTTTGATATCAACTCGACCACCGACCAACCTGGTACTCAATCACCTGTATCGTGTGGTACCTCGAGTTGTTCTTCATTTTGTTCTTATTTTCTTGCTACCTGATCCCCTACTCGATCTGGTACATGATTGCTTGCATCATGTACACTGGTCGTGTAGTTTGTTATTTCCATTTTCTTATTTCTGTACACCTTAGGTTGTTAGATAAAACCCCCAATTTTGCTTGGCTTGACTTGCATACAACTATTTGGATTGATAACTCTTTGTACTACAACTGCATAGGAAACCCTGGTGTAAAACCCGATTTACCAAGCGTTGATAGCTCAACTGGTAAAGACTCTCTGACAAAGTTTAGTGGTCGCCGGTTCGAGGGAAGACGCTTGGAGGGGACCATATAAAATGTTGTGGCCCCTGGCCTGAGAGGATGTATGGGCCTAGGTCCGGAACCTCTTAGTAATGAAAAAAAAAACGATTATTAATTTGCTGTTGTTGCTATTTGGTTGTTTCTTATTCTTACATCTAGGATTTCAAAACTTGCTAGATCAAGTTCTTTTTATTTTTACTACAAGGTATTGACTTGTTTGCTTCTTCTACTTGTCTGTTTTGTATTTCAGGTACCACCCGATCACCTGGATCGAATTGACCATCGAGTACCAGATCGGATACCCACTCATGCATGAAAGCAAGTTCTAAAGGCAACCAGAACCTCAGTCTTTTCATCGACAACATCGGTTGACCTCGGTTTCTGAGAAAGCAGCAAGTTCAACAGATATTTGAGCCACCAACATAGGTGGAAACGAATCAACAAAATGGTCCACCTATCCCTCCAGAGAGGACCCACATTGGTGCTGGAAACGCACATTCTACTCATACTCAGAGGCATGGAATTGTGCCTCCCGTTGTTCAGAACAAAACCTTTGAGATTAAGAGTAATCTCATCCAGATGATCCAGAGCAACAAGTTTCATGGATTGCCAATGGAGGGCCCATTAGATCATCTAGATGAGTTTGATAGGCTTTGTAGTCTCACTAAAATAAATGGAGTCAGTGAAGATGGCTTCATGTTGTGGTTATTCCCATTTTCTCTTGGTGACAAGGCACACCTATGGGAAAAATCATTGCCTAAGGAGTCTATCACCACATGGGAGGATTGTAAAAAAGGTTTTCTAGCCAAATTCTTCTCCAACTCCAGAACTTCAAGGTTGAGGAATGACATCTCCAGTTTTTTTTCAGAAAAACAATGAAACGTACAACGAAGCATGAGAACGTTTCAAGGGATATACCAACCGATGCCTTTACCATGGATTCAGCGATGCGTCTTTACTAAGCACCTCCTACCGAGGTGTAGTCCCGAAGATCAGAATGTTGTTGGATACAACTAGCAATGACAACTTCCTCAACAAGGATGTTGATGAAGGTTGGGCTCTTGTTGAGAATTTGGCTGAGTCTGATGGTCACCAAAATGAGGACTTTGATAGGACCATCAGATCGTCGAGCGACAATGAGAAGAAGTACAAAAGGGACATGAAAGCTCTAAACGACAAGTTGGATAAGATCCTCCTCAGCCAGCAGCACAACATAAGCTTCGTGTCTGACGAAGGCCAGTTTCAGCAACAAGATGGGGACGCTGTTCAGATTGAGGATGTCAACTATCTCAACAATCAAGGCAGCTACAACAAAGGCTACAATCAGTATATTCCCGGTCCACCAAAGCATTATGTCTCCTATAATCAAGGCTACCACCAAAGACAGAAGTTCCCAGGCCGCCATCAACAACCACCTACACAACCACCCGATCCGGAACCAGACCTGCATAGCCTCTGAAACAAATTTTGCTTACTCAAACAAGTCAATCCATAGACACAGCAAAGCGATTCGCTGACAAGAACAATCTCATAGAAACCAACAATAAGGTTAAGTTTGGCACTATGAACTCCCAAATCAAGCAGCTTGAGGGTAAGACTGCTTCTACCTCTGCTACACGTGCATCCACACATGCAATTGCATTATGCAATGGACGCCTTTTACAGACTAGAGAGGAACCAAATAACATCATCAAGGACAGTGAGGACTTAGATGGGGAGAATTTTGGTCAGGAAACAAGTACCAAGAATCCACCAAACCAATCAGCAACACCCGATCCAGCGCCCAATCAGCCTACTCGTGTACCGGATCAGGTAAACTCCCGGATAGAACCTAACCCTGTTAATAAGTCAGATGACGAAAGCAGAAAGAAAGACGCTTTATTCCCCCACCTTACAAGCCACCTCTACCATTTTCTGGGAGGTTTCGCAAAGAACTTCTAGAGAAATACAAGGCCTTGTTCGACAAACAGATGAGAAACTTGAGCTTTGTGTGCCTCTAATGGACGTCTTTACTCTAATACCTCCATACCATAAATTCCTAAAAGATGCAGTGATGGACAGGATCAAGCAAGTGCAAGGGATGGTAATACTAGCCACAATTGTAGTGCTGTCATTCAAAGAACAGTCATCCCCAAGAAACTTAGCGATCCAGGATCATTTACTCTACCATGTTCAATACGACCATTGTCGTTTGGAAAATGCCTTTGCAATTTGGGAGCATCAGTTAGCCTCATGCCACTAACTGTAGCCAAACGACTGGGAGTTGAGAAGTTCAAACCTAGTGTCATACAGTTGATTATGGCAAACAGATCTGTACGACTACCATATGGAGTGTTGGAGGATCTGTTAGTTAAGGTGGGATCTATAGAAGTACCAACTGACTTTCTGGTCCTGCAAATGGATGTGGAACCAAAAGACCCATTGATCCTTGAAAGGCCATTCTTATCCATAGCAGGAGCGATGATAGATGCGAAGGATAGGAAGATTGATCTGAATCTTGGCAAGGACTTCACCATGAAGTTTGATATTCTCGAAGCCATAAAAAAAACATATAGCTGGCCAAACTTTATGGGTTGATGAAATGGACAAATTGAGTGAAGAAATGTTTGAAGAGGTAACAGAAGATGACTGCCTAAAGACATCCCTGACAAAGGATGGGAAAGAGGGATTTGTACATCAAGAATCAGAACTCTACAAGGAGTTGTTAAATACTTACAAGGCAGTCATTGAGCCAGAATTGAATGAGGGTCTGGCTGAGACCATGGAGGATAGTCTGTATCCCAAAAAAGGGAATCTTAGCAACTCGACCACCTGCCCAATCACTAACTCGACCATCACATCATACGTAATGTCTTGCAGCAGTTCAAAAATTATCTATGCAGAAGAAGACCCAACCACCTGCTCGATCATCCCTTCGTGAAGCATGATCGAGGTCCCCGTGGAGTCACCCAACCCAGACTCTAATGACTGGTCCAAAATGAAAGCACCAAAGGTAGAGCTAAAACTCTTCCATCCGGGCTAAGGTATGCCGTCCTAGGACCCAATTCAATTTATCCTGCTATTGTCAATGCTAATCTAACAAGCGAAGATCTAGAATTGCTCTGTGCTGAATTAAGAAAATATAGAAAAGCAATTGGCTATACTCTAGTTGACATTAAGGGAATCTCGCCTCATCTGTGTACTCACAAGATTAATTTAGAAAATGAGTTGTACTCTAATATTGAACCTCAACAAAGATTAAATCCAAACTTAAAAGAAGCGGTAAAGAAATAATCTTGTAATTGTTTGATGTTGGAGTTATCTATCCTATCTAAGATAGTACTTGAGTATCTTTAGTGCATTGCGTTCTAAAATAAGGAGGAATCACCGTAATCAAAAATGAAAAGATGAATTAATCCCCAATAGGAAAATCATGGGGCACAGGATGTGAATCTTTCATGGATGATTTTTCCCTGTACGGCTCCTCATTCTCTTCATGTCTATCAAACCTTTGTCAAGTGCTGACACAGTGCGAAGAGACTAATCTAGTGCTAAATTGGGAGAAGTGTCCCTTCATGTTTTAAGAAGGGATAGTACTTGGCCACAAGATATCAGAGAAGGGAAATTGAAGTCGACAAGGCTAAAATTGAAGTTATGATTCAGCTGCAACCCCAAGATCGGTAAAAGACGTTAGAAGTTTCTTGGGATATGCAGGATTCTATATGAGATTTATTAAGGATTTCTCCAAGGTTACAAGACTGTTAATGCAACTTCTTTGTAAAGAAGCCAAATTGTTGACAAAGACTGCTTGGAAGCTTCCAACAAGATCAAAGAAGCCCTAGTAAGCGCTCCAATAATTCAAGCTCCCAATTGGGACCACCCTTTTGAAATCATGTGTGATGCATCTGACTACGCTGTTGGAGAACAACAAATAGATAAAAAGCTCTATGTGATATACTACACCAGCAGAACGATGAACGAAACACAAAGTAGGTATGCCACGACAGAGAAGGAGCTGTTAGTGGTTGTCTTCTTTGCGTTCGAAAATTTCAGAAGCTATCTAGTGGGATCACAGGTCACGGTGTACACCGATCATGTTGCCCTAAGATACATCTACTAAAAAAAGGATACCAAACCCATGTTTCTAAGATGGATTCTTCTGCTGCAAGAATTCGACATAGAGATTATGGACAAGAAAGGGATTGAGAATGGTGTGGATAAACACTTATCTAGGTTGAGAATTGAGGACCCGATCCATATAGATGATTTGATGCCATATGAGAGATTGATGCAGATTTTCTAGAGGAGATGAGCCACACGATAGGGCACACGCTCAACCACTCGATCCCCTACTCGATCGAACCGATCGAATTAACGGTGATCGAGTCAGCTAAGCTACCTTGGTACTCCGACTACGTGAACTACAAAGTATGTGGAGAAGTTTCTTACGACTACAACACCCATAAGAGGAAGAAATTCTTCAGGGATGTAGATAGCTATTACTGGGATGAGCCCTACTTATACAAGAAAGGGACGGATGGATTGTTTAGATGATGCATAGTTGAGGAAGAAGTGCAAAGATTACTAGAACATTGTCATTCCTTCAAACTGGCCTCTGGTGGCCAACAATGCTCAGGGATGCTCAGCTTTTCATCACCAAGTGTGACCCGTGCCAGAAAATGGGCAACATAGGGAAGAGGAATCAAATACCTCAACAACTGATTCTGGAGGTTGAAGTTTTTGATGTTTGGGGGATTGACTTCATGGGACCATTCAACCCGTCGTCAAACAGTAACACTTACATCCTAGTGGCGGTTAATTATGTCTCCAAGTGGGTTAAAGCCATAGCGAGTCCTACAAACGATTAGGTCGTAGTAAAGATGTTCAAAAACATTATTTTCCCTAGATATGGGATCCCTAGAGTAGTGATCAGCGATTGGGGAACGCACTTCATTAATAAAGTCTTTGATAGCCTGTTATGCAAGTATGGGGTCAAGCAAAAGGTAGCTACTACTTACAACCCCCAAACCAGCGGGAAAGTTGAAGTGAGTAATAGACAGATCAAGGCAATCTTAGTTAGGATTATGGGTGAAACAACTCGTCCCATTTTTTTTTAATAATAATAATATATAATTAAGTATTCCATACTACTTAATTAAGCCAACCAAACCACAGTTCATCATTAAACCAACAACAACCAATATGAACAGCGGAAAACATACCAACAATACAAGACCAACATAACATTAATACAATAACATTCCTAACCATTATATCCAACAACCTATCATAATTCTACCAAGGTTCCAACAACAATAATATAACCATAACACAATAACCGAGACCCTAGATCATCCTCCTCCTCATCGCCACACCACAAACAACAATTGAGATGCGTAAGTATTATCACAAATATTTAGTGAGGCAATCCTCCCATCTACTGGGCTATACACACAAACAATTGAGAAACCAATGTTTAACAATTAACAACCAAACACAAACAAACCAGGAAAAACAAGCATCAGCCGCTGCTGAGCAGATTGGTGTCAACTCGTTATGCACAAAGCCGAAAGTCGAAGAACCGCTTCCCAAATCCACTAAATCGTCTGAAACTCTCCTAAGAATCCTGGAAACTCATGGAAACCAACAAACAACCACAAGCATACAAGAAAACACCATAAAACACAACAAATCAAGCAAAACAAAGGATTCTCAGGCTTAGATCAACGATGGTCATGCACTCACCTCTTTTGCAGAAATTTCTGACCCAACAACGACGAATCCAACCCTTAGAAGCCTTCTCTTTTGTTCCTACCAAAAGATCTTCACTCCACAGCAACAGATCTCTCAATCCAAGCCAAGAATCTCCCAAAAAGCCTCCAAAATCTCAAGAACACTTTTTTCCCTCTAACTCTCTCTAAATAGCGACAAAAAACTCCCCCCAAAACCCTTTTCGTCGACCTCCCACTTAAATAACCCAGTTATAAGATTCCCTTAAACCAAACCGATCCAAATCGACAATTAACTCGAACTTGTCGAACCAAAAAATTGCTGGTGTCGACCGACACCACCCTTGGGGTCGATCGACACCCATCCCAAAAACCCATTAATTGGTTCGCGGATGTTACAATGGGGATCACAAGGAAGGATTGGACATTCAAACTAGATGATGCGCTGTGTGCATATATGACTGCTTACAAAACCCATATTGGGCGAACCCCATTCCAGCTCCTCTATGGAAAGAATTGCCACCTCCCAGTAGAATTTGAGTATAAGGCTATCTGGGCTACTAAGCTTCTAAACTTGGATATAAAAACTGCCCAAGAAAAGAGCAATGGATCTCCACAAACTTGATGAAATGCGATTAGAGGCGTATGACAATTCCAAGATATACAAAGAGAGAACCAAAGCTTTTCATGATAAGAAAATCCTGCACAAAGATCTTAAGGTTGGCGATAAAGTGCTCATGTTCAACTCTAAGCTTAGACTTTTTTCCGGGAAGCTCAAATCAAGATGGTCAGGACCCTTCACAATTAAAGAAGTTCTACCTGACGGAGCTGTGACCTTGCTCGGGAAGAACGGGTCCGAGTTTACTGTAAATGACCAAGGGTGAAGAAATTCATGGCTGACCCCACCTTAGTTTGACCAACCCCTGAGTCAAGCTTAGTGATTTTAAACAAGGGGAGAAAGTCCCAATGTTATTCTTGTGTATATAAATTAGGATTTGAGTACTCTTGATAGGTTTTCTTTCATGTCTTGGTCGCATAGGAATATATGATGCCACATCCAAGCACCTATTCGGTTGAACACTCGGGTCCCTACCCGCAACCTTATCCGATATAGTACCTGATGATGTACCCGATGGGTTACTCGATGCCGTACCCGACCTACCACTTGGATGCTGGTCCGAATAAGTCCTTCGTGCACATAACGGATCTTATTGATGAGCTAACCCCAACATCCACTAAAGCTGGTGACGATCTTGGATACACCCTAGAGAGCATGGAGTCTGCTAAAACCTCTTTCTTCATCCACCAATGAGGTACCACCTTTCATCAAAACCATTGTTTATACCATTGCATTATAATTTGTTTTATTTGTAATTCTTGGATTATTTTTCAGACTTTTATTTACAAAAGGGACTGTGTAATTTATAAGTTTTGGGGAGGGTCTAAGAATGTAATTAACATTGCATTTTATTTTCTTAGTTTGAATTTTTTTCATACTAGTTTTATTCACTTGAGTCTGCGTCTATTTGCATATAAAAAACCCAAAAAATTGAAAAATTAGAAAAAAAAAAAAAAAAAGAGTTTTCATTTAGTTGCATTTAACTTATAGTATTGAGTCTAGATTGCTTCATATAGGATTGTTTGCATATGCATTGGGAATTATGATAACTATAGCCTTATAAACATGCTGATTAACTAGGATAAATTCAATGCCCTCGTTATTAGCTGTCTGATGCTTGTTGATTGAGTTTGAACAGTAAAACTGAACCACACCTTGAATACTTATACTTGTATTTGAAACTTTGTCGAAGCATGCTGTGATTTGATGTCATTCCCTATCTTATTTGAACCTAATCTTGACTAATAATAATTAAATAATGCATTGAAATTAAACTCATGGACACAACACACATACTTGAATTATCTTTTTCCTTTCTACCACCCTTGTTAATTCAAGTAGCTGATTCCCATTATTGTAACAGTTCACCCCAGCTTGAACCTTACCCTTCTTTCAAGTCATTGCTATTCTTTGCGAGTTAGGGCTTTTTCGGATTGAGCTTGGTAGAAAGTGTTAGGTTTGAGCCGACAAGAATATGATCCTAAGTAGTTTTAGTTTTGCATTATCCGGACTAGATAGGATTAGGTGGGCACTTGTTTCAGGGATTTTGGAGTTTTTGGTTTAAAAAAAAAAAAAAAATATATGGGAAAGAAAAGGGTACAAAGTCTTTAGGAAAGCTGTGATCAAGGCTTTTAAAAAAAGATTCTACTAGAGGATTTGGGAGCCAAAAAAAAAAAAAAAGAGTTGGTTCTTAAAAAAAGAGAAGCATAGTTTGGTAAGAACATCAGTCCGCTAGAAAAATTTAAATAAATAAACCACCCCTAAGACTAGCTAGAAAAAATAGGTTTAGAAAAGCTAAAGGTAAAGGGTATAAATTAGACATTTGCTAGATGTATATTAGGAATGATCAAAATCGATATATGCACCTTTGGGTAGATAGGATCCTATTCTTGTATGCATCTGTTGGAGCTTACCTTTAGCATTCTCCTAAAGCTCAATCCATTTTTGTTGAGAGAAACTAAATTTTTAAAGATAAACCCTTTGGAAAAGAGACCACTTTTGTGTCTAAGCCAAATGAGTTTGATGACAATGCATAGCTTGATTCATGGTTTTCCGCTAATGAATGTTAAAGGGAATTACAAATTTGAATGCATATGTAGATTAAGCATATAATCAGGTTTTGTTGTGATTTGTGTAGCTAAAGTTCTTAAGTAGACTCCTTCACAATGCATCTTAGAGTTAATAACTTGGACATTGAATTTAACTAATTGATCACTAAGTTTTGGCTCTGAATCCCTACTTTCAAACCTTATACTCTTACTCTCTTGCTAGAGGACTAGCAAGAGATAAGTTTGGGGGTGTTAATATTTCTCTATTTTACACATTCTTAGGCATCTTTTTATTCATGTTTTGCATTATTGCACTTTGGATGAAAATGAGTGATTTAGAGCCTAAAAAGAGAAAGAATGAGGAGTCAATCGAGCATGTACCCGAAGGTGTGATTGTGAAGAAGAGCAACCCAAAGCCTCAACTCGAACTAGTGGAGCTAAGCACAAGAAGAACCACCCGAACCCCAACCCGAAGAGGTGCTCGACCCTAGCCTCGTGTAGATGCTTCGGATGACAGCTGGTGCGGCTAGGTCTAGTGGTTTCCAAATATAAACCCTTTCTTATTTTTGACAGCCACAACCGAGGACAGTGAGCGAGAGTTACCAAAAGATTTTGAGAGCTGATTTTAAAATCTTACAAGCTTTGTTAGGATTTCTTTATTTCTGTTTTTGCAATTCTTTTACTTTGATTTTGTATTACATTCTACTTCTTTTCAATACATCGTTTGCTTTCGTTTTTCAACATCTTTATTATGTTGTTTGTTTCTGTGTTTAAGTCGGTTAAAATGAGATCTGAGTAGTGAACAAAAGTTTTTAGGGATGGGATAGGCTAGTAAGTGTTCTTAATCGATTAAGATGTTTTAGACTGATTATTTTTACGAAATATCCCTTCTGAATTAGTGGTTTTAATGCTAGTTTCAAACCGAGAGGTTGGAATTAGATTTTAGTTATTTCCATACCGAGAGGTGCTTGATGAAATGCCTGAATAAGATAATACTAGAGATTTACACATCTCGCCTAAGAGATTAGATGTGTAAGGAGATTATTGACAATAATGGATTGGATTTAAATGCATGTCTGGTTATGTTTCTCCAACGAAAGTTGGGTAAGGGAGTGATTAGGGTTGTTTATTCTACCACGAGAGTGGATTAGCAAGGTTTAGAAATTCATTATCTAGTGAATAGATTGCTTGAGCCCTGTAAAATATTCTAGGTTGATTAGGAATACTTATGAACCGTTTACCCCATCCTTAGGAGCTTTCGTATTTTGATTGTTTACAGTTTTAATATCAACTCGATCACCAACCCGACTTGGTACTCGATCACCTGCATCGTGTGGTACCTCGACTTGTTCTTCATTTTATTCTGATTTTCTTGCTACCTGATCCCCTACTCGATCCGGTATATGATTGCTAGCATTGTGTACCCTGGTCGTGTAGTTCGTTATTTCCATTTTCTTATTTCTGTACACCTTAGGTTGTTAGATAAAATCCCCAATTTTTTGTGGCTTGACTTGCATTGTTTTCAAATGATCCCCAATATAATCATTTTGAATTGATAACCCTTTGTACTACAACTCCATAGGGAATTGATACCCTGGTGTAAAAACCAATTATCAGGTGTCGTGGATTAAAATCTTGTATCCAAGGGTCTCTGTGACACCCTTGTTTTAGAGACTTGCGGAGAGGTTTAAAAGAATTGATTCGGCCATCTATATCACCAAAGTGCACTTATCTTTTCGGTCAAGGGTCCTGAGAGAACTCCAGAGTTAAGCGTGCTTGAGCTGGAGTAGTTTTCGGATGGTTGACCTTCCGAGAAGTGATTATCAGAACTGTGCGAGTGAGGACAAAACACAAGGAAAGATCATGTGGTGATTTGTAGGGACGGTAAACAAGTCTTTAAAGCCTTCCGGACGTAGCATACCGACCGTCGGATATAAATGGGCTTGCGGGCCTAGTGAGAGGATTTAAGGCCCATTAAGGAAGATGGACCCATCGACTGGGAGTGTACATGGGGTCCACTGAGAGGTGGCGGTTGGGGCGTTACAAGTGGTATCAAGCCGAACCCAGACGATTGTGGAGTCGAGTGGGGTCACACCGTCGGGGTGAAGGTCTTAGTGCATAACGAGGACGTTGTGATCTGTTAGTGGGGGTTAATTGTGACATCCCGGTTTCAGAGACTTACGGAGAGGTTTAAAAAAATTGATTTAACCACCTATATCACCAAAGTGCACTTATCTTTTCGGTCAAGGGTCCTAAGAAAACTGCAGAGTTAAGCGTGCTTGAGCTAGAGTAGTTTCAGGATGGGTGACCTTCCGAGAAGTGATTGCCGGAACTGTTCGAGTGAGGAAAAAACACAGGTATATACATGTGGTGATTTATAGGGATGAAAAATAAATTTTTAAAACCTTCCGGATGTAACAAACCGACTATGGGATATGAATAGGTTCACATGCATAGTAAGAAGACGTGAAACCTATTAAAAAAAAGTGTACCCATAAACTAGGAGTGTAAACATAGTCCACTGAAAAATAGCGGTCGAAGCGTTAGAGTCTTGCTATACTGATATGTTATAATCTGAGTCTAATGACCATCTCGCTTCCTTTTCCACTAAACTTTAAGTCGAAAAAATATTATTCCATCCAAACGATAAAGAATGTTTATTTCTAAAATATCTACCTTTTAGCACCTAAACTATAAGAAAAAATCCAATAATTGTGTTAATTGCCAATATCGTTTAGCCATCATAAAGAATTTATTGTATAAAAACAACATTTATTCTTTTGCTTGGGGCGTTTACTAACCACGGGACCATATATATATATGAGAGAGAAAACCTTTGATTATAGTAAAAAAAAAAAAATACAAGGATGAATTCGTGCTACTACCGAGAAAAATCATATAAGCTGCTGACAGTAGCACAATTTTGATATTTTGATTGTTTGGAAGGGGATATACTTGGGTTCACTTCTATTCACCTTGACTAAATTGATCAATAGAAATGTACTATGTGCCATGTAATATTACATTAAATATTTAATTAATAAATACAATTTAAATTATAGGTAATTAACAAAAATAGCATCATTTTAAGTTTTTCTTCCAAACTTAACACACATTATTATTTTTTCCAAATTTAGCACACATTTTCTAATTTAATATTAAAATTACTAAAATTATTAATTAAAATATTTTTATAAAAATCTCCATCTTTCTCGATGATTTTTAAGAAATTGGAGACGATGAAGCAGCTTCACCAGAGAAGATCTCTAATTGGAGATGATGAAGCAGCTTCACTGGAATGGGAGATCGGATCAGGAAGGCTCGAGATTCAAGAGGAATAGATTGATTTGAAATCCGTAGAGAAAGAAGAGAGTGTGAAAAAATGCGGAAGGAAGTTAGGATGAGGTGACGACGATAAACACGATAGGGTTCTGAAATGGGAAATCGGATTATTTGACGAAGATGATTTGACTATGTTGTCTCAATCTCTAGTTCTGTCGATTTTGGCGTTAGATTTTAGCATAATCCCAGAACGGAGCCGTACGATTCACAATCTTTTGCTGGCTTTGTAATCAGATATTCATATTACAGGTGATCTCTCTCTCTCTCTCTCTCTCTCTCTCTCTCTCTCTCTCTCTCTCTCTCTCCCTAGATGTTGATGCTCAACTTCATTACCTTTTGATTCACGATCATGATTTTGTTTTGGGTGGTCTTGCACATATTGTTGTTTGTTAGTATCTTATGCTTTTTTTCTTGTTTTCACCTATCTAAGCTCTATAGTTCTTACTTTCATCTTAATTTTCCATCAACTTTTTGTGAATAAAGTTCTGAACATTTTGGTCTTTAGAACCCATTCTCGTGGATTCAAAGAAGTTAAACAGTTTTACTGCTACTATTAAAATTTGAGTTATTTAAAGCCATTAATATGGTTTCAGTATAATTAAAGATTGACAAATAACTCTATTTTCTGGTTGCAGATTTTGAGTTGCTTTTAGTATGAAGAAAAAAGTAGTAGACCAAGGGACATAATAATGCTAGGTTCTGGTAACAAAATGAGCGGAGGTACCACATGATTGTTGTCTCATACCCCAATTTTTCTCAAGTCTTAGAGAGTGTACTAGATACTTCCAAAGAGGTTGGATATGTATTATATTGTTTTATTTCGTAAGTTGTGAACTTGTAACTGATCTTTTACATTGTGATAATGCCTTGTTAACATTTATTTGTGACTAATCTTTTATGTTGTGATTCGGAGAAAGGAAAAGATGCTAGGATTAAACAAGTGTGTTCGTTTTTGTTGCAAAAAAATATTATTCAGGAAAGACTGATTGATGTTTAGGAAAGATCATTTTAAATTTAGGATAGTTTTCATAACAAAAATAAAAAGGAGAGCTTTTTGGCATATCTTGGGATTCGAATCCAAAACATTTACAAACTGTCTAAGAGAGTGTAACCAATAGCCAAGCTATTGATCCATGAAAAGAACATTAATATAGGTGATGCAAACAAAATTATTCAGAAAAAATTTGAATAATGTTTAGGAAGGATCCTTTAACATTCAAGAAAGTTTGCCTCAAAAAAAAAATCTGAGCTCTTTGGCATTTGTCAGAGTTCGAACTCGAACCTGAAGCCTTTACAAACAGTCTAAGAGAGTGTAACCAATAACAAAAATATTCAGCAAGGATTATACCAAAGTTAGGAACGATTCCTTGAATTTCATGATAACCTTCATAAAAATTTAAATTTTAGGATGAATTTAATAAAAAACCTTGATATTTGTAAACACCAGGATAAGCACAAAATGAATTCATTACCCTTTACTAATGGAGTAATCTTTGACATATTAAGGCAAAACACTAAAATGAGAGTTATAAACACATTTATTTAAATTTAGGAAGGATTCAATAATATTTAGGAATGACATCTTTACAATTCAGGATAGCTTTCATAACAATTTAGAAACACACAAAATCAAATCATTACTCATATATATATATATATATATATATCCCTCAATAAATAGAGTAATTTGTGATATATTGAAGCAAAACATAAATAAAAGATGGGATAAAACTCATTTCTTTAAATTTAGGAAGAATTTCATATTATTTAGGAAGACGTTTTTGAATTTTATGAATGTCTTCCTAAATGTCCGAAACCAGCATCTATGTGGCAATCTTTGGATCTGCAGGTTGTATGTCTCTGCAAATCCTCCTCAGTTCTCTCTTTTATTTGGTTTTAACATGAGTATTTGAATATTTTATTCAAGCTACTATACATATATTTCACTATTGTACGTTGGGGTTTGATACAATGTTCTAAAACACGATATACGTGGTCGTATATTCAGGATTGTTTTTGTGCTCTCTTTTCTTCCTCTCTATCTCATGACATTACGAAAATCAAAAAACATAACAAAGCCTGATCGAGTATTAATCAATCACAAGAACATCAACAAGTTTCTAATATAATGAAAATTCTCTACCTGAGTGTTCTAATCAAGAAGCATAAACATCACATTATTGATATATATCTCAAAGAATCTCTTTTTTGCTGCATCTGTATCAAATCCTTCTAATCCTTTGACTGAAGCAACACCTCCTAAAAACATGGCTCCAGCTGTGCATTGCCCAACCCAAGAAATCAACAAAATCAATCTAAACAAACATTAACATGAAAACTGATTCACAAATTGATTTGCCAAAGCTTTTTACTTGTTCTCGTAAGATGAATCAAATTATTCACAGTGACTTCAACTCCCATCTCAACATAAAAACATCAACGGCGGCAAGTCTAAAACTCCTCACTGTTACAAAGCACACCATCCATATCAAATAGAACCGCAGATACTTTCCCCCAATCATCTGATGTAATTGTAGCCGGAGGATTCTTCGCCGCCATACTCACTATCGTAGAGGACGGAAGTGTCGTTTAGCTTAATTAAACTCTGATCTTCGATCGGACTCTGGTGAATGAAGATGCTATTGATGAAAATTTTCTTGTATTGGTTTCAGTTGATCGGTTTGGCACTTAATTGAGAAGATATGAGATTAGAAATGAAGATCTCAGTTTGGAATCTTCACCACAAGCTTCGTCGGATCTTTGAGATCTAAAATCGTGAATTGATTTTTTAAAAAAATGAATTTTTATTATTTAAATTAAATAATAATATCAATATACAAATGCTAGTTTTGGAAAATTTGATCATGTGTGCTAATTTGAAACAAAAACTTAAAAGTGTGTTATTTTAGGATATTTCTCTTAAATTATACGGAGACAACAATTAACTGAATAAACTTAACGTTGGCGCACCTTCTCCTAGTCCTCTTCTACAGAAAGATTTTAGATAAGGGCTTTGGTGTAATTTATTTTAGTCGTCAAACATATCATAGGAAGTTCACATGATAGACACCCTTACTTTTGAATTTGATTATAAATTTTAGAGATCAATTTTGTCTCTTCTTCCTTTCCTTGATCTTAGTTAATCTATGAATTAACAATTTCAAAACGCAAGAAGCCGCAAGAGGTTAACATATACCAGCGGTATTAAGACTTGATTTATTTTCTTTCGTCTCTTTTTGGATCACTTTTTTGCAAAATAACATTCACTTCAAAAACTAGATTATTAGTTGTACAAAGTATATCGGTTATCACATAAGATTATGTCATTCCATAACCAGCTCTATCATATAGCACAAAGTATTAACAAAAAGAGAACCGAAATATTGCTCAGAGTTTGGATCTTTAAGATGAGTACAGTCTAAATTCGAAAAGTTATTTTTATTTCAGTTTCTTTTTTTGTAACCATGTCCATTAAATAGGAAGGTTTGTTTGCTCGATTTTTGAAAATTTGAAAGTGATTTCTGTTTCAGTTTTGAAATTGGGTTTATCAGAAGAAGAACGCTAGAAATACGTCTGTGATTTTGGTCTAGTTTCCAATTGACGAAATTGGGTCAAATTAATATTCTGAATTGGCTGTAAACTATAAAATGATGTTGGGAACATAGAAAAGAATAAGCAAAAACTATTTCAATTTAATCTCCAGACTCCTGGAAAATACGACTATAAAAACATGTCAAATTGTGAAAGCTTAAGCACATATCACATATGAACTTATATTATAACAACATAGCTCATAACGCACATACATGCATGCGTTTATATTAAAACCCTATGTCACGTACATAACGTTTAACAAATATATGCGTATATATAAACATATATAGGGGGCTTATTTTAAAACCTCATGCACACAAGACATAACAAAACATGAAAAACATAAAGACAAACCAAAGGAAACCCAACATAATTGAAGCTTACGGAAGTTGTAAGTAATTAACCGAATTAAGCTCCCCAGTCTCTCAAAAGCTGCTCAAAGTCAAACATGGGCGACGATAAGCTCATCAAAGAAGGACCTGCCTCGTCAGTTTTCATGGCTGCCGGATCCACCGCATGATCTGCATCTGCATTTTCCTCAAGCAGACTCTCCCACCACATACTCTCTCCATCCATTACATTATTCACACGCCCATATTTTTCCTCATCTCTGTTACATGTGACAATATTATCTGTGTTGGTGATTCCGCCAAGGTCAACTTCTGGCAAGCCGTTGACGTGGCTGCATCCGTTGTTGTTGGAGAAAGATCGACGTTGAGGCCTTGTGGCATTGATTTGTGGTGGTAGTGTTGCCTCTGAGCTACTAGGGTTTCTCTTCCCCATCTGGTTCTTACCAGACATGTCTTGCTTCTTACTCAAATGGGTGTTCCAGTAATTATTTATGTCATTAGCAGTTCGACCAGGTATTCGACCAGCAATCAAGGACCACCTGCACTCATACAAATATATACATGAGTTACAAATTATAAACCACGTTTTTGTATAGTTTAAAAGGTAATAATTATAAACCTGTTTCCAAGAAGGTTATGAAGGCGAATAACTAGATCAATTTCATCAGAGTTAAGTCTTCCCCTCTTAATATCTGGCCTTAAGTAGTTCAACCATCTTAGCCTGCAACTCTTCCTACATCGGTTTAGCCCTACAAAACAAATAATTGGCATCAACTCTATTATATGTATTCAGAGACTGTTTTTTGTCTCCCCTATATGTTATCACGTAAAACCTAAGCGCAGGTAACGTTCACAATTAGTTAGGTCTTTAGTAAAAGTCAAAACAATGAGAGTTTTTGACTACTACGATGTTCTTAAGCAACGTAAATATAAATAAAACTAGTGATCATAAAGAAGAATATTAGTGGTTGATTAGTTGTCCAACAGAAAAAAAAAAAAAAAAAAAAAAAAAAACATGAATTGATTATCTGTGTGAGTAACATATACATTGCCATTTGCCTTCTCCATACTTATCAATGCATTGCCTCAAGAGATTATCTTCTTCAGAAGTCCATGCACCTCTTCTCAACCCATTATTGGACGACGGAGCCTCCATGGAGAAAATATAGATTTTCAAATTAAGTAACTAAGAAGATTTTAAGATTGATGAATGGTGTATATTGTAAGTGTCTGTGCGGGGATATATATACACACTTTAGAAATGACGTGCATGTTTGATATCCACATTTGTTGTTATAGCTTCCGTATTAAAGTTTTTTGGTTAATGGTTATTCTGTATTACAAAAAAACATATTAATTTTTTTGTAATAGGGTCATCTTAATTTGCTTTTAACTAATTGGACAAAAGGTGGGTAAGCTTTTAAGAGAGCATAATGTAACATAACGTGAATGAGTCAGTGGTCATATCTCATATGCAGAAGCAGAAGCAGAAGCAATGTGAGTCTGTTATACCATGAGCCAGGTAAAAAGGATATCTCCGTGAGATGCGCCATTGTCTGTTCAGGACCAGTCCGATAAATTTTGTGGGGTTTTAATATTATGTGGCCCATTTTATGAATTCTTAAAGTATTGTTTGCAAAAATCTGATTGCTAGCCTACTGTTGATAAAATATTTTATCTATTAGTATTTCAATATATTTTAAAAAATTTAGTATTAGTTGTTGGATTTTTTTTAGATTTTGTGTTAATTCCAAAGTCATCCCAAAGCTTAGTGACATCAATAAAACCGAGGAATAATTGTTTTGGTACTTTATTGACGTCACTAAGCTTTGGGATGACTTTGGAATGAGCACTATATCTAAATCCGTATGATTATTTCATTGTTGTTATTCATTTAATTGGTTTTTTTTAAGTGGTTTATTGAAGAGAGAAAGGCGTCCAACTGATCTTAGTGTAATGACTATGGTAAGTCTATTTGTAGAAGACGCTGTTACCCCATGATCGAGTTTCATTTTTTACAAATGATTGTTTCATTGTTTTATTGTTTATTTCATTGTTTTATTGAAGAGAGAAAGGCGTGCAAGTGATTATTTAATTGTTTCAGTAATAGACAGGTTTGTTGTGCCCGAGTAGTTGACAAAAAAAAGAAAATAAGAGAAAGACGGCTGGGTTTCAAGGGTAATGCAAGAAACCAAACCAAGCAACAAAGATCTTGTCAAACAAATGGGATTAATATATTAATGTGGTATCAAACTTAAAAACAAGAAAAAGCTTCTTCTCTTAATCCCTTGTAGAAAAAGTAGCACAATTCTGAAACCCCTAACGGGCCGAAAATGGGCCTTTACAAAACTACACCGAAGACCTAGCAAAAACCCTAATTACAACGTCCCCTATATATTGACAGCAATCGCCGATTAAAGTCATCATCAGTCACCTCTACGATTTTTTTTTTTGTAATTTTTTTTTTTTTTTTTTTTTTTCTGCTGTAATCTTCTTTAGGTTCTTTAGGTTTTATTACTTACTTCATCTTGTTGAGAGAGAGAGAGAGAGTTGGCAGTGACGACTCGGAAATTTCAAGCTCAACAGACCGGAATGAGACGTTTCATCCATTATTGGATGATTCGTTTCTGTGTCGATACTCCCGCTGAACTGAGCCTTCCTCTATCTCTCTCTCTCTCTACCCCTTTGTTTTGTTTTCAACATTAATAGGACGCGAAACTCACCAAATATTAGTTCATGGAACCTACCAATACTTTGGATACACTAATCCTTAGGACAAATGAATTAAGAATAAGCATAGATGAAGATCTTTTTGAGGAATCTTTAAAGTTTAAACTAATATAAATCACATCAAAGCATGAAAGCTATTGAGTCCTTTAAACCTTAGAATTAATATAGTTGTTCATGATATATTGAAAGTATTTCTCAAAAAAAAAAAAAAAAGATATTGAACGTAAACATGGTGAAAATCATAAGAAATTGTAAGATGGAAGAATTATTCATTGATATAAACATCCTTTGACTGGATATGCAATTCAAAATCCAAGAGAAATTATGATCACCATTATTGTTTTCTGATATTCTTCAAACAGAACAAAAATTCTTTCTCCACTCTTTTCATCTTTTTTTTTTGCTTGAATAATCCGAAGTGACCGTTGAGAGTAAAACAATGGTAAGGATGGGTATAGTGTTACCATTGAGAGTTGAGAGTTCTTCAGATCCAGACCAAATTTCTTAGGAGTAGTAGAGATGGAATCAGTATCACCACGCAGGACTAGTTACATTTTTCCTTGTACCATGTTCATGAAACCATATGTGATTTCGATTTTTTTTGTTCTTAACTCATGTTGGTAGGTTCCCAACTCTATTTCCTAGTTTAACTGTCACATATTGGTAGGCTTGGTACGCAGACAATAAATATCACGTAGTAATTTATAGGATCTGTGAAAAAAATTATTCTAATCTCTACAATGAGACACGTGGATGTTTTTGAGGGCATGGTCCACTCAACCATGGCTGTCGGGACGTCACATTTTTCTTCAACGCCAAGCTTTAGTCTTCTCTTAAGGCATCTCTCCCTAAAGAAATTCTATTTCAAGTCTCACCGTCTCTTGCGCAAAGAGATCTGAAACTTGCATATATTTTCACTATGGATCATATATCTAGGAGATCAAGATCAATTATGTATGTTTTATTTTCATGATTTTAAACCTGTGAGACTGTGTGTATTCTTTAATTTGAACATTTTTGTAATGTAATGCTCTAATAAAATAAAATTTGAATATTTTTTTAAAAATATATTTTGTTACAGAAGAGGCCCTGGATGAAGGCCGTCATGAGTTTATTATAGATAGAACTGTTGGATACTTTAGAGTATGCGCCTATGCGGTTGAAAAGAAATATAAGTTCTATAAAACTATAACGAGCACACACACACACACACACACATATATATATATATATGTATGAATGATGTCGTTTTATATACTACATCTGTATATGTTTAAAAAAAAAAAAGAGGATAAGGGAGACAAAAGGGATAGAAGAAAGTTATGCAAAGAGTGAAAGTGAAGCTCTATTATTGCTTACTTCATCTAGTTATTTCACCATCAAACATATTTATTGGGGTTAAGATCCAAATAAGACAAATAAAATTACTTGGCAATAATGCAATTTGGGGGTTTTTATAGAAAATAAAACAAAATTAAATCAATTTTGGGATTACGTAATTTTTAAGAGATAAAGTTTAGAGATATGATAAAACGATGGATAGTCACTAATTTTGTTTTAACAATAAGGAAATCTATATATAGACATTTAGCAAATAAATCCTGAAATTGTAACCTATTTACAAGCATGCTATTGACATTAAATAATTAATTTAATAAACAGATTAACTCTACTTATATTCAATTTTTTTATAGAAACTAAGTATTTTAAAATGTAACAATCATAATTACAAATATATACAGATTTTTATTTCTTTATTTTATAAAGAGGTGAATAAAGAGTATCACCCCTAAAGGTGAACCCAAATATTTGTCTTTACTTGATAAAAATTTGAAAAATTGATTTGATAAAAAGTGACTTTTAGCCTCTGGCCTCACATACTATATTTTACTTTCACGGGTTTCGTATAATGAGTTTTTGAACATGTTGTGTGATCCGCCTAGCATGGCGGGTTTGGACTATAGAACCAACACTAAAGCTATTAGTTTATTTCATATATTATAGATTTGTAGTCATTGTTTGGAAAATTAACTTATAAATTATTTAGTATATGAACTACAAAATATTACACATACTACAACACATTTTTAATATTCCGAAAAAAAAAAAATTGTATACACATAAAATATATACTAACATACCATATAGGCATATACCTCTGTTTAATTATAGAAAACAAAACTAAGTGTTTTAAAATTTTATATTCTATCTAATAACAAATTTGATGTAATTAGGTTCTAAACTGTATAAAACGTAAGAAGAAGAAAAAACATTCTAAACAAAATTATAAATTAATTAGATAAAAGTTAATTAATTGGGAATTTGAAAACTAAATAAATTAAAAATTATAATTTAAAATATAATAATTTATAATTTAGTCCCGCTGTGTACCGCGGGTGAAAACCTAGTTGTTATCAACAAAAAGAGACCGATAGGTACCTGCATGCTCATTGTCGAGGACAAATTTTCGAATAAGACATTAATACAATAAAAGTAGCTTGACATCTCAGATTTTGAATTTAAGCATGTGCTGACACATAATTTAAAATGAATATCCAATGAAATTATAACAATTAATACAAGCTAAGAAAAAATGCCAACATGTAAATATTTCAATTATCAAATATAATATACCAAACCGAAAAAAAACCAAGATATCCTTTTCTCAGATTACCATATGTTCTAAACTTGCCGACGAAGACGAAGATCAATTTTAATTTTATGGGTTTATCTCTTACAATGGCTTCTAGATTCGTGAACATATTTTCAAGTCTAGAATCATATATTCGCCTCAAAAATTTGCCACTAACACCGGATCTTCATCGGCTGCTCACCGCCTGTAAAGCGTAAGTATGATCTATCTGATTGGGCTCTCTGCAGGTGTGCCTTGCAATGTGATTGCTCCCAAATAGAAAGAGCTATCTGAGAAGTACCAGGATATGGTGTTTCTTAAGCTTGACTGCAACCAAGACAACAAGGTTTGTTCTTCCTTTTGCTATTAATGTGTCTTTATTCTGATGAAACAAACGTATGCAACCGGGTCATAGATTTAATGAATATATATGATTGAAAGATTTGGTTTTGATTGTTCATAGTAGGCGCCTCTCGACTTCTTTGCTGGATGTTATGAAGTCAAATTGGGGTTTTGCTTATATGTTATGATGATTGTCTAGCTTTCCTTGGAAACACTTCTTAATCTAATTGAGGGGTAACTTTAATTTGGTTTCTTTTAAGGTTCATGTAGACTATTTAGATATGGTCCTATTTCACAGCTTCGAATGCAGAGTACGGTTGTTGTTCTACTTCTTTAGTATGAAAAGGGGAGATCTGAAGCCTAAAGCCTCCCATGTTTTGCACAGTGTAGACTTTTCTAAGTCATTGGATTTTTTGGAAAGTCTCGAAAGAATCCTCAATAGTTGTTCCATTGATTAAGGAGCTAAATTTTGTGTGTACCTCATGATTTTCTCAATGCTTTGTAACTGATCTAGATTACTTTTTGGTCCCTACTTTGTGAGTTCTTACGCTTTTTTAGAAGAATTGTGGATTATTTGTACTTGATTACATCTGATTAATCTCTCAGAATTGTTTGATAGATCAAGAGAATAGCTAATAGAGAGTATCTTAAACTATGCTTGTCTCATGTGCTTTACTTTTCTTACTTTCCAACAGTATAAATATTTGTTTCTTTTGCTCTCAATCTGATTCCACGTATTTTGGCAGGGATTTGGGTAACTCAAACCTTTCTGGACATCTTGCGGCCGAGCTTGGAAAGCTAGAACATTTGCAATATCTGTATGTCATCACTCTTTTGACTTCTGTTTTGCCAAAAATATTTACTTCTCCGTATGCCAGCTTTAATGCAAATAGATAGTGGAAATAATAAACTGTTTGGTACGAGATTCATTATGTAATTTGACAATGTAGTTTAACTTTTTGCTTGTACTATGATTGACACAGAGAGCTCTACAAGAACAACATCCAAGGAACTTTACCTTCTCACCTTGGAAACCTGTAGAACCTCATCAGCTTGGATCAACAGTCACTGTTTGAAAAAAAAAAAAAAACAAAAAGCACTTCCAAACCAAGTACATAATATACGTTAATGACATATAAAAAAAAAATCAATCAAAAAAAAAGAAACAGCAAATCAAAACCACACAATAAATTATCCACAAAACAATTCACAAATAAAATGCTAAAGATATAATGAATCTCAATCCAACACAAACATACAAAAAACACAAAACAACACATAAAAAAAAAAAAAAAAAAAAACCACATACAATAATTAAAATTACAAAAAAAAAAAAATGCACACACACAATAACCCTCCCCGCGGCGTAGCGCGGATAATATCCTAGTGATCTCATAAAAGCAGTACACTTATTGTCCTACAACAAGTCTCTATTTTGTACCTTTCATCTATAGTTTCTTGATTTTCAGTGTCGACCATTTCTTCATTTCTAATAGTGTTAAGAATATTTTCTATCAAATATATAGTGTTTCCCATAAGAATATGTTCTGCATGGAGTCGAAAAATTAGATGACGCAACTATCATATTCATATAATAACAAGAATCTATTGAGTGTCAATCTGGCGTCATATACATTAGTATATGTTGAAGCGATTGTATTAATTCGTCTTCTTTCAAATTTATCATTTTTTTTATGATAGAAAAATATCTAGTTGTTTTTGGATCACACAATTCTGAGATGCAGCTGACTGAACTATTGCTATCAAAGAAAGTGAAAGAAAATATGATTATAAAATAATTAATAATGTGCACACTACATTCCGGTGATACTGTCAACATATTAAAACTGTTGTAACAGGATACATTTTGGCGATGTTGGTAGTTTAATGCCAAGAAAAATACTTCTTGATATGGTTGTTAAGATTTGAAAGATTTTTCTGGATTTCGATCTGTAAGCTCTTAATTATAAGGAAAAACCAGTTATTGAGTAATAAACTAATCAAGCTCTTCACTATCTTTATTGAACAGATTCCAAAGTCTATCAACGTCAAATGTCAAAGACATTGAGTTCATCGAAGAATTCTCAGCCTCCACGACCGTAGTAGCTTTAGAACCGGCTGCATCGGCTTCTTGACACTTTTCCAACACTCTCTCCCAGCACATACTCTCTCCATCCATTAGATTGTTCACGAACACACATTTCCTGTCATCTTTGTTACACGTGATACTACCATCTCTGGTACTAACTTCGCTAAGCCCAACTCCTAACACATCATTGTTGTTGGAGAAGGATTGAGGTGGAAGATTTATTACATTGAGTTTTTTGGCCGCGGGTGTGCTAGTTGAACAAGTAATTTCTTTATTTTGTCTTTTGATCTTACAACACGTTTCTTGCTTCTTACCCAAATTGGTGTTCCAGTAGTTCACTAGTTCTTGACATCATTTGCGGTCCGACCAGGCAATCGACCAGCAATCAGTGACCACCTAAGCATGCATTTGAACGTTTGTATATGACTTAGTTAGTATATTCATATTACACTATGTTAGATAGCTAGTAATTAAGTTGCATTTCCGTCTGAACAACATAAACCTGTTTCCAAGAAGTTTATGAAGACGAAGGAGAAGATCAACTTCATCAAGGCTAAATTTTCCTCTATTGATACCTGGCTTCAAGTAGTTCAACCATCTTAGTCTACAACTCTTTCTGCATCGGTTTAACCCTACATAACAAATAATGGGAGTAAGCTCTCTCTATATACGTAAGATGAAGAATTTATGAACATCACATATAAATGTACATAAAACAAATTTTCAGTTTTTAGTTCATATAGTAAAACAGAAACCAATGTTAGAAGGGTGTATCAAGCATTTGAAGTGATTTGTCTCAAAAAATAAATTCTATGTTATTCAATCATGTCTGTTAAAAACTTTTTAAAAATCCATTGTTATTATATAGTGACCTGGAATTTTTTTAGTATTTACAGTTGTAGAAAAACATTTCAAACGTTTATCTTTTTAGTGATTTTTAAGGGATTTTAGAGAATTTCCTTAGTTAAATACATATAGATCTAAAATACATTGTGTAGAGTGTGCTATTTGGTAGGATTTTACAGCAAATCATAACATCTTACTCATTCAATTTTAAATCATTTAGAATGTAAAGTTTTGTTTTTTGGTAGGAATTTAAAATGTAAAGTTGAATGCCATTTATTATTTTACCGTAAATTTACCATTTAATTATGTGGACAGTAAATAAGATATTTCATCTGTGTCATACCTTAAGACATGATCAGTGATTGATTATGCAGCAACTTGTTAATAATTATTTTCATTCGAAACAATTAAGAATATAAATTACGTGTACATATATCAAAAAAATATACCGGTTCTCAAAGGAATTAGGTGCCATTTTCCTTCTCCATAGTTGTCAATGCACTCCTGCAAAAGGTTATCTTCTTCAGGAGTACCTCTTTTCAACCCTTCGAACGAACACTCCTCCATGGACAACCGTAACTAAATGTATCTAACCAAATTATTGAACAAAGAGTGAGTTGTGGCTTACTGAATCGTTGAGAGGCATATATAAAGAGAGTGCGAGTATGTGTGTGCGTTATGTAAGCGTATGTGACGTGCATGTTTCATATCCACATATCTCATTCCATATCCCAATATCAATTTTTTTGGTTGAGTAAGAGTCTTACTGTAAGACTAGAGAATATCTTAAAAAATTATATGTATTGGCAATTACTGTAACACCCGAGTTTAAAGAGTTTTAAAAAATTGATTTGGCTAAATATATCACAAAAATACATTTATATTTTTGGTTAAAAGTCCTGAAAGAATTGTACAATTAAATGTGTTTATGTTGGAATAGTTTCAGGATAGATGATTTTTTAGGAAATGATTATGTAATTGAGGACATAACACAAGAAAAGATCATGTGGTAATTTATAGGATCGGTAAATATGTCTTTAAAACCACTCGGACGTAGTAAACCGGCTGTCAGATATAGGTGGGCTACGAGCCGGAGATGGACGTGGAGTCCACTAAGGCCTTGACAGAAATAGCATATGAAGAAGCATTTTTCTTTTTTATCATTCAATCAACATATATATGTTAAGAGAGCATATAAGGGAGAATTAGAAGCTTTAGATACTCTCATATGATATCTTCGTCTATGCTCTCACTTGAAGCATCTACAAAGCATTTACCTCTAAATATTAATATATATTAAAATAATTTTATATATTTATTTTATTTTGTTAAACATATAAAAATATGCTTTTATAAAACATAAATTAATTGGTTGTAAGATAATATTTATAAAAAAACATATTTATCTTATCTTTTGTTCAATTTTATTTCTTTGTTTTTATGTATTTCTTCCTTCCTTCTTTGTTTTCTTATTATTTTTAATTTGCAATTACATATGTATAATAAAATATTTTAGAAATGTAACTTCCATCCCTTAAAATCCTATAAATAACCATTCTCACATTATCATCCACCATATCTCAAATTCTAAATATTTTCTTTGTTTTGTTTATGTTCTTGCTTGGGTTCAAAACTCATAGTAAGAGTGTGATTATATTTTTTGTTAGATTTATCTTATATTTCGTTCAATTTTATTTCTTTGTTTTTATGTATTTCTTTCTTCCTTCTTTGTCTTCTTATTATTTTCAATTTTCAATTACATATGTATAATAAATTTTTGGTGGTTGTAACAAACATTTATCGATGCAGACACAACAACACTAATTTTGATCAAAGCCGAAAAAGCTACACTACAAGAAAACAGCGCTTTAACGACTCAATATTAGTCGCCAGGTAGTAGTAATAATAAGAGTTACGACTAATTAGCGATTATTTCATACAGTCGTGAATCGAGAGTCGCTAATTGTTGTAGTCGTAAAAGTAGTTCGCCCTTTTGCGACTAATTTACGACTATATACATGTAGTCATAGGGTAGTCATCATGTAGTCGTACCATATAGTGACTATTTTGCGACTATAGTGTGATTAAGAAACCTGGACAAATGGTCTGCTTAATGTATTTGGGAGGTAGTCGTATAATTTTGGTGACGTTTTGACGACTAACAGCGACTAATATATGTAGTAGCCACTATATAGTCACTTAAATTTAGAGACTTTATAGTTACTATTTGACGACTATTTGGCGGCTAATGTTTTCAGAAATTGAATATAGAATGTCCTAATTCCTCTTTGTTCCTTTTTGTTTCAATGCTGTCGTCCAAACAAAAAAAGTGATTCGAATTTGGAAACCTAAAGCAACACATAATATTAAAATACTGAAATATATTGTACTTGAACAAGTTATTATAGTTACAGAAGAGGTTTCAACACAAACTTAAAGTTGCTATTGAGTTCATCAAAAAAGAGTTCATAAAGACATAGAGAAACCTATGGAATTGAAGTTGGATCTTCTTGGGGAAGAGGAGGGTATGTGGTTGTCTCTTTACCTGAAAGAGTTGCCAAGAACTGTTGGAACCGTGGATCACATTCCCACAGAAACGTCTCCACCAAGGCAACGTGGTCAATCTTGTCCTTCTGCTCAACAATAATTTTGGATTGATCAGCAATTTCTGCATCACGCCTCAACGTATGAGCAGCCTGCTCTTCTATCATGCGTTGAGCTTCCTTCAACTGTTCTTGCAGAGCCACAAAGGTAGAAGAGTCACCTGCTTGCTTCTGTTTGCCATTGACAAGGCAGTCATGGAGGCTTCCAACTCTATAAGGTTTTCCTCTTGAATCCTTCTCAGTTGACTGCAAAGTAAGAGAATACCAGAGATTAGTGTGACACCCCGATTTCAGAGACTTGCGGAGAGGCTTAAAAGAACTGATTTGGCCACCTATGTCACCAAAGTGCACTTATCTTTTCGGTCAAAGGTCCTGAGAGAACTCCACAGTTAAGCGTGCTTAAGCTGGAGTAGTCTCAGGATGGGTGACCTTCCGGGAAGTGACTGTCGGAACTGTGCGAGTGAGGACAAAACACAGGGAAAGATCATGTGGTGATTTGTAGGGACGGTAACAAGTCTTTAAAGCCTCCCGGACGTAGCAAACCGGCCGTCGGGTATGGATGGGCTCACGGGCCTAGTGAGAGTACGTGAGGCACATTAATGAAAGTAGGCCCATGGACTGGGATTAGACATGGGGCCTACTAAGAGGTGGCGGTCGGGGCGTTGCAATTAGAGGATGAAAAATTAAACTCCAAGACTATAATTGTGTATTGTTAAAATAAAACGTAACCTGAAGAAAGATTTTTGTATATTCTTCTGTGGTGAGCTCCCATGGCTGTGAATAACCATCTGAGACAGTAGAAGGGTCTTCCTCGAGCTCAGACAACCTCTCTTGTACATTCTTCTAATATGTTTCTGCAATCTTCTCTGCCTTCCGATCAACATATGTCCCATCAGGCTTTGTATGTGCCTTTATAAAAACCTTACCAATACGTACTTCTCTTCCCAATTCCTCTTCCTGCAATGTTAGGAAACAAACAAGTAAATTAAAAAAGTAACAGCTACATCAAAATTAAAAGTGGCAAAGGTGTGTAATAACAGAATTGGCTCACCATTTCGTCTTGGATATGTCGATACGAATTTGGCCCTGAGAGGTGGACATGAGGACCGATGCCATTATGGTCAGACATACGGGCATCAGAATAGGTTTTGCTCCTTTGTTGTGTTTCTTCAGTGTCCCAGTATTCTATCATTTTTTTCTAGAGAGTATTTCCAATCCATTTAGGTTGTCGTCTACTAGTTCTCACGGTGCTAACCATGTCTTTGAGCCGATTTTGAAAGATGACCTCGAAATTAGCTTAATCAGTCCCAATTATCAAAGGATCCCAGGTGTGGGTTTTCTACAAAAACAAAAAAAAAGGAGCTAATGTGAGTGAAAAGAAGACAAGTAAAGCTATATATGAAGAGGAAAGCTATATACAAAGAGTAAAGCTATATATGAATGCTATAGGACACAAAACTTTACCGCGAACTCAAGAAAGTATCTCTCTTGTTTCTCCCGAGGCACACATGCCGAGCTGTAGTAGGGAGCTTCAAATTTGTTTATAAGAGCTTTAGTAATCTTCCGAACAAGTTTAGATTCTTTGTCACGATCAAAACTCCATACACATGAAACAACAAAACAAGTATATGATAGGCAACAGTCGGAGACACTTAAAAACCAAAACAAAATGCTACCATTACAACATTAAACAATAATATGAAATGAGATTTAAACACTAATACCAAAACCAATGAGACCTAAATACTAATACCAAAACAAATGAGACCTAAACAATAATTTTGCAGAAGTATGAAATCATACCATTGGGTGTTTGGTAGGGGTGTGGGAGAGAGCACGGTGGTGACCTTATCCCTGTTTGGCACCATGTCCTTTGGAGTTCCGGCAGCACCGAAGGAGATTCGTCTTGGAAGTTGTTGCCTTGAGAAGATGGATGCGAAGGATGACTGCGAGTCTGAGAGACTTGAACTGGAGAAGGCGGAGGGATAACCTGAAGAGTTGCAGGATGCGAAGGATTGTAGTGGACTTCTACTGAAGGAGTCGTGTTTACTTGAGGATGTGGTGGGGTAGTATCGGAGTTCTGAAAAAATTGTTGAGGCGGAGGATAGTTCCTGATCTAGGCTGCCAATGACTATAGTTGCAAAATGGGGACTTGTACTTCAGGAGTCTGCAGCGGAGGAGGAACTTGGACCGCCGGCGTGAACTTTTACTGACTGGGTAGAGTGTTAGGCCGTTGATTTTGTGTTGATCCTCCGACTCTCTGAGAAAGGTTAGGAGCAACTTTCCTCTTTCTTCCTCGATTAGGCATCGTGTGACTAATAGGCGTAGAGATGAGAGTTTGGATTGTTTGGGAAATGAGAGTTTGGATCGATTGAGAGATGAGAGTTTGGATCGAGTGAGAGATGAGAGTTTCGGGGATTTGAGAGGAAGAAGATAGTGACGGCATAGGGTTTAAAAGGAAGAAGATCAATTGAGAGAGAGTTTTGATCGAGTGGACGATGAGAGAGCTTGGATTGAGAGAAGAATATCGATTGAGAGAGAGAGTTTGGAACGAGTGGAGATGAGAGTTTCGGGGGAATCGAGAGGAAGAAGACAGTGACGGTTTGGGGTTTCAAAGGAAGATGATCGATGAGTTTGGGTTTAATTAGGATTAGTTGGGTTTGATTAGTTGGGTTTAATTAGATTTTGGCCTATAATGTAAGCCCAATTTTTTAAATTAAAACTGCAAATATTAACTCATAATTATTCATAAAGTATGAGAAATATTAACAAACCAATATATATATAATATATATGAGAAATAATTGTGGAGCATATATTTTCTAAATGAAAATGTAAGTTGGGAGTCTATATTATATAACTCTCAATTGGTTGAAAATAGTAATAATTTCGTAAAACATATGCATGTGCGCACTGATAGCCTCTCGCTCTAGGTCATACTTCATGCATTACCCCACTTGGACGACCGATGTGACTAAATATATTAGGGACTCCAGGGACATGATGTACTGGGACTTCACCTTCATTGAATCTTGTTAGCCTAATCAAATGAGATAATTAAAAGTAATTCAAATTAATTATAAATTATAATTGCAGTTACCTATATATGCATTTAATTATACCTTGATCTAAGTTGCATAAGATCAAAACAATGTTATATTTTAGAATTTGAACGCGACTTTTTTGCAAAGTTCTCGAGCATAAGTCCCTGAAAAATGTTCCAATCCCTGCAAAATATATTCAAATTGCATGTCTCCGGAAATAATATTTTTTAAAAATATAGTACCTATAAATTAAATAAGTAATTCGTATAAAATAAGTAATTTGTAGTACCTGATAACGCAAGGTGAACGTTGCGGTCGAGGAGTTCGGCGAAGATAAATAGAAGTAGCCGCTCATGAATCTTCATTCCTAAAAACTTGCCATTGATCAAATCAACATAACTAGCCAAGTCTGACGAATAACCATCTGGAAATTTCACCGCTTGCTTGACACATTCCAATAAATTTGTTTTTGCTTCCTTTGTCAATGTATATGCTGGGTATAGAGCTTTACCTTTCCTATCAATATGTAAGTGTCGTCGAGAACAAAATTGTTCTGTGTCCAATCTTGACATGATGTTGTCTTTAGATTGACCCTGCACACTCATAAGAGTATACAAGATGTTGTCCAAAAATTCTTCTCGGTATGCATCACATCAATACTATGTCGAAGATTGAGTTTTTTCCAATAAGGCAGCGACCATAATACGTTTTCTTTGTGCCAATTATGTTCATTTCCATAGCATGGCATCTTATTATCATGACCATTACCATCGACGTCCTTGGTTTTTGGTGGATTTACACCATTCAAACGCTCGTAATAAACTTGCTCACCGGTTAAAGACTACGGTGGATAGTCGTTAGAAGCGTCTCTTCCCTTCAGGAAATATTTTTTCTTCTTCCTTAATTAATGACCATGAGGAAGGAATCTTCGGTGACAGTCAAACCAACACGTCTTCCTTCCTTTGGGTAGATAAAACCACTTTGTACTTTCCATGCAAATTGGACAAGACAATTTACCGTGGGTGGTCCATCCTAATAACAAGCTATATGTCGGAAGGTTGCTTATCGTCCACATCGGCACTGCTTTTAGAATAAAGTTTTGATTCAGAGACACATCGTATGCATCGACTCAAGTAGACCACAACTCTTTTAACTCCTCAATAAGAGGTTGTAGGAAGATATCGAGACTAGCTCGCGGATGATGTGGCCCAGAATTCAGAATTGTAAGAAACAAGTACTTCGTATTCATGCACATACCAGGGGGTAAATTATATGGAGTCAAGATCACATGCCACAACGAATGATTACGAGACATGTCAAATGGATTGAACCCATCAATACATAATCCAAGATAGACGTTATTGGGTTCTTCCGCAAAACGATCGTTAAGCTCTTGGAAATATCTCTACTCCACCGCATCAGAAGGATGATTCATTTATCCCTCCTTTGATTGGTGCTCGGCGTGCCATCTCATTGCTGCTACAGTCTTTTGGCTCTGATACATTCTATTCAATCTGTCAGCAATAGGTAGATACCACATACGATTGTATGGTACTCTTGTTCTCCGTTGGTTCTCCTTAGGCTTCCATCTTGGTGAACCACAAAATATACATGTCTCTTACTTTTCGTCTCCTTTCCAGAAATCATACAATTGTTAAAACAAACATCAATCATATAATATGGGAGGCCTAAATTGCGCATCAATTTATCTGTCTCGTAATGTGAACTGGTAGACTGGATTCCTTCTAGTAAATAATCCGTCAAAATTTTGCAAACCGAATCCACTAACTTTTCACTCACATTATACTTTGCCTTATTTTGCATGACTCGAGCAGCTAATGATAGTTGCGAGTGACTTTCACGAAAACCATCATATAAAGGATTTTTTGCACTTTCTAACAAGTCGTAAAATTTCTTCGAATAGTTTTGTACTAGTTCTTCCACATTCTTATAACTATCATTTTGATGATAATTATCATCAATACCCACAATATAACGAAATGCATCATTCACCATATCCACATATGGATCTTCTACTACATTACCCATTTCATCATGACTCTCATTATACGTCCTATAAGTGTAACTACATCCTATATCCAAATTGATTTCTTCTCCGTGGTTTTACTAAACATAATAATTTGGCATAAATCCATTACTAAACAGATGACTCATAACTCTTCTACCGAGAGACATCTATTGTTCTTGCAAACATTACATGGACAATGAAACTTACCGCCATTATCCTGTACTATAGGTTGGCTATTTGCAAACGACAAGAATTGGTCCACCCCCACTTCAAATTCAGAAGAAAAATTTCCCATCACTTCATCGAACCTCTTGTACATCCACTCCCGATAATTACCGCCACTACCACCATAATTATAATATCCCGCCATTATATATATATATATATATATGGAGAAAATATAAGAATATATATAATAAAAGAGAAAATATAAAGCCAAACTTTTTTGTTGATTTAGAATTTTTTTTTTCACGCTTGAATTTTTTTTTTTTTAGGAAGGGAAAGTCTCTTAATTCGGAATAAAGAGAAGAAATGGGTGAATTTTGTTTTTATAGACTAACCCTAGGTGACTAATAGGCAACTACTATATAAAAGTTGGTACACCAACCCTCACACGAAAAACACGTTTTTTCAACTGTAAATTACGACTCTTTGGCGACTACATTACGACTACATAATGACTCGCCGCATGGATCGCATAGTGTAGCGCTCCGACCGCCATCTCTCAGTGGGCCCCATGTCCAATCCCAGTCCATGGGCCCACTTTCCTTAATGGGCCTCACATCCTCTTACTAGGCCCGTGAGCCCATCCATATCCGACAGTCGGTTTGCTACGTCCGGGAGGCTTTAAAGACTTGTTATCATCCCTACAAATCACCACATGATCTTTCCATTTGTTTTTTCCTCACTCGCACAGTTCCAACAATCACTTCCCGGAAGGTCACCCATCCTAAGACTACTCCAGCTCAAGCACGCTTAACTTTGGAGTTCTCTCAGGACCATTGACCGAAAAGATAAGTGCACTTTGGTGAGATAGGTGACCAAATCAATTCTTTTAAACCTCTCCGCAAGTCTCTAAAACTGGGGTGTCACAATTCACCCCCACTAACAGATCGCAACGTCCTTGTTGCGCACCAAGACCGTCACCCCCGATAGTGTGAGCCCACTAGACTCCACACGTGTCTGGGTTCAGCTCTAATACCACTTGTAACGCCCCGACCGCCACCTCTCAGTGGGCCCCATGTCCAATCCCAGTCTATGGGCCCACTTTCTTTAATGAGCCTCACGTCCTCTCACTAGGCCCGTGAGCCCATCCATATCCGACGGTTGGTTTGCTACGTCCGGGAGGTTTTAAAGACTTGTTACCATTCATACAAATCACTACATGATCTTTCCCTGTGTTTTGTCCTCACTCGCACAGTTCCGACAATCACTTCCCGGAAGGTCACCCATCCTAAGGCTTAATTCTGGAGTTCTCTCAGGACCCTTGACCAAAAAGATAAGTGCACTTTGGTGATATAGGTGGCCAAATCAATTTTTTTAAAACTCTCCGTAAGTCTCTGAAACCGGAGTGTCACACAAAGAAGTCGCCAAATATACGACTATTTAATCTGGTCATACAGTAGTCGTCAAAGTAGCGACTACGGTACGACTATCTTTTTCTAATAACAAGATAGTTGTTACACCGTCGTTAAGATACGTCCATGCTTCCGACTACATCAATTAGTAGCGACTAATTCATACCAGTCGCGAAGGTGTCACAAAGTAGTCGCGAGTTGGTCATTATTTTTGGCGACTTTATTTGTAGCCGCTAAATGTAGTCGCTAATGAGTTGTTTTCTTGTAGTGCTAAAAAATCATCTTCATTCATGTATATTTATTTTATTTTCAAAAGTATGCAATGTTTTAACAAAATAAACTATTATCATAGAATTAATAAATCAAAAATTTTAACTCTCTTACCTCCAAAAAATTTGTAATACATTTTTTTTGTATACTCATCATTATATTTAGTTCTTGTGATCCAAAATATAATTATATAATAATCACTATAATGTTTCTTTAATTCAAAATTTTGTAATTTAATGATTTTCTATATAAAAACAGTTTTATATTCTATTTCCAAAATTTTACTACAAAGAGAAAAACATTAGAATTTAACCTAGCGATAGAGCTTTACTTAAGGTGAATATAAAAGAGATTAAAAATAAAATTAATCTTTGAGAGTTTTTTTATTGCATTTCATATGATTTTATAGGAAATATATTGAATTGACACTTAAAAAATAATTTTGCAATTTAATTATTAAATATTTTAAGTAAATTTTGAATATCATAGTAAATTTTTATTTTTATCATTAACAATATATTTTTAAATAACTGGTATATTTTGATATTGTACGATTTTAATAAATAAAGTGTATTATTGACATTTACGAAATTTGTTTTTTTTTTAAATAAACAGATGCTTTCATTTCTTTTAAAACAAAGCAGCTACAAGAGGAGATTCAAGGAACTCAAAATTTTTAACGGATTAAAAGGATTACACAGGTGGGTAAACCCCAAAGCCACAAAGGAGAAGATAGGAAACATGGAGATAGAATCCATGAGAGCTATGAAACACTAGGAAGCAGCATGGGACATGAGAGGCCATAGTAGCTCGAATGATCATCCTCGAGAAGCTCGGTGGATGACAAAATAGTCACTGTCGGAAGACAATGTGACGTTACAAACAGAAATAAATTTGTTTGTTATATATGTCTTTTTAGGGAGAATTTCAAAAATACACATTTTTCAATACCACTTTTTAGAAATACCATTTTAAAAAACTTTATTAAAAAAAATCTCAGAAAAATTTCATAGTTTTATGATTATTACATAAATTAAAATGAATTAACATAACTAATACAACAATTACCTAGTTAACTACAAAGTAAGCATTTTTTTTTATCTTTTCTAGTTAATAATAAATGTGATCTATTTTTTTTTTGGTGGAAAATAGATGGTGGAAAATAGGGAGAAGACCCTCCCTGATTATTATTCAACTACTAACACAAAATTACACAAAAACATCCCTTGGCCGAGGTAGCCAACAACATCGTCATGTGAAACCAACACCAAGTCCGGCGGTACAAAATGAAAAGCATGAAAACCTAGCGGTAATGAAAACACATAGTTCGCTAATCTATCGGTAAGACGATTAGCTTTCCTATACACGTGAGAAACTCGGACTATCCACTCCCTAGCAATAAAGCCATGGCACAAGCGTACCAAGAAAGACAGCGGATGTGTTTCACTTATCCTGTCTTAAGAAAACCCACTACAATCCCACTTCCAACTCCACCCTTGTTAGCCTCTTCTCCCAAGCACTATATAAGCCATAAAACACCCCCATAGTTCAGCGAGGGGAGCTGTCCAACGACCAATATTACACGCAAAACCACCAATCCATTCCCCTCTCTTATATCGTATCACTCCACCTGCAGTTGCTGCCCCCGGGTTCCCGTGAGAAGCACCATCAGTATTTAACTTATACCAACCTGATCTCGGCCTCTCCCATTTTATAAGCTTCTCGACTCTCGATCGCCCCTCCCTCGCAACTCCATTCACCCGCTTAGCCACAATGACCTCTTGTACCATATCCTTAATAACACACACCTTATCTTTGCAAAGTCTATTCCCTCCGAGCACATTCCCGCAACGCCATTCCGACCCCACCAACATGCGATAGCAAAAGTTGTTGCCCATATATAGTGCGCCTGCATTATTCGTTCCCTCCCCCAAATTCTCATACAACCACTCGAATAGGGTTCTAGTCAAAAAAGCTTGCCTCTTTCGTCGAGGGACCAGCCACTGCAAAATTTCCACCATCGCAGGACAATCCCGCAGAACATGTAGGATTGTTTCCACCCCTATGACAAACCGAGCAAACTGCTGTATCATTAAGATGTCGTCGATGTCGATCACTATTCGTCATGATCACCTAATGGGAGACCAACCATAGAAACGATTGAACCCATTCTGTCACCGTAACTTGCCAAACATGTTTACAGAAACTAGCTGTATTTGTTGTCAGGGTCTGGTCCCCAGAGAGAAAGAAATACGCGGACTTCACACCACGCTAAACTGACTGTTCGTTGTCCAGCTCCAAGATAATCGATCCTTAGATTCCATGACATTGTCCAACACCGTCGCCATCACTTCTACCTGCAAATAAAATGAATTAACATGACTAAAATGAATTAACATAACTACTACAATAACACGCACAATAACACGCGTATATGCGCGGGATATTACCTAGTTAACTACAAAGTAAACATTTCTTTTCTAGTTATTAATCATGTGTCTTTTTAATTTGAGAAAAATACTTAGGTTCACTCCTAGGGTGAACCTTCTTGTTCACTTGTTCCTTATCAACCAATCAGAATATTCTATACATTATCTTGTTTAAAAAAATAAATCAAAATTAAATTAAAAAGCAATACATATTAAGGAAACAAATTCTGTATAATTTTTTTTAAGGAAAGTTAAATATTGGCTTGGTTTAGATTTACAATTAGAATGAAATGATGTATCAGTTTGGGTTTACAAATAAGGTAATTAGGGTTTAGATTTTACAATTGAAACAAAATTATATGTCGGTTTGAGTTTACAAATGAAGTGGTTAGGGTTTAGATTTTACAATTCGAACGAAATTATATGTCAGTTTGGGTTTATAAATAAAATGGTTAGGGTTTAGATTTTACAATTAAAACAAAATTATATGTCGGTTTGGGTTTACAAATGAGATGGTTAGAATTTAGATTTTACAATTAGAACGAAATTATATGTCGGTTTGGGTTTACAAATGAGATGGTTAAGGTTTGGATTTTACAATTAGAATGAAATTATATGTCGGTTTGGATTTACAAATGAGATGGTTAGGGTTTAGATTTTACAATTAGAATGAAATTATATGTCGGTTTGGGTTTACAAATGAGATGGTTAGGATTTAGATTTTACAATTAGAATGAAATTATATATCGGTTTGAGTTTATAAATAAGCGGTTTAAGTTTTAAATTTTATAATAATGTATACAGATTTTGTTTCTTTATTTTATAAAGAGGTGAATAAATAGATTTTTAAATATATTATGAGATGTCAGATTCTTATTGGCTAAAATAAGGAGAAGTGAACAAAAGGGTCCACCTTAGGAGTGAATCCAAGAATTGTCCATAATTTTATAGAGTAATACTTGAGTTCACCCCTAGGGGTGAACAGGTTCACCCCTTTATAAAATAAAGAAATAAAATCTGTACACATTTATTATAAAATTAGAAATTTAAACCGTTCTTCTATAAACCCAAACCGATATATAATTTCGTTGTAATTGTAAAATCTAAACCCTAACTATCTCATTTGTAAACCCAAACCATCTCATTTGTAAACCCAAACCGACATATACTTTCGTTCTAATTGTTAAATCTAAATTCTAACCATCTCATTTGTAAACCCAAACCGACATATAATTTCATTCTAATTATAAAATCTAAACCCTAACCATCTCATTTGTAAACCCAAACCGACATTTAATTTTGTTATAATTGTAAAATATAAACCCTAACCACCTTATTTGTAAACCCAAACCGACATATAATTTCGTTTTAATTATAAAATCTAAACCCTAATTCTCATTTATAAACCCAAACCGATATATAATCTCGTTTAATTGTAAAATCTAAACCAAGACAATATTTAACTTTCTTTAAAAAAAGTATTCATAATTTGTTTTCTTAATTAGTTTTACTTTATAATTTAATTTTGATTTATTTTTTAAATAAGATATTAGATAAAACATTCTGATTGATTGAGAAAGAATGGGATGAATACAAAGGTTCTCCACTAGAGGTGAATCTAAATATCTTTCAATTTTATATTAGAATCATTGACGCTAATATTAAGGGGATCTTTATTTATTAACCGAAACACATAACTCACAATAAAATGTAAAATATTCTTACATACTTGACTTTGGAATACAACAAGCAAAACTACAGTTGAAAGTCTTTGAACGTAACACGTCACGGACCTTGGTTTATGTAAATCAATAGCTGAAAGGGTCGAATCGGACAACAGGAGTGCACTCAAGCGGATGAGCCATTTTTAAACTCAGTTCTGAAACAGCCTCTTCCATGTATACTTTATCTCCTTTAATTCTCCAGTCAAAACACTGCACCATCGCTCCAATCGCAGTTTCCATAAAAATATGAGCTAGTTTTACCGCAGGACATGTCCTCCTTCCACCTCCAAAAGTAACGTACTTCAAGGCTTGCTCTCTTATCTTTTATTCTTCTCTTGATCCCGAACAAGCTACAAACCTCTTTGGCTTAAACAAATCAGGATCTTCCCACGAATCAGGATCTCTATTCACAGCATAGAGATTAACAAGTGTTGTTTTCTCCGGTATGTAGAACTCTTTGATCTCACAACTTTCTCCGAATACCCTTAACAAGAGAGGAGCTGACGGATGCAATCTTAGCCCTTCTTTAACGACAGCTTGCAAATAAGGGAGGTTTGGAAGATCTGATTCTTGAATGAACCTTTTCTCCCCCACAACGGAATCGATTTCTTCTCTCAATTTCTCGAAAACGTTGGGGTTGTTAAGTATCTCCGCCATCGTCCATTGTATCGTCTGCGCCGAGCTGTCAGTGCCTCCAAGGAAAATTTCCTACAGTTTTTTTTTTAGTCAGAACAAAACTCCAAACATGGTTTATGAACAAAACAACTAAAGAAACATCCAACTGAAAGACTTTGAGAGATATTTGGGAAAACTTTACCTTCTTGGATAATTACAGTATTGATTTACATTTGCCTTGTATAGACATTATAGAACAATCTAGAACTGGTCAACAATGGTATAGCTGTCATGGTGAGTCATCAGGTAAAGATTGCAGAACGTTGAACCTATTGTCGTGGAGGACCGTTGTTCTCGTCGTCATCTCCGTACACTCGACACTCTGCTTTTGAGCTGGCATTGGGTTCTTCTTATCTAGAGTAGCTTTGGTTGTTGTTGAGATTGTTGAGTCCATTAGGCTTTCCACACTTGAGCCCACTTTGTTGCTTACACTCCCCCGCAAACTTGGAGTGGGGGGAAGACACACGCCAAGGTTGGACCGCAACTGAATGAAGGATTTCTTAGGCAAAGACTTTGTGAATACGTCTGCATAGATGTGATGTGTTTCTATGAGACCAAGTGCAACACGTTCCCTGATATAATGGTAGTCTGTGTCGAAATGTTTGGTTCTATTGTGGAGAGCCGGATTGGCTGTTAGATACACTGCAGAGAGATTGTCACAGTAGACCCGTGTAGGTTCATATTGTGAAATGCTAATGTCTCGAAGGAGTGATGAAATCCAGGTGATCTCCCTTGCTGTAGCTGTAAGCGCTCGATACTCTGCTTCTGTTGAGGAGTTGGAAACTGTTGGTTGCCTTTTTGCTGACCAAGAGATGATGTTTGTACCTAGTATAACACAGAAGCCACCAGTAGATCTTCTAGTCTGTTTACAGCCTGCATAATCGCTGTCACAGTATGCTGATAGAGAGAAGTTGGTGTTCTTCTTGATTGGTAGCCCCATGTGAAGTGTTCCTTTTAAATACCTTAGTATACGTTTGAGCAGACTAAAGTCAGAATTGGTAGGTGAGTGCATTCTCTGACAAACAAAGTTGACCGCAAACTGTATATCAGATCTGGTAATGGTCAAGTACTGCAATTTTCCAGCAAGACTTCGAAAATAGGTTGGATCACTGAAAGGTTTAGAATTGCGCTTGTCGAGCTGTTCAGGAAGTGGAGTTGGCATAGAGTTGCAGTCACTCATAGCAGCTTGATGAAGAATGTCAGAAGCATAGGCCGTCTGATGGAGAAAGAGCCCATCAGAGTATGACTCTATCTCTATACCCAAGAAATATTTTGGGGGACCAAGATCTTTCATTGAGAAACGAGTGTTGAGAGCCTGCAATAGATCGTCGAGAAGAGCTTGATCACTGCCAGTAAGAAGGATGTCGTCAACGTATAGAAGTAGTACCAACATCTTGTCATCCAGTCGACAAACAAATAGAGATGGGTAAGCAGTACTGCAGTTGAATCCGTACTCCAGAAGAAAGTTGCTGAAGGTGTCAAACCAGGCTCTTGGAGCTTGCTTGAGTCCGTAGAGGGCTTTGGTGAGATGACAAACATGATTTGGTCTGTTTTCATCAACAAAACCAGAAGGTTGATACATGTACACTGGTTCTTGTAGTTCACCGTGTAAGAACGCATTGGAGACGTCTAGTTGCTTGATTGGCCAATCTCTTGCTGTTGCTACATCAAGAACTAGTCGAATCGTTGCTGTTCGAACCACCGGACTGAACGTCTCTAGATAGTCAACCCCTTCTTCCTGACCAAACCCCTTCGCAACAAGACGTGCCTTGAGCTTATCTACAGTGCCATCTGAATTATGCTTGGTCTTGAACACCCATTTGGAGTCTAGTATGTTCATATCTTCAGTTGGAGGCACTAAGGACCATGTGCATAACAAGTTAATTCTTCTTACCTCTTCTAGAACAGCTGCATTCCAACCAGGATGCTTCATTGCTGACACAATTGTTGTTGGTTCAGAAGTAGTAAACTTGGAGGCAATAAGTGCATATCGAGTATTAGGCTTCTGAATTCCAGCCTTGGATCTTGTTGTCATAGGATGAGCGTTTGTGGCATTGTTGATTGGATTCTCAGCTTGTTGAACCTCTACTACAGCCTCTTCTTCTTCGTTATCCAGATCTTCTTCAGGTGTATTTTCTGCAGGAGTTGGTTCTGTAGTAGGTGGAGTCAGTTTTTGCAGAAATTGAACCGGAGCAGGGCTTAGAGGGGGTGGATTTATCTGCATTTTTTGCCAAGCCTGCAAGATGGGTGTACCATACTGAGGGATCAATGATTGATACTTGTTCTTGAATGGTAAGTCATTTTCATCAAAGATGACATGCCGTGATATGTAGACTTTTCCTGTGGGAGGAAACAAGCAGCGACATCCCTTGTATTGACTGTTGTATCCGAGGAAAACACATTGAAGAGAGCGTGGATCAAACTTGTTGCTTGTGATGGGTCTAAGACATGGGTAGCAAGCAGATCCGAACACACTAAGAGATGAGTACTCTGGTTTGTGACCAAGTAAGACTTCATGAGGACTCAAATTCTCCAAAACAGAGGAAGGCAGCAGGTTAATGAGGTGATTTGCAGTATTGAAGGCTTCAACCCAGAACTTGAACGGTGTATGACTGTGAAACAACATACACAAACCAAGCTCAACTAGATGTCGATGTTTCCTTTCTACCAAGCCGTTTTGTTGAGGAGTATGTGGACATGACAACCTATGGTGAATGTCGTGGTCTTGTAGATGTTCTTTAAGCTTGTTACTAGTGAACTCGCCACCACCATCACTCTGAAACAATTTAATCTTGCTATTGAACTGGTTTTCTACTAGCTTTTGGAAGGCAACAAACACTGAAAAGAAATCTGATTTGTTGCGCAAGGGATATAACCATGAGTATCTTGAGAAGTCATCAACAAAAACCACATAATATTTAAATCCTTGAGTGGATACAACTGGAGCAGGACCCCATAGATCACAATGGATTCGATCTAATGGGTGTAAAACTCGAGAATCAGAAACAAAAAAAGGAAGTCTTGTACTCTTTCCCATCTGGCAAGGCTCACAAATGGAAGTGGTGCTGCTCTTATCGAATTGAATGACCTTGCTGTGTTGAAGTTGCTGGAGAACTGCAGTGTTTGCGTGTCCAAAAACTGCACTTGCTCAACTTAGCAAACAATCTCTGCTCCCGCAGCTTCTCCAGAACTGCTCTCAAATGCACTACATGCTCCTCATGACTCTTAGAATAAACCAGGATATCGTCGATGAAAATGATGACAGACACGTCCAGAAACTCTTGAAACACGCTGTTCATCAATCTCATAATGCTGCTGGTGCGTTAGACAACCCAAAAGGCATTACCACGAACTCATAAACCCCCTATCTCGTCCTTCTACTTGACGAACAACACCAACGCTGCCCACGGTGAAGTGATAAGATGAATAAATCCTCACCATAAAAAAATCAACCCCTCTTGCCTGTCCAAGAGCCTCTAGTAGCTTGTCTCTTAGGGAAACTTCCACAAGATAGCTTAATCCAAAATTAGCTTCCCGCTTAGCCATTCTCCGCAGCAAAGCATCAATACGAGCGTAATAAAACAAACAAATACCATACGTTCACATATTCCGATTCGCCGTATCAAATGCTTTGCAGGCCGCCAACTCAAACCACTTGACTTATTCCCTCCAACAAGCTTACCAAAACCTTGAATCTAGCAACCTTGTCCATCTCCAATGGACTTCATCCAACATCGTCGCAACGATTAGTTTATCCTGCCATGAAGGCTTCTTGTGAACTTATGTATCTGGCAAACATACCTTTCCCGGCTCATACCTGCTGCAACTCCCTTTCCCGGGACTCAAGCACCACCGGCCGCACAATCCTGGCTCAACAGCCACACATTCGTGATCGCTCCAGTCATAAAACCCTGACCCACTAGTCAACACATCCAAAACCAGAGATTAAACTACCATCACTCTCTCGAGGTCTACATTCAGTCGTTATGTTTATACTCACGTCCTAGGCATTGCTTGCTCCCAACTCTTCACCCTTAGGTCGCAACCTTCGAGCCATACCGATCTCACTCTCAGACCACCGTCTTCGAGTTATACTGTCTCACTCTTGGACCATAATCCTTAAGATCTCGGTATCAAGGGAACTAATCATCCCCTCAGGAGAACATCATCCCCTTTGCTACTCTCGGAGCCCACAGCCCCTCGAGCTATCGGTATTCTGGGAAAACCACCATCCCTTCAGGAGCAAGAATCCTTAATGACTATAAACATCTTTCGACCAAAGGTACTTCCCGTGGTACGAGTATAACATTACAATGTTACACCTACCCACACAACTTCTAATATCCAACTGGTTTACCCACCAAACAGAGAAATATCTGCTCCAACTACATATGTCTATCTATCCGCCTCTCTAGGCTCGATACCTCTCGCGAAGAATCTCGCACTGGTCAACTACCACTGCTCCATCCTCCTAACAAAAGTTGGAAAGTCCTCAACATCCGCAGCCCTCGGCTGCACCCACCACATGCGTCCCAACTGGAGCCTGCACTGCTACCTCTCTCGGTAACCGCTCCAACAGTACGCCAACAGATCCGCCAAGCGATCATCTCGACTCTGGGCTCCACCTGCTGCAATCCCACACCTGGGTTCCCAACACCCCCGGCACGCTCACCGGCTAACCCCCTCTGGTCCCTCTTGATATGCTTGCGACCCTCTGACGTACCTCCTCGTGGAACTCTGGACCACACACTCGCAGGCCTCGGGACCCGCCCGACCATGACCACGACCACGTCCCCGTCTACGACCAACAACTCAAACACCTTTAGCCACTGCACTTCCAAGAACAGAGGCTAACAAGCAATCTTAATATAATACAAAAAACACAAAAAAAAAACACAACTTATCGTGGAATCACACTGTAGGCTCGAAGAGGATGTTCTAGGACTCCATGCCACACACAATTGACTAACTCACATAATCAATCAAGACATGCAATCCCAAACATCTACAGCACAAAGTCTAGTGAACCCAAACCTAGAACCGTAAGGGCTCTGATACCAAACTGAAACGACCCGACCCGTTTTTTTTTTAAATAATAAATAATAATAATAATAATAAATAAACTATAACTAGTGGTCTCATACCCACTAGTCACCTAACCAAAATCACAACCAACAGCGGAAAATAGGCAATACCAATATCTAGTAAATATCCAATTGTAAACTAATATTATAACATAAGCAATATCCAAATACCAAACAACAGGAAACATGAAACCAGCAACCTAGCAATGTTTCTAATGACCCAACTCTAGCAACCTAGCAATGCCAGACAACATCCAATCAAATCCCTAGAACATCCTCCTCTTCATTGCCTTGATTCCACGATCACACTTTGCCTTTACCTGCACCACAAACACAAATTGAGATGCATGAGTATTTGATAAACACTCAGTGAGGCAATCCTCCCATCTACTGGCCTAAACACACAAGTAACTGTAATCCCAATGTTCCAAACAATCAACAAACAAAGCATACAAACCAGGAAAACAAACATCATCTCGCTGGAAGGGAGGTGTCGACCGACACTAGCCGAGTGTCGACTGACACTGGCTCTTGGTGTCGACCAACACTACCCCACAGTGGCGGTTCGATCGATGCCGCTTCCCTGGTTTCGACCGACACCAAGTGGTGTCGATCAACACTACCTCTGCAATTGCGATCCTCCCGAAGCCGAGAGTCAAATCTCCCTCCCAAATCTCCACCAAATCTTTCAATACTCAAAACCCAAGCCAAATACGTCCTTAGGAACCTGTAGCAATCAATTCCCAGCAAGAAAACACACAAAAACAGCAACAAACAAGCAAGAACAAGGAATCACAGGCTTAGATTAGCCATGGTCATGCACTCACCTCTTTGCAGGAAGTTTTTGAACCACAGCAATTAACAAATCCACACTCCCAGCAAGCTTCCCACACGTTCCTAGCCTTGAATCCTCACTCCCACAGCAAGATCTCACCCACAAAGCCTTGAAATCTCACAATCTCTCTCTAGAACCTCAAGAACAATGTTTTCTCCCTTTTCTCTCAAAAACAACCAAGCGGCGACAAAGACAATTCCCCAAACCCTTCTTTTCGTCGAAACCCGCTTAAGCAACCCGGTTCAATGGTTTCCCAAACCAAACCGAACAAAATCGATCAAAAACTCAATCTGGCCAAACCAGAAACCTTGGTGTCGACCGACACCACCCTTGGTGTCGATCGACACCCACCCCCAAAACATAGAGTTTTGGTTCGCGGGCGTTACAATTCTTCTGCAGCTTGTTCTCCAAGAAGCGGGTTTCCACCAGTACCTATAAAAATTAAGTAACAAAGACGCAAATTTATTGCTTTTGGGTGCTTTTGGGTGCCAAAACTCACACAACACCTTCACAAATAAGTATAATTCTACTAACCAATGCCACAAGTTAAAAGCTCTCCAATTTGAAGTGGGTTCTCATCAGAAGACTGTATCAGAGCTTGAGAGTCCGTGTTTATCGCATAGAAATCAACACTCTGGACCACAGACAAAATCGAAGCTAAAAACATGAATATTCTTGTTCGCTAGAGGCTGAGAATGTGACCTGTAAGCCACTTGAAATCATACGATTGATGGCATTGAAATCACCTCAACCCTTCACCTTATGAAAAGCAAATCGAATTGGAAAGTGAAACAAGTTAGGGAGCTTACGAGATGTTGTCGAGACATGTTGAGACCCTTCACCTAATGAGACAGCCAAACCCTCTGCAGGAATCTCATGACATCAGACTGCGTCTTCCTCCATAGCTACGATATATAGTTGTACACACCTAGGGTTCACCAAATTCAACCAAATCATTAGAAGTAGTTCACAACAACAGATTTGCAATTCTCAATATTCTCATATAATTCTTATATAAATTACATATTTTTTATATATTTGGAAATTCTGGAAATATTTTTTATAGGGTCTCTCGCAATTCTCTCGCAAATTCTGGAAATATAAATTACATATTTTTTATAGAGAAATACTCTAGAATAGCACTATTTTAAGTTTTTCTTCCAAAGTTAGCACACATATTCACATGTTCCAAAAGTAGCATTATTATTATTTTATCTTAAATAAATAATATAAGTATAATTTTTACTTAACGATTTTAAGAACTTTAATGAAGCTTTCGGCAATGCTTGCGCTAGAGCTTCCGGCGAAGCTTCTGATTTCACCATGGATATAGAATCTTCCAAGTCTTCGGTATGCAAGAATGTTTCACGAGACTTCTCCAAAATGTTGATGCTGAGATTAAGAACATTTGGTGCTGCATTTTGGGCGTGATATTGGATGTAGTAAAACCCCATCTCGGCTAAGCTTTCATTTATCTCCGCAAAACCATCAACAGTAGATAACTCTTACATTCTGTAAAGAAAATAGACAAAATTCCCAAATATTTTAGTGTGTCTTAAGTAGCAAAGCAAAACTAGCACACATGGTTAACTCAGAACAATTAAAACAGAATATACAAACAAACACTTGATATACAACGAAATCAAGCTATTGAGTTTCCTTATTTTTGTTGTGTCTAGATAATGTATCAAAGTAGTAGATGTTTGGGAAGCTTAAAAGAAATTTGATATAAATTAATATTCACAAGCAATCCAAGAGAAGCAAGGTTAACTAACAAAGGAGAGTCTTAAATAGACTAATCGAGGACTAACTAATCAAATCATAGTCTATATCTATGCTTATGAAGGTCGTCCTGAATTTCAGATAAGCTTTCCTGAATTTCATATATATCTTTTACTCGTTAAATCCAATGAATATAGAAAAAGTGGAAGAGAAGCTTACAGGTTTGGAAATTGAGAGACCCAAATCACAAATTATCCAATCTAATGAAAATCTGAAACTTTCTGAAAATTAGAAAGGAAACTTAATCACAACAGATGTTTCAATCGGACAAAGCAATGAGATTTAAGAATCGAGTTTCACATCCAAAATCCAAAATATTGATCTTACCATGTGTTTAAAATCTGAGACTGAAAAAGAAATAGAGCGAGAGAGAAGCATCAATGGCGGCAATCAACATCATCTCTGATTTCATTCGCTGCATCAATCCTCAAAATCAAAGCTTTCCCTCTCTCCTTGCTTCTTCCCCATATGTACCCTATGTTGCTCTTTCTCCTTCTCCTCCTCTGAATCTCTCGAATTCAACTGAAAGTTTTTAGGTTTTTTGCATAGACGGTGACCGCTGCGTTTTCCTTTTTCTTTTAGTTTTAATTAATATTTTATTTTTTAATTTAGATAATTTCTCTAAAACTAAAATTGTGCTAAATTTGGAATAATTAAGAGTGTGTGCTAGTTTTGGAACAAAACCTTAAATTGGTGCTATATTTGAGAATTGCCCATTTTTATATGTTTGCTAGAGATTTGCGAGGGACCCTAGCTAATCCCTAGCAACTTTTGCGAGGGATTTGCGACGCTGCGTTTTTCTATTTAAATAGAAAACGTAGTTTGAGCGTAGCTCAAACCTCGACTAATCCGCAGCCGCAAAAAACCTCCAACCGTAATTCCTCTCTTCTCCGATCTATCTCCACCTCTCTTCTCCGATTAACCACCCTCTCTGCATCTTCTCCACCTCTCTTCTCCGATTAACCAACCCCAAAAAACCTCCAACCCTAATTCCTCGCTTCTCTCTATCTCCTCTCGTCTCTGGTTACTGTCCCTCTCTTCTCTCTATATCCTCTCGTCTCTGGTGACTGTCTCCTCCTCTCCCCTCTATCTCCGGTGAGTCTCCTCCTCTCTTCTCTATCTCCGGTTACTCTTCCTATTCTCTCGATCTGAAAGTCTTGTTAGTTTAGGGTTTAGATTTTTATTTTAGGGTTATGATTTGGGGGTCAATTTTTAGTTTAGGATTCTAATTTCGAGTTTAGGGTTCTTATTTCGTGTTCAATTTCGATTTACAGTTTCGATTTTAGGGCTTCGATTTTAGGGTTTTGATTTTAGGGTTCTTATTTCGTGTTCAATTTCGATTTTAGGGTTTCGATTTAGGGTTTTGATTTTAGGATTCGAATTTCGAGTTTAATTTGTTTTTTGTATAGTTTTATTGAATTTTGTTTTTAGTGTTTATGTTTAATTTTAATTTTATTTGATTCTTATTAATTTTGATTTAAGGGTTTCTAATAATTTTATTGAATTTTACTTTCAGATGTCTTCTCGAGACCAAAACGGTCTGTAAACCAAAATGTTTACACCCGGTTCATATCATCTCAAGGGTTATCTCCTCCCATCTCTGCTCGAGGGATACGCTCTCTTGGCCCTGCTCAAAGGGTACCTTCTCCCGCTTCTTCTCAGGGAACCTCACCGGCAACACAAGATAACCGTAATGCAACCTCTGCGGGGGTGCAAAATGATCTTCCTCCTCAGCAATCAACTTCGCGTGTCAACAGTATGTCTGTCTCTCAAACTTTTTTCACTTTGGAAGAGTTACTTGCAAGTCCCAGGCGTGCTGGCTTACCAAAACTGGATCCTAAGCGACCTCCGGGTACTCTCTGGTGAGAATGTTATGTATCTAACCTATAGTTTATCTTTATGTTTTGTATTTTCAATGATCCTCATTCCTTTTATCTTATGTTTTGTAGGTTTGACCAGGATTCTTCGGTTGCTGGTACTGTCCAGGCCATTTTTGAAAGAGATTTCAAATCAGCTCATGCCAATTAGACCCAAACACCAAGTCCGGTTGTAAACCGGTGGTTTGAAACTTTTGCGGTAAGTTACAGATTTGTTGATGTGTTTAAATTACAGATTTTGTGTGTTTATCACTTGATTCTGGTTCTCATTCTGATTCTGATTCATGTTATGTCTTTACAAGCAAACATATGATTGGGATGCGTCCATCAATGGAAGAGTTAGAGCTGAGTTTGAAAAGAAGTTGAAGACCCGGATGAGTGATCAAGTGTCTCGGTGGAAGGGTAAGTGGAAGAAGAAAGGTAATGACGCAATGCCGCAATGGCTTGATCCTACCGTATGGGATAGCTTGGTCAAGTTTTGGTGTGAACCAAAATCAGAAGCAAAGAGTATCAATAGCCGTAATGCTCGCTATAGTTATCCTGATGGCACCGGAATACATAAACACCGTTTTGGTCAGACCTCTTTTAAAGCCCGAGCACGAAAACTTGTAAGTATCTCTGTTTAACACAAGTTCATTAATCATATCATATCTACAATATAGTAATATAGTTGTTTCATTTCTCTGTTTTTAGTCTGAGAGGACTGGTAAGCCACTACCTGATTTCCTGCGAGTCCTAGAAGACACTCATAGGAAACCTGATGGGTCATTTGTTGATGGACTGTCTGAGAAGGTGTACAATGAAGTATCGTCAAAGATAGCTGAAGCTGAGTCTGAGCTATTATCAGCGGATAACAAAGAGAGTAGTGCTTCTGGCGGGTTATCAGTAACTGTGAAGAACCAAATTTATGCCGAGGTAAAACATGCTTCATTGTTTATGTTAATGTTTGTGTTTGTGTAAACTATGTGTGTAAACACTTATGGTGTTTATGTTTATGTTTGTGTAAACACTTATGTTTGTGTAAACACTTATGGTGTGTATATGTTTTGTTGGTAGGTTGCTCCGAATTAAAAGAACCAGATATATGGGGTTGGTAACATGCAAGCAGAAGCATCTTCAGCTCAGATTGGTCAACCGCCTCCTCCTTCTGAAGATCCACTTGTTCTAGCTGCGAAGCTTGCTGCTGCCGAAGCTGTTCTTGCAACTCAGGTAACTCAACTACAGGCCAATGCAGAGAAGATGCAAGAAAATGCTCTGAAGATGCAAGAAAATTCAGAGAAGATGCATAGTTATGATGCATACTTCGATTATCTTGCAGAGAAAGATCCAGACTTTGCTGCTAGATTTCCCCGAGAAGATTCAGCGGCCAGAATTTCGACCGGAAATGCAACCACCGGAGAACCTACCACCGGACAGTAAACACTGATGAACTCTCTTTATCCTTTGAATCTCTCATATGTAATGTTTTGTGTAGAACAAAATCGGTTATTATGTTTTGTTAACTTATCTTGTAAACTTAGTACTTCTAATTACAGCTTTAATTTGTATAAGTTTACAAGGTTTAATTTTAATTACAGGTTTAATTTTAATTACATGTTTAATTCTAATTAAACTTACCAAAATGAATTTTTTTTATACCGTTATTAGAATTTGCGACGGAAATATTAATTGCAAAAGCATCGCAAATTTGCGAGGGATTTACTAGATACAAAAGTTGCTAGGATATTGCTAGACAAAGAGTTCCTCGCAATATGTGTGGGATTTGCGAGGAAAAATTATTCCTCGCAAAACTTGCGAGGGATTTGCAACGTTGACCAATTTGCGAGAAGCGATTTGCGAAGAACGTCCGTTCCTCGCAAATCTCTCGCTTTTTTCGATTTGCGAGGGATTCGCGATATATATGTCCATCGCAAAAGGCATGTTTTCTTGTAGTGATTCACCACATGTTATATAGATCTGTAACAGATTTGTATGTCCCACTCTCGTGAAATAATTTTGAAAGTGGAGGTGTGAATAAGAAGAAGAATAAAGGAAGAAGAAAGAACAAAGAAGAAGAAAAAATCCATATATTCGATTAGGTATTAAAAAAACTAAAATATTTAGAACACAACTTCTAATATTTGTAGACGTAATCAAATGCATATATTCGGTTTCCTTATTTTTAGATTTTATTTCCATTTTATTGAAGAAATTCTAAATTATGTGGAACGTATTTTCTAATATTTATAGACAAGTTCCAAAAATTTAAGAATACACATTCTAACAATTTTAGAACATTAATAAAGATTACAAAATGTATTTTAAATTACTTAGAACAAAGAGGAAACAGTAAAATATGTATTCTAGTTTTTGTAGAAATCACTATTCTAAATATTTTAGAACATGTAGAGTGTGTAGAATACATAATCTAAATTTCATAGAACATGTACAGTGTATATAATACATATTCTAAAATTAGAATATGTGTTCTAAACTTTGTAGATCAAATTTTATCCATCAAAAACGTTGACAAATACATCATATTTTTGAACTTTTATGTATCTTCATGCTTTCAACATCATTTTTCTACAGATTTTTTTTTTTTTTTTTTTTGGAAAATTAGTTATATTCAAGATAAAGGGTAATTTAAGAATAAATTATATATGTTCATAGAATGCATAAATGGACAATAATTGATTTATTTATCCTTTATTTCCAATTTTCCCAAAATAGCAAATATTTTGGAAGCAAGATGTAATTAAAAGCTTTATTCGGTAATGAAATATTTTGATAAAAAACAAAAAAAAGAAATATTTTGATAAGCACCAATATGTTACTAATTCAGAAATTTCGTAAGATTCAAAAGTTGGAATAATCGTGTCCTTAAGTAATTTATTTATAATAGATATTATGATATATTTTTGAAACTTATATCCATTTCTTATATAATAAATGGAATTGACACAAAAAATACTTTGGCACAAGAAATTGTTACATGACCATCTAGATGGTCGACCAACAACCCTCCTAGTCCTAGATCACATAAATGCACATGCTTTGGCATCTCCATAAGAAATGGTCAACCAGGCCATCGATTTTAAACCGAACAAATAGTCTTAAAGATCGATGAAGAATTCATGGTTGATGGCCTGGTTTCCAAATTTTAATTATTCCTAAGCAATTGGATTGAATCCACGCACTATTAATACTACATGGTTAGCTAGAATAGCGAATCATTCTGTAATATTCCTTATTTACTAAAACTGATGAAATGCGTTGCATTGCATGTGCATGTACTCACGTACTAATATTACAATTAAAACACGTGTGTACATGCACATGCAATGCAACGCATCTATGAATGACATTTTTTTTGTTGTTGTCACTATATTAGTTATAACAGAAATTTTTTAATTAACTTAGATAGGTAAAAAAATAAATCAAGAAATTTAGTCTGAAGAGACTGATTTAAATGAGTACCTTTGGTAGCAAGATACTGTTTCCATATGAGAGATGGGTAGAGAGGAGATTGAAGATGATCAACGAGTCTGGGAAGTGGAGAAATCATTAGTTTGGAGGGTGAACCCCAAAGGTAAGCCATGAAGAGGCGAGCGGATGTGGTTACTGGCTAACCATACATTCAAGTGGGGTTCAGGTGACGTGGGTTAGGCCCGGATGGATCGATCCATTTTGATCTATTTTGTCACCATATATGACCCATAAAACAATCTATAACAATCCAACTCGTTTTAACATCTCACTAAGTAAATACGGTGCTATGCCGCGGAAATATTTTTACAATTTACTTTTAGTTTAATATCAATCTATTATTTTTGTTTTTCTCTTATTATAAACAATTATCGAAATTTTTTTTAAAGACTTATCATTAAAACAACATACACATTTATAAGAAAGTCTCAAGATAACTAAGATTATTATTTTCACGAAATTGTGTGGTTTTAACTCCATCATTCTTGAAAATTAAATATCAAAAATTACAGCGTAAAAAAAAAAAAAAAAAAATTACAGCATAATCTTGAATCTCCCAACATTAGTTGTTTCGAGACAATGTTACAACATTATTCAACATCAAATAAAATAGAAGAATATGATTGAATAAATAAACACCTTGGCGAAAAAAAACTAAAAAAATAAACACCAAATAATCTTATTATATAAAGTTGGGCAGAGCCAAGGTTCTCTCCACGGTGGAGAAGGTTGTACGCATGCAAGGTTATCTCCCCAAGGGAAAAAGGCGGAGCCAAAGTTCTCTTTATAATGGAAGAGGTTGGACGCAAGGTTATTTCCATAAGGGAGGAGGGGGGAGCCGAGGTTTTCTTCATGGTTGGTCATACACTATTGTGATGATACATCATTGACTATTATACTATGTAATATATTTTTTATTGGAAAAAATTTCATTAAAATCCCCAAGTCTACATTTTCGTTGATTTAAAGCCCGAACTCTGCTTTTGGAGGAAAAAACCATAAATTATTTGTTGACTTCCAAATAAATCGCAAACTCTCGTTGACCTAGCCTTTCGAGGCACAACATTACGTGGTCAAACAGAGAAATTACACGTGGTTAATTATCCGTTAACGAGATATGTTAATAGCAAAACGACGCTGTTTATAACACCTTAAAATCCCCAAATTAATAAATCGATTCTCAATTTCCCCAATTCACAAACCCTAATCGATCTAATCGAACCAACAATTTTAGTGATTAAAGAAACTATGCAAAAGTGAAAATAAATAGACATATAATAGTTGGGTTAATGTGTTTATATAAATATTTTTCTAGGTGGTGGTAAAGAATATATTTGTAACATACAATATACTTAGGTGTAAAAAAATACACCTAATGGTTGGATAAAATAGGCTAATCAAACAAAAGCTTACAACAAACATAGATAGATAGATTGGAGAACCATAAACTGTTTTTGATAGATCCATAGGACGTCAAGACAGAGGCAACATCATGATATGTCAAAGACACTTACACGAATACATTGAGAAATTTAACATTAGTTACTATCAAAAGACTCTATGACGTTGGAAATAGGCTTTTAGTTTTATTAGTTGCTGGAACATGCCACTTTGAGATAGCTAAAAGACGTGAACATTTTCTCTCCACACATGAGGAGGGCAGAGCCAAGGTTCTCTCCATGGTGGAGGTGTCAAAGACACTTCCACAAATATATTGGGAAATTTAACATTAGTTACTATCAAAAGATTTTGTGACGTTGGAAAAGAGTTTTTAGTTTCATTGGTTATCGGAGCATGCCACTTTGAGATAGCTAAAAGACGTGAACATGTTCTGTCCACACATGAGGAAGGCAGAGCCAAGGTCTCCATGGTGGAGGACGTTGGACGCATGCAAGGTTATCTCTCCAAGGGAGGAAGGCGGAGTCAAGGTTCTCTTTATTGTGGAGGAGGTTGGATGCAAGGTTCTCTTTATGGTGGAGGAAGTTGAACGCAAGGCTCTCTCCATAAGAAAAGAGGATGGAGCCAAGATTCTCTCACTATTGTGATGATACATCATTGATTAGTATACTATGTAATATATTTTCTATTCAAGAAGTTTCTTGAACCAGCAATTTTAGTGATTAAATAAACTATGCAAAAGTGAAAATAAATAGACATATAATGTTGGCTTAATGTGTTTATATAGTTATTTTCCTAGCTAGGTGGTGGTAAAGAATATATTTATAACATTCAATATACTTATGTGTAAAAAAAAATACACTTTTAATGGTAAAAAATACACTTATATATAATTTTTTTTTGCTATAAATAAAGTACAATAAATTTTAATATATTTTTGTTAAATCTAATTTTATTTACAAAATTTTAAAACCCGCACATCGGGCGGATCCTTATCTAATTGTATATAATTTAGGCTTGATGTTGTCTTGTATTATTTTGTGCATAGATCTTATATTGTAAGGTTATGATGTTTTTAAATGATGTATTGGGTTTAAAGCTTGATTATTTTTGCCACTCCAAACCTCTCAAAATCGTTAAACTTCAAAAGCTTATTCTTCAGTTACAAATTGTAGCGAACGGTATCAATTTTTATATCATGTTGCAGATTGTATCAACCCTATATATACACATTAATATCAAACACTGAAAACGCCTTAGCTTTAATCTCCCAATATGGATAATTAATAACTATTTAGTGATTATTTATTGTTTTATTTATAGTTTTTCATTATAATCATATTTAAATTTATTATAATAAATTTAGTTTTTGGTGTTTTTATATTTTATAATTATACATTACATATATTTGGGTACTTTTTGTTTAATTTGTGTCTTACCCGCTAGTCAAACAGTCTTCAATCTTTTCCTAACGACACATTTTTAAACATGAAATAAGTCATTTAAAAATTCTAATACCGCTTGAAACCTAACCATATGCTTCTGTAAATTGTCGCAACCGCAACCGCTGTGTTTAAACCCATTAAACCTTTAATAGCATCTTAGATTTTAATTTTTATTGATTAAACGACAACTAAACAAATACTGATTTTTAGTGGTTAATAAATTCTAATGTGTGTTAATTATTATAATTGTATTGATTACATATTTTTAACTTACTCCATAAATCTGATATGTCATCACTGGCCAAAAACTCATTCTTCTTTTATTTTATTGATTAGTTCTATAACATTGATTAAAAAAAGCCAACTCATTGGAATTCACATGCATTATGATTTGATTGGATATATCATGGATCCATAAGTTTTGACCCATTTTGATACCTACATTTAAGGATCTATATATGTGTACTAAATACTTTGTTTTAAACCTTTGTCTTAAAAATCGCTAGGTGTTAGTCTGACGGTCAAGGTGAGCATAACTTTGATTAGAAACTAATTTTAGGGCTTATATCTAACTTTAAAATGTATATATTTTATTTCATGAGTAAAATCTCAAATAACTTTGATAGTGCAGTGGTTTAAGTCTTTATAACTGAGTCATATGTCCTACGTTCGAACCCTAGCGGTTTGTTTTTAATAAATTCACCTTTTTAAGGTAAAACCGGTGTTTTCTCTTCATCTTCTTCCGCACACTCACAATCCTAAAGCGCGAACTAGCTTAATTTTTTCTCTTTCTTATTTTTTTGCTCGATTTAAACTATATTTTATACAAAATCTTAAAATCTAATCATAAATAATCGATTTTCATCATATATTTAACAAAAAATTGAGTTTTTTTTTTTTCATAAATCGAATCCAATGGTCGAGTATACTAAAATCGCAGCAGTTGGATGACACCGAACACTTTTCCAACGATTAACCGGTAGTTGAGACCAATTTATAAAAATGGGTTTTAAACTATAGGTAAGTTCTCCTAGTATCAATATATATTATTTTCTCGAGAGTCAGACTTTGACACCCTACATTTACGGATCTAATATATGTACTAAATACTTTGTTTTATACTAGGTGTGCCATCCTAGGAATCTAACATACTGTGTTCTCGAGATTTATATATAAATTAGGAGATATCTCTTGCTTAGAACATAGGTCAACATTTAAAAAAAAATTAAAATATAATAAGAAAAATTATTATTATATTTCTTTTAAAAAGTTATTTTGAAATAAAATAAAATAAAATAAAGATAATAGTAAAATCATAATTTAAAATCTTAATAAAATCTTCGAAATCTAGTTATTAAAAATAATTTTATTGTCTACTTGGATATAAAATCTTAGTTGAAATTCTGATTGGTTTATATTTTTTGAATTTTTTTTTTAGTAATTTTCGTCCATAATTTTATTAGAGAGAAAAAATAATTTTGTTTTTAACTAATAATTATCTGTATTTTTAAAAAATCTTAGCTGTTAATTTTTTTTTTCAAGTACAAATTAGTTTTGATTTGAATAGATTTTTTTTTACTTTTCAAGATTTTTTTATTTTTGATCTGTCAGCGTTTTTTATTTTTAATTAATTTTAATTAAATTTTCTAATGACAATTGAATGTAATTATTTACACATTTTAAGGTTAGTTTCATATTTGTACTTCCCAGTAGGATAATTATTTTTAACTATTTTGTAATAAATTATCAAATAATTTAAACAATTTTTTACTACTATTTATAACACCAACCATCTTCATTTATTAGTTTATTACACTAAAAGTTTGGAAGAATGTGAATATCATGGACAGCTGGATCCTTTTTTTCAAAGCATATAGTCAGATCACACAAGTTGACCAAATAAATTGATCGTTTCAAAAATATTAATGTGAGAATCCAGCCAATTAGCTGTCCAAATCGTTTTTAAAAAGACCTAATTTGGTAGCCTAGAAAAGATAAACAATGGAATCAAAAATGTTGAGTTGCAAGCAAGTGTTGGAGACGTGTTAAGTAACATAGAGTTCTAACTCAAAGTCAATTGATCAAACTGAGTTAGGTTATATTCTTTAGGGTAAACGATATGTATCCTTCCAGAAACTTTTATATAGTACAACAAATCCACAAAATCTGAACTTCATTCTCTGTCCACACAATTTAAAAGTTGAAATCCATTTTTTCCCTAATTTGAAAGTTTGAATCTTTGGTCCCCTCATAATGTCAAATTCGTGGTTTATCATTGGTTTATTGTATTAGAAGATCTATTAACCGCATGATAATAAAGCTAAACCAAATTAATCCAGAAATAAACTTGAATCAACCCGTTTAACTATACCTATTAAGCCTAAAATCCCCAAAACATAAAATTCCCCAAATTGGAGAAAAACCTAGAACCCTAGAAACAAAAAATTCCCAATTGATCTAGAGTCGAAGTTTGCAATGATGGGTTCGATTGAGCCGGAGACGAATGTTGTAGTCATTCATCACGAGGCTACCGAGTCTGGTCCGCCAGAGGAAGGAGGAGAAGGTCATCCAATATGAGACAATGAAGATCCAAGGGAGCGAGACATGTTTGAAATCGAGAAAGTTGTAATGGAGTTTAGAGACGAACCTTTGATCATTCACGATGAGTGTCCGGACAGTGAGACTAATGAAGATGATGAAGCTGGTCAGGAGAGAAAGTGTAACAACATCATAAGTGATGTAGTATTTTTCTATCAATTAAATTATCAATCCACAATTTGCATTAATCAACTCACTAAGAATACACAAAGATGCTTAATATATTCTTAAACAGAAAAATGTTCTTTTGTAACAATCTTAACTAACAAACTGATTCAAATAAAGAAAACAAGACAATTCAAACAATGCAAACTCAAAGAAACAGAACACAACTAGGAACAAGCTTTAAAATCAAGATTAAACAAGTGAACCTTGGGCAAGGTTATTGACTTGGGAGATAGCTAACCAATCCTAGATGTCTAAGCAACAATCAAGAACAATCCTATGGCTAAGAACACTTATGCAAACCAATCCATTTCCATGATAGAGATTCCTATGCTAATCAAGTAATAATCAACAATTTCCAAAGGCAATCACAAGGCAAGCATGCATTAAGAACAAGTCTAAAAACCACTAAGCACCCTAATCATCAATTTCCATTGGCTAGGAATGCAAAGCTCTTGATTAATTTTGTTCAGGAATTTCATCAAACACCTTATGGGCATGGAAATCCTAATGTCTAGATTCAAGCTTGATCAAGGCTATCTAGCAATATTAACACTAATCAAGATAGGAAATACATAAATAAAGCCTTAGACATCAAAGATCAATCATCTATCTCCCTAATCTACCTAGCCCAAAGTTCTAAAAGATCTACTCACACATGGTTATGATCACACAAAGGTAGAGGTTTGATCTTTGTGAAATCATAATTAGAGATTATAGAATAGGAGATTTGAATAGAAATTGCTATGAAAAACTTAGAAGTACTCAATCATTCAAAAACCAAGAGTAAACAAGCTTAAGAACCCTAAGTGGCTGCTAAACAAGAGATAAGATAAGAGATAAGTCTCCCCTTAATAGGGTTAGAGTATTTATAGGAAAATAAAAAAGTATCCGGGTCAACCCAAAACAAACTGAGTCAAACCCGGATTAAAACTAAAACAAGTATGGACTTAGGCGGCATCGGCCACCGTTTGGCCGATTGGCAAGGTCGATGGTGTCCACCGGTCACCTTCTGGCCGCTGGTCCTGGCCGCGGGTAGCTCTTGACCTTGGCGTGGACAGTTCAATCTGCCTACACTTGGCCGCTGGTGGTTCCTGATCGTGGCGTGGACAGTCCAATCGGCCTACTCTTGGCCGCTGGTGGTTCCTTATGTAGACGTCCAGGAGTGGCATCAACTATGCTCTGGCCGCTGATGGTGGCCGATTGTGAAAAACGGCCATGGTTTGGCCGCTTGGTCTGACCGCTCATACCTCCTGATCCCTTGTCACTTCTCCAACTACAATCTTCTTGCTTCTTTGCACCAAAATAAGTCCAAATGCTCCAAATGTAGTGGGATTACTCCAAGAACCTGGGAAATGAGACACTAGATGCAAATGCTCCTAAAACAATCTAGAATGACAAGATTATGCAACAAAACTATGCAAAAACAAGGCTTAAAACCCAACAAAAACACAAGATATCAATAAGTGGAGATGGGACTTTATACTATCACCATAAATTCTTCAACGCCATTGCCTTTAAGGATGTTGTACACAGCCATGCTCTGAAGACTGGATGCAACATCGCAGAGTCCAGGTATGATAAAACGAAGATTGCATTTACATGTGATGGGATGGATGTATCGAACAGTCCAAGATGCATGACAGCTAATCTCTCTATCTCATCAAACAATGCTTCGTCAACTCACTTGAATCAATAAGCTATAATGCACAGAGAATTATAATCAAAGTTAAGTTAGAAACAACCCAAACAAATCAATCACATTACCTTAACTAATGTAGTATAAGCACAACAATAGTAGTGGTGGTAAGGATTGGGAGCCGACTTTGAAATCAACGCCACAATACCAGGTCCACACCAACACATCTTTGGCACACCCATAACTCTTCTTCTTTGTTGGACATTTGATGTTCCACTTGCAGATCCAGATGAATTGCTCATATTAGAGCTTAGATGTTGAAAAGAGAAAATCGAAGATGTTTAAGAGAGAAAATCAAAACTAGAGTTCTAAAATTTTCAATTTGGAGATTCTTCTAATTGGGTATATATTTCGGGTTGTGAATAACTCTAATCAGGTCTCAATTTGGTTTATTGTATTCAGTTATTGGTTTGATCTTGATTTTTTGTTATTAATTGCGTTAACCAACCTTTATGGGGGACCAAGGATTCGAACTTTCGAATTAGGGGAAATTTCAACTTCTAAATTGTGTGGATAGAGGTCGAGGTTCAAAATATGTGGGTTTGTGGTGCTATATGAAAGTTCTTGGGGGGGATACAGATTATTTTTCCAATATTATGTGTTATTTATATGATTTTAGAATATAGTTGATATATATATATTTTACCTTGTTTAACCATAGTTTATTCACATCTTTTACATGTTTTATATGCTTGTTTTGTTACTTTCATATAGTTTAAGGTATGTTTGTGCATTAGAGTAGGATTTGCATAGCATTTGCATTATTTTTTGTTTAAACAGGTGAATTGGACTCAAGAAGCATGTAAATAGCATCTGGGATGAGAGGAGTGCAACCATTGAAGCAGATAGGAGTTGAATCAAGGAGAAGACCAACAAAGCATGAAGCACTCGACCACCACTACTCGTGCACTCGACCGTGTGCTACTGAAGCACTCGACCGTGTGCTACTCAGGGACTTAACCGGTGGGGAGCAGAAGGATGGACCACTCGACCAAGGACACTCAACCGCTTGTGGTCGAGTACATCGAGCCGACTTTCTATTTTGTCAGCTAGCCAAATCAGGGCTTCCTTCCCTCAATAGTTGCTGATGGATTCACCAATGCAACAGAATCAAAGGCCAAGGCAGATTGGAGCAGGAGATGGCATAATACCTCCTGCAGTTGCCAACAACAATTTCGAAATTAAAAGTGGGCTAATCACTATGATACAGTTCAATAAATTCCATGGATTGCCAATGGAGGATCCATTGGATCATCTATATGAATTTGACAGGCTTTGTGGCATCACAAAGATCAATGGTGTGAGTGAGGATAGCTTCAAGCTCATGTTGTTTCCATTCTCTCTAGGAGACAAAGCTCATCTATGGGAGAAGACACTTCCAACAGGTGCTATAACCACATGGGATGGATGTAAAAAGGCTTTCTTGGCTAAATTCTTCTCAAATGCCAGAACAACCAGATTGAGGAATGAGATTTCAGGCTTTCCACAGAAGAACAATGAGACCTTTTGTGAGGCTTGGGAGAGGTTCAAGGGCTACTAAACACAGTGTCCACACCATGGGCACAGTAATGAGTCACTGCTCAGCACACTGTACAGAGGAGTTCTGCCCAAGATAAGGATGTTGTTAGACATAGCATCAAATGGAAACTTCCTCAACAAGCATGTAGATGAAGGCTGGGAACTAGTGGAGAACTTGGCTCAATCTGATGGGAACTACAATGAGGACTATGATAGAACAGTAAGGTTTGTTGATTCTGCACCAGATGAGAGGTATAAGAAGGACTTAAAGATTGTTAATGACAAGTTAGACAAGATTCTGCTTAGTCAACAGAAGAACATTCACTCTCTTGGTGAGGAAGATTGTAACACCCGCACCGTCGCAAAAGACGGTACAACATGTAATCCATCCAGTCTGGCCAAAAACGTTTCTTTCTTTAAAATTCACCAACGAACAAACTTCAAGATGCAACTCTTGAGACTTACTAACCTGGGAAAAAGGGGAAAAAAAAGGGTGAGTAAACAAGTTTATTCAGTGAGGAGATCAAACTCTGCCCACTGAACATACAGTTATTACGTTCCAAATATAATCAAAAATTATTACTTAGCATAGATTCAGAATGTTTATCAATCAAACAAACAAGCAAACATCTTAATTCTCCTCAATAACTTCCATCTTATTCAATGCACTTCCGTGGCAACTACCACTTCCAAGCATTTACGTTTCTTACATTATTTAAGAAATTTTACTTTCCTTATAGGTTTGGCCATTAACACTTTTTCTGGCTCGCAAACCCCATTCTTAGAAGACCACGGCCAATAGCTCAATTCTTCCCATACTGCTCGTCAGCGGTTTATGACCTGCAATGAACCCGTCGGTCCATTACAGTCCAACATCCTCAAGTATCCTTTCTTTTCTCATTTCTGTTATACGTTCATAGTAATTTTTGTATTATAATATATACATTAATTCATAACATTAAATCGTATTACCAATGTGATTCACATGTATCATGTTACTATCAACCTATTTTACCATGCACACAAATACACACAAACACTTTTAATCAACAAACAATTCTTAAGTCTATACTCAGCAACTATCGAAGAGTACATAAGGAAAAGGGTTACTGTTATCCGCAAATACCACCCTCACCTTAGTCATTGGATTGAATCCTTAGTTTAGAACTAACATCAACTGAAACGCGCTTCGATAACAATCCTCAATCTGCAACGGTTTAAATGACAATAAACCATTAAACCAACCTAAACCAAAATCTCGATTTAGTTTAATAATTTTCCAAATAAATTTATTAGACTAAAATCTAATAATTCATTACACCATAACTTAATCCTCACGATCATATTAACTCGGTTCCCGAAAGCGAAATCTCGTTTCGCAATATCATAACCACTAAAATAAGCAGTCCCAGTTCAATAAACAATTCCAAAGCCAAACCAAATTATTCTCACGAACCACCATTACTTCACGTGACAACCAATTACACAAGTTAACAGCTCATGTACTCTTAACAATTAAGCTTCCAGTTTAATAATTAAACACCACAGCAACAACGATACAAGTGAAGCTTCGCCGTTTACCTTTGGCGTCTACACCTGATGGTTCATGATGTCTCGACAAAGTGGATCTGCAACTGTTCAATCCAGTGGTGGTTGTGTCGTCGAGGCTCCACAATCAAACCAAAACAGAATAACATATCATAAGTCAATGGCGAGTAACTTCCTACACAAGTTAGAAAAGAAATCTAGGGTTTCCTTACCCTTAATGGCCTCGACAATGGACTACGGCTGCTCCGGTGACAGCAAATTGACATCCCCGGTGAAAGACGGAGGTTGACTGACCAATGGTGGTGATCGGTGGTGACCGACGGGATCGACGGAGACCAACGAGAACAACATACCTTTATCTACGCTTTTCCTCCATGAGGCTCACGGCAACAGTAGAGGACCACGGTGGCGACAACAATCTCACTCTTATTTAGGGTTTTGCTCAAGATCTCTTCCCTTTTATCAAAAACAGCGACGGCGATAGACGCATTTACATACCCATGTATCCATGAGCACACACTCACAATACACATATAACCTTGTCGTTTTGTTGTTTTGATCAACTTGGGTTAAAGGGCTAATCTTAATAACAAAATAAACTGGCCAATTAGAATTAGGAAATCGGGGTGTTACAAAGATACAACAACTCAAGATGGGGAGAATGAAGTAGCTGAGCTGTGTTATATGCAGAACCAAGGTGGTTTCAAGTCCTACAACCAATTCAAGCCAAACAATCTGTCTTATAAGAGTACAAATGTGGCAAACCCACAAGACCAAGTCTATCCACCACAACAAGCACAGCAGCAGCACAATTATGTGCCTAAACAACAGAACCAAGGTTATCAGGGTCAAATATGTCCCCCACCAGGGTTTCAGACCACCCAAGCCCAGGAACCTGACTTAAGAACATTGATGCAGCAACTGTTGCTTAACCAAGCCACTGGTCAGATGGAAACCACAAAGAAGTTTGCTGAGATCAACCAGAGGATAGATTCAACCTATAATGACCTGAATATCAAGTTTGAGAGCTTAAACTCAAAGGTTAAGTTCATGGAAAGCAGTATGGCTTCAACTTCTGCTCCTAAGCCTAATCAACTACCTGGAAAAGCAATTCAAAACCCAAGGGAGTTTACTGCCAAGGCTATCTTTGTTACTGAGGAGTATGTCACTAGGGACAGTGAAATTCAAGATGGGGAGGATATTCAACAAGTTTCAGCTCAGAATGAAGCAGAGGATCAAGCAGAGAAGATAATCGACAGTGTGCTCGACCAAGCACTCGATCGAGTGCCCGATCAAGTCACTGATCGAGTGGTCTCCTCTGAGTCTGATAAGCCCACAAACTACATTCCTCCAGCATACAAACCACCTTTGCCATTCCCAAGACGTTTCAAGGAACAAATGATTAGGAAGCTCAAAGAAAAGATTGAGAAGCAGGAATTGATGGCCATTCAACATGAAGTAACTGTTGAGGAGAAGAAAGATGATAGAGGACCAGCTTTGGAGCAGTATGAACCATATCCTCTCTATAAAGTCATGTTGCTTAACATATCAAAGCAGAAGGCTAAGAATCAAGCCAAGAAGGATCTAGAGGACATTGGAACTGCTGTGATTCCAACCATGCTTGAGGATCCAGGCTCATTCAACCTACCATGCTCACTGAACTATATGCACTTCAACAAGTGTTTGTGTGACCTTGGAGCCTCTGTTAGTGTCATGCCCTTCTCAATAGCAGAGAAGCTAGGATATGAAGAGTTCAAGCCAAGCAACCTCTACATAAGTCTTGTTGATGGGTCTAGGAAAGATGTGGTTGGCAAGCTGGAGAACTTTCCAGTCAAGATAGGTAAGGCCAGGATACCAACTGATTTCATCATCATAGAGATGGAACAGGAGCTTGATGATCCTATTATCCTTGGAAGACCATTTTTGGCCACTGCTGGAGCTGTAATTGATGTTAATAAGGGTATGATCAGCCTGGACATTGTTGATGGGTTGACTATGAAGTTTGATATCAAGAACACAACAAACCAACCCACCATTGGAGGCCAACCCTTTGTTATAGAAGATAAAGCTGATGTTGAGTCTTTTAAGAAAAAAATGGACTATAGGGCCAAGGATTCAGCCAATGAGGTAGCTGTTCAAAACCTCAAGACTTCAGTTCAAGAGTTAACTGATCTGGTGAAAAATCTCCAAGTGCAACTCAACAAGAAGTCTGTTAAGAAAGCAAGGCCAAGGCTCAAGATCAAGAATAAGCAAGATTCAGGTGTTATGACTGTTTTGACCAGGAACAAGGTTCATGGTGCTCAATTTGAACCAGGGGGGACTTCATCACCTCTCTGGTCTCCAAACCAAGCCTAAGGTATCTTTGTATATAAGTTTAATTTCCTTGTGTTTTTGATGTTTTTCTTTTATGTTTGTGTTGGGCAGGCTTTTACATGGGTTTACAAGTGGACTTAAGAGGTTTTGGACTTGTGGAGAAGGCTTTTAAATGCCACTCGACCAAGCCCACGAGATGCACACGATCGAGTGCCCGTTCGAGCCCAAGCCCACTCGATTCACCCCCTTTGCTTGCTCGATCGATTTGGTGGCAGAAGAAAATTTGAAATTCAAATTTGGTCAAGTACTCGACCATGTGGGGTCGAGTGGTGGGGTCGAGTGGCAGCAAAAGTGGGTCAAAGATTCCAATTTCAAATTTTGGATAGTACACACGCTCCACCCTTGTCTTTTTCTCCCCTCTACTTCTTTATAAGCAACTAAATCGATTCTACAATCCTCACACTCTCTCATTTGCATAAACACCCAAATTCTAGCTTAAATCTCTCTTTGCTTTCATTGCTTTGCTCAAAGCTTAAGTTTCTTTGTTTTCTGGGTACTAACCTACTAAACTTAAACTTTGAGTCTATTCCTTTCAAGTTTACCATCACAATGTCTTCGCAAGCTAAGGAAACACCAGAACAAGCTGCAATCCGCCGAGCTGAGGCCAAGAAAGCTGCTGAAGACTTCATGGATCGTCGTGATGCACTGTTGGGCTCAAGAAGAGAGATTACCGAGCGCACTCGACCACGCACTCGAGGTGACAAACGGTCGAGTGTCGGTTCGAGCAGGGGGTCGAATTCTCATGCGGAGAAGAGAAAACAGCCTGTTGAAGTTGATTCAGAGGAAACCGAAAGTGATGAGGAGATGGAGGTTTATCCTGAACCAGTAGCTGATTTTCGTGAACAAGAGAGTGAGAGTGGAGATGAAGCAGATTATGGTCTTTTGTCACCAGCACAGCTCTATGAAGCCTTCATGAGCATGATGTTCCAAGGGACCAGGTATCCTCTCAAGGAGACCATGGAGAAGCTTGGAATTGCTGAGGACATAAAGCTTCTATTTGTGAACTACAGCTTAACAAAGTTCATGGGGATGAACATGGAGGGGTACAAGGAAGAGAGCTGTGAGTTCTTAGCTACAGTCCAAATGCACTACTTCACTAATATGGTTGATACAGAGAGAGGAGCTGGTTTCATCACCTTCACTGTCAGAGGCAAGCCTTATGAACTATCAATCTTGGAGTTAGCAGCACTATATGGGTTTGAAACTGGGACTGAGTATGACATGGTGATACCAAGAGATGAGCTGTACTCCCTATGGCAAACAATTGGTGATGACAAGCCATATTACTCCTCCAGCACCAAGAGTTCCAAAATCAGAAGCCCAGTCCTAAGGTACTTCCACAAAGCTTTGACAAATACTATGTTTGCTAGAAGGGAAACTGGGAATTTGAATGAAGGAGAACTTAAGATGATAGATATGGCTCTCTATGATGTTTTGGATAAGGCAAGAGATTGGGCCACAATCTATGGGAGTAGGGTTCCAACTGACTTTGCTATGGTCCTCATTGACCAAATGACTTACTATAGAAGCTGGGTTAACAAGTTATACAAGAGGGGCTCAGTTGGAGTTCTATTTATTGGAGGGATCATCACTCCAATCTTTGTGGTTGCTAATGTTCCACTAAAATCAGAGAAGACCAAGCCAAGGTGGATTGACATTCCATACATCACCTCTACTCTCATTCTAGCCAAAGAGAAGCTTCATGGGAGATACGTGTTCAACTTTGATCACCCAACAGTGGGGAAATCTCAGTTTGTTCTACCAAACCCAGAAGCAACAACAATAAGTCAAGGACTCAACATTGATTTCTGGCCAACAGCTGAGCTATTGTTTGATGGAACAGCCCCTTATGCTGAAGAACAAAGTGAAGATGTTAACATGGCTGAAGGAGAAGAGCAGTTCTACTTTGATGACTATGAACCAAATCCAAGAGATAGCAGAGGAGTGAGAGAGACCAGCAAGAGGGTGACACTACTCCAAAAGTGGAACAAGTGGCATGGGAAGACTGTTGAAAAGCTGAAGAAGAAGGTGGTGAAGATGTCCAAGTCTATCAAGGGAATGAAGAAAGATATTGCTGAGCTTAAGAGTGGAAACTCATCCCCAGCACCAACTGAGCATTTGAGGAGGAGTAGCTCAACCAGAGTACTGTCTAGGGCTGAAAACCCTTTGGAACCTTTAAGAGCTTCGTCATTTGAGCCATTACAGAGGAGAAGAGGTCCAATTCGCGCAGAACAGCAGGTTCCGAGGCACTCGACCAGTGCACTCGAACCAACACTCGACCGAGTGCCTCCAATGCACTCGGCCGAGAACTTCACCAGGCCTCAGTATGGTTTCCCAGCTCATCAAGGTTATCCACATTACTCCTATGGCCAAGTTTACCCTCCCTTCCAACCTTAGTACTTCATGGACCCTACTTTCATGCACCAAGCCTTCTATGGACAGCAAGGACAGCCATTCAACCCACCATAACCCACTCAACCTGGCAACTCGAGCAGGCACTCGACCGAGTGCATGTCCGGAGCTATAGTCGAGTTCCCCCCTTCTCCATCAACAAGCCAGATTCAAGCCTTAGGCTCAAACTACACATATGACAGCATGAGTGAGGCTGTTGATGACTTCTTCCACAACCAATGAGGTACCATCATCACCTTATCAATTGTTTATACCATTTAGTTGCATGTTTTGTTTGTTTAAGTTCTTAAATCCTCTTTCAGATTTTTATTACACAAGGGACTGTGTAATTTAAGTTTGGGGAGGGTTTAAGACAAGCATTTAACATTGTTTTCTGTTTTCTTATTTCAATTTTTTAGCATAATCATTTTAGTTCTTGCATTTTATCTATGGCATAGAAAAACCCAAAAAATTTGAAAATTTTTACAAAATTTTTTGAAAAACAGAGTGTTCATGTAGTTTGCATTGCATATTAGGATCTTGATAGCATGTTTCATATAGGATTGTCTCATAATCTACATTAGGGATCAATGATGAGTTTAGCCTTGTTAACTTGTCTAAATTCACTAAACTAAGATCAATGTCCAAGTTAATAGTACTTTGATGCTAGTTGAGTGGTTAGAAACATAAGATTGAACCAAGTCTAGAATTCCTATATTGCATTCTGGCCTAAATTGAAGCATGTTGTGATTTGAAGTCATTTCCTACTTATAAGAACCTAATATTGACTTTTAATTATCAGTTTGTGCATTGTTTTAAACTCATAGATACTTTATACCTATTTGGATCATCTTTCCCTTTTTTTACCACTCTTGTTGATCCAAGTAGCTGATTTCATCATTGAATCAGTTTCCCCTACCCTTAACCAACATTTCTTTCAAGTCATGTTTATTATTGAGTGTGTGAGGCCTATTTTGGGATTGAGCTTGGTAGAAAGGGTTAGGTTTGAACTGACAAGAATAAAGCCTTGTGTAGTTCTAGTTTGCATTTTTCAAACTAGATAGGACTAGGTTTTAAATTTTGGGTTTGGGACTCGGTGTGTTTGAAAAATAAAAGAAAAGAGGGAAAAGAAAAAGAAAAGGGTAAAGTCCTTAGGAGGGAAGTGTTTTAAAGTAAATTCAAGCTCTAAGTGAAAGAATGGGGTGTAGTAAAAGTTTCAAATAAGGTTCTGGTCAAAGAAAAGAAAGAAAGAAAAGAAAAGTCTAGTAACAAGCTTTATGACTTGGGAAACAAGTAAGAGAAAGAGCCTTAGCATTTAAGAAAGAAACCCCCATTCCACTAGAGAAATCAGTAAGAAACCTCTCCAAGGACTTAAAAACAAAAGTTTAAGGTATGTTTGTGCATTAGAGTAGGATTTGCATAGCATTTGCATTGTTTCTTGTTTAAACAGGGAATTGGACTCAAGAAGCATGGAAATAGCATCTGGGATGAGAGGAGTGCAACCATTGAAGCAGATAGGAGTTGAATCAAGGAGAAGACCAACAAAGCATGAAGCACTCGACCACCACTACTCGTGCACTCGACCGTGTGCTACTGAAGCACTCGACCGTGTGCTACTCAGGGACTTAACTGGTGGGGAGCAGAAGGATGGACCACTCGACCAAGGCCACTCGATCGCTTGTGGTCGAGTACATCGAGCCGACTACTATTTTGTCAGCTAGCCAAATCAGGGCTTCCTTCCCTCACTATATATACCCCTTGTATTCCATGGCCGCCAGAAGACCCTTTTTAGGCAAAAAAGTACCTGTAGCCACCAAAAAACCTTAGTTTTTACCCATTAAGGGTTTTTAGCTTTTTAATATCATTTGCCACTTTTATTTACTGTTTTTCTCAGATTTTAATATCTTGTAAATCTCATAACTTTCTGAGTATTGAGAATCTGAGTTTGCTTCTTTATATTAAGTTGTTGTTCATCATCTCATCTATCTTATCATGCTAGTTTTATCATTTTCTGGGTTTATGTTCATCATCATCATGTTTTGTTCATCTGAGTAGTGAGTTAGGATTCTGGAGATGGATTAGGCTGGTTTAGGGCTGTGGTTGTTTAGATTGGTTAAGTTTGATTGTTTACATCATCTGGGTTAGATGTGCTCTAAGCTGTTCTTATATCTGAGAGGGTAAGAACAGATCTTAATCTTCCTTGCATCATACCAATGTTTAGGTTGTTAGATAAAGCTAATACTGGAGATTATCATGCTTATCCCAAGAGATTGGTTGTATAAGGTGATTTTTGACAAGTAATGGTCTGGTCCTTAATGCCTGTTTAGTATGGTTTCACCAATGAGAGTTGGGTTAGGATGTTACTTAAACTTGATTATTTCTGTCATGAGAGTGGATTAGTGAGTTATTAAGATCATTGTCTAGAGATAGCTCATGTTTGATTGAGGTTTGTTAACCAGTTTAGATAGCCACAGCTTGAACACCAGCCCATGAATCCATCTCTGGAAGCCTACTTTGTTATCTGATTGTTTATTACCGCTTCTTATCTTGTTTCATTGCAGCATGTTCTGTTTTAAGTTGTTTAGATTGCTTCTTTTCTTCGTATTTACCCACTCGACCTAGCCACTCGACCATACACACGGTCGAGTGCTTGATCGAGCACCTTCGGGTTGTTCATTTTACTTTCTGTTTCATTTCTATTTCATTTAGTTTACTTCCTGCATCATTACTGTTTTGTTTCATTGCTCATATCTACTTATTGCTCTTGTTTAGTTTACATTCAGCATTGTTACATTCTGCATTTTACATTATTGTCTTAGGATTGTTAGAAATCAATCATCATCATATTTGGCTTAACTTGAGTCACTGTTACATCTTGATTGCATGCAACACACACTTTATGGATTGACATCCTTTATGCTACAACTACATAAGGGCATTGAAACACCCTGCACACATTCTATTCATCCAGACTTATGTCTGTTTGTTTGATTGCGTCATCCATTCATTGCATAAGTAAACCCTGAGAAAACAAGTGTTTCAATAGTTCTCGACAATATTTAGGAATCACATCAGTAGCCAAATTTGCTAAAAAAAACCTTCTCTTTATTTTTATTTTCACATTAAATTGATGAACCGAACCTACCAGTGAAACGGATCTACAGGCTAGTTTCTTTTCTTCAATATGACTAATTTTTTTAAAATAAAATTAAGATTTTTCCAAGCAAATACATATACCTAGTAATCAAAATAGCATTAAAACGACCTTAAAAGCAAAAACTTTTATTATTATTACAAAAATAAAATAGAAACCAAAAAGATATTACTTAGAAGTTTTGTCTTATCAAATGACGAAAACAGAATTACAAACGATTAAATACCTTAGAAGAAAAAAACCAACTCTCTTTTTAACTCTAAGTCACTTGTTGGTGGTGTTAGGAGCACCAACATCAGCAGCGTTGATAGCAAGACCATCAGTTTTAGGTTGGTGATGGTTCCAGTCCATAGGGTCTCCATCCTCTTCAACATTAGGAATTTGATTCAAATCCAAAATCATATTTTGGTTCAAATTCAGATTCAGATTCAGATTCAAATCCAGATTCACATTCATATTGAATTGATGAATTTTCTGTGGAATTTGTTGAAAAGGTTCAATAAGAAAATCACTTTGGCATTGAATCGATTTATGCTGATTTTGATTTTGATTCATGTGATCATAATCTCCAACTGGGATAGCAACTGCATCTGCAACAATAGAAGGAGGTAAACGAGAAGAAGATTCACCATTCTTCATAAGGTTCTGCATCCTGCAAGTAAGCTTGTCTATATAAGTATCAACAAAAGAACTTAAATCTTGAAGATCCTTTTCACCAAGCTTATGCACATCAATCTCTACTTTAAGACAACCAAACATAATATTTTGGATCTCATAATTTTGGTTCTCAGTACGCAATTTTTGCAATTTCGCTTCCTCCTTAGCTATCCTCTTATGCAGAAAACCTTCTTGATCCAACATCCTTTTAATCCGATTGTCCATTGGAACCTCCATAAAATCTGATATCACTTTCTCAGCGCCTTCTCTTGATGGCCAAGCCTCAGGGTTTGGGTTATACGGACTGTAGATAACCGCACACGTCTTGACGTCACAGAGAGTCGACAGCTCAGCAAGTTTCTTCATCATCCCTTTTTTCCGTTTGATGAAGCTTCTTTTTCTCGATGCTTCATTTTCTATAAGCAAATACTTCATTTTTCTTTTCATGTTCACTATCTTTGTTGTGTGCTTTGTTTTGTTGGCATGAGATGTTTATATAGGAAATGAAAAGTACTTTTACCCATTAGGGTTTTATTTCATTGCTCGCTCATTTGCTTTAGATTTGGTTTAATCTCAGATATTGTACCCATTTTCCTCCTACGTGTAGGCATCTGATTGTGTATAAAATGATAACCCTATCATTTTAAAGATAGTTAGTAATCCTATTTAGATATTATACTTTTTATGGAACATGCAGATAAAGATATTGTATTAAGAGTAAATTTTGCACTCACATATGTATTGTGAGTAGGCATGTCAATTAGGGCCAAAGCCCGCGGGCTGGTCCGGTCCGGCCCTGAAAAATACCGGGCTCGGGCTTAAATATATATGACCAGAAAAAATCGGGTTTTTTGGGCTCAGCTTGTTTGGGCTATAGGGGTTTTTGGGCTTAGCCTGATCGGGCTCAGACCAGCCCAAAAAACTTTTTAACAAATATATTTGTACTTTTTTGTTAACATTTTTATTTTATTGCAATATTTGATTATTGATTTATTATAAATAAAGTTTAAAACTCAAATTCTAGTTTTCATATTTACTTATAACCTTGCTAATACTTTTAAAATTTGTATCTATGATATTTTATATGAAATATATATTGTTTTATTTGATTAAAGTATAAAATTTTATTTAGGGGCTGTGATTGGAGATGTGATTTCTAAATCTATATAGAATTATAAATAATAGAAGTCAAAACATATAGATTTTGAAATAACATGTTTTATTTTTGGATTTGAATCTTTTTTCTATTTTACACTTTTAAATCCATGCAAATCCATTTAAAACATAATATGGATTTTGAAATCCAAAAAAAAAATCATTAAATGAATAACATGTGATTTTAACAAGTATTTGTAAATCATATAACCAATAACACATAATTTTGATAAGTATTTTAAAATCAATGATTGAATAACAAATGATTTTTGTTTAGATTTCCAAATCTATTAAAATCATAGAAACAATAACAAAACTTTTTCTTTTAAATTAAGTTGGTTGTAGTGAATATATATGAGTTATTAAAATTTTGATTGATTTGTTTTACAGTGCATCTTTAAACACTGATTTTTAAGACTTATAATTTTGAATTACTGATCTATAAGATAAGCCCGAAAAAGCCCAAAAAGCCCTATAACCCTGTTAGGACCGGGCTCGGACTTTAAAATAAAGATTCAGAAATATTTCGGACCGGACCGGGTCGGGCTCAAACATATGCGGGCTTTACGAGTTTCAGACCAGGCCTGCCCAATTGACATCCCTAATTGCGAGATGTACTTTTATTTAGGATGTCCACGTTAGTAAAAGGTTACATGAAAATTGATTTAAAATATTTACGATGTATAAATCTAAATTTTGTAATTTTCATATTAAATACCAATTTAAATGGATAAAAGTAAAGTGATAAAAAATTAAGTTATAAAAAAGAAAATATTTGTGGAATAGAAAATAACAATATAGATAATGTACTATATTATATGTTATAAAAATCAGTTGTAAGACATTTAAACGGCCAAAACCATCTAGAATTTCAAATTTTGTTCAACTATTATAGTGGCTTATACATCTATTAATTTAAGCGTCAGATTAATTAATCTATGATATGTTATTCGGATAAAAAAATTAACGTTAATATATCCTACTACTACTTACATTAGTCAATTTGTGTAAGTGTACTTTTAAAAAGAGCCTAATAACATTCATATATCCATTTCTACTCTAAGTACAGTATTAAGATTCGCATGTCTTATGGAAAATTCTCAACAACATAATCCTTAACTTGGAAAACGCCAAGTTCACCAAACCTATTATACGGTTTTCTAGAGCTTTGACTTCAGTTCCTCCATTCAATAAATATCATACATAAACATTGTTTCGTTTCTCTGATTCCACAAGTGGTACAATTCAATTAGACATAAAACACCCCAAAAAAAAAACTACAGATAATTAAAAAATGTATTTGGAAACATTACACGAGTTTGCCTTCCAACCAGTGAAGCTAAAGATAGGTAGCAAACGAATTCATTACAAAATAAATTTTTTGGATGACTTGTTTCAAATTTGAATCTCAAGCAAAACAGTACTCATCGACTAGTCCTATAAACTTGTAGTTGTGGATGTCAGACGACGAGAGAGATTAACTAACACCAAAACAAACAAAAAAAAACAAATCTCCACACCTATGTACCCGTCCATTTTATAGTAATCAATGTTCACATACTAGTACGTCTTAGACTCGATTTTAGTAGGATATATGGGCAAAAAACTGCATCGGACCAAAAGTGCGCCGGTCCAAACAATAAGCTACATATTATTTAAAATTCTTTTCTTACACAATTTACATAGTTTTGTGTATTGCCTATTTATTTCTTGACGATTTATTAGTGTCATAGTTCAACTTACTACTCTTTTTAGTTTTCTTTCTGTCCAACTACTACTCTTTTTAATTAAGTGTTTATTTTTGATTAAAGTTTCAGCTATTTATTTATCTCTTGTATGAACTTTATCGATCAATTGCAAAGCTTCATTCACTTCGAGCCCTTCAACAAACATAACATTCAACATGGTCTATACGTTAAAAAAATGGTATACTGTTGTTGAACCTGTGTGTTAACCACACATCTTTAAGTTGTTTGCATGACCCTTTGAAAGAAGACTTCTCAACTTTAAGGATCAGTTAGCTTACAAGATCCAAAATTGAGCCTACGTCAAACCTTTCGAAAGATAGAGCTTCCTTGAAACTAAAATCTAGATGTAAGATATAAAAATATATAGAGAGCATTCGAAACAGCTCTTGCTCTCTAAATTATTAGAGAATGCGATCCTAAAATCTCTATGTAATATAACGTGTAAAACATTTGTTATCGGGTTTTGTAAGTTCTGTTTTTTTTTTTTTTGATATAGGCGATCGGCTGATCCTGTCAACCTTATAGAGGAGCGCACCGAAGTGCTACTATGTGGACTCATCTTCACATCTAAATGTTGGACTATCCCACTGCCTAACCCAAGTTTGGAATGTCTTCCGACTAATGTTTGGGGATAATCAGACCGCATGCATTTCTAATTATAAAATAAACTAGTTAGGCCAAAGCTCAGCTGACAAATTTTCCAATAAGGTGTTGATAACAGCAACATAGGAAAATCGAACTTGGTTGTGGGAATTTCACTTTTTCCCCCCACTGTTGGGGCGGGATTTGGCACCCCGAAATACCGGTCTAAACCAAAAGCAAACCAGTTATCTAACCCGGGAATTAGATTGGGGCGGCGAATTTCGGACGAATGCGCCCAACAAGAATAACCAGCCGACTTCCAGATCGCTGGTGATACCGAATTGACATTGGAAGAAGAAACTTTCCTAATTTCGGTTAAAATCATTAGGAAAATAGACATATCTTGTAATCTAGGCCAGCATATAAATAGAGGGTTATCCCTCTGTAACCCCCCTGAACCGTCTTAAGGCCAGACAAATCGCGGACCGGCTCGAGAACGCTAAGACGAATGCAACCACCCATGATCCGACCGAGGTTCCACCAACGAATCAGGTTCCTCAGTCAATTCATCGGCAATGCCTTCCCGCTGCGCACATCCCTTAGGCTTTTCAACCCTTAGGATGGAGGTGGCGTTGTGCTGGCCCAGACTAGGCCATGTACCATACCACTTGTCCGAATATATGAAAATACTTTTATTATTACTTAAGTACAATGAACATTCAAAACAAAATACTTAAGTAAAACAGTTGGATCCATTTCGAAGAAAACATGTTAAAAGGCATAGGATTTTGCAAAACAGCATGAAAACATCCTAGCTGGTTTTTTAGCTGCCTAAGCTCTAAACCCACCTTAGTCTTCCCTACAAGACAAAATAATATCATGAGTAATCTTAGTGAGTTGGGTAAACCTCTAACATGCATTCTCCCCACCCAACTAGCCCGCAACATCAAGTAAACATAATATGCAATGTAGAAGCGTCACACAATGCAGAAAACAACACGCAAGCACAGACTAGAAATAATCAAGAAACTTGACACTTCCAGACACTTAACATCCTAGGAAACCACGCCACATAAACCACATCAACAATGAGTAAAGAGTGCTAGTAGTGTATCAAGTTAGCTTGAACACACTAGCCTACAGACAACCTAGGGCCCTTCGATAGTCTGTCCCATCCCAACACACACACCGCGTTGAAACCACAAAGGTAACCAACCGGTTCTCAAACCTTCCTACATCGTCATGCAGTAGTTCGGGCTAGTAGCTAGCTAGGCACCGAAATGTCCTGCTGCGAGACCGCTTAGGTTAGCTCGCATGGACTATCTCTTTATCGTTAGGGGACAGAAGATCGACCAGTAGTCCTAGCTACGAACCGAAATATAAAATTCGCGAACTAGATAGAACAAGTACCATAATTCTAAGTTTAATGGCACAAAGAATTAAGTACTTCTACGCCACCCAAAATAATTTCAAGAAAGGAAAATCATGGCAATAATTTGTAAGAAATTCCAGCACAATCTTCAAGAAGCAAGAAATAAAATCAAGCATCTTTAGACTGTTCTACAAGCATGCAAGCCGTTTTCATGCACAATAAAAATCTAGTGCAATGATCCTTCAATTATACCACAATAACAAGCATATTTAACTCAGATCTTTCCAATTTTTTAATCATGCATGCAATCCATTTTATCCAAAAATTATGCAAGAAAATTATTGCATTTTAGATCCATCAAGTAAACTCATTTTTCATCAAGTAAACTTGAATTAAATTCATAAAATTATGCATAAATATCCATCCACTCAAAAATTTATGCATGCAAGCTCACACAACCATATTAATGCAAATATTATATTGCATCTCAAGAACTCATCAAATAAACCGATCTTCACTCTTAATTTATGCATGCATGTCCGATCACTCATCTCCCTCATGCATGCAACTCGGTTTTAATCCTTCTCAAGACTACATTCAATCATAGTCTACTTTAAAATGTAAGCTAGTTAACATGCAATCTATCAAGAAAATATGCAGCAAGCAACACACAAGGATTGGTACAAAAGCTTATAAGCTTATGCACCATCCACAATCAACCACAACTCACAGTGCTTTGAGCAGAAATCTTGATTGAATTGGCTTCACCACACCACGGATCTGACAGCGCTTCACCCTTTTCTTAGCCTCTAGCTCCTACGAACTCTTTTTCTCTTCCTCCTTGATTGAACAAACTCTTGATTTTCTCTCCAAAATCAAAGGAAAATTTGAGAGAGTTTTGGTGTTTTTCTTTCTTCCCCAAAATCGCAAATGAGCCCAAATAGTTGTATTTATAGGCGCATGGCTTCACTTGGGCATGGGACACATGGTGGCGAAGCTCCAACATTTGGCGTTTAGAGTGGAGCATGCAGAGACATGTGTTGGTTGAAGAACCAATCACGCACGCGTGTCGCCCACTCTCGCGTGTGCAACTCACGCTCGCATGCCCAAGACTTTTGGTCTTTCCTCTCTTATTATTTTATTCTGGCCAATCCGTTTTAAGACAAGTGGCATCGCGGGGGTTTATTTCTCGACTCCTGTCCGTGTGACGTACTTGGCTCGGCCTCAGGTACGTCCGTCTCTTACAGCTGGTTCCCTTTTGAAGTCCATGGTACGTTGCTTGCCAAAATCCTTCGATTATGGCTTCATGGCTGAAGGATTTGTTCTGCGATTTCCATAAGGTTCTCGGACATTCGACGGCCGAATGCAGACACTTGTCGAATTATTTATTAGATAAATACCTATCTGGTGAGATCGAAGCTGTCTATCAACCCAAGGGTTTCCATGGCGGTAAACAGAATCATGCCGGAAAACCCAACGATCAAGATAAAACGACCGATCCTACGGTAACAACAATTCAACCCACGGTCTCCAGAACGACCGGCGAAGTCCACCACCTACAGAGTATCGGGACAACCCAGTCCCAGAGGGCGACCTCCCAGGTCCTCCTAAACCCAGCGGGGGCAACGACCTGAGCATGTCAATTCTCCTCCTCGAGGAATAATCACTAGTATCATCAGTCAGCCCAAACGTACAGGCAATCTCAGAAGAGCATCCACTTAGTAATGATCCTATTACCTTCACAGCAGAAGATGCCAAGGGAATTTAGCATCCTCATAACGATCCCCTGGTTGTCGAAGTGACGATGGACGAATTCGACGTTGAAAGAGTCCTGGTGGATACCGGTAGTACGGTCAACATCATGTTTTGGCAGACGCTTGAAAAGATGGGCATTGCACTGACACAGGTCAAGCCTGAAACTAGAATGTTAACAGGGTATGATGGAATCACCAAAATGTTAATGGGCTACGAGAAGCTGCAGGTGCGTGTCGGCGGTGTTACGCAAAAAACCAAGCTTGCCATGGATATACGCGATGTAGACAATCCCCTCCACCTACCACCTTTGTATTAAGTTTCCAAACACTACTGGGATCTACACGCTGTACGACAACCAGAAGATGGCTCAGACTTGCTCCATCATCGAGAAAAAGCAAAGTCCAGGTTAACATTAATGATTCGGATCCATCACGAGCAGTCAGGATCGGAGCCGAATTGGAGGAACATATTAAAACCAAACTGATCGCTTTTCTGAAATCATATTTTCCACGTTGGCTTAGTCAACTAAAGATATGGTCGAAATCGACCCTAATGTCACATGTTACAAGCTCAACATCGACCCTATGTTCAAGCCAGTCAGGCAGAAGCGTAGACGCTTGGGACCAGATCGGGCAAAAGCGGACCAAGATGAGGTCGAACAACCCCTCAAAGCGGATCAGATAATAGAGGTACAATATCTCGATTGGTTAGCCAATCCGGTCATAGTAAAGAAAAAGAACGACAAGTGGAGAGTATGCATGGACTTCAGCGATCTTAACAAAGCTTGCCCCAAAGACTGTTTTACATTTCCCCATATAGATCGCCTTGTGGAGGCTACTACATGAAACCAGCTGTTGTCTGTCATTCATGGACGCTTTTTCAGGATACAATCCGATCGCAATGAGCCCAGGAGACCGGGAAAAAAACACGTTCATAACCGACAGAGGGAGTTATTGCTATAAGGTCATGCCGTTTGGATTAAAGAATGTTGGGGTGACTTACCAACAGATGGTGAAAATGATGTTTGCCGACCTGCTCGGCCGTACGATGGAAGTCTACATCGACGATATGTTTATCAAGTCATTAATCGCGGAGCAGCAAGTCCAGCACCTCGCATAATGTTTCGACATTTTGAGCCAATTCCAGATGAGGTTAAATCCGACGAAGTGCACATTCGGCGTAACTTCAGGCGAGTTTGTGGGATACATTGTGACCGAACACTGGATAGAGGAGAATCGAAAGCAGATCGAGGCAATATTGGGACTCCTGTCCCTGATTAACAAACAGAAAGTGCAGCGCCTGACCGGTTGGATTGCCGCGTTAAATCGGTTCCTCGCCCGGTCCACGGACAAATGCCTTCACTTCTACCAGCTTCTCTGAGGAAACAATGATTTCCAATGGGACGAAGACTGTGAGGTCGCTTTTCAGAAGCTGAAGGAATACTTGACAAGCCATCCAATGCTTGTCAAACCCGAGGAAGGGGAGATATTATACATCTACGTCTCTGTTTCCAGTTTGGCAGTTAGCGGTGTTTTGGTCCGGGATGACCGTGGCGACCAGAGACCAATCTTCTACATCAGCAAAGCTCTCAATGATGCCGAAACACGATACCCGACCATAGAGAAATTGGCTCTTGCCTTAGTCGTCATTGCACGTAAGCTTTGGCCTTACTTTCAGTCGCATTCTTTCGCCGTCTATACTTATCAACCGCTCTGAACTGTCCTCCATAGCCCTCTGCAGTCTAGACGTATGGCGAAGTGGACAATCGAATTGAGTGAATACTGATAACATCATTATTTTACTCATATTAGCTATAGTTTTTATATGCATTTAGGAAGAGATTGATGAGATTTTAAGTATAAAAGGTCTATTTTCAAGTATTTCAGGTTTCAACAAGGTTTTACAGGTTTTATAGCAAATTGGACCAAAAGACAAGAAAAACATGTTTTAGGACAGATACAGAGGTTTACAGTACGGGCCATTTTGGAAGAACTTCCAGAACACCGATTTTGACATTCTTGGTGTCTGAGGAAAGCTGGAAGAGGCATCTTTCTCCTCGAAGTGGAATCAAGTTAATCCATTCAGCCATCCGGTAGATATGTCCAATTTACCGAGACGTGTTATGGACTAACGTAAAGAGAACCATCAAGCCGATGGACTTTTATTGAAGGTCTGACCAGCAACCATCACGGCGGCCCAGTCCAAGCCTTCACCATGGTCCAGAAGCCCCTTTCGCCGCCCCTTGTCCTGCACTCAAGAAGAAAATACGCTTTTATCCTTACAAAATTCTAATTCTAGACAAAACCCTATATATACTCTTCAAGACCTAGGGTTTCAAGGTGTGACTTCAAGTGCTCTTCATTGCCTCCTAAACCGCCCCCGCCGTGCGACCCTAGACGACCAGAGAACCTTTATTGCTCATCGTTCTATTGAAGCTTGAAGATCCATCATCTCTCTTTCTACTCTTTCTAGTTCTTTCATACTTTCATTGATTATTGGGATCAAGTTACTTTTCTGACAACTAGAGAAGTTTCTTTTGAACCCCTTTTGTTATTTGATTCGTTTCTTTGCATCATGAGCGAGTAGTTTACTTTTTTGGGGAGTCTAGAGAATGGGAGTCCCAGTATTGAATTGATCACTACTTCTCCGAACTAGTGTTATACCGAAACTTCACGTCGTAACCTGCGTAAGTTGAGTTGCGGAGTTTGGTGAATGTATCAAACTTGTTTTACTAGTTGGTTGACATGCGTCGTTGCCTGCGTGAGTTGAGTAACGGAGTATGAAGACTTTAGACTTTCATTCTTTGAAAATAGCTTGTTAGTTAATTAGTGTTTCGTAGTTGAGAACCTAGACCGAAATTAGTATTTACTTGTTAGATCTTGACACTTAATTTTGCTTAGAACTATGAAAACCCTTAGATGACTCCCAAACGCCCAACACCTTAGTCTTATAGTTTTAAACCGCTTTATTTATGCTTTCTTTATTTGCAATAGATATTAGGAAAACCAAAACCCCAATCTCTTATTTAGTCTTAGCCATAGTTCTTTCTCTTTTAATTCAATTTATGTTAGCTATTACTCTCTGTGGGATCGATCCTAAAATACTATACTGATTAACTGTGCACTTTCCGTCATCGTGTCATTCTCGGCCGAGTCTAAAGTCGTAGGTTCTGGCGGATTTCATCACCAAACTCTCCCCCGATCTCAAAGAAGACACTCCTAAAGAGGAATATTGGACGTTGTACGTCGACGGGTCAACATCTCATCAAGGGTCCAGCATCAGACTTATCCTCCAATCTTCGACAGGGGAAATTCTCGAGTAATCCTTGATGCTCGGCTTCAAAGCGTCCAACAACGAGACCAAATACAAGGCCGTTTTAGCCGGACTGCGGTTAGCACAAGGACTCGGAGTAACTCACCTTCAAGTTTTCTGCGATTCGCAACTAGTGGTCAGTCAGTTCAGCGGTGAGTTTGATGTTAAGAACGAGCGGATGGGAGCGTATCGCCAATTAGTCCATATGTTGTCGAGCCAATTTGCCTCCTTGTCCTTATTAAAATCCCGAGGTGGGAAAATGCATCGGCAGACGCCCTCGCAGCGCTGGCGACTTGAACAGATCCTGATTTAAGGCGCACTATCCTGGTCGAAAGCATTGAGTCTCCAAGCATTAGTCCGATGGAATTGATTTCAGTCATTAATGACGCTACTGTGCTGATGGGAATCGATGAGCCTACCGAGGACTTTGCAGACATCACCAAGCCATCGAAAGATTGGCAAATCGAGATCAAAGCCTACATCGCAGATGGTGTGGTCCCGACAGATCAATGGCTAGCTCGGCGATTAAAGGCCCGCAGCACCCATTACGTTCTCTAGGATGGAAATATTTATCATCAAAGCTCGTCGGGATTTCGCCTCACTTGTGCCAGTCGGGAAGAAGCAAAACACATAATGATGGAGGTACCAAACGACGAAGGTGGCAATCACTCCGGAGGACATGCACTGGCACTAAAAATAAAGAAGGATGGGAATTACTGGCCGTCAATGGTCGCCGACTGCGAAGCCTTTTCGGCGAAGTGTGAAGCCTGCCAGCACCACAGACCAATGAAGCACGTTCCGCCCGAACTGCTGAATAAGGTCACAAATTCGTACCCATTCATGCGTTGAGCTATGGACCTTGTGGGGCCACTACCACTGTCCAGATCGAAGCGATTCCTTCTGGTTTTAACTGACTACTTCATGAAATGGGTCGAAGCCGACTCTTTTAACAAAGTTCAATCACTGGACGTCACCAATTTCATCTGGAAATACATCATATGTCTTCATGGTCTCCCATACGAGATCGTCACTGATAATAGGACACAATTTACCTTGCTGATCACTCAACATTTTCTAAGCAAGTGGCAGATCCGATTGAGCACGTCAACCCCTCGTTACCCTCAAGCTAACAGCCAACTGAAGTCACGAACAAAACCATAATAAAAGAACTGAAGAAGCGTCTTGAGCAAAAAAAGGGAGTTGGGCAGACCATCTCGACGAACTACACCGAGGTTATCTATGGGACAGTCTCCATTCTCCTTTGCCTACAGAGTTGAAGCGATGGCTCCGGCCGAGGCAGGTGTTTCCACTCTCCGTCGTACCATGATGGTTGATGCTCCCAATCTTAACAATGATATGATGATTGATCATATCGATTACTCTGAGGAGATACGTGATCAAGCTTTGGTCTGAATTCAGAACTACCAGAACGCGGCAGCTCGTACTACAACAAGACAGTCTGTCAGCGGCGCTTGAACAAAGGTGACCTGGTTTTGCGGGAAGTTTATGAGAATACCAAGAAGCTAAACGCTGGCAAGCTTGGCGCTCGTTGGGAGGGGCCATACCTCATATCCAAAATAGTTTACCCCGTAGTTTACGAGCTTACAACCTTGGATGGCAAGGAAATCCAGAACTCATAGAACGTGGCCCACCTCAAACGATACTATTAGTAAGTCGCCACTATGGCTATAATAAGAGAATTCGGGAACCCGACCTCAATTTTGTTTTACTTGTAATACAAACTATGTCTGGCTTGATCCGTGTTTTAGGGTATATAGGAAACCTCCTTTCTTTTAATTAAGATTGAGCGAGTGCAACTAGAATCCTTATAAAATTTTGTTATTGCAGCAAAAAGCAATTTTATTCATTAAGCATCATTTTACACTCAATTCAGCAGTTCGCCTAAAGTACACCAAAAAAAAAAGAATGGATTCGAGTTGCTTCGACTTCACCGCACTAGGTCTTCTGCATCTACGGTAACGAGCCTTCAAAGTTGGATTTTGTGGGTTCGTCAACCACCAGCTTTCCGACCTCGGAGCGCTAGAATTGGCGCTCTTTCCTTAGTGCTTCCAGTTTTTCCACTGGCACATCGGCACCTTTAGCTGCCATCTCCTCAAGAAACGCAAACGGACCTTCCACGGTGTAACTCTTGCAGAACAAATGATCGGTGGTCTCCAAGTGGATAGCGTAACACCGCAGCCTCTCGAGACGATCTTGATAGGTTACGACGTCGGCTATATTTAAGTGTGCCGATTCATCCAACGGTTCGTATTCGCTTTCTAAGGGTTCGGGCACCACTACCTGGGCGGCTTGCTCTTCACAGTGAGCTCGGTCAGCAAGTAGACGTGTCATCTGCGAGTTCGCAATGTAGAAGCCATCGGTAATAAGTTCATCGAGAAAGGTGATGGTCCCTTCTAGTTGGCAAAGCCGGAAAACGTGATCGAATTGGCGACGCAGGGCCTTGATGTGCAGACTCAGCCTCTGCATGCAAGCTCGATATGCCATTAGTTTATCCTGTAGAGGTTCTTCCTCCGAATCCTCCAGATTAAAACCACTGACCCTGGCGGCCGTCAGTTCACAGGCTCGTCTCAACCACGCAGACCAAGTTGTCACTGGCTTGTTTTCTGATCTGGTTTCTCCGGATTTGTTCTTTTTAGAAATGAGCTAGGTGAATGGTATGTGAAACGCAACAGGCTCCCTGGCCCTATTTATAGCAATCGTCGCAAGTCCTCTTTCGCCAATCAGGCTATGTTAAAAGACCACGCCAGCATCATATGCTTCGCTTATGCATTCATTCGTATAGGAAACGTAAACGTTTCAAAAAAAACAAAAACAAAAAACAGTCTCGGAACCGAATTCATAATTCGCTTTTCATCGACATCCTGGCCAGATAATTGACTTGCATCAAAACTTATTAATTCTTAGTCAAGGGATAAGCCGAACCCTGAGTTTTGTTTCGCACCTAAACTCTAGTTTGGATGGATATATAAGTCAAACCCAGAGTATTATTTCGCAATCTGACTTTCGAGCTAGAGTAAAGGAGGTAAGCCGAGCCTAGTATCTTGCCCTCCGCAAAAGCACACTTTGCTCGAGATAAACTAACCCAATTACGCAGACCAGAGTGTTTTCTCCACAATTATTGTATGTAGGATTATTTGATGTAAGCCAAGAGATGTCCCGCCTCTTGTAAAGTTCCGAATTAAAATAAAATTGCAAATTTTAATTCATGCAAAAATTTTAATCAGTCGAAACACGACATTCTTATTTTAATACTTGAGAAAAATCCTTGGCTCAAATCGCCATTACAAATATATTAATTAATTCCCTGAACTTGGGCACGTCCAGTGGCGATCTAACGAACATTCATCTTAAGTCAGTTCGGCATAGGCCATAACAACTGCAGTCCAACTCTTTCCCATTCCTCAAGACGTGTTTCCAGTGCTCTGGCTTTCTGTTTGACTTCATCAAGGCAACCAATGGTCTTCCTCCTCTTCGCTTTCAATGTGACGACTTCGGCTTCCAATTCGGCCAGGCGGTTATAATTCCTACGCTTCTTCAGGCAAAAGTACTGGAGATCATGGCATTATTCATGATGTGCAGTTTTGATCTGCAAAAGGAGTACTAGTTACAATAAAAACGGACGACATAAACTTAATGTGCTTAAGCTTCAACGACTTCGGATTCATCTGCATGCTCGCTTAGATAGAACGGTTTAACATCTGTCGGTGTGAAGTCGCCACTTGAGATAAAACCTGGTTCATTACTCTTGGGTATCGAGTTCGCCACAAAGAAACACCTGTTGCAATATGCAACTAGACAAGGTGACATAAGTGAAACTCGTCCAAATCCATTGGATGCGATTCAACCAACTTAAGTTTAGCCAGCAAACTATACCGCATCCTCTATACCGCGATGAGGCGATTGCGATACTCAGAATGACGATCTTTTATGGCCGAGAAGAAATTTTCTAGGTCGGACCTTCCCTCAGGACTAACGCGAAACATCAGTGCATCGAAGTCTCGTTGTAGGTTGGACTTCTCCTCCTCGAGAACCTTTTCTCGGGACTCCAGTTCAGAAATATTTTCTTCAAAATGAATAACGGCTTCGTCCTTTCTAGCAATAACGCCTTCCAGCTCGTAGATCTTGGCATGCTTGAGCTCGTCCGCAGTTCAGATCTTTTCGAAGCATTCTTTCTTTATATATTACTTCACATCTTTTCATTGTGGGATACCTTACACACTTCTTTGATATGATGGCTCTTCGGTCCCATCTTGATCTGAAAATAAACTCTGTTATGGCTACTTATGGGCCACTTCTTAGAAAGTTCAGGTTCACGCTTCATCATCATAACTCGATAGTGGTGGTGATGCATGAAACTGTTTTTTTTTTTTTTAAATTTAATGTTAAATTATATTCAAAAGAAAAATAATGTTTTTACAACAAGTGCAACCGTTTGGTGAAAAGCATAACCATAATCTTTGCTAACATCAGCTAAATCTCATGAAACAGTTTCTACCCTGAAGCTATGACTGATTTGTTCAGTAGACCACTTTCACATTTTAACATCCTTGAACCAAAAATTGGATTTTTGGTAGGTGTGTCGATCGACACTGCTTGTGGTGTCGGTCGACACCATTCGCGGTTAGTCAAATTGGTTCGATTTTAATTCTCCAGTTTGCGTGGTTGGTTTAGGGAAGCCCTAGACTCGAGTTTATAAGGAAAATTCAACATCTTCCACTTCTTTTAGTCGTTTTTCACATCTCAGAGAGAAAGAAGAGAGAACAAAGTCTCTGTGAGAGTTCTTGAGGTTTTGGTGGATTAACTGTCTCTGTAAGGTGAGTTTTCTTCTAGAGAGTGTGGATCCAAGGCTAGGAACGTGGTGGGAAGCTTGTGGTGGTGTGTTTTCGTCGTTTGTTGGTGAGATCTCATTGTTTTGGCTAAGGTGAGTGCATGACCATGGCTTATCTAAGCTAAGATCTCTGTTTCTATGATTTTGTGTGTTGTGTGGTTGTTTCTTTTGGTTGTTTGTGAGTTTTTCGTAGCTCCTAAGGCTTGGATTCGTTCCTGGGATTGTGTGGGACAAAAAGGAGAAGCTTGGAGGCGAGATTCGGAGGTTCTGTTCGAAAGAAAATCGCTGCCGAGCAGCGGTGTCGGTCGACACCAACACGAGGAGGACTCGGGGACTTAACGAGCGTTGGTCGACACCATGTAGAGGTGTCGGTCGACACCGTTATGGTTTCGTGAGTGTCAAGCGGGTGTCGGTCGACACCAGATGACCAGTGTCGGTCGACACCCTTCTGCAGCAATCGGTTTATGTCGTGTTGCTTTGTGCATGTTCCTGGTTTGTTTTATTGTTATTGTTTGTAGCATGAGAGATCTTATTGCTTGTGTGTATAGCCCAGTAGATGGAAGGATTGTCTCACTAAGTATTTCTGGTAATATTTACGCCTCTTTTATTGTGTTCTGGCGCAGGTAAAGGCAAAGTATGATCGTGGGATCAAGGCGTTGAAGAGGTGGATGTTCTAGAGGCTCGGTTATTTGCTTTATATCTTTGTTAGGATGTTAGAGTGGAACTTAGTGGTCTAGAATGGATGTTAGGAACGCTGGCTTATGATTTGTTTTATGTTCAGGATTGTTGTTGGATTGATATTTGTTATTTTTTAATTAGTTATTAGATTTATTATTGTTATCCGCTATTGTTATTGATTGGGCTAGGGTGCTAGTGAATATGAGATCACTAGATATTAGGATATTAAAAAAAAAAAAAAAAAAAAAAAAAAAAAAAACAGGTCGGGTTGTTTAACACATAATTGATTCAATTGAATTAGGCCAGTTTTATCACAGCCCAAAATCGATCTCATCATGACACCAAAAAGCAAAAATATTGTTGAGTAGATTGATCTATCTTAGATGGACAAAGCTTCCTTAGCCACGAAAGTTGTTGTTCAGGTTTGATATGAACAAATCAAACTTACACTTATTGCGTGCTTGAATCTCTATTAACAAACGATAATTTAGTTAATATGAATCTCTTGAATAGACAATATGAAAGTAGAATAACTTTACAATTGTGTTTTGAATTCAAAAATGAATTTTATGCATCTTATAATTTATTTTGCATAGGTGTTATAATTCCCTGATGATTTTTCTTTACTCAATGTTTTTTTTGTTTTATTGAATTTTATTTAAGCATAATTACCGTGGTCGAAGACTCCTTTTTTAATCTAGCTTTATTCACGTTAATAAAACTTGTAGTCCATGTGTATAGTTTTTATAGATTCGATCCCTAGGTAGTTGTGCACTTGTAAATTTATATTGGATAAAACTTTGCTTGTAATAGTCAACTAAAGACACTGAGGATAAACGAAACTTAAGAATTTTGGTGTTTTTACATTTTGATGTTACAGTGGGTGATAAACACCCGAGGAGAGAAACATGTGTCGGACATCATCGTTAGAACCAACCACTATGTCCCAAACCGCAGGACCAGCTATTACCTGCTCCCGCTCAGTGCTGAAGTGTGTTAGCCACAAAGTGTTAACAACTAGTAGGAGGAAGTGTGAGGGGACCCGAAGTGTGAGACCAGGTACCCTCTGGAAAAGTGAAACGGTGTTGATTAAGTCTTGTGGATTTGATCCTTAATTAAATACCGTCACACTTGCAGTAGAAACAATAGAGATTAAAATTTACTTACATAACCACTTCAGCGACAAACTCGATGAACATATGCACGAACATTATTTTTCATTAGTTTTTAAAGTCTTTTTAACATCGAATATGAAGGTTCTCAAAACAAGATCAAGGCAGTTTTCAATGCTTTTGTGTTTTATTTCTCTAGGTGTTTACACTTCCGGGAGTAAAGAGATGAGTTTTGGAGAATAAATGGGTTAATAGCGATGACTGACCGGTACACTTAGATAACTGGTCAGTACAGAAGACGACGTATATCGATCGTACACTTGTGCACCTTTCGATTAAGTTTTTCTAAAAATTATCCTTTTTCTCGGTTATAGGGCTGTGTGTCTTTGTATATTAACACCTTTTGATAAATTGGTAGGTAAAAACTCTTCTCTCTTATCTCTTCTCAATCTACAATACAATCTCAAACTCTAATTGATAATGGTGGAGTTACAGTTCTCCAATCTCATTACCTAAGAACAGAGCCATTCGCTCTAACAACACAAATGATCACACAGGATAATGTTCACAATCTTACTCTAATTCTATTTAGGCATGTGTGTCTTTGTATGTTATAGGGCTGTGTGTCTTTGTATATTAATACCTTTTGATAAATTGGAAGGTAAGAACTCTTCTTTCTTATCTCTTCTTAATCCATAATACAATCTCAAACCCTAATTGATAATGGTGGAATTACAGTTTTCCAATTTCATCACCTAAGAACAGAGCGCGCCATCCGCTCTAACAACACAAATGATCACACAGGATAATGTTCTATTTAGGCCCGGCTCTTGGGGTGTACGGGGTGGAAGGTAAGAACTCTTCTCTCTTATCTCTTCTCAATCCACAATACAATCTCAAACCCTAATTTTCTATTTATACTCTAAAATCTTCTCTTCGCAGGTCGGACCAATTGATAGAGTTGGATAAGAGATAATGGCCTCATAAGGCCCATGGGCCCTTAATGTCTCCCCAAAACCTAGGTTATGAGGAGAGGAACCCATGAACATTATATATTACCATTCTCTCCCCTATCTCTACCGATGTGGGATCTTATCACCTTTCTTCCTCTAGCTGCAACCAGAGATGATATTAGTGATGTAACTGTTTCTAACGGGTTGCAGACAACTTTAGTTGTTAAAAATCCGCTTATTTTTGTCTTGTAGCTTAAGAGGGGCAGTCATTCTTGTAAAGGTGTACTTTAGTATCCTATTACTCACGTATCTTTCGTTTTATGTCCATCGAAACTTTAGGTAATACCTTTTTGCAACTCCTTTAAGTGGAAATAACCTTATAACATTTCACAAACAGAAATACAAACAATGTGTCGCAACTAGTGTTGTAGATAGGCTTACCATGGGAAAATAAATTAAGCAGAAGATGGAAAGACAACAAGAGGATATTTACGGGAACCATCGATGCCAGCTCCCTCTACTAGATCTGGTTGATCATCTCCTGGTTGTCCCTCTTTAACCCTCCAATCAAACCGTTTCACAAGATTGGCCAAAGTCACACTTGCCATCACGGACCCAAGTCCAATGCCGGGACATAACCTTCTCCCTGCTCCAAATGGAATGTATTTGAAATTCCGTCCAAAGAAGTCCAAAGATATTTCTAGATGTCTTTCTGGTCTAGATTCTTCTGCATATGGTCCCCAAGTCGCAGTGTCTCGTTGGATAGCCCAAACATTAATGATCACCTATATGTCCCATTTAAAACTTTTTATCCAAACGGTTTTTTTGATATCAGTTATAATAACAAACAATATGTGCCCGCAGTAATGTCATATCCTCTTAATTTAACATCTTCGCTTAATAGTCACGGAACTAATAGTGGGAGAGGAGGATGCAGCCGAAGTACCTCCTTGATCACAGCTTTTAAGTAGTTCATATTTTCTACTTCTTTTCCTGATACATATGAATTATTCTTCGAAATTGAACGGATCTCATCTTGAAGTTTCTTCATACATTCTGGATTCCTCATAAGGTGTGTCATCGCCCACTCTATTACCGCGGAAGTTGTTGTCGTGCTCCCTAAAAACATCTCCTATAAACGACAAATAACTTCATATGGTTATCAAAGAATTTGTGTTTATAAATTGATGATGATCATAATGAATGATTTATCTTACAAATATGATAACTTTTAAGTCGCTTTTATCCAACTGGCATTGTGTGGACTCATCTCTTTGAATCGTTAGCAACATATCAACAAAATCTGGTTTCTCTTTGTCGGCATATATATCCTCATGTTCTTGCAACACTTTTTCTATAAAATCACCAAACTTCTTTGTTATTTTCTCTAGCTTACCATCGGAACCCGTAATCTTACCTATCCATGCCAAACTCGGAATGTATTCCCCGACCGGGGAAAGCCCCACGGCATCCAAGAAACTCTTTGTTATGGTCTTCACATCAATTGTACCTTCCTCGTCGCTGTATTTTTTCCCCAATACAACTTTACCCATTATGTCGCATACCATATTAGTAATGAGTTTGCTTAGATTCACAGATGTAGAAGATAAACTTGCTTCTTGCAGCGTCTTCATCAATAGAGTTATATTTTCTTCTCTTCTTTTCTTAGAGGACTGAACCATTTTGTTGTGCATAGACTCTGCATCCCAAGAAGAAATGTATTAATGCAAAATTTCAGAGCTTATAAAGGTTTTGACGTTTTGTATCAAAATGTATAGTCACCAGTGTGAACACATACTTGTTAATCCGAAATAAATTACAAATAAAATCAAAACATCTATATTAACATTTTTGAAGTATATTTTGTGTTTTGCCCTTTACGTTTTGTTTATTTAATTTTTTTTTTACAACATTAACCCCTAAACAATTTCCAAAAATAGCATTGTATAGAACTTCAATTACTAAAACTTCTTTAATCGACTAAAATTTGTAACGTTTATTGCAATAAAATCTAGACAACATCTATATGTTTCACTTTTTCCAAAAACTATTCTACCCATTAAAGTTTTATTTCTATAAAATATTCAAAACTATCTTTAGAGATGGTATAATCTCTCAAATTTAAATGATACAACTGATTTTCCATAACAAAAGTTTACAATCCTCATAATTATTTTAACAATAATAAAGTTCCTAAAAACGAGAACCCAATTTTCGAATGATTAGGAAACTAATATTCCCAAATCTATATATACATTTTTGAAGTACCTTTTGGGTTCTACCTTTTTATTTATACTTATTTACAAAGTTAATCCCTAAAAAATTTCCAAAAATAATATTACTTCAGATTTTGTTTCCTAAATATTTTACATTACATTCCAACTAAAAAAATACAGGAAAATCAATATGGAAAAAAACTATGATATATTTAACCACATAATCTATTGTGTTTTGAAGATATTATATCTCTTAATCCTTTGCAAACAAATAAAACAACAATTTGATTCCCATTTTTTTTTTTAAAATCTGTGAGCTTTGATTCTTAATGTAAGAAAAACTTCGATTTAAATTTATTTAAATAATTATAATTAATATATAAAAACTTAATAAAATTTTAAAATATTACGAATGTGTAAAATTAAAAAAGTTTAAAATACTATATTATATGGTTATATAGTAAATGAGTTATAAAAAGGACATGTTGGAATTAATAAAATATCATTAAATTTTTGCTAACACGGGTTAAATCCTCATTTTATTATGAGAAATACCCTAAAATAGCACTAAAACAAGTTTTATGGACAATTATAGCACCATTCCAAAAATAGCACTATTTAACACATAAAATATTTAAAATTAATTTTTAGAATTTTTTTTTTTTAGGTTTGGGTTCTCAATTTCAAATTTAGGGTATAGTTTTGAGGGGTAGGGTTTAGTATTTTGAATTTAGGATTTAATTTTGAATAATTAATTGGTGCTATTTTTGGAATTTTAGAGATGTTGTGCTAAGTTTGGAAAAAAACTTATTTTGGTGCTATTTTTGAGAATCTCCCATTTATTATTTGTAAACACTATTATCATTTTATTATTTTCGAAGTACATTTTGTGTTATGCCCTTTAAGTTTTGTTTATTTAATTTTTTTTTTACAAAATTAACCCCTAAAAAATTTCCAAAAATAATATTGCGCAGAACTTCAATTACTAAAACTTCTTAAATCGACTAAAATTTGTAACGTTTATTGCAATAAAATCTAGACAACATCTATATGTTTCGCTTTTTCCAAAAACTATTCTACCCATTAAAGTTTTATTTCTATAAAATATTCAAAACTATCTTTAGAGATGGTATAATCTCTCAAATTTAAATGATACAACTGATTTTCCATAACAAAAGTTTACAATCCTCATAATTATTTTAACAATAATAAAGTTCCTAAAAACGAGAACCCAATTTTCGAATGATTAGGAAACCAATATTCCCAAATCTATATATACATTTTTGAAGTACCTTTTGGGTTCTACCCTTTTATTTATACTTATTTACAAAGTTAATCCCTAAAAAATTTTCAAAAATAATATTACTTTAGATTTTGTTTCCTAAATATTTAACATTACATTCCAACTAAAAAAAATACAGCAAAATCAATATGGAAAAAAAACTATGATATATTTAACCACATAATCTATTGTGTTTTGAAGATATTCTATCTATTAATCCTTTGCAAACAAAGAAAACAACAATTTGATTCCCATTTTATTTTCTAAAACTTGTGAGCTTTGATTCTTAATGTAAGAAAAACTTTGATTTAAATTTATTTAAATAATTATAATTAATATATAAAAAATTAATAAATTTTAAAATATTATGAATATGTAAAATTAAAAAAGTTTAAAGTACTATATTATATGGTTATATAGTAAATGAGTTATAAAAATGACATGTTGGAATTAATAAAATATCATTAAATTTTTGCTAACACGGTTTAAATCCTCATTTTATTATTTGTAAACACTATTAATATTAAAATACTTGACATATAAACCAAGTTGATTTAACTAAGATTGTGTAAAACAATTAAATCATTAAGAAAAATGTGACTTAATCATAGGGTATAAATGACTTATTATGTATTTAGATCCCTTATTTTTGTTATAATATTTAAAAATCAAAATAGAATTTCAAACACTAAACAAAACAAACTAAATATAACAACAAATGATCATGAAGTATATTACGGGTTAAAAAATTAATATAAATATTTAGCCGCACAAATGACCGGGAATTTAGTTATTTCTCTTTTTTTTTTTTTTTCAACAAAAGAATCAGCTCAAATGAGCCAATTTGAAGGAAAGTTGTTTACAAACAAAACATGATGCGGAGATAAGCGCGCTTGGCGTGCCAAAGAATCCGCTTTTATATTTGCATTACGAGAAATATGAGATAAAGAGAAAGAAGAAAACTCCTCTCGATCAGTCTTGATTCCATCCAAATATGCTGCAAAGGCCGGCCAGTCGTGAGGGGAAGACACCATCTTCACCAAATCCGAACTGTCTGTATAGAAAGCCACATCACGGAAATCGTGGCCAATCATGCACCGCATCGCCCAGATGAAAGCTTCCACTTCTGCGTGTAACGGAGAAAGACTGCGCCGGTAATTAGTAGCTCCAAGAAAAGGTGACGATTCTTGTGAAGAAGTACAAAACCATCCTGCACCTGCAAAAGCATCAGACTCTTTCCAAGAGCCATCGACAAAGCACCGATAACCGGAATAAACCAGAGGAAGGGGATGTATACGCCCTCGCAACCGAAGAGAAGGAACCACAGGGGAGGAGGACACCTCCTCACCCTCATCTTCCACCTGGGCTCGCAGCCAGGAGGATGCTTCCCCTTGTGCCACCCGCACAATGTCATCTGGTCGTTCCATCTGATTCTCAAACACCCGAGCATTCCGGGCTTTCCAGATATACCACATAAGCCAAGGAAAGATCTCTACCTGGGATCCCGGATTCGTAAAACCCAGAAAGTGATCTACATTAGCATAAATGGAGTCCGTCGGAAAATGAAGAGGCCCCACAGGTACATGGGCCAAAGCCCAAGCCTCACGGGCTGGCGGACACACAAAATTAGCATGATTAATAGTCTCCACATCCGCCCCACACCTCATACATCGAACATCACAGTCAATACCCCGCCTACTCAAGTTAGCAGAAACCGAAATACAACCCGTTAAAACTTGCCACATGAAATGCTTAATTTTTGGAGGACATTGAACCTTGCTAACCCTATCAAGGAGAGGGGTAATCTCTGGGCCACACCCAAAAGCCTAAAAGGTATTTGGAATACCCAGACGTGTCGTTTCATACCCTGACTTAACCAAATATTTACCAGATTTTGTAAAGTGCCACCCTAGAAGTTCTGGCAGCGGTAGGCTACTGAAGGGAATAGACTCTATCAAGGCGACATCCCCAGGATCGAAATGCTCAACGAGTCGATCTCTACGCCAAGTATTCGACTGAAAATCCATGAACTAAGTCAATCGGAGAGTTGGGTCCATAAAAAGACCGTTACTTAAAGCTGGTCTTGGGAGTTGAGCTGGAACCCAGGGATCAGTCCATATAGAAATGGTGTCGCCTGAGCCAACCCGTTTAATAAGCCCTTTGTTTACCAAAGATCGAGCAGATACGATACTTCTCCACCCATAGGAAGGAGAGTAGGACCGTATTGGTTCCATGGGACTGGAATTCTGGTAGTGCCTACTTTTGAAAACCCTGGCAAACAGTGAGTCTGGAACCTCAATCAGTCGCCATAATTGTTTAGCTAACAGAGCCGTGTTAAAATCATCCACATCTGGTTGCTACAACAAAGCTTCTCCCAAGCAATCCAATGCATACCCCCAGACTGACCATTATAACTCCACCAAAACTTTGCTACCGCACTAGTAAGTTTAGATGTAATCGTTTTTGGCAAACGATAACAAGACATCACAAATGTGGGGACAGCCATCGCAATAGACTTGATCATCACCTCCTTACCCCTTTTAGACAACAATTTGGCCAACCAACCCGTTGTTCGGCTCTGTAGCCGGTCTCTAACATAAGAAAAACCTTCGTTTTTGACCCTCCCAAGCTCTCTGGAATCCCTAAGTACAATCCCATACCACCCAAGTTTGTTATCCCAAGGACCCCCTGTGTCTACGACCGGACTCGGTCCTCAACCGTATGTAGGGGTGTCAATCGGGCTGAGCCAAAACCCGTAAAGTCCGGATATGTTTGAGCCCGTCCCGGCCCGGCCCGAAATATTTCCGAGCCTATATTTCAAAGCCTGAGCCCGGCCCTAACAGGGCTATAGGGCTTTTCGGGCTTTTCCGGGCTTATCTTACGGATCAAAAATTCAAAATTATAAGTCATGAAAAACAATGTTTAAAGGTGCACTATAAAATAAATCAATCAAAATTTTAATAGTTCATTTATATTCACTAAAACCAAGTTAATTTAAAAGAAAAAATTTGAAACTAAATAAGATTTTTATACTTTAACCAAATAAATTAATATATAATTCATATAACATATCACAGATTAAAAATTTAAAAGTATTAAGTAAGGTTATTAAATAAATATGAAAACTAGAATTAGAGTTTTAAACTTTATTTACAATAAATCATTAATCAAATATTGTAATCAAATAAATATATTAAAAAACAGTACAAATATAATTGTTTAAGGGCTTTTCAGGCTGGCCCGAGCCCGGTATATTTAAATCCGATTTTTTCTGGACATATATATTTAAGCCCGAGTCCGGTATTTTTCAGGGCTGGGCCGGACCAGCCCGCGGGCTTTGGCCCTAATTGACATGCCTAACCGTATGACCAAACTGAACCGATGATTTCATGAAATTTATCTATTGCCCAGAAACAGCCTCATATTGCTTAAGGATATCCATAACCACACCACATTGCTCCTTATCCGCCTTACAAAAGAATAGACTATCATCCGCAAACAACAAATGTGTTATTGGCGGGCACTTATTTGCCACCTTAATGCCTGTAATCCGCTTATCGGTCTCCGCCTTCCGAATATTAGCAATCAGAACCTCCGTACATAAAATAAACAAGTACGGGGAAAGCGGATCACCCTGTCGTAAACCCTTCGCCGGGACAATCTGTCCATTCGGTTGCCCGTTAATAAGGAATTATTGGCAAACCCCATCTTCCGTAGTAATACCGCCACAAAATCCTACTCAACCCTATCATACGCCTTACTCATATCCGTCTTAATTGCCATAAACTTCCCTTTACAGGAATTATTAGTTCGCAAACCATGGAACATCTCTTGAGCAATGAGGATGTTTTCCGAGATCAAACGTCCAGGTACAAACGCTGATTGAGTTTCCGAGATTAGACCAGGTAAAATCAACTTAAGCCGGTTACACAAGACTTTTGACACGACCTTATATCCCACATTGCACAGGCTAATAGGACGCAACTCCGCTATCCGGATCGGTTTAGCCACCTTCGGGATGAGGTAAATATGTGTTTGATTTAAACTTTTGTCAAAAACACCCTCCTCAAAAAACTGATTAACCAAAGACACCAGATCATCCTTAACAACTTTCCATGCCTTCTGGAAAAACAAGGTTGTCATTCAATCCGGTCCCGGAGCTTTGTCCGGATGCATCATAAATAATGCACGTTGTACCTCTGCCTCTGTGGCTGGGGCCGTCAATCGGACATTGTCCGCCTCTGTAATAACTGTGTTAACTTCCCGTAGAGCGTCCTCAAAATTAGCCGGGCATATCGAGGAAAACAATTCCTCAAAATATGTTACCGCCGTATCACATATCGCAACATCCTCCGTAGACCAGACGTCGTGTTTGTTAAAAAGACCTACAATACGGTTACGGGCCCGTCTCTGCTTGGTTTGGGCTTGAAAATACTTGGTATTCTTATCCCCACCCGCATCCACCGATTCCGACTCTTTAAATACCAATGGACCTCTTCATCCCGGTAAGCCTCTCGCAGGCGGCCATTAAGATCCAAGATAACCTCCGGAGTGGACGAATCATTGGCCTGAGCCATTTCCAATTGCCTTTTTAGATCCTCAATTAAATCCCGACCATACGGAACCTGCATTTTACGCCATCGAGAAATCTCCCGTCGACAACTAATAATTTTCCCTGCAAAATCCTGTTCTGGTTCTCCACACCAACCCGATGAGATCGCATCCATTAAACCGTCCTTACCCACCCAGCGACGATCAAACATAAAACTCCTACGCCCCCGCGGCCTTTTCGCCCCAATGCTGACCACAAGAGGCTTATGATCGGAAGCAATCATAGGTAAATATTCGGTAACCGTGTCCGGAAATAAATCATGTCAATCCTCATTTCCTAGAGTCCTATCCAACCAGCACCGTATAGGTTTCTTATCTCACCAATCCCACCAGGACAGGCAGTCCCCCAAATAAGGAAATTCCAAGAAATCGCAATCTCGAATCATCCCGTTGAAAGAGAGAAAAGAAGATGCAGGACGTAGCTTCCCTCCTCGTTTCTCATGATTCCCCGTTAATTCATTTAGATCTCCAATAATAAACCAAGGGGTTGTCCGAATTGAATTAATCTGTAACAACCGTTCCCAAACCAATTCCCGGGCTTTAGGAACAGGATCACCATAGGCAAAAGTTAAATGTATGACACGTCTCTTGTAAACCGCTTCAACATCAATCATTCTATTAGACTTCATTAAAATTGAAACATTAAAAGCATCTTTATTATAAAACAAAGCCAAATCACCGCTACATCCCACGGGATCCACTGTTATTAAATTATTATAGCCAAAATGGCCTACAAACTTTTTCTAAATGAGAAAAAGATTGTTTTGTTTCTATAAGAAATACAAAATCTGGCCTATGTTTATTCCAGAGATCCCTAAGGTTCTCTATAGTTGCCTTATTACCAAGCCCCTGACAGTTCTAACTTAAAACATTCATTTAACCAGTTTTGGTTTTGGTGGCTTTCCCCCACTTAGGCCTCCCTTCACCCCTTCCTGGGCCTTGGAGCTTTGGCCAGACACACCTGTTCTTGGCCCATGTGGAGGACGCCTCCTTGGAGAAAGAAGCAGCTGTGCATTCCTCTTCCTTGCACAGATCCCTCTCATCACCGGACCCCTCCCCCTTCGTCCTTTGTCACCTGGAGCCAGCATGTTAGGGTCCTCAAGTGGACCCTCAATACCCTCGCCATCCTCGCAACCCATTTCCTCCTCCGAAGCAGCACACTCCTCTTGATCCCCAAACAGCTCCCCACTCGCATCTTCTCTGCTTACCTCCTGACCAACCTCCTCCCCTACCTCCATCGATTCCGCAGCTCCCCCCGAGTCCTCCTCCACAAACCGACCCGTAGCCAAATCCCCAGGTACACCCGAATGTATGTCACTTATTGGAGACTTGTCCCCCTGCTGCTCCACATCAAACCGTTGTTCCTGCAAGGTTGACACCAAGCCTTGAGCACCATCACCGACCTCCGAGACATGATCAACCATACTTGTAACCGAAAGCGACGGAGCAACCCCTATACTCTCATGAGGATCCGACTGAATTTGTCCCTCCTCAACAGCCTCCTCATCACTAGAAGGTGCTACCAAAGGACCATCTCCACCCCTCTCATCCTGAAACAGTGCCTTCTTTGCCCCCTTTTTATGCCCAGAAGGCATCTCAGAATGCCGTACATCTGCAGGAACAGAAGCCATAGCAACCACCAAAGGGACAGGGGCCAAAGCCGTAGCATTATGTTGCCTCGTCGGAACCCTAGGACCAGCATGCCTACTACGAGCTAGCTGAGGATTCCCAGACCCAGAATTCCCCTTGTTGCGAGAGAACTGTTCTGGTTTGGACTTGGGTCCACCATGAGATGATCCCCCAGTCTCACCTTTATTGTAACCAGCACCCCTCCTTGAATCAGCAAGAACTGCCCCTTTATAACTCATCAACTCCCCATTATCCTCACCCACCTCCACACCCATTCGACCCTCAGTGACCATGGATCCTTTTGACAGTGGACAAACGGATTCATCATGACACAACTGAAGGCAACATTTACACCAGCCATATAACCTCTCATACTTCAGTTTGACAACCGTTACCTCTCCATTGAAGAACTCAATGTCCGTTTCAAAGCAAAGCGGCTTAAGACCATCAATCGTAACCTGAACTCTCCCTCTATCAATATCCACATCCTCTACTATGCCTAAAGCAGACCCAATATCATGAAACGTAGGCTCTGCTCAGAACTGGATAGGTACATCAGTCACACGAATCCAGAACTTCAAAGACGACGGATAGGCTGGATCCACCACAGGAGTCCACCGAACCATAGACACCAGCCAAGAATCAAAGTGGAAAGGCTCCATCTTCAAAATCCGAATAATATCCGCCTCTTCATCAAAATCGAATTGGAACTTTCCCGAACCCAAATCAGCTCCCGCAACCCTCACCTCAACCTGCCAGATTCTTGGCATCATGATCAACAACGACTTCATATCCTACAGTTGAGGATTGAAACAGCGCCCCACAACGGTCTTAGAGTACCCCGCGATCATATCAGAATTATCAAAGTATGAAATCTTGATCTTCCTCCTTGGTCCAGAGACATCCTCGGACTGACCAACCGAACCTTTCCCCAAAAGACCACCTTGAGACATATCGAACGTAACCAACTCAAAAAGTGAAACAAGAGAGATGCAAACGAAAAACGAGCAGATAACAGAGTGATTACTACTCGATACTGGCAACATCATTTTAAATACCAATCGAGACCAAAAGGAACACCAAATCGGGAAGCCAAGATCAATCAAACAGATTCCGATCCACCCCAATGGAAATTCTACCCATAAACTCTCCAAATATGGTAAGCATATCCCCACCAAATCCTGGCCCTTCTCACCCACCATATCCTGAACTTGCCAATCATCCCCAAATGCAACGAAACACCCAATAAAGATAGATCCCACAACCTTCATCAAGAGAAAGCCAATTTTTGAAATCAGAGATCCCATAGCAACTCGAAATCGCACCAATCTCCTATAGCTCCCATCAATCGAGATCAACCAGATCTTCTGCCTTAGGAACATACCTTTACTGAGATCCCTATAATCCCGAGAATTAAGCATCTCATACCCACCAATCAAAAAACCAAGAAAACCATGTAACCCATTTCTCCCCCACACCACCAGCACCGAAGGAGCCCATACAAATCTCCAGATTCCCACCGGAAAACCCCTCAGAAGCATTCGGGATTCAGAACCCTAAAAACGCCGCTGCCATCGCCTTATTTCGAGAGAGAGTTTCTTTTATCCCTCTTCTTTTTTTGTTCTGACAAAATTTCCTTTTTTTTAATTTAGTTATTTCTCTATTTGCAAAACATCCAATATTTAAATAACAAATACAATATCTTATTATATAACGTTAGGTTTTGGAAGTTAGCCATTAACAGGATTTTGACACGTGTCAAGTTATTAATCTGAGATTTTGACATGTGTAAAAGTTAATATTTAATAAGAGGGATTTGAGATTATGACAAAAAAACAAAAAAAATTGTTTAAACAAAATTAGTAATGTAAAAAAGATAATTATAAAAAAAGTTACAAAAATTAAACAAGTTTTTTTTTTTTTTGGTCAACCATTAGGCCACAACAGGCCGGCCCATTAGCCTAATCCCTACATTCGTAGGGAGCGGGACTCGATCCCTGGTGTGATGGTGCCTTGTGCATTGAGAACTTACCTTTGGCCACTGCACTAAGGTCACTTCACAATTAAACAAGTTTTTTAAAAATAATTATAAGGATATTATATATTTTATAAAATAAGTAGAACCTAATCAACTTAATGGTTAGATAAAATAGGCTAATCAAACACAAGATTACAACAAACATAGATAGATAGATTGGAAAAACATAAACCGTTATTGATAGATCTATAAGAACTCAGAGACAGAGGCTACATCAAGATGTGTCAAAGACACTTCCAAGAATACATTGGGAAATTTAACATTAGACTATTCTTCCAAGAATACATTGAATACATTGAGACATTTAACATTAGTTACTATCAAAAGATTTTGTAATCTTGGAAAAGGGCTTTTAGTTTCATTGGTTGTCGGAGCGTACCACTTTGAGATAGCTAAAAGACGTGAACATGTTCTCTCCACACATGAGGAGGGAAGAGCCAAGGTTCTCTCCATGGTGGAGGAGGTTGAACGCATGCAAGATATCTCTCCAAGGGAGGAAGGCGGAACCAAGGTTCTCTTCATGGTGGAGGAGGTTGGACGCAAGGTTCTCTCCATAAGGGAGGAGGGCGGAGCCGAGGTTCTCTCCATGGTTGGTCATACACTATTGTGATGATACATCATTGATTAATATACTATGTAATATATCTTTTATTCGAGAAGTTTATTGAACTAACAATTTTAGTGATTAAAGAAACTACGCAAAAGTGATAATAAATAGACATATAATAGTTGGCTTAATGTGTTTATATAGATATTTTCCTAGGTGGTGGTAAAGAATATATTTGTAACATACAATATACTTAAGTGTAAAAAAATACACCTAATGATTGGATAAAATAGGCTAGTCAAACACAGGCTTACAACAAACATAGATTGGATAGATTGGAAAACCATAAAATGTTTTTGAAAGATCCATAAGAGCTCGGAGACAGAGGCTACATCATGATGTGTCAAAGACACTTCCACGAATACATTGTGAAATTTAACATTAGTTACTATCAAAAGATTTTGTTAAGTTGGAAAATGGCTTTTAGTTTCATTTGTTGTCGGAGAATGCCACTTTGAGATAGCAAAAAGACGTGAACATGTTCTCTCCACATATGAGGAGGGCAAAGTCAAGGTTCTCTCTATGGTTGAGCAGGTTGGACGCATGCAAGGTTATCTCCCCAAGGGAGGAATGCGGAGTCATGGTTCTCTTTATGGTGGAAGGGGTTAGCTCAAGGTTCTCTCTCCAAGGGAGGAGGGCGGAGCCGAGGTTCTCTCTATGGTTAGTCATACATTATTGTAATGATATTGATTAGTATACTATGTAATATATTTTTAATTCGAGAAGTTCTTGAACCAACAATTTTAGTGATTAAATAAACTATGCAAACCTGAAAATAAATAGACATATAATAGTTGGCTTAATTTGTTTTTATAGTTATTTTCCTAGGTGGTGGTAAAAATATATATTCGTAAAATACAGTATACTTAGGTGTAAAAAAATACACTTTTAATGGTGACATAAATAAAACTTTTGTAAACAGATATAAATTAGTGTATTATAACAAAAAAAAATTATAAATAACGTAAAATATATCTTAATATATTTTTGTTAAAATTTAATTTTTGTTTACAAAATTTTATCATCCGCACGTCGGGCAAGTCCTTATCTAGTAAAATATAAATAATAATGCAAATTATATGCACGCAGTGTACAGCGGGTTAAAATCTAGTTATGTCTGGTTCGTGGTTTCTAATTTAGATATACTGTAGGTTTTGAATCGTTTTATTAATTTTGGAATTTGTGGTATTAATGAAAAAGAAAACTAGAGATTATATTTTTGGAATACAAAACTAGAAATGTGGTAGTTTAAAATATCCACCCTTTTAAAGTTCCAATCCCCTTTATAATAAAACGGAAGTACACAACATTGTTTTGTAAACTATATAATTTTAATAAGTTGGTTACAAATAGGTTATACATTAATGATAGATTATATTGGTTACAAATAGGTTATACCGAAAATCTTAAAGAGAATATTCTAAAGAATCATATCATCTAACTTATCATATTAATTTCCTTTATTAAATTATTCATCAAATAAAATCTTTTGATATCTAACTTAACATATTAATTTGTTAATTATCATTATACTTCACCTCTCATTTTTATATATGAGTCTATTTTGTGAAATAAATAAATTATCATATTATTTATTATAATTAAAAAATAGTTTTATTTCCGGATATACCATAAGTTGAATTTTTAAAAACAAATATAAATTGTTCAATCTATAAAATATTCAAGCTTTAGTAATATTATTATTTAGAATTAATATTTATTGAATTAAAAAATTTACTGAAAGGGTCAAAATTTGAGTATTTAAATTCAAATCTACAAAATCATGTCTTATAATGACATTCAAGTCATGATGTAGAATATACATTGTTGAAATAACTTCACATATATAACATAATACAACATATTAAAATTTTATTTTAAGATATAAAATATACAAAATTTTGTATAAAATAAAATTTAAACAGTGTTATAGCACGGATACTTATCTAGAATCATTAACAATATAAAACTTACAAAATAAGTGTTTTTTCAAGCCATCATATAGCATATGATTTTATTGCATAATGTTTTATCCAAAAAAACTTTTAAAAACAATCACATAAATTATATTTTATATAAAAATTACAATATAAATAAAATGAATTTTAACCCGTGCTCTAACACGGGTCTTCTAGTTATATTATTACTTTACTGGATAACTTAACATGTCAGTTCAGATTAGAAAATTTGATAACATGTACCCTTTTAATCTAATTTATAAAATCTCATTAGTGAAACAAATATTAATGTCTAATTAATACCTCTATCTCCTTCAGATAAACTAATCAAGGAGATTGAGAAAGCAAATCTGAGATAATCATGAAGACGTCGGAGAAACCATAGATTTAAAAAAAAGGACAAACCTTAACGTTCCTCCAGATTTGGGGCGAAGACCAAATCTCGCCTGCCATTTGATATTTTGTGGGCCGATTTCGTGATTGGACGGTTGGCAAACTTAAGATCATGTGTCTTCATGACATCATGAGCTACGTCAGCAGAAGATACAATGAGAACAGGGACACGGCCGAAACGAAGGAGCATGAGTGGCCCATAGCGCGCACTGAGGGAACAGAGAGCACGGTGCGGGTGGAGACTGAGCTGATGGAGGTTTCCAATGACCGGAAGCCGCCATGGAGACGGAGGTAAGTTAGGAGTAATTTACAGAAGAGAAGAGTAGTTAGAAAGGTGGTTAAGGAAAGAGAGATTAATATCATCATTTCCATTTTAACATTAATTTTGAATAAATTTGGAGCTCAATCTCTCTCAATGCGTTGAAGTGGTTTGTGAATATTAGTGAATCGTCCTTTCTCTCTAGGCTGTGTATTTTAAAGGGAAGATGATTAATCGTCCTTATAATAATCATAAAATAAAAATATGATGTGCTGTTAATTTAATTATTTTGCTTATCATTAATGAACTTTGTTCAAATAAAATAATGTACAATGTACTAGGACAACTAAATTGACCCGGTTATTTTGCTTTCTTGTTAATTTTATACAATAAAACCCGGTTATCCCCTATATAGTACATTTTTGGATATAATTTTAGGAAGTGTTAATACACTTACATCAAAATGCCATTACAATTTATAAACATGTTTTAAGAACAAATTAATAGTAATCATTAAAGATAACAATGTCAAATACATATATATTCAATTTAATTATTTTAGATATATATATATATAGAACCAAATCACCAATGAGATAAGAAAAGTCACAACACTATTAGTAAAATATATAACTTTGACGCTTAATAAAGTTTTTATTCTAATAAATTAGGTTTTGAACTCACGCTACGCGTGGGTTTATCTGATATATTTTGATGAAAATTATATATAATTGATGACGGTAATAAAATATTATTTTATAAAAAAAATTAAATTAGTATTAAGGAAAAAATTAAATTTCAGATACACATTTAAAAAAAAAATCAGTTGTGTTATAAAATCAAATCTGATAAAAAAAAATCATGAATTTAACTCGACGTAGAGGCGAGGCGAATCAAACTGATGACCTCACATATCCTAAACAATTTTTTTGACCACCAGAAAAACGGAACAATTTTATCATTATGAATTTAACTCGTTTTCATATTTAATTGATCGCTATGACCTATGTTTTCGTGTCTTTTATTCCATGTTTTTTTATTCTTCATATTTTTTCTTGTCATTTTCATTATCAAATTTTGGGGTAATTGTCATCGTTACTTTTACCGTCTGGTTCGTCGTTATACTCTTTTTATTCTTCTTCCTCGTCAACTTCTTCACATTCTTCCACTGAAAAACATTTTTTTTAGACTACCACACAACTTGTTAACCCATCAAACTCCAAGAACAAAATCATTTTTTTTCTCATAAAAATAAAAAATAAGATAAAAATAAAAAATTAATGAAAGAATATCAACTCATCTATAAAATTATACACAAAAATATATTTGACAGCTCATAAGAAATAAAAAGCACAAACGTAGATAAATAAGATAATTTATGTATTACATCAATATTTATAATATTTTAAATTTTTAAAAGGTTTCGAAATATAAAATTTGAACCTTTTAAAAAGTTTCAATATTATAACTTTTAAAAGTTTCAATATTTATAATATTTAAACTTTTAAAAATTTGAAATATTCTAATATATTTTTTAAAACTTTTTAATGTTTTAGTTTGATCAAATAAAAAACTGGATCAAACCGAATAAAACTATTAAACTGGGACGCCTGATAAATCAAGTTTTCCTGTTCATTCGTTGTTAAAAGCATATTAATCTTAGTTATAATGGTTCTGAACCATTGTCTAAAAAATTTCTAGCCGATGTGGGATATTGTACATAGTTCTTTTATTTCTATAAATTTAAAATTTTCCTTTTTTAAAAAAATTCTGGAAATTTAAAAAATGTTAATGAATGTCATGTCAAATCCTGATAGAATGTTTAAAATAATTCTTAATATTGAAAATTCTGGAAATTTTAAAAAATGTTAATTAGTGAGATGTCTAATCTCTATTGGTGGTTTAAAATTCTAGGTGGACAGCTTAAGAAGCTTATAACTCCTATTTTTATTAGTACAGATGTTTGATTGGCAAAAAAACTAAAATAACTTTGCCGCTTAATGGAACTTCTGGAGTGACCTTTTCGTAAGGTCTTTAAGGGGGAGAATGGATGAATTATTAGATACCAGCCAACCACTTGAAGCTAGTGATATGTTCGAGATAAGTAATTTCCTTTCTAATTTGAGAATCAATAATTAAAGTAAACGAGTTGATAACTAAAATATTAATTTAGTGTTGCTTAGAACATTCATGTAGCGTTGTTAGCTTTCGACAACTCGAAATTACAAGACAATGCTCATGTATATTTGACCTGTTTTGGCAGAGGATTAAAGACGCCACCTCGCAAACATATATATCTTGGTAGGTAGGAGGATTAAAGAAGGGTATGTAGTGAGCATGTTGAGAATTGCATATCCGATTCACCTATCTAGCGAAATGCAGACTACGACTCTGCCTTATTCCTCGTCTACTTCAAAGATTAATATCATAACAAAAACATAACACAAAGATTTATTGAGTTATCCTCTACATGAGGATACATCTTGTGTGGGAACTCGTGTGAGAACCTTCTGTCACAAACATCCACTATCTTATATCTTCTGTCACAAAAGTTTACATTATATTACATATACAAGCTTAGAGAAAAACAAATAAAGTAACATGAAGAAGAAAACATAGCCTAAAGACAAAAGCGTCATGTTCTTAGATATATCACCCTAAAACACCCCAAGAACCTCAAAGAAACAACTCCACATTTGTCTCACATCAAAGTGATCTAAAGAGACATTAAACCTAGTGTAACATACATGTTTCGGAATTAGAATTTGGGATGTGATGAATAAATCAAAAGAGTTCTCATCTAATATGCTCCCAGAATTCAGATATCTAGAGTGAATCCGAATATCAAAATCTAGATCCGAGCAGTGCCGGCTTATGGAGTGTGCCGGATGTGCAAAAACAACGAATCTCTTTTTTATTAATTATTTTTTTATTGTATTTTAAAGCCTAAATTTTTGAAATATATAATTATAAAATAGGGTCCAAATTTAAACTGTTAAATAATTAGGCTGTAACTAAGTCTTATAAAAAAAATCAATCTAGCACATGGTATAAAGATTTTTGAAATGTGGATATCCGAGATCTGGCGTATGTATTACATAGGGCTTGTTTTAGTTTCAATTGTAATTACAGACGTAGAGTGTAATTTATTATTAAGATTCAAATATGATGACGAGCAGACGTAGAGTGTTTGTGTAAAATGCGAGTGCCCAAAGAGTGAACATGTTTCTATAGGTTGGATAATGCAGCAGCATATTCGCGAGTAGTTTTGTTTTTTCCGATCAGATGGTTAGAGAAGAGCACATCGCAAGCAGATATGGTTACGATACACTTTGTGGTGTCTTGCGGATATATTCCAATCTTTGTGGTGTCTTATATATGTCAGCAAAACTGCGTTGTCTTGCAATTGTCAGCCTGACTCTCCGTTTTTTTTATGTGTTTTTTACACTCTATGAGGCACTACATATGCCACCTAGACTCTATAGTTCCCCAAATTGTTTTCCAGACTATGTGGTGTCCCACTTGTGCCGGTAGTACTCTGCCTTCCCATATGTGCCTACTAGACTTTGTGTTACCCCGCAAGTGTCTGCTAGACTCTTGCGTTACCTCGCAAGTGTCTGCCAGACTCTACATTGGCTTGCAAGCGTCTGCTAGACTCTATGGTGCCTACCTCATATGTTTATAAGTAAGGATCAACAGCTAGCAAACTTTCTCACAATGGAAAAGTCATATGGTGTCTATCAGGTGTGTCTTACAATAAAAAAATGTTCAAACATGTAGGGACAGTGCTTCATTAAATGGTAAACAACATTGAATAGCTGGAGAGGGCTCAGAGAAAAGTGGTGATGATTTCTTTGTTGATTGAGGATAGTTTGGACAATGCCGGCTTTTAGGGTGTGCCGGATGTGCAAAAGTAATGACTCCTTTTTTTGTATTTTGAAGCCCAAATCTTTGAAATAATTATAAAATAGGGTCCAAGTTTTAAGCTGTTAAATATTTATGTTGTAAGTCTTAAAAAAAAATATAGCATATGGTACAAAGATTTTTTAAAGGTGGATATCCGGGTCTGGGGTATGTATTACATTGGGCTTATTTTAGTTTCAAATGTAATTATCTGATGGTAATATGTTATTAAGATTCAAATATGATGTCGTCAAGACTCGAGCAGACGTAGTAGAGTGTTTGTGTAAAATGCGAGTGCCCAAAGAGTGAACATGTTTCTATAGGTTGGATAATGCAGCAGCATATTCATGTAGATCCCTCTTCTTTCCTGCAAAAAAATTAAAATTCAAAACAAAACATCTATAAATGTTGTATTTTGAGTACCCCGAGAAAAAAATCAAATATAGGACAAAACAATTAGAAAAAGGGAACCAAACCTGTTGTGGGAAATCACCATTATCCAACTGTGAGTTAATCAACACTTTGGCGGCGTGGTGAACAGGCGAAGGGTCTCTCTCCATTTGACCACCAATAATTAGAACCATCATAGCTTGTCCGGAATTAACCACATTTGTTCTGTTTCCTTCGGAAGGAATATATTTCTTGTTACGGCAAGAGAGAGGGCTTTCTCCCCAACCGCCTTCGGCGTTTTGCGTGTTGAGAACAAACTGTACCGCTCTACGTATAGCTTCGCAGTTACCATAATTCTTCCCTGCAGCCGCTAGACCTCTTACCGCGAAAAGCGTTCCATACGTGAAACAAACTCCCCAGTTTCCGTACCATGAACCGTCTGGCATTTGCAAGTCCTCTATGTATTCTACGCCTTTCTTGATTAAATTTTCGATTTCTTTCGGACGGTGATCGGGAAATTCTTTCGTAAAGCTAGCCAATCCCGCAATCACCGAGCCCGTACATTCAAGGTACCTAACATAAAAGATCCAATATCATTTTTTCTTTAACAAAGTGATTAGTTAAGTCCAAAAACAAAGTATATGATATAAAATATAATATTACTCATGCTCCACAACTGTGTTCTCTGCATGCTCCACCGGACTAAGCCACTGCATTTGTTACAATATCACCTTTACTTTAGCCTCTCTTAAAATGAAATTATTCCTCCATAATTTCGTTTATATTCAAACAATTCATATTAGAAAGAAAAATTGAAAAAGAAATTGTATACGTACCTCTAGCCATTTTTTTCCTGGAGCTGGCTCCCAAACCGTCATACCTCCATTATCACTCTGCTATACATTGACACAATTTTATATCGTTTTGTCTCAATGTTAAAGAAAAGATTCGCTTAACCGAATAATCAAAGAAGCTCTATATAGCACCTATTTAACTAGCTATAATGTCACTTTTCACTTACTTGGCCGAATAGGTATTAACTAATGAATTCATATGCATAATACATTCAATTGTAGAGTTAACATTATATTGAAGTTTACCTGCAGATAGATTAGAAAATTGACGGCATCATAGAGCTTCTCTACATCCATTTTTTCGCCAATGATCTCGGAGGGCATGCGGTGGAAGAGTAGGCAGCACTGAGGAAGGAGCGGCACACAATACATGCGGTCAAGATCACTATATAAAAACATTTAGTTTTTTTTTTTTATAGATTTAAGATTTTTATAGTGCCCACCTCTATACTTTCGGCAGTACCGTCCGAAATCGGCAACCCTTGTTCTCGGTCCTGAAATGTCCATCCCCCTTTGGTTATGTATCTAAACATTTTGAGATGTTCCCCATGAGGGTTCTCGCTAATCTGAGATTGCTTCAAGAAGTCGTATCCTTTTATCAGGGTTGAACGAATCTCATCATCCATGTTTGCGGCTAACATAACTTGAAGCGAGAGGGCTGCATTCCACGACTGACTACCCATTAACTGCTTGCACAAGTGACAATATGTAGGGTTTTAGATCCCAAATTAAGAAAGAGTTGTCAATCTTTTTAATAATGAATTATTGAAAAATAAAATTTATTAACGGTATTTTTGGAAAAAATTTTAAAATATAATATTTTAGAGAGTTATCTAATAAAATATGTATAGAACATATGAGTTAATTCGTTTTTTCCTTTTGACTAATTTTGAAATCAAAGACATGAATATGTTCGGATCTAGCCTCAATAATATGATATAATATACAAAACGATATAAGTCAATATTTTATTGTCAATTGGTTTTGAATTAGAATAGACTCATATAGAGTAATGCAAGTAAAATTCATTGCCGTATTTTAATTCGAATCAACTGAAATAGTTAAAAAGAGCTAGTATCTTTTACCTGGATTTTCAGGCCATCTTCGGCAATCCATATGAAATCGGGGACTCGAGCAAGATGCTTCTTGAAATAATCACCATCCCGGTCTTCTACCCAACATGCAAGCATATGAAACGGCTACCAAAATAACAAAAGCAAAAAGTTAGTTTGTCACATTGCATCATTTACTTTTCTTTAATAGGGTAATTAATTTGTCAGATTATATTAATTTCTAAAATGATGATTTGTATTCTAATAGTTTGTGTTAGCGTCGTCAGTTTTTCACCATATGGATTTACTACGTTCAGTATAATATGTAACTAATGTAAGTAAAGTACCTTCGCAACACATGCACCTGTGATATAATGGGTCGTTTCATCATGGTAGTGAACAAGTTCCATTGTGGTTCGAAGTGCTCTTTGTCTTATGAACTTGTTAAAAGGCCAGCGGTTTATGATATTCTCGGAAAGCATATGAACCCCTTTCCAAAACAATTCTTGTCCAAATGACTTTGGATAGAATAGATCTTCCTGCATAATTGTCATCGGAATTTTTTTTCGTATAAACATATAAAATGTCATTTAATTTTGTTATCCACATGACTACACTAACCTTTGCGCATCTATTACGAGCTTGGCTCCAAATGATTTTATTGTAAGGCTGAGGAAAAAGTTCTTCTCGGAGCTGTAGAATGAGAGGGGTTGGTGTAGCTACAAATTTTTTACCATACAAGTATGACATTCCCATGAGGAGATCTCGAATATATATCCATAAAGTACCTGCTCATAGGTATATTATAAAATTGTTTTAGGGACATGCTTGGACAACTCAGTGTCATGTAGAAAAGTAACTCAGTCAAGTGCAACACATCATAACAATATTCAAATCTTAAGCTATGATGAATTATGGAACCTCCATTTATGGGAGAAAAAGAAGGGAGTATCCAAATCTCGGGTGGTAGCGGTTTGCAACCAGACCAGTCATACACTCCGAGAACCTGGATAAAGAACATTAGTTGATGCATTTTATGAATCAAAACTACAATTATATAACTTTGATAAAACAGTTTTTAGAAATCTCGGAAGTTAATAGGTATGTGTCTTACAACATACCGAAAGCCAAGCTTTAGCGATCAAGGGCGCATAGGTAGCACCCCCATGGTCAAGGATCCATTTACGAGCCATTGCGCATGCACTTCCTTGACCATCATGATCTGGTTCTACTCCCAAAATCCGTAAGCAGATGTAGTTGAGGACCGTGCAAAACATAACGCTATGGCTTTCCACATCTAACCCCCAGCCACCATCTTCGTTCTGCAAATCAATGGTTATCTATCAATATTAATATTTTTGAAATAAATTTGGTAATCTAACCTTCTAATTATATTAAATTACATTAAAAAATCCTTAAAAAAAATATTTTCAGATTTTATCTAATTTCCATAAATCTTTCTACCCAATTCAAACATTAATCTCCTTCATTTTTATTTGATCTTATATTGAAATTATTTTGAATTATAAAATAATATATTTATTTAATAAATTTGTGATTTTTTTTGCATATGATGTGATTGAAAGATTTTAAACGGACAAAAATTACTGGTTCAATGAATAAAAAAATATGTATACAATGTCTCACATCTCATGGAAACAAAGGACAATGGTTCAGAGTCAAACAATAAAAGAAACCAAAATAATTCTGAATACGAATGAGCATGGAGCTTGATCAGACATTCAAATTTCTAAAATTTATTTGGTTTATTTCGGTTCTTTAGTTTAAAGAATTTAAATTTTTAAAATGTTAAAATATCATTAACTACATGAGTAAAACATCATTTCATTATTTTGTTAACACTATCATTAGAGTAATAGACATAGCTAATTAAGTTGATTAAATTAATATTATGTAAAATTCAAATTGTTCTGCGGTATGTCAGGGGTTAAATCATAAAATTAGCAAATAAATACAACTTAAAATTTCTTTTTTTTGTCACCAATAATTTGTCTCGTGGTGTACCATAGATTAAAGTCTAGTGGTACAACATATCATATGTTACAAGTTATAATAAGTATATACATCTTCTTGTTTTTTTTTTTTTAATATGAATCATTAAGATATCCCTAGCCAAAAATCCATACATATCATATGCCCAAAACCGTTACAACTTATACCTGAGTGTTGTACATGTAACGGAGTAACTCTTTGACATGCTCCGGAGTAAAGATTTTCTCCAGGTGTCCGGTAATGTACAAGCATATAACCTGTGCCAATTTTTCAAAGAAATTCATTACATTATTATTAAGAAACAATGATATTCCTTCCGAATGGAAAAATAAATATGAGTAACAAGAGAAAAATAAACAGAGTAAAAGTGAGATAAGCTCACAAAGGGAGCGTCCAAGAACATAGAACCAGAGCATTCAGCAGGCCAATGTCCGTCGTTAGACTGACACGCCGCGTAATAGAGTACTCCTCTTCTTAGTGCTGTCTTCGCGTCTTCATATGTTATCTTCTCTGCATCCTCTACTCTCACTCTCGGGATCTTCTGCTCGAAATTTCTCTCCCTTAGAAACTATAAAACCAAAGAACCCACTAATGATTATATATTTGGAACAAAAACTTATAAAGTGTGGTAATATAATTGTCATAAAGAAAAAACAAAAGAGTTTTGTTAAAGTGCAGAGAGGTTTCATGACCAACCTGCATACGCCAGAAGAGATCAGGACTAGCCTTGAAACGTGACTTGTTGTTTGAGAAATTCAGGCGAGCCTCCTCGACCTCGGCAAGTTCCTCGGGAGAGCCCCCGTTAGCATCAAACTCCCAGATCTGTCTTCCGGCAAAGTTGTTGGTGGTGAACAAGTGAGGGTCTTGTCTTGCCTCAGCTCCGATTCTCAACCTCCACATTTCGTGTCAACCCTCTACTCTAGCTCGTTAATCAATAAGAAATTTATTAAGAAGACGATCTTAGTTGAAGATTATTAAGCGGGAATTGCTCAGAGATTAGTTCTTAGTCTTTTAAAATGTTTTACTTAACTTGTTAATCAATTATAAGTTATAATAATTTTGATAAATTATTAACTTCCAAGTTGTATAGAACACATGCAAACAAATTTAGGTCAACTTAAGCGGGAATTGCTCTTAAGATTAAGCGGGAATTGCTCAAAGACTATCTTACTCTTTTAAAATGTTTTTTCATTACTTGTTTATCCACTTTCGCTAATATATATATAATACTTTTAATAAACTATTAACTTCAACAACCAATTTGGAGTTATTTTCTAATTAAATGTTTGGTTGACAAAAAAAAACTATTAACTTCAAAGTTGTACAAAACACATGCAAATAATTTTTTTATAACTTCTTTTGCATTTTCAACATTTTCTAAACATTTAAAACTGACAGAAATTTCCACTATTTATTTTAATCCTCGATCGAAGCTTACCGTGAATAAGTGATGGACAAATTATGCATCTAAGCTAGCTGTACGATGTAATCTTCTTTTATTTAATGTATATAATCTCTTAAGTTATTGCATTTTGAAAAGGTAACATGCACTACTAACAAACAAAAATTAAAAATAGGATTATAAAATCAGTACTCTTATAATGGAAATTTCTTAACGTAGCAGACCTGGCCCGTAGCTAAAGCTGATAAAGCATAGGCTTTAAGCAGCAGATAATATATTAAAATTTATGGGCATCATAATTGAAAATTTGTTGTGGTACAATGGTCATCGTCCTTCACACACTTGCAGAGCTTGACGAGTTCGAACCTAGCTAGTACTCAAACGATTTAATGCTTTTACATCAGATTTGGGTTCGATTGCAAAGCGTATCAGAAGTTTCATTGAACTGCACTCCATCCTTGTGAGTCAAGGGTAAGCTCTAGGTCATATGGTGCAGGTACAACTGGAGAAAGCTGTCATCTTCATGTTGTACTATGATAGACAATTATCGTCAAAGTATTAAAAACAAACAAAATGAAACTCACGTACGGTTTAAGAATACTCTTGCCCCTTATACACACGTTTGCGTCAGTTACCTTTGAGATTTTTGAACAAAAAGAACTAGTAATTTCGGTTAGGATATTACAAATTAATATCATAATTTTATTACCCACCACATATATGGGAAGTTGGATATCAAATATCAAATTTTTGTTTTTAACTATTCTAATCATAACATCATTTTTAGAGTTTTCTAAAATTTATATTGTTTAAGCCTAATCATGTTTTTACAAGGCTATACAAACAAGTAACTGAGATTCCAATGCTAAACAAGCAACAAACAAACCAGTGAAACAAATATCAGCCGTATGCTGAAATGGTTGGTGTCGACCGATACCCTCCTGATGAGTGTCGATCGACACTGCTCCTTGGTGTCGACCGACATCCCTCCTCGACCCGGACACCCTCAAACAGACACTCGCCAAGTCTCTGTGTCGTCAACACCTTCATGTCGACCGACACCCACCTGGTGACGATCCACACCGACTTCGCAGACATGTTCTACTCGAAGCCAAAAGTCGAAGATCCATTTTCTAATTTCTCCAAATCGTTCGAAACTCACCCAAAAGTCCTGAAAACTCATGGGAACCGACAACAAACAAAAAGCATACAAAAAACAACACAAACAAACACAAAACAAGCAAAACAAAGGATTCTCAGGCTTACATCAGTCATGGTCATGCACTCACCTCTTTTGCAGAAAGTTTCTGACCCAAACAAACGAATCCAACACCTTCGAAGGCTTCGCTCTTTCGTTCCTAGCACTAGATCTCCACTCCTTAGGGACAGATCTCACCAACAAGCCAAGAATCTGCAAAAACCTCTCAAGAACACTCTCTAACACTTTTCTCCTTTTCTCTTACTCTCGGGAAACAACAAACGACAAAAAGCGGCCTCCCTCAACCCTCAAGTCGACTTTCCCCTTTAAATACGCCAGTTAGGGATTTCAATTGAAACAAACCAAACTAAATCGACAATTTAAAATAACCTGGTCGAACTGGAAAATGATGGTGTCGATCGACACTCTCCCCAAAAACTCCTAATTTGGTTCGCGGATGTTATAATTCTCCCTCACCCACATAGATTCATCATCGAATATCTAACAACCATAAGCCAAGCACTCTCATGTAACTGTCTCCACGGCCCGCACCTCCTCCGACCGATTTACAAAGGTTACCCCTAGGCAATAGACTCACGTTTAAGGCATGATTTGCTCTCGACTGTTGGACTTTCTTTTACTCATAGGTCTCGACCTTGAGTTTTTACTGGCTCCTCATCAAGCCTTAGCCTGCATGCCATACTATTGGCTCTTCATCGGGCCTAAGCCCGCTTGCCATAGTATATAAGGAATTCCAATATTCGTCTCTCGGGTTGCCACCCTACAGCAAGCCCCCGGATCGTGATCCGAAGTTGATATACCAGCAATATTCTCAAACCACAAAGTCTCAGAATATGACGGTAGTAGGATGATAACTCTCTATTTTACACTTTCTTAGGCATCTTTTGTAGTCATTTTTTGCATTGTACATAGCCTAACCTTAGCACTTTTAGGTCCTTAACCTTAGATATTTGCATTTAGGTTATTTAGGGTGCTGCATTGTTGCATTTGTGCATTTTGGATGAAAACAGGTGCTTTGGAGCCTAAAAGGAGCAAGAATGAGGTGAAACCCGAGCATGTACCCGTTGGTGTGATCATGCAAGAAGAACAGCCCGAACCTAAACCCGATCAAACGGAACCGAGTGCGAGGAGAACTACCGAAGTCCAACCTGAGGAGGTGTCGGACCATAGAGAAAACCGATTTACATTTTACAAGATTTGTTAGGATTTCTTTTATTTTCTGCTTTTGCGATTCTTCTACTTTGATTATGCACTACGTTTTGTTTCTTTTTCAATACATTTTCTACTTTTATTTTATGAAGTTCTTATTCATTTATGCTTCTGTATCGATTAACATGAGATCTGAGTAGTGAACTAAAGTTTCTAGGGATGGGATAGGCTAGTATGTATTCTTAATTGGTAGGATATCTTAGCTTGATTGTTTTAATGAAAATTCCCTTCTGGATAGGTGTTCCTAGTGCTAGTTTCAGACCGAGAGGTTGAGATTAGATCCTAGGCATTTCAGCACGGAGAGGTGTTCGATGAATTACCTGAATCAACTTATGCTATAGATTCACTCACATAGCCTAAGAGATTAGATATATAAGGAGTTTATTGACAATAATGAATCAGATTTTAATGTCTGCTTAGTCATGTTTCTCCAACGAGAGTTGGGTAAGGAAGTGATTAGGGTTGATTATTTCTACCACGAGAGTGGATTAGCGAGATTCAGAGATTTATTGTTTAGGGAATAGATTGCTTGAGGCGTGTAAGGCATTCCAGATCTATTAGAAGTACTTATGAACCGATTACCCATCCTTAGGAGCTTTCGTATTTGGTTGTTTAAACTTTTATCTTTAACTCGACTCTTTACCCGAACTGGTACTCGATCACCAGCTTCGTGTAGGTCCTCAAGTTATTCATCATAATGTGAGCCCACTCGACTCCCCACTCGTCTGTGTTCGGCTCTGATACCACTAGTAAAACCCCGACCGCCACCTCTTCGTGGGCCCCATGTCCAATCCCAGTCCATGGGCCACCTTCCTTAATGGGCCTCACGTCCTTTCACTAGGCCCGTGAACTCACCCATATCCGACGGTCGGTTTTCTATGTCCAGGAGGCTTTAAAGACTTGTTACCATCCCTACAAATCACGACATGATCTTTCCTTGTGTTTTGTCCTCACTCGCACAGTTCCGACAATAACTTCCCGGAAGGTCACCCATCCTGAGACTACTCCAGCTCAAGCACGCTTAACTCTCGAGTTCTTTCAGGACCATTGACCGAAAAAATAAATGCACTTTGGAGACATAGGTGGCCAAATCAAATTTTTTAAACCTCTCCACAAGTCTCTGAAACCGAGGTGTCACACTCGATCCGGTACTCGATTGCTTGCATCGTGTATCCAGGTCGAGTGGTTCTTGTTTTATTCTTTTTACTTCCATTCACACTAGGGTTTTAGTCAAACCACTTATCACTTGGCATGACTTGCATTATTCTGATTGCATTCTATCTGCTAGCATAACAACCATTTCGATTGATAACCTTTTATGTACTACAACTACATAGGAAATTGATACCCTGGGTGAAAATACTGTTATCAATTTGGCGATGTTGCCATTTGGTTGGAATTGTTTGTTACATTTAGGATTTCAACACTTTCTAGATCAAGTTCTTTTTACTTATTTGTTTCGGTACTAACTTGTTTGCTTTTCTGTTCGTTTGTTTTGTATTTCAGGTACAACCCGTGGCACCACCTGATTAGTCACTCGGTCACCTAGATCGATTTGGTCATTGAGTACTTGCTCGGATACCTGATTGTGCATGCAAAAATGATCCCAAGGTAGCCAACACATGAGTCCTTTCATCGACAACATCGACACACCTCCGACAACAACAAGTACAACAACCACAACCGACACCACTTGAGGAGGAATGAATAATCAAAACGGTCCACCTGCCCCTCAAGAGAGGACTAACATTGGAGCTGGAGATGCTCCAAATACTCATACTCAGAGGCATGGTATTGTGCCTCCTGCTCTTCAAAATAACAACTTTGAGATCAAGAGTAGCCTCATTCAGATGATCCAGAGTAACAAGTTTCATGGACTGCCAATGGAAGATCCATTGGACCATTTGGATGAGCTTGATAGGCTCTGCAGCCTAACAAAGATTAATGGAGTTAGCGAAGATGGCTTCAGGCTGCGGTTTTTCCCATTTTCTCTGGGTGATAAGGCACACCTTTGGGAGAAATCCCTACCTAAGGAGTCTATTGAAACATGCCTTTTTCTATGTTGATTAACCTATGAATGTATGATGAAATTTCAAACAAACAGACTGATAACTCTCTAATTTACATGTTTTAGACACCATTTTTCATCTATGTTTTGCATTATATATACCCTAACCTATTTTTAGGTCCTTAACCTTAGGAATTTGCATTTAGGCCATTTAGGGTGCCGCATTGTTGCATTTGTGCATTTTGGATGAAAACAGGTGCTTTGGAGCCCAGAAAGGGGAAGAATAAGGTAAAACCTGAACATGTACCCGAAGGAGTGATCGTACGAGAAGAACAGTCCGAATCTTGATCCGACCAAAGAGGATCCGAGCGCAGGAAAAACAACCCAAAACACTACCCGAGCATCCACACGACTCGAACCTCGTGCACAGCCTCGAGCAGACCTTCGGGCAGGATTGAGCAGCTAGGTAAAAGGGGTTCCATATATAAACCCCCTTCCTTTTGCTCGCCCTAGCAAGCCGCAGACACTCATGAACCAGAGAGCGAGAACTTCTGAGAGAGAGAGAGAGCGATTTACACATTTTTCTTGCTTTGTTACGATTCTATTTTTACTTCTGTTGCTACTCTTCCAGTTTCGATTATGTATTCTATCACTTTTTCTTATTTTTAATTCAATGCAACTTTCATTTGTTTGTGTTTTTATGCTTTTCACCATGAGATCTGAGTAGTGAATCAAGGTTTCTAAGGATGGGATAGGCGAATATGTGTTCTTGATCGATTAGGATGTCTTAGCTTGATTGTTTATTTTATAAAAATTCCTTTCTAGATTGGTATACTTAATGTTATTTTCAGACTGAGAGGTTGAGATTAGATCTAGGGTGTTTTGCCATCAAGAGATGTTGTTGAAATGCTTGAAACAACCAATGCTAGAGATTTACTCACTTAGCCTAAGAGATTAGATGTGTAAGGAGTTTATTGACAATAATGAATCGGATTTTAATGCCTGCTTGGTCATGTTTCTCCAACGAGAGTTGGGCAGGGAAGTGACTAAGGTTGATTGTTTATATCACGAGAGTGTTTTTGCAAGGTTTAGAGATTCATTGTCTAGGGAATATTTGCTTGAGGCATGTGAGATATCCCAAATTGATCAGGAGCACTTATGAGTCGATTACCCCATCCTTTGTAGCTTTTGTAATTGATTGTTTAGTTTTTTTTTTATCTATAACTCGACCCATTACCCGAACTGGTACTCGATCACCAGCCTCGTGTATACCCTCGAGTTGTTCATCTTTGTGATCTTGATTTCTTCTGTTATCCGATTACCCACTCGATCCGGCACCCAAATGCTTGCATCGTGTGTTTAGGTCGTGTGGTTCTTGTTTTATTTACCTTTTTGTTTCTTTTAGGTTATTAGATAAAACCTCCATTATTGCTTGGCTTGACTTGCATTGTTCTGATTACATCTTATCTGCTAGCATAACAACCATTTGGATTAATAACCCTTTGTACTACAACTGCATAGGGAATTGATACCCTGTTATCACATACTTAGATTATGATGATTAGGTGGAATGCAAGAGGTTTCAGTTCTCTTATGATGTTGCAATATAAGAGATGTCAATCCATAAAGGGTGATTATGCAAACACTTAAGATGTGAACACTAATTCAAGTCAAGCCGGATATGATTATGGTTTGGTTACTATCAACCTAATGACAAAATGAAATGTAGAATGATAAACTACTAAGAACATAGACTAAATGTAAGATAAACAAAGATAAACAATGCAGAGATTATACTAAACAAGAACAAGAACTAGACAAGTGCAATGAAATGAAACTACAGAGATGCAAAACATAAACAAGCAACCCAGATGGTGCTCGAACAAGCACTCGACCGTTTACATGGTCAAGTGGCTAGGTCAAGTGACTTAGTACGAAGAACATAAGCAATGTTAACAACTTAAACAGATCAGAATGCAAAGAAACAGAACAGTTTGCAAATAAACAGACAATCAATAAACAAAGTAGGACATAGAGATGGATTCATTGGCTGGTCTCAAGCTATGACTACCTAAACTGATCAACAAACCTCAATCAATAATGAGCTATGTAACGTCCCGACCGCCACCTCTCAATGGGCCCCATGTCCAATCCCAGTCCATGGGCTCACCTTCCTTAATGAGCTTCACGTCCTCTCACTAGGCCCGTTAGCCCATCAATATCCGACAGCCAGTTTGCTACGTCCGGGAGGTTTTAAAGACTTGTTATTGTCCCTATAAATCACCACATGATCTTTCCCTGTATTTTGTCCTCACTCACACAATTCCGACAGTTCGCATGTCTCTAAAACCAGGATATCACAATTCACCCCCACTAACAGATCGCAACATCCTTGTTGCACACCAAGACCATAACCCCCTGACGGTGTGAGCCCACTTGACTCAACACTCGTCTGGGTTCGGCTCTGATATCACTTGTAACGCTCTGACCGCCACCTCTCAGTGGGCCACATGTCCAATCCCAGTCCATGGGCCCACCATCCTTAATGGGCCTCACGTCCTCTCACTAGGCCCATGAGCCCATTAATATATGGCGGCCGGTTTGCTATGTCCGGAAGGTTTTAAAGACTTGTTACCGTCCCTACAAAGCACCACATGATCTTTCCCTGTGTTTTGTCTTCACTCACACAATTCCAACAGTCACTGTTGAGAAAAGAAACAGCAAATGAACGATTGTCTTTTTTTCCCCAGAAAAAACAAAATATAATCATTCTCTGTTTATTAAAACGTAAAAGTTGTTATATTTGTTTGTTTCTTGTCAATCCATAAAAGTTGTTATTATCCTAGCGGTTAAGTAGTTCGTCTAGTTGTCATTGTTCATAGGTTCAATTCTAGGGTTCTACGATTTTTTTAATTTGTTCAAACGACTAAAACAACGTCGTTTTGGTATTTCTTCACACATGGATTCCACGTAAGATTGGCCTAACAGCAGAATTAACAGAGTTACTAATTAACCACTTTTTTGTATAATTAAGCACAAAATCGTAAGTCCAGGTATGTAATTCAAATATTTTAAAAGTCAATGTATGTTTCCTCATACCCAATAGTCCGATGCATGAATCAAACATATCGAAATTGTCCAGGTATGAAAAAGCCATTTTCCTATTGCATTGTTCAAAAGTTACAATAACAAAAGATTAAAGATAACAAAATGGAGCTTTGAAACAGATAAATTATGTCCAAATCACTTCAACTTTCCAGACACTGTTCTCCACTTTCACCTACAGTCTAAAAGAAGAAAACTCAGGTCTAGTTCACACTGAGAGAAACCAAAAATCAGTTTTTCGAGAGACAAACTAATATTCGGTTCTAGAAGTAATCAAAACATGTTAAAAGAAAAAAAAACATTCATGATTGGACTGTGACAATTCATTTAATGCCTAACATATTATTATAGTATGTAGAAATAGGTAGTTGATTACTGTATAAGTGAGTAACAGTTGAACGATACCAAAGTGCTTGTAAGAGTTATGGTTGACGAGGTTGTTGATCTCTTGGTTGAATTGAACCTATGCGTTACCTCTACCGAAATATTACCATTTCGAGCTCCCTCACTATTTTTGTAACACCCGTGAACCAAAACTCTGTGTTTTGGGGGTGGGTGTCGATCGACATTGCTTCGACCAAATTGATTTATTGATCGAGTTGGTTTGGTTTGGTTTAAAGAAAACCATTGAACCGAGATATTAAAGGGAGAAAACGACCTAGGTCGTGTTTTGTTTTGTCTCACGCCGTTTTTGAGAAAACAAAGAGAGAAAAAGTGTTCTTGAGCTTTTGGGAAGAGATTGGTGAGATTTTTGGCTGTTCTTGAGAGATTTGAGGCTAAGGAGGAGATAAAAGCTTGTTAGGAGGGTTGAATCTTCCTACAAAGAGGTGAGTGCTTGACCATGGCTTATCTAAGCTAAGATCTCTAGTTTATGTGTGTTTTGGTGCTTATGTGGTTGTTCCTTTGAGTTCTCTATGGTATTTTGTCGCTGCTTTGGCTGGGTTTTGCTTCTAAGGATGCATGGAGAGGATTGGAGAAGATTGGAGGCGAGATTCGGAGTTTCTGATCGAAGGAAAATGATGCTCGGCATCAGCTCTATAACTTTAGTGACACCCTTCTTCAGTTTCGGGTTTTGTCGAGCACGTGTCAGTGGTGTCGGTCGACACCCTTCTTCAGTTACAACGATGACGTGATGCTTTGCATATTTCCGGGTTTGTTTGTATTATTTGTTGTTTGTGGCATGTAGAGATCTTATTGCTTGTGTGTATAGCCCAGTAGATGGGAGGATTGCCTCACTGAGTGTTTATCAAATACTCATTCATCTCGATTTGTGTTTGTGGTGCAGGTAAAGGCAAAGTGTAATCGTGGAATCAAGGCAATGAAGAGGGGGATGTTCTAGGGACTCGATTGGTTGTTGTCTGGCACTGCTAGGTTGCTAAAGTTGGGTCATTAGAAACATTACTAGGTTGCTGGTTCTATGTTTCCTGTTGTTTGACTATTGGAATGGTTATGTTTTGAATAATGTTATTTATTATTGGATATTATTTGGTTATTAGTTTATTGGTTATTTATTGGTATTTTTATATGCTGTTGAATGTGTTTGTGGTTAGGTAGCTAGTGGGTATGTGACCACTAGTTGTAGAGTAGTTATTATTATTATTATTATTATTATTATTATTATTATTATTATTATTATTATTATTATTATTATTTTAAATAAAAAAACGGGTCGGGTCGTTTCAGTTTGGTATCAGAGCCCTTACGGTTCTAGGTTTGGGTTCACTGCGCTTTGTGTTGTAGATGTTTGGGATTGCATGTCTTGATTGATTATGTGAGTTAGTCAATTGTGTGTGGCATGAAGTCCTAGAACATTCTCTTCGAGCCTACAGTGTGATTCCACGGTGAGTCTATGTTTATGTGTTATCTTAATTGTGTGCTTAGCCTTCTGTTCATGGTAGTGCAGATGGTTAGAGGGGGTGCTATTGCTGATCGTGGTCGAGGATGTGGACGTGGTCGTGGACGCGGACGTGGTCGTGGACGCGGACGTGGTCGTGGACGCGGACGTGGTCGTGGTAGGGGCAGAGTCCCAGCGGTTAGTGAGACTACGGACCAAAGTGTGACAGCTGAGGGTGTTGGCGAGTCGCAGGGTGTCCAGGGGGATTCCATGAGTGTGGCCGGAGGGGGCGGTGTTGATGACTTCGTCTGAATAGGTTGGGCTGACTTCGTCTTGGAGTTCAACCGCAAGTATTTTCCTAGAGAGGCACTAAATAGGTTGGAGGTGCAGTTCCTTCAGCTAGCTCAGGGGACTCGGTCAGTGCGGGAGCTTGACTTGGAGTTCAGTCGACTTCTGAGTTATGGGGGTCGGGCTATGGAGTATGAGGAGGCTTAGATCAGGAGGTTTTTGAGGGCCCTACGTGACGACTTGAGGGTTCACTGTAAAGGCGGAGTTATGCTACGCGTGCAGAGCTGGTTGAGACTGCGGCAGAGATCGAGGAGGACATCGGGGCACAGTCAGTGGCAGTTAGTCCAGCATTTCAGCCTAGTAAGGCTCAGCAACATGAAGGTTCTAGCAAAGCAGGCAAGCCTGCGCAGGAAACCAAGAGGAGGTGGGAGGCTATGCAGAGGCCGAGTGGTGCGAGTTGCTTCGGTTGTGGGAGCAAGGATCACAAGGTTGCTAGCTGTCCCAAGAGGAGTGCTGCAACGATAGTGGCTCGTGTATGCTATCATTGCAGGGAGGCAGGGCACATCAGGCTCTTGTGTCCCAAGTTGCAGCCGGTGACAGTGGCAGCAATGTAGCAGGTGCAGCCGGGAGGGCAGCAGGTGGCACGGATTGAGCAGGCGCCACGGGTTTACACGACTGCAGAGACTGGTGGAACCAGTGCCGGGGCGATCACAGGTATAATTTATGTTACTATGTCTTTGTGAATTCTTAGAAAGTTCAGATTTTATGTTTGCCTGTGATAAACTGTTAGGTTCTCAACACATGAGGTTTGTGTAGGGACTTTGTTGGTGGGCGGGTTTAAGTCCCATGTTATGTTTGATTTTGGAGCTACTCATAGCTTCATTACTCCAGAGTGTGTAGAGAGTGCAGATATCAGAGGAGATCCCGGAGAGCGAGCGGGAGTGGTCAGGTTTGCTGGAGGCAAATTTCTGAGAGTTATTGGACGGGCGAGGGGTATTGATATTCAGATCGCAGGAGAGTCGTGGCCAGCGAATTTGCTTATCAGTCTAGTGGAGTTGTATGATGTCATTCTCGGGATGGATTGGTTGCATCGGCATATGGTGCATTTTGATTGCCATCGGGGTAGAGTGGAGTTTGAGCGTTCAGGAGAGAAGTTGGTTTTTCAGGGTATTAGACCGACTTAGGGGAGTCTCGTGATCTCGGCCATTCAGGCTGGGAAGATGATCGAGAAGGGCCGTGAGGCTTATTTGGTTACAATATCTATACATGAGTCAGTGGGGAAGTCTACGGTTAGCGGTATTCAGGTTGTTGAGGAATTTGAGGATGTGTTTCAGTCATTGCAGGGATTACCACCATCTCGGTCTGATCCTTTCACGATTGAACTGGAACC